>JAHLJZ010000006.1:0-631767 GCA_025602915.1 Paraphysoderma sedebokerense
CCGGGCCAAGCGGTCATTGGCTGTTACGCGTCAGAAAAAACGTGACATCCGCTGGCCTGACCCCAACGTGAACGCACCCCAACTCAACCCTGCCAGTTTTAATGAGTCACGTCTCCACGATCCTTTTTTCATTCACATAAATTGTTGCTTATTAAGACTAAATAGCGATAAGAGATATATATATTAGATATGTCGGTCGTCAGTCCTTCAACGCCGTTATCCACTGCAGCCTTCTGAACACCCAGAATGCCTTTGGCCACCCATATTCAAGATTTCAAACCACGTTTGCAAAGGGCACGCTGGGTGCTTTGGAAATTAGATTGATGACAAGGCATTCATTTACTGATTTATATATGCTTTAAGCTGTACGAAGAGGGAAGTCAATTATTCAGCTCTCGTTGTTGGATACGAGGCCTTCCAAATGTAATTCGACGTTCTTCCGCGGACAATTTCCGACTATTCTTTTTCCCAGTATGTTATCATTCGTTGTGAAGACACACGCCTCTGTGTTCTGATATGCACAGTATACATTCTACTGAGCACTGCAGTGGCAGAGCAGTGCAGTGGCAGAGCATTGTTAACTGCTCTGTATTGCTCTTTACAACAGTTTTACAACAATATGCGCCGGGCCCGCTATTTGCCTGCTAAGGTGTCGTCAAGTCGCCTTGTGTATTGTCGGTACGTCAAGGATCTCTCGGCCCCTTTAGCTACGTCGCCACCCCTTAACTATACGAAATTCAAGTAAAATCTTGAGGAATGTTAAAGTTTTTTCCAGTATGTGATGACTACGTATAATACTACCGATATTCATTCTCTTAAATCGTTACATAACAATGTCAAAATGACACTTCTTCATTTTAGGCCGTAGCAATGTGCGGCACTTCACATAAACAACCAATTCCGTGAATTTCGACGCTAGAATATCTGCAGGGCCAGACCCCAGAGCTATCGTGGTTTGGCAGGTTGAGTGATTCTTAGAATAACGCAATATTCCGCCGGGTTTGCCACATTTTGCCACCTCATGGAGTTCATCCTTCTACGTTATCGGTTATAAAATGCAGGCTTCCTCAAATATCTACCCGTACAGGAATCGTTTTCTCCACCCATACCAAGCACGTGCATTTGGCAGCAAAGAAACGTAAATTTTTTTAACACTACGCAAGCCGACCTAATACTTCATAGACATGGGACATCTTTCTGATTTTTCGTACCGTAAGTGTCCTTTGTCCCTTTCTGAATCTCGTTTGAAATAGCGGGCCGGACTATGCAACAATTGCAATTCTAAATCTTCTCATTCCATTTAGTCGACAGAGCAGTAATCTATTCGTTTGTTATGGTGTACATGGTATACAAGTTTTTGCAACATGACCCCCAGATGACTACATTCAAGTCAAGGAATTTAAAAAGCATCTGCACTGTTTTAATGTTCATCGGAATTACTATTGCTGTGATCTATATGTGGGGTCTGTACTCAATGCGCTTTAATTTGCACCTCACTTATTTAACATATTGCAAATCTCAAAAGGCGCGACATATCTTAAATATGCCGAAGGATTTTATGCTCATCCTTTGTACGTTTGTATTGCCAAACCTGCTCAGCTCTGGTCGCCTTACCACAAGCAGGTTCAATACGCCTTCGACTGGATCTTCACTTTCGCCATGAGCATCAAAACGTCTGTGGTTTTTACTATGATGGCATTCTTTAATTATTTATCTACTACAGTGGGTCAAGCTTCCTTTTACGGTTCAAGAGAATTACTAGCATACAAAATTTATGCAGTAATTGGTGTAATCATGTATCCAATTTTGACAGGACCATTCATGACTAGCGGATCACCAGCTCTGATTTTGATGCCTCAATTTGTACGTATTTTGTAGCGCCGATATTTCGCTCCTTCTTGTACTGGCGCCTATCTTAACTAATCATGCATACAGTATTATAGCGCAGAGTGCTTCTGTAACCATTATGTCTTTTAAACCGTAACCGCCTTCAGAGACTTCAAACTCAAATGCAAAGCGCAAATGTATCGGTAACGAGTAATAATAGTAAGGACGCAGCTAACAGAATATCGTACTATATCACCGCCACCACCATTTTGGCTTTCACCTGCTTCCTCGAAGGATTCTGTCTTGGTGTACTGAACATTGATTTTTTTACGGGGAAAGTTCTTTATTTCAACAAATTCGCGACCGATTTCCTCACCAAATTGATCAATTTTGGGACCCACCTTTTTTGGCCGGTCATTTTTCATATTCTGTACCCGTTACAAGGTTCTGAAATGTCGCCTCATGCTTCGGCTACTTCTAAATCAAACTTGAGAGCTGGGTTACACAGTAATGTTAGTGGAATGAAATCGACGGGTGGCAACAATGGTGTTACGACACTCAAATTAACGGAAGACACCGCGTAGATTTTGGTATATGAAAAATAATTGTATGAATAATTAATTGTACGTGCCATTCAAACTCCTTAAGAAATATCATTGAGTGAATTATTTTTGATATATTCCGTTCTAATGATTCCATTGCATACTTTTGCTTTCAATGAACTTCAGAGGATATTGAGATTTTAAACCAAGCCCACAACACTTCGACAACATTATACAGAGTCAGTCAAATTACACGGATTTGCCTTGTCAACATCATGCTTGCCATAACTCATCTGTTAGGCCCGAATCACATGATGTTCTTAGCTCTAATATACTGTTTAGATATTCTCGCACAATTTATTTTTAATGGCGCTTTGTTCGTACAGCATATTAAACAAAATGTTCTCAAAAGAGCAAGAAAAATTCGGCGATGAGAGTTAATTCATTCAATGTCCACAAAAACTCCGGAACCTAAGAGGAACGTAAAACGTGGTGGAACTATCTTCATGTCTTTCTGACTTTGCATCTTTACACACCGCAGTTTAAGTTCTTTCTTTCTCTAATGCAGCGACTTATACATACACAGTATAAGTCACATGACAGATCTACTACCAATAAATCATGCGCCAAATCCGCCGTACATTACTATTCCTCAATTAATTTTTCGTGATTGATATTCAGACTTAACTATGGTATTTGCAATTGGAAGCACACATGATAAACGGGTAAACGGCTCGGGAACTGTAGATTCGGAGATGGTTGAGCCAAGAGGATCGAAAATGTTGTATGTTCATTTATTTAACTTAGTCATGTATACGATATTGTTATAATACAAGGTGTACTTAAACAACTATATTTTAAAAATCGTAATTTTGCAATTCTTAATGAGCAGAACAAATACATCTTAGTAGGTGTCTTGAAGCGATTGTTTCGCATTACCTCTAGTTGGATCACTGCTAAATTTTTGTGTCGCTGTATTATCATTGATATGCTGTACTAGTAATGCACGGGTTAAGAGAAATTGTGCTAGGATTTCTAAGCCGTATATAAGAGCTAAGAAGATAATTGGGCTAGGGCTTGTAAGTCTAGTTATACCGAGCATGACATTAACGAGAAAAACACCAGTGAGATTCAACATAATCTGGCTGACTTTGAAAAGAGTCGAGGAGTTGTTGGTTTGCGCTAAAGTATTCACGTCGTCGGCGAGTTCGTTGAAGGCAAATACGTGCAACGATATCATAAGAAGAGAATATAACAGAAGCAAAGCACTCATTGAAATTTCCCACGGAGGTTGAATGATTGGGGCACACAGATGAGGGATAGGTCGAAATCCTACGACAGTAGCACAAAGTCCCATATGAGGGATGATGTGAAGTAAGAAAGCACCGGTCGCAAGGGTAATGACAATTTGAAAACGCTTTACAACGACTCTTATACGTTTGAGCGCAACCAAATTGGCGGCGATTACAGAAAAGGCCCAAGTGAAGCACGAGAGTCCGATGAGATTACAATTGCTGTCCGAAACAATATTTAAAATAAAAGGTTCAATAGAACTGATCATTGAGAATAAGTACATAAAACCGTGGAATATATTGGTTTGCAGGTGAGCACGCGTGAATTTGGCGACAGTTAAGTAGGTGAAAAAACATATTGCGGACGCACAGAACGAAGCAAGGAAGATGCTTGAGGAAATGATGGACATTTGTTGTAATTCCTCCATTTTAATTTACAGATGGAAGGATGGAAGGATGGAAGGATCCGGGATATTGCTCTTTGAGTCCTGAGTTGCTTTATTGCTTCCGGGAACCTCGAACTTTTATCACGTATTTATCGCCGCACTCAGTAGTCGAAAGATATGTCTATCTTGACACACATGATTACCCACATGACGTTGATGTCATTCGTTAGGAGAACTTTCTTTTTGAAATTGTTATCAGTTTAAAAGAATGCTATGGCGACTGACTTCGATAACAAAATGCAAATCACTTAATACCTCAAACGCCTCTATCTAGATCTAGAGCCAAGTCACAATTGTTTGGCCCCTGTAAAGTGAAAACTCCCTGGAAGGACAAAAACAAGCGTCAAGTATGTTGTGGTTGGTTCCCGTTATTCTAACGTCTGTGTGCATACTTAATCTCGCGGGATTGATCTTAACAACGCCTCGAACCCGTTGACCCTTGCAGCGTGTTGCCGTGTTGCTGGGCCAAGTTAGAAAGCGAATATTCTTCAACTGTTCTCCTTAAAATCTGTTGTCTCTAACTGTCTAACCTACATCAGTTGCTTATCTTATCAGTGATCTGTCAAGTATTTTAGCATGACTCCATCGATAAAGTTATTGTCTCTAACAAATTGCCAACTATAGCAACTGTATTCAGAGCGATTGACAGTATCGAGACGAATATTCCTTCATTCTTTCAACTGTTCTTCTCAAAGTCAGTTGTCTCTGGAGTCTGGACTCTGGCACACATCCGACATAAATTGTTTATCTTATCAGTTGTTCTGTCAAGTGTCCGTATTTCTTCCACATGACTCGATCGATGAAGTCGTTGTCTCTGACAAATGCCAACTAGCCTCTGCAGTCTGCATTCAGACTTTTATAGCAATTGACAGTATTGAGAGGAATCAAGATTGAACAGAGTTTACAGAATTAAATCCCTCCGTGTAATATTTAATTTTCGCAACTATATTCAATCTGTAAAATCAATTATAACTGGTGAGTTTTGTTCAACTTATATTAACAGAGACTGCCTAAAATAAGCATAAGCGCTAAGAAGTATTGAAATGAAGCGATACTGAGTTCTCTAGAGCTAACAAATGGGCAGCTTAAACACATTGCTCTCTTTCTGGTAGTACCAGATTTTTAAAATTGACGATAATCACCATTTTCTTACAATTAAGACAATCAATCGCTATGATTTTAGGACTTGCTTCCATCCAATAATGTTGTGCGTTAATGCAGTCAAATGATGATTTAACGCTTCAATACTTTCTTTCGCAGTAACACAGACAAGCTTTTGCAGTTCGTATTATACATTCCAGACTCTCTTGACTTTTCCGACCTTCTTCGGCGCATCACAATTTCCGTCAAATGAGAACACGAGAAACTCGAATATCTCGTTTAATTCTTATTCGAGACAACGATACACGGAACAAAGCCAACCAGATTCGTGTTAGTGATTCGTATACCATTGGCAAGAGAACTACTAAGTTGAAAACAAAGCATCATATCTCGCTTGTCCAAGAACATCCTTGTCATTTTAAGACGTCTGCATTTTGATATACTAGGGTTGGCGGCTCACACGTAAAAAAAGAGGTTCTCTTTGCGTAAATATACATTTTATTCCTTGATCGCTTTGGACCTTTGTCAAAGATAAGGTTGAGTGGAAGACGAGTGTCCATCTCGGCCCACGTATCCTGAAAATCTTGCAACGTATTATGTACAAATAAAGTTATGAGTAATTCACAAACTAGTTAATCAACTTCAACGAAACAGCTCACTCCCCGCAGAATTAAGGACGCCTCACTGAAGTCACACGCCATCTGAATTTTAGCAACCGTAGTTTCTCTCCTGGGGTCTTTAAATATTGGAATATGAAAGACTCCTTCTTTCATGGTATTCTGAAAACGATTGAATTAGCATTTAAGAGGACTGCAATAACATTCACCGGCCGTGAACAAATCTTACCTCTGTATTTTGCACCCAGGCGATGTAGCATTTAGGAAGTACGGAATATGTCGAATCATCCGATGTCACCTCAATCAGTCTGCCCCTAATAAATTTGCCACCTTGAATATTAAGGTTTTGTATACAAATCCAAAAACTTTTACTTCCTACTTCGGAAGAATTCCAGGTCGACGTTAGCTGCAAAGCATCCATAGGCTTGCCAACTAGGTGAGAGTCAGTTACACCAGATAACCTTTCAAACTAGGGATGTATGAGAAAAGAGTACCTTTCTTAGCAGTTGATTGTCTAAGTGCGTTAAGGAAAACTTCTGGGCGAAAAAACATGGACAGAGAGATCGGAGAGGAAATCACATCGTTAACATTGAAGATGTCTTGCTGACACCACTTTTCAAGCTTTTGAAATTTGGATGTGCATGCCTCTAAATAAAGGACTATAGACAAAGGACCATCCCACAAATCGAGCCATCTTCAGTACAATAGTTGTCAGCATATGTTTCCACACAATTTCCGTCCATAATGAACTTACTGAACAGGCGTCTCCCCTCGTAAGATGCTTGCCGCTGTGACCTCCCATTCGTTTTCAAGCTTTCCCATCAATTTTAAGGCATCGACGATACTTGAAAATGTCCAACTGATGCATCGCAATAAATTGACAGCATTGTTATATTCCTTAAAACGAAATCACATCTCTGTTAATTTGTGTCAGATACTCAAATGTCGAAAAACAACTCACAGCATGCAAGAACACCTCAATCGGATCTGCAGCTGCATTCGCCCTGCTAACTTTATTCTGATGAAGAGCGTGATCAGAGATTAACTAAATGTGGGAATTTCCGTCAGTTCTAATTATTCATGCCTCAATTTGAAGAACCCTTCATACTTTTTGCCATAAGAGAACGATAGGGTTTAGACCCTTCAAAATTTGCTCCCTGTTGAGATTATGTTCATTTGAGGAAAATTTCTGGTTGCACGAAGAAATATTAGCCAAGCCTATACAAGTATTCGGGGCAACATCCTTACCAAGCGGTTCAATTGGCTTATAATGATAGAAGACAGCCGCAATTGGTGAGCTTGATCGATATTTGCTGGTAGATCCAAGGCAGACACGATGTCCTTTTCAGTGATATCAGACACAAGCTTGACGTAATCTTTATGCTCATTGCTTGTCGGAATTTCTACCTGAAATGTCAGTATTGTAAGATTACAACACGATTGAACACAACTGGCACTTACTAATATTTTGCCATATTCTCCGACGTGGGGCTTTCCCGCCCACAGTAAAAAGTTCTACAAAGTGGGAGGTAAGACAAACTTTGGCGTTAGATAAAGAAATGAACTAATAATACCATCGCTGAAAATCATTGTCAGATAAGTTTTTAATATATTCAAGTCGTGTGAACTGTCAATACGCCCACCGTAAATGGCATTCTCCAAGATTCCACGTAAAAATAACCAATGGGGTTTACTTGACTTACAAGCGACCTTAAATGAATGTTAGAGACCCATCAATGCAATCAAAAACGGACTGGAGTGTCTTACTTGGATAATTTCCACGCTAGAATGCAAGTCTGCTGTCGAAAATTCGTAAAATTTCTGCCATCCCTGAGGTATGTACGTTCGTCGCTCCTGAATAACGGCATGGAACCAAGCAAGGCCAAATAACGTCTGTGCACAGAGGGGGGTGACTTTCGATACCATCAAGGGCGACCAAGATTCGTACGTTCGCTGCAAGTTCTTATTCAGGCCTGGTGGAGCTTCGAATGCGATTTTCAAGCATCTCCGAAGAAGTAATGTAGAGAATTTATCATGGCATTCCGAAGACAGCCACAGCCGAAAGTCAACGTGCATCGACTTGGAAGATAAAATTTCCTCCAATTTCGGTAACCAATTGATGACAAGATGCAGATTTTGTAGGTAAAGCCACTTTCCTTCTTTCATGCATTGTTGAAGCTTTTCTGTGGCTAGCGCAGTTTGACCCTGACCCATTGGTATCTAATAGATAAATAATATATAAGAATTTTGATGACAAAAACGAGGAAGAGAAATGTGCAACCTGACAAAAGTTGTCAATTCCAATTAGTTCATTTGCCAAATCCAACAGATCTTGAGAGGGATCACTGCCAGAACTTAGAAAAAACAAAACCGGCGTCGATGCATTGGTTTCTTCTTTTGCAATTGAAAGTAGATTTAGAGGCGGGGACAACGAAGGCAACTTAAGTATATCAGTCACCAGATTTTCCACTAAGAATACTTCGTCAGTGCCCAATCATGAAATAGCTGTTTGAACGAATTGCTTACTTGACGAAGAGAGCCTATCTGGCCGGATTGCCTGGACGAGAAGCAGTCGCTGAAATGGGCTGATAATGTCGCTTAATTTAACTGAACAGACCTGACGTAAGTTGGTGCTACTGTACCTTAGAATTTCTTTCGCCTCCATTGGGAAATTTTCCTCGCATGTAGAATTCTTCATCCATGACCGCCATATTTCTTGGTCCTTTAAGTTAGACCTATCGACCAAATCTGGCAGGGCACTCTGTTAACAAAGAAATCAAATCGGTTATATTTATTTTTTTGCCGGCTTCACAGTGCATACTGACTGACCTGGAGATATGCCACATGCTTCTGTCGGTCATTGGGAATCCAATTAGGGACTTTGTGCGGATGTACCTCGTCGCTAACATACTTTCCTGTTAAGACGTCCCATTCTAGCGGATCGATAGATAAAGAATCAACTTCATGCAACAAATGCAAAGCAAGTGCCATATGATCAGTTTTGAAAATTGATCTAGCGATGTAGTTATAACACATTTTAAGCAGAGTTCCTCGCAGAATTTTGGTCCGCAGATCAGGGTTGTCGTGAGGATTTGAAGACGGATCACGAAGTGCAGCGAGGAAGTTCCTCAAAAATTGCTCAAGGCTAAATTGATACATTCGGTTCAGCCGATTTAAATCCATCATTACAAAATATAGACTGCTTCCAAAGGAGGCAATCGGAGCGTACTTCGTTAACTCTTCATCCAAGGATCTTCTGATACGACTTGATTCAACCAATGATTGCAAGATGGATTCACTTTTGATTTTTGTTTCGCTTAATGAGTCTAATAACGATTGATTTTCCAGGATATTGCCTTCCGAGGAGGCGAGTTCCTTGAGTAATTTGTCTTCTAATGATGTCAACTGGTTGTTGTATTCTTCTTCCTTCTGTAACATTTGGAACTTCTGCTGTTCTAATTCAGGGTTTTCATGTCGAAGAGCAAAGTCAGTTAAATAAGATGTTAATCCAATCTTGGTAATGGTGAAGTTGATCACATTAACAAATGACTCGGCATCCGAAGGAATTTTAAACGAGGGGTCTTTGCTGACAAGAAACAATTGGAAATTTTGGTTGTAGTCAACAATCTTGTCGGCAATCTGGATCACCTGCCGGGATCCCTGCTTCCAATAATCGTGACGAATAACCGGATACAATGCCGATTCAAGACGATCCACGTTTTCAATGATTAACGTTTTTCCAAATCTCACCGCAAGTTCGAGAGATCTGATTAAATTTGAATCGTGTAGATTGATGACATCTGGATTCCTGTCACGCAGATGCGTTCGCAACCAGACAGAAGCTTGCATGGTAGGGTCTAAAATGATGGGACAAATTTTACTATGCAAGACTAAAATAGCATTTTCGATAGACAATTTGTCTGCGGGTAAACCCTCGGATTTCCATTTAAGTTGCTCTCTTTCCATACTCAGGACTTCTGTAAAATCCGACTTGTGAACGTTTGCTGTGGCTGACCATATTGACTGCATTTCCGCCCTAGAATTTTCCGGCAGAGATCCCAAGTATGTGAGAAATCCGGAACAAAACGCTGCCTGTATTGGTAATTTGTCAAGTTTTGTGGTAATTTCGACAACTTGTGAACCCCATCTGGCACGCTCACCGTCCAATTTTGAAAGGAGCGTTTTCGCTCTCTGTATAATTTGAGTGCTGCGTTGCAAATCCGTTTTCAATATCTCTCCTTCCCGCGTTTTTTGGGCGAAGTCAGCCTTCAAGGCTGCTACATGAGAGTCGATAGTCTCCAACTCCTCTCGCAGTGTACGAAGCCGTGAGCGTGACGCTTCTAGTGATTGCGAAAGCATCTCTAAGTGCTTTTCTAATGGCTGTACCCGTTCCAACACTTCAGCATACTTTAGATTGGCCTTGACCCATGCAGCTAAAGGAGCTGCTGCGACCGATGACCGCTTGACAGTGGCTTCTTCGAAAGAATCAGCCTTCTCTCTTATGAAGGACTCCACTTTAGACCTTAAATCTTTACTGATAAGACGGGCATCGAAATTCATGATTTCATCTTTAAATGTACGTTTACCAAGATATGCTTTCATATTTGACCATGACATATCCAAAACTCCCATCAATCGTAGAACACCCTCAAGAACATCGCGAATAACGGAAGGAGGAGCCCGTAGAGATCTTATCTCGGATAAGTTGTCCGATTTGATCCCCCCTACAGCATCTCTAGCGCTTCGAAGAATTGGCTCTACTTCGCTTAGTTCTTTCTCTATTTCATGCTTCTGAGACATCATTTTAGTTTCTTCGCATTCCAGTGATTTAGAAAGAACTTCCATTTCCTGCTTTTGCGCCGATGCTTTTATCATTGCTTCTGTAATATCTTTCAACGCTTGATCGGCTTGCATTTGTTTACTAGCCAAAAGCACAGACTGGGAATTAGCTTCCTTTGAAAGTGAATCAACGTAGCCGGCGGCGTCATTTAACTTGGATAAGCCGCCTTGTAGGTAATGCTGCCTGTTCTCTAGCTTAGTCCTTATCTGAGAATATACAGATTGAAAGTGACGGAATAGATTGACGACTCGTCCGGGAGAGAAGCTTTGGTTTACGCAAGATTCATTTATTTTGAGTATGCTATTTAAAACTAACGCGAATGAATCGTCCTTCAATGATAATTTGTTCAGAATAGAGGTTGCCATGTGAGCAAGACTTTCATGACTCCAGCTCTCCAGCCATTCCAACTGACAACTACTATAAATTGCAGGGTTCGATTCGCAATTCACTGCAAATTTTGGGGAGGCCGTATCCGTCAACAAGACAACATGCAAATTTTGTCGAGTTCGATGAACAAAAAAGTCAAAAAGGCTTCCGTCGAATCCAGTTTGAGAATATTCGTCCTTTAACGAACTCAAGACAGCCTCGAGTTCATCTGGGCCGTATAAACCAGGAATTTCGCCAGAACTTAATACACTGTTGATAATTTCAAGACAACGAGGATCGAACAACTGATAGTCTTCAAAGACAACTACAACTGATTCTCCTTGAACCCCCACAAACTGCAGTACTTGTTTCCAATCGTTATAAAAGGATTTTATAGTATAATTACGACTGACGTTAATTGAAACCACTTTGTAATTTAATGTGTGAGCGATATAGAGTACCCCGTATCGGCAGTCAATACCACTTCTACATGCGAGAAGTAAGGATCCTCCAGGACAAGATAGCTGACGCTCAAGATGAGACAAGAATTCGTAGTATTGGGGAAACAACGAGAAGCCAAACTCTCGAACATCGCGTTCAAAATCTGAAAGTGTGCTTTCATTCTTCTTCTTGTACTCTTCCGCTGTAACTTTGACAAGTTCAAATGAAGCGGTATCTAGCTGCACGACTTTCTTGGCTGTGTAGTACCCAGATAAATTAATATTATAGTTCCATTCAGCTGCAATAGCCGTTGTTAGAATATTAACAAATTTCGTTCTTTCGATCGGTGTAACCAATCGATCATGAAAGATTCTTAAAGCCTCATTTGCAAACGCATCCAAAAGTTCACTCGCTTCTGGTGAGAGTAATTGATATCGTTGTAAACCACAAACCCAACGATTCAAGTCTCGTGGAGTAAAGCGATAATGAGAAGCCACATCTGCTGTAAATTTTGAAGTGACTTGTTGGAAAATTCCCATCATAGTGGATGCCAGCCGACTTATGTTCTTTGGAAAGCTCCATATATCATGCGACTCGTATTTCTGGGCTAGCACATGCTGAAGAGAAGTTGTAAAAATAGCAGCTAACTGTTCAAGTGGCGGATATGAAATGGAATATTGTCGGGCAATAGATGTCAATCGGGAAGACAACCGTAAATTAGTTGGTGGATTGGCATAACGAGCGGTTGCCACAATTGTAATATTCTCCACTCCAATCCATTCTAGATTTGCATCGTAGAAACCTTTGTAGGTAATGAGCTGATGCAGAGAAGAAATGAGAGCTACGGTTCCATAGTTGTCTGCCTTGGGGAGATCAATATCCTTGACATACAATATCAGGTTTTCCCCGGTCCTGCATTTCAAAATTCGACCAGCATTAGAACTCAATGCTGCGCAATACTGATTTAAACGTTGCTGAACTTGAGCTGGCGTGGTTTGCGCGCTACAATTTATTGTCGCCACCGTCGTCGACTTGAGCTTCGAAAAACAATACCTCAAAAGAGTATCCTTTCCCGATCCTTCTGGGCCAACTAAAACGAGTGATTGCGATGTCTGAAGCCAGGGAAGAATCGTAGCGACATGTTTTTTCATTTCAGCGGTTTCGATGACTGGTATTTGGGAACTGGCAGTGAAAATCCCTGATGATTCTGAATGCGAGGTTTCATATTCCACAAATGTACCAGTGACCGGATCATAGTAAGTTTCCAAAGGCTGTCTCAAATTGACCGGCGATTCATTCGCCCATTGGAATAGTTTCGAAGCTAAGTTTGATCGAAACTCGACAGAAACATTGGACCCAATTCCCTTTATGACACCAATAACAAACTCTCTTTTTGATTTTACGGACTTTACTAATGACAGTCCTCCCATCAATTTGCTGATATAAGAAGTTTCAAGCAGAGGAGTATTAACTTCTTTTGCAACCCAATCGAGCGCTTTATACAGCAACTCTTCGATCCAGGCACCGATTAAGTGTTTAGACTCTTCTGGTAGCTGTTCAATCCAAGCCTGTACGATGGCCTCCTGCAGGGACGCGGCGGAAAGATATATCACACCCAATCTACTCACTGTAGCCGGGGAAACATATCGTAATTCATGCGTTTCGAATATAAATTTGACATTGCTTCCGAGTTGAATGCGTTCACCGCTAGCCATGGTCAACACTCGATTGTCATCTAAAACGGAGTTCAATGCTTCAACCCATTCCGGATCCATGTCACCATCCATTACAATCCATGTTTCAACATCTAATGGTTCCTTAGTAGCATTACGTGTCGTAAGTGTCAGCACGCCATCTTTCCACTCACGAGTATCGACGTCCATGTGTCCCAATAGTGTATGCCTATCCATTGCTTTTGCATTCAGCGTCAATAATTTTATGTTTTTACCTAGCTTCACCAAGGCGCGGTTGAGGAGCCTCCAGAGAGTTGATTTTCCAGCTCCGGATGGACCAAGAACAACAACACCAGTTCTTAGCCGTAAGGCATTGTGGAGCTGCGAGACCTTTGAAGCTTGATCTGAAGTAAACGTGAGTTTGAGATCGGAATACGCTTCCTTCAAAACTGATGATAGCTGATTTTCGCACGTTTCTGGAAGTATTGAATGGCCGTGAAACATGTCTCTTACAATACTAGAGAAATTGATACTGTCTGTTTCTGTCAGCTTGGGAATAGTGTGTACTAATAGGGCTTGAATAATAATCGTAGTTTCTAAGGAATCATCGATTTTCGTGTCATTCTTCCTAGTATTTCGCAATATTGACCCAGCTTCCCGCAGGACAGTTTTGAGAGCTCGTAGTCCCCAGTCGTAGTGTTGTTGTTGCGAGAGCAGTTGTCTATATAGGTACAAGTTTGACGAGTTTGGAATGGGTCAGATTATAAATTATGGAAAGAAAAAGGGCCTATTCAATACACTACCTCGAGTATTCGAAAATGGCCACCACTTTTTGGCCAAGCTTTTTACCATTCACGAAGCCTTCAGCTAGCAATTCGGTCTGAGCAATCAATTCACTATTCGGTTGACTCATCGCTACGGATCTGAACAGGAACTTCAAATTATCCGGTAGTTTTTGGCGGCCACCATATCCTTTGCCTGCAGGATTCATTGTCACAAAAATACCCGAGTTTTTATCTAAAGTTATCGTTTTTTCGAGGAGAGTTATGGACTGCTCTTTCAATTTCAATCCAACTTGAATTTTTTGAATGAGCGAAGATACAGCACTCAATACGCCTTCTTCCAATCTGTTAAATTCATCAAAACAGCCCCAGGCTCCGCATCGGACCAATCCAATGAAAATACGACCGATACTTTGCGCATCGAGAGCTTCGTCGCAATTGAAGACAAGCACTTGCCGACCAAAAAGGCTGCCTAACGCTTTTACAGATTCAGTCTTGCCAGTTCCAGCTGGACCGAACGGGTTCCCTCCAAACCCAGCCGCCATCGCTTGAGTTAACACCAGGAAACATTTATCGGTTAGCGGAGTATGTACGAGTTTTTGCATATTTCCCTGGTACTCATAAGAGTATTCAAATTCTGTTTGGCACATTCTCACAATGCAAAGATTATCTTTATCCAGGTAGAAGCGAAGCTGCTTCTGCCAAGCCCAATCGTCTATGCTGATTGCTTTAGCAGCCCGTAACTGATCTACGACGTCGATGTGATGGATTGTGTCCAGAATCAGCGATTTTACTTTTAGTCCGATAATATGTCGTGTTGATTCATCCGATATATTTGAGACATCGAATGAAGTTAATTGTAATAGTTTTTTCTTCAATTCTTCTGAGAACTCTGTCAATGATTGTTTCGAAATTGCGGATTCGCAGTTTGCTGTAAAATTAATCGATTCGGCCAAATCCAATATCTGCTGGGGATACTTCTCAAGATTGATCTCGCTTAGGCATTTTGCCAACATGACCCTTAAAGTCGCCCTCATTTCGACCGATAATTTTTCCAACCAATCTTCAACGTCCCCCGAAATGGGTACTGGTTTTAGCAAAGGTAATTCCTCTCCCTCACCACTCCTGATCGCTACAATTGAAGAGCAACCTTCACTGAAAACAACTGATTGGACTCCAGCGAACAGCTTTTGCAGATGAGTTTGGATGACAGCAGGATTTTTACTCTGACCAAGTATCTCCAATAAATCATCGTCAGAAATGAAATAAAAGCGAGCGAACTTCATTCTCTTTTGCTCCAAAAATTCGCTCAAAGCTTTTTGACATCGTTCTAATTGATCTGACAACGTCCTCAAAGTATCCCGGATACCACTGTACTTTGTCAAATTGACAACTCGGGGATCATGCTGAATGTACGCCATGATGGATCGAAAATCCTCGTCAACTCGTTTAAATCGAGGCCTCTCACTCGGCAATGCGTCCCGACTAAATATGGGTTCCAAATATACCCATTTTCGTTGCACATTGTTCAAATTGTGGAGATACTCATCTAAATCAGATAGCTTGGTCTCCCACAATGAGATTTTGTCTTGAAAAGTTTTGATAAACGGAGTATCTTTTAAACTTTGAAGTAACGATCGGTTATCCCCAATCGAGGTCAATGTTTCTCTCCACTCTTTGATTAAGGTGACTGATTTGTTGCTGGTATCTGTGTAGTCTGTCAAGGATAAGGTGGCCGATACTGCCCAAACATCAAGTTCCTGTAGGGCGTCTCGAATTGAGACTTCGCCTTGCGCTCGTGCGTTAATTTCTTTGACAGCCGGAAGATGAATTATGATTGTATGTGACACATCGAAAATGTGTTGAACTTTTAATTCTTGTAGATTGACACTCTTGGGAATAGAGACCAAATGGAAAAACTCAACCCAGTGGTCACTGGTCCAAGAATCCCCTCGTAGGTGTTTCAGGCAAGCCATGAATTCGGCGTATTGATCAATTTTCTGTCGAACGTAAACTGACACGGTATCAGTTCTCGATTGAGCAAATGCAGTCCATTTAGACAAGAGATCATCAAAAATACGGGGTTTGTTCCGAAAAGATATCCAATCCTCCACCATCACAGCGTTAACTTCATTTGTGAACTCATCAATTACGGTCCACGCTTCATCTGTCTTTGCTATGTCCTCTTTGAGCTGATCGTAAGACTGAAATTGCGGTTTTTGTAGGGAAAAATGATCGCAGTCTTTCCACATGTCCTCCAATGTCCGGCTCAAGTCGTTAAATTCTGACATCCGATCTCTTATAAAACTTGAAGCCTCTAGCAATGTTCCATTCTTTTCAACATCGGAGATCTTCGGTTTAAACTGCTGCCATCTGGCTGCAAATTTGTCCACAGTATTCTGGAAGTTGTCAATTCGACTGTCAATAGCGTTACGCAATTGGTCAAACTGTTCTTTGACCATAAGCTGATGACTTTCCAACATCAACTCAAATTTATCCCATCGAGATTGGGTATTCGATATTTCAATTCCAGACCCACTCACGTTGCGAAGCAGTTTATTTTTAGACTCAGCGTTATCGAAATGGTACTTCATCGAAGATTTCGATTCGAGTAGCTTGGCGTGTTTTGAATTCGATTCTCCGATCTCGGCTAATGTCTGAGGTCGTCGTGACAATGTCTCCATGCCATTCGTAATACAATTTTCGATCGTCTCGATATGTTTCATAACAGATTTACGTAAAGTGTGAACTAGACCGTCAAATATCTGTTGCAAATGATCATCAATAGTTGTCTTAACTGATAAGGTCGAAATCGTGATACAATCAACTTTGATTTGTTGTGGCAACTGTTCTGCATCGCGACCTTTGCTTTTAAGCATTTTAAAATTTAACTCCCAATCTGGCACGTCTGCCAGCGAGTCTTCGATAAACTGAAGAACGTCCACAGTACCAAAAATGACCCATTCTTGAAACGGTTCGAGGGATTTGAGCACACTCTGAAATAGGATTTCTGCGCGGCGGTAAACTGACAATAAAGCCGACGAGTTCTGCTCAATTATTCTCGGGCAAATTTGTGAATCGCCCACTCCACGGAAGGCCATAGGAATGTTAATAAACTTTTTCAATTCTCTATAGTACTTTGCCTTCACTTCTTCGAAGGGTGGACGCAACTGTAAGTGCTGCTGTCGAAATACCAGGTCAACTTTGATTTCGGGTAATGTTTCATGAAGGCTCTCGAGACCAAGCTGATATTGGTGTTCTAAAGCTTTGAAAAGTTGATAATCCCAATGTCTTTTCCACGGAGCCATACTCTCCAATGAGTACCCTTTAGATTCTAAAGATGTGAAAATGTCTCTAATAGCATGCAGCTTTTCCTTCCATCGAGATTGGTTGCGGAGTAAATTGGTGTCCATGAGTGTCACCACATGTTCTAGTATCATTACATGATACTTGCGGAGTTTGCGATTTTCCGTTGTAAGTTTGAGGGCAGCTTCCTGTAATCGCTTGACATAGTTCTCCATCTCCGCCGGTGAATTCCATGAAACTGCTACCTTTCCGGACTTGCCTGATTTGAGAGCCTCACCATTAGAACTCTTAACTATAGTTTCAAACTCAATCGCCAGATCCAACAACATCGTCTGCTGACACGGTAACATTTGCTGATCAATGGTGTTATAGAAGTGTGCCACCTGCTTCAGAACAACTGCATAGCGGTAATATTTGGAAGCAGTATCTGAAACCTGTTGAATCTTGAGAGGAACTGGATAATTTAGACTTAAAAGAATTCTGACATCTCGAAGCAAAGTCACAAGTCCGTCGCCGTAGTTGACTTTGAGGTTCCCATTAGCGAAATCTAATTCCATCAATTTACCAGTTGTGTGAAGGGTGTAATCCGAATTGTGTTCCAACTCTGTTTCGATCTGGTTTATCCATTCGGCGAATCGATCCTTTGAAAATTGAACCATATCAGCAAGGAGTTGATGGGAGCTCTTTTGGTAGTCCGAACTCTGAGGAATATCCAATAGTAGTGATGTAACTAATCCGGATATTTCTTTCAGCTGTTGATAACATCAGGTTAGGATTGACATTTAGCGATCGGCAAAAATGAGGGAATTTACTTTATGAATCATTTGGCGTGCCCAAATTAGAGACTCAACAATAGCGCTCTTGCTCGATACTGCTTTTGATTTCTAAGGAAAAACAACTTGGTGAGATTTTCAATATCAGACGAGTTAGGCATTTCCCAATTACCATGAGCTCGGGACTCATCATATTCAATTCTTGCAACCGAGTCCGAACCGCTGACAAGTTAGCTTCTAACTGGCCCATAAGCATCTGACGTTCATTCACTGGATACATGGCATCAGTCAAACCGTCAATGTTAAGTTGAATAAATTAGGGACGGATACCCAAGCCTGCTTTTATTCGGTCCCGTGACAATAACATCTCGTACTTTTCAAATTCTCGCAACAACTGATTCGGAAAGCTTTGTAAATCCGAGAGGCTATTTTGCAACAATTGTACGGTCTTCATCTCTGCCTGCTCTACAGATCGATCGTATTGGTCAATTGCAACCTATAAAAATTAGAGTTTTTTTCTGTCAAAAAAAAGTTTCCAGCCAATACAATTTTGGGCAACAGCAAACTGACCTTCCAGATCTCATTAGTGTAATTTTCGCATTCGGACAATTTCAAGGAGGAGAATGCTGCCAATGGTTCAGTATCAGCCCATATTTCTTCCTCCGACACTTTGAGCAGTGCTTTCATTTGATCATGGGTCGACCTTACACGAAAGATCTATAAATATTGTTAGCAAGCAAGTCCGGTTCAATCTTTTCATCAGAAAGTTCAGATTACTTGACTCAGCCGATCTCGAAAGAGAACTAATTCTTCATTTTCATACTTTTCGCCTTTCCAGAAGCGAGATTCAGATAGCTTCCAATATCGTGTGGTCAAGCAATCTGTGATCTCTTGCCAATTTTTGAAAAGCAATACTAGTTTATGAAATCTGTCCTTGATCTACCCAATCAAAACCGTGAGATAACGTAGATGTAAGAGAGGAAGAAGGTCAGAGTCAAAGCTAGTTACTTCGTTAAATGGCTGTCCCCAGAAGTTTTGAATTTCGTTTCGAGTTTTGGCGTAGTGTACGAGGGCAGTGCTAAGCAAATTCAGGAGATTTGACATTCGGGATTGCGGGAAAGACGTGCTTGTCGTCTGGCGCCTGATGTGAAGGAAATGATAAAAATCAACAAGGAAAATTCGTTTAAAATGTATATATATCATTGAAAGTTTACACACCATATTTCGTCCAGAATATCTTGAGATTTCTCGACAAATTCTAACACGTCGTCGGCAGTATAGGTACTGCAGAATACATAACAGCGGTCAATTGACAGTTGGGACGTGATGCAGGGAGGTGACTTACTTGATTTGATCAAGATCTTTATTCAGTTTCTGCAGTTCATCTTTAACGACATCGGCTTTCTCTTTATCGCCCTGTAAAACCGAACAGATAGAGTGGATTAGGGACGGAGCCTGACGCTGTCATGTCGGGGCGAGCGAAATGAAAGTTTAAGTCGATCGATCGGGCTTGTGACTTACCTTTGAAATAGCCTTAAGTGATTCCTTGGTCCAATATGCGCATTCGTCTTGAAGCGTGGCTATGTGTGTTAGAGGTGGTTGATTAGATGGACAAAGAGGAAAGGAGCGAAGAAGGATGGGTTGAAGGCTACCTGGTGCCAGATTCTCCGCGGAAGGCATGGCTTTAGCACGGAGATGATGTATTTCGCTATGTTATGATATCAGAGATGCTGACATATATATAGCAGAGTGAAGGAAGGGGAATGGGATCTGCAGAAACAATGGCACTGTGGAAGATAGCCCAACTAATGCGCACGGTTTATTATCGTAAGCAGTGAACCATCACCTGGGAATGGGTGAACAGAGGCCAGTGCATATACTGTCAGGCGATCCGACATAGTAAGCCCCCATTATAATAGCTCCCCAGAGTCTCCACTATATCATTACAATAAATCCATACATATTAAATATGCAAAGCGATTACATTTACATTGAATCAGTTTTATATCCGCTCATGAAGAATTCTGATAAAAGGCTGAGAGAAAATAACAGTCCATTCCATAAAGCGACAGGCGCGACAAGTTATTCTGTGACAATTGAGTTGTTTAATGATAGTTCGAGAACGCAAGAAATACACATTTAATCATATTCAACAATTTAAGTGATAATCATGAAAATATTCAATGCGGATACAAAATGAAATATTGATAATTGTTCGTTTGAGATATATCATACGCACAAAAGACTCAGTACTATTAATATAGTGAAGTTAACTTAGGTTAATCTAGTATCACTACTTTGTGCATGGTTTCTTTGAACTGAATGGGGACCACGTTGGGAGGTACTAGGGTTATTTTTGGGGGAAAGCATGCCCTCAGGGTATAGGATTTGGATTACGGTAACAAACTAGATTGAAGGAGTTGTTATGGTAGGCATTGCACAAAATGAAAGAGTATTATAAAACTTACGATTCCGCTGCAACCAGTAGAATACAATTTGATGCAAACATCCAACCAGAACTTATTTGAATATAGAGCTTTCGCGGTAACTCCATCCATGTTGATGATTGCAATACCTAGTGATAATTAACTTTAACTTATGTTGTTGTAAATGCCGAGATAAACTAAACGAACCTATCAAAGCAACAAAATTCCAGAGAGTGAAAAAAGTAATACAGCGCATATGATGTTTTAATATTTCAAAACCGTGAAACCCAAAGGACTCGGTGATACTTTGTCGAAGGCGGTACTGTATGAGTATGCTAAACCCGATAATAAACACAGTCTCAAAATGATCAAGAAGTTGAGGGGCAATGGTGCTGACTAGCTTGTTTGAGAGAAATGAATATTGAAGAATGCTACAAATGATAAAGTTTCTGGCTTAATTGGATAAAGATACCTAACCTAAAAATATTGATGAATTCGTCACACGTACGGGTATAAAAAGACGCTGATCACTGCCCACATAGAACAGATTTTTGACTCGCGACTTGTGACGAATGGTTTCTTGATACCGATTTGCAAACCTATTCATATGAGAGAATTGTGAGATAAAAATTAACACGATATCCACGTATACTTAGAAGGCATGTGATAATTGATACTCAACCTGTGTGCGACCAAAACGCGATGAGCAAAAAACTTGCAGAATTCTTCATACAAGACATCATGCTCAACAGACTTTTGAGCATATGATAAATTCAAATTAGACTTGTTTTTAAGGTTGATTGAAAAATCCGACAAACGTACGTGTTTGAGATGTCCAGCAACATCTTATTCGCGGGGGAATAATCTTTTCCTTCTTTTGTCACGCACAGCCCTAGCGCAGTATTGAATGTGAACCCTTCCTCGTACTTAAATTTTACGACGATGATATCATAGATGATATGAGTGAAACACGCCAAAAGAACCAAAGTGGTAATTATCAATCTCAACGACGCGTTCCCCTGGCGCGGTTTCAAGAAAAATTGAAAGATCTTTTGAAATTCTAAAGTTGACAATCCTTCCGTTTTGTGAATTCGAAGTAAAATCCAGCAGAATATAATCAAGTTCAGCATGCCTCTCTCGAGGTAACTGAAGTCCGACATATGCGTCATTGTCTAAGCCGTGTCTTCACTGAGTTGTAAGGTTACTACTGTCTAATCCTGGTGATAGATATTCTGATTGATATCTGGTTAAGACGCGTATTCGCCTAATTGGAGGAATGAATTGGGGCTAGTGAGCTTGAAAACTGAGAAATCTTCCGAACCAACTCCAAAGAGATACGTACAGATTGTACAAGATACTAACTCGGAGAGGATCGTGTTCGTCAAAGGAGTTGTACTGTGGTAGTGGGTTAGTTTTTACAAGCGTCTGTTAAAGGGCTTTATAACCGCCTTGAAATTGAACGAACTCGTGCCATACAACGGACGAAGGGGTGAATGCCTCAACAATGCGAGGCGACCGGACAACAGTTAGGGGATATAGTCAACAACAATACATACTAGTCATATATTTTGAAAAATAACCGCTACATATTCCGACACGCCAAACATTGGAAGGTAAGGGGTAAATGTGGCAACTTGGGGCAATTTCCATTCAGCATCAAGGGGAACGAGACGTGCACATCGTGATGTAGAATACATGAGTTCTAATTTGACTTCATTCAGAGGATACCCTTATACCAAATTGCTGCTTCACTAGGATAACATATTCCCAGTGCCTACTCACTTAGTGAAGGCTGTACGTTCTCAACGTTCACGGTGAAGCAGGTAGATGGCCCACGGGATTCAAGGAGGAATGATTCATGCCTAGCAACAACGGGAAGGGGCATAAGAAGCAGGTCCCCCTGTTCATGTACTATTCAATGGAATGAATCGTATGAGCCAGCAGGGGCAAGATGCAAATGGCAACAGAGTTAGAAAATCTAACAGAATAACAACGCAAGGGGTGAATGCGAACCGGGCCCAAGTGGCAAGCACATAGTACGGACATCTTGAGTCGGCTGTTCGGCCATTAGGGGTTTTATTCGAAATGCCAAGACTCGCATGTTTTTTTTTAGTAACGATATTCACGGCTGATGTGCCTGCGGCTGTTATGGCAAGAACTAGGGAAAAAGGGATGAGGTATGACGCCAGCTAGCAACATTAGGGGTGGCAGGGGCGGGGAATGAAAAGAATGCGTAATAATACGCTGTCCGTTATCATTCCCACATCTACATCATCAGCTGGTGTATCCATGCATTCGCACTTTAGATGACTGAGTCCGTCTGGACTGGAGGAATGTACCACGAAAGGAATTGTCGCTGTCCGAGACGGAAACGCGTCCATTTTCATTCCTTCCCTGCGGAGGGGAAGTCGCACTCTCCACATATATCTTTGAGTATATCACACACATCACAGCATGGAGTGGAGGACAGCCAGAGGGTGTGTGGAATGAGAGTTAATTGATTGCATCAATGCGCCGGCGTCATTCTTCTCTCCTATACGACCTGCTTTCTATGCTTTAGTATTGATATAAATCACGTGCTACCTGCGTCCACATTCCATTCCTGTATCATCTATCCATATCATCTATCCATATCATCTATCCACCTCATTTATCGGCCATTCATCCCGTTCAATTCACGATGGCTTCGTCTTCCGCACCGCCGGATCCGAATCCGCCCTCCACCCGCAGGGCAAACAGACTCCTCAAAAACTACTACGGTCTAGCTGACTCCCCCCCAGCTGTCTCTTCAGATGCTAATCCCAACGGCGACAACATCCCAGCTTCTGCATCTCCAACCAAGAAGAAGCCAGATCCTCTAGATATAGGTTTATTCTCCCTTCTCTCTTTTGTCTGCCCTTCATCTACCTACTAGAAACCCTGATATTCCATCGTTGACAACTTCGTTTTCGGCGTGGCTAACTGCGTTTTCCCCTTCGTCAAATGCAGATTCCGTCTCTTTTGAAGTCGACAAGCATTTGAAAATTCTCCTCAATGAGAAGCAGCTGCCGGGGTTGCTAAAGAAAGATAACTATCTTATTATGGGTAGCTTCAATTCCCTCCGGCCTGCCCAACCGCCCTTGACACCTGATATTGATTTTTATGCCAAACCCATATAGAAATTAAACAGCTCGATGGGGATATGAAAACCCTAGTATATGAAAATTACAGCAAATTTATCAGTGCGACTGATACTATAAGAAAGGTCATACTGCGATGCTAGACAATCTTGCGGTATTCTAGTGTTCTAACTTCCAGTCATCTTTTATAGATGAAGTCAAATGTCGAAAACATGGAGAGCGAATTTGAACTTCTCTCCCGAAAAATTTCTACAATCACAGAGCAAGCATCCAATGTCAATTCATTCTTATCGGAGCGAAGACAGAAGATTCATCAATTGAGCGGAGTTTCTAACGTATTGCAAAAGGCAAGTCAGATCGTAGCATCGTCCTTCCGGCGATGATTTCGCTAATGTTGATTTTCAACAGCTTCAATTCATTTTCGAGCTTCCCAAGCGACTCAACCAGTGTATCCAGCAAAATTCTTATGCCCAAGCTGTGAAATATTATTCGTCGACTTCCAAACTTCTCGCCCACTACAGAAATTCGAGTATTTTTAACAACATTGAACGCGACTGTAATGTGATCATGGAGAAACTGCAACTGAAGGTGAAGACGAAGCTAAAATCTTCACTGGTCATTATCTCTCATATTCTCCATTTGCCCATCATCAATTATACGCAATTGACTCACATGGTGCCATCAATGCAGTGCTCTATACCGGAGGTCTCGGAATCGGTCGCATTGCTGATTGGTCTGAACAGAGACCCGATCCAAGAGCTTTTGTCTACCTATCTTAAGCTGTTAGTACTTTTCAAATCTATCAGTTTTGCTATTCTTTGCTAAATGTTTAGACGCCAGACAATCCGAACTCCTTATCAAAAACAAAGCTGCTTGTCTGGACGCTCTAAGAAAATGGGAATCTCAGTCTATACCACCCCCTCCTCCTCTTCCTATGTCTCCAGCGTCGTCAAATTCACTCTCATCTTTACCTTTTCCATCTCCAAACCCCACTTCAACGGCGAAAAAACGCAAAGAATCTGTCTTACCCGCATACGTTCGCGAAAAGCGTCCACCAACCTTGGTGGAGAAGCTGGAATTTGTGAATCGCACATTTCTTCGCGATTTCATCAATGTCGTCGAGTCTTTCGAAATTCATTTTATGGGCATCACGTCGCCACGTACAGACGGCACACACCATGCATTTACTGCCCGGCTCACGGAAGAGGTAAAAGAGTTGCGAGACTTATGACCTTGTTGAAACTCAACTGACCCTGAATATTCGATTAGCAATCCGCATCAGCAATGATTGCCTTCCATCAACTGATCGATACGGTCTCCAGCCAGTACACTGAAATTTTAACACAATTTCTCTCCACACCGCCTGATATTCTGTCGATCAAAGTTACCCCCTTCCTCGAGATGTTAGACGTATTACACGAAGAAATAAAACAATATCCAGTTTTAGATAAATATGGAGTCTCTGAACTGCTGAAGCATTTGACGAAGTCTTGGATAGAAAACGTGATCAAAAAATGTTTCACTACTGTGGAGAGCAGTGTGATATGTATGTGTCGTCTTTCTTATCTGTATCTATGTCCGACCTTGGGTGGTCTGATGACAAATCTTTGATTGATTTCTTTAATATTGCAGCCGGATTAAAATTGACTTTCCAATTGAAAAAAGAAACTACTAAACCGAATCTGAAATCATTTTTGCAAGATTTACAAGTGCAAACATCAGATTCACTCATTCAGAAGTGTTTACCAGTGCTGGAGGTTGTAATTTCTATGTCTATCGGGCTTCAACTTGTGCATTCAACTAACTCTAACGTCTAGAGTGTCGCAAAGTCACAGGCTAAATTCCTACAGAACAATATCGCCACGTATATGGACTTATTTAAGCAAGAACTGAGCTCCTTCTGGACGAGTTTAGTTAACTCTATGACGGTAATTTTATTGTATTGAGGTTTAAGAACTCTGGTTGCTAATACGATTGCACAGGCTGTCGCATCTTTCAAAGGCGAATTTGCTAATCAATATACTCCGACCCTTATCCTTGCCATGTCTCGACTGTTGGTGGACATTCAGGTCAATACCTTGGATCGAATCTATGGAGCTTTCAGCGAGGCTTTACAATTCGAAACATCCAAATCCCCAAAATCCCCAGTCGGCTCCGTCACATCGGTTGAAATAAATGGAAAAACAATAAATGAAGATGCAAGAAACACAATCGACTTTTTAAAGTCATCCGCTGAAAAATTGCTGGCCAGATTTGTCGAGGTAGTAGGTTGGGATTTGTCGTCGTCTATCAGATTAGAATACGATTGTGGGATAAACGGAAGTAAATGGTTGAGTAAAGAAGCGGTTACGGCAACATCTGCTGTTTGGGTGAATGTATTAAGTCAAATCAAAGACATTGATCAAGACGTAGCAGTTTTGTATGAAGATGTTCAAGAAGAGGTAAAAGATAAACCTGGTAGGTCAACCATTGTTCATCTTATGTAGTTCTATTTCAACTGCCATTGAGCCCTAACCTTTAAATTTCAACAGAAACCGGTCACCGTGGTCGCCGAGGTCATGCGCATCGATACTCAGGTTCCACAGGCTCTATGGCTAGCTATGGTGGTCACTCTCGGTTCGCCTCCACGGCCAACGCTTCCATTTCTACTCATCCATCTCGTGCTGCCCGAATGTCAACAATGGAAGTTCCCAATCGTATATTCACCAATATCGACAAACTATTCTCCGAGAAAGTAGAGTTTTTTGGAAAGGTCGAGTTTAGCAGGAAAGGAATCTTACTGGCGATTATGAGAATTGTCGTCAAGTCGTGGATTGAAGTGACTAGGAATTCTACATTCGGTAAACTTGGATTCCAACAAGTTCAATTGGACGTAGAATGGTTAAAGTTTCAGTTAAAATACTTGTATGGCGAGAAGAGGTTTGTTGCTCGCCCTTTGAACGATTCACTGGCGTTACCTAATTAAGTCTGTTTCCACCTTTTAGTCAAATCAACACAATGTTAGACGAAGTCACTACAAGTTGCTACCGTCGTTGCATTGAGCCCGTTTTCATGGATCGTCCTGTAAGTTCATTCGTGCACTCTCGTTGGTCTTGTTTTACTAAACATTAACATTTTGAATTTCAGACTGTCGAACGGCTAGCAGGAATAGCTCAAAACGTAACAGAAACGACGGAGAATGAACAACCGAATCCGTAGACCATGTATGAGGGAACAGCATCATTGTAAATTTATAATTTAATATCTATTGCAACCTGAAACTTAAAGAAGGGCGACCTATCGCAGTTCGCTGAGTACCAATGATTTTGATGTCACGATAGTTTAGTCAGAAGTCATTTAATCCCACCGCTTTCGTGAATTACACATGAAATCAACAAGAATTATAATACAAACAATACAACCTTCCCTCCATTCTATACAAATAAGATAATAGTCTCCACAGATTAAAAAAAGCAAAAAAGCATTTGGCGCTAATCAACTAAACTATGTCGCCCTTCTCATCATCTTTTGTTTCAGTTTAAGTCTGTCGACTGCGCCGGGATTTGAACTTCAGTAGGCACAGATAACTCAGCATCACCACCCGTTTCACTTATTTCAATATTCCCCGTCCCTTCTACCACATTTTGTTCGTCATTCTCATCATTTTTCTCTACGTCTTTGCCTTCATCTACCGCCAACTGTTGTTCCAAACTATTCCTATTTTCATTCTCTCCCACCTCTTCTTTATCTCCAAGTTTACCATTCCCTGCGTCACCATCATTGACTACACCTTCATTTGTTTCCGATGATCCATTCTCTTGACCTTTTTTCAATTGTGCAGTTCTTCCTTTTCTTTTCTTCGAATCATCCGTCGTTGGTGGTTTATACGATTTCCATATCAATTTTACTTCATCCATTATCATTGATGCCGTAACTTTACTAGACTTCATAGCCTCGATTTTTTCCAATTCGCTAAAAACTTGTTGTAAAGAATTTGATAAAATTTTGGTAGAACCGGACCGAAGGTTGTTTAAATCGTTTTTCAGTTCTGAAGATGTCAGTCGATAAAATATGCTACAATAGCAGGTTACAATGACTTGATCGATTGCTTCGTCGGGTGAATATCCTCCATTGATTTGTTTGAGTTCTTGTAATCGGAATAAAGAGTCAACGTCTTTTAATTCGGAGGTGTTGTCCGCATCGGAGGGCATTATTTGAGACTTGATTTTTCGAGCGTGTTGTTCAAAAATATCAAGGGGAAGGGAGTCAACTATCGGAATTTCTGGCTTTGTGATGGGTTTTTCGAGGATCTGGATATTCAATAACAACGGGAGTGAGTTAATACATGCAATTAATGGATAGGCATCTAATCAGTAAGCCCAAACGATACCCTGAGGTAAGCAGAAACAGCCGTATTCCAAACATTTTGATGGCCAATCATGGCATCGTCGGATTTGCGTAACTTCTTGCAAAGTAATCGCAACAACTCATGGTCACTCGTCAACTCGGCCAACTCTATCAGAAAAGTCGTATATAAATTCGAGTAAAGGAAATGACCGCCGGGCCTAAACATTTGAACAGTATCAATAAGCGTGTTTCTTTCACTCAAAAAATAATAATTACACTGACTTTTCATATTCTGTCTTGTAAAAATAATTGTACCCTTTTGAGCCTTGTTGCCACCTAATCAATTGTTTCATTTCTTCCTTCGCTTTCTCGGGTTCATTCAATACATCAAGGTACAGTCTTGCGGTCTAAATAATGGTCAATATTAGCGAATGTGCAGAATGGCGAATATGGAGACATGACAAAATACCCTATAAATCAATCGATGATGCCATGAAGCTTTATCTTGATCCCGAAACCTTTGAATATGTTTCATAACTTCGTCCCATATTTGCTCGGCATCATTTCCATTGTCCTGTACGACTGCAGATTCTTCATCAGCCGACCCGATAAGACTAAGAAAATCTTTTACATCTTTGACCTAACAACCAGCGTTACCACGGTTAATATTTGGATCTCGCAGATAGAGATTTGGAAAAAACTTACCGTGATTCTAGAATCAAGAAAGTATTTGCATATAGATGCAATAAACTTGTAATGGGCGTTTAACAATCGCTCAACACTAGGTTTACAATGTGATCGGTCTGGAACTAATTTCATAGCTTCATAATACAACGCAATGACCACCTGGAGATAAGCAGATAATAAGTAAATATCAATTCACAAACATCTCAACTAAACAGAATTTTAGCATACCTTCGGCGGCAATTCGCCTCTTTTCTGGGCAAACTTTCCCATCATGTACGGATACAACCAATTCTCTTTGTCCAAAGCCCTGGCCTTACGGAACAATAAAAATCCAAAATCGTACGATAACTCACGAGCATGTAAAAACCCGGGATCGCTATCCCATTCTTCATCAAATATGGACAACGAAGACATCGCAGCTTGGTAAGTTGATCGATCGAGTTTCACTGAATTCCAGTCAAGATTGATGTCCGGATTCACATTTTCTTGATCTATATCCATTGAGTCGACAGGTTTATTATTAGACTTCTCATTTCGAGTCGATTGCGAGTTCGAAAGAATAGTGGAAGAGATAGCCGAAATTGGTAGTGTTTGGGGTTTCCAAGCCAAGCCATACATTGGTGAACAAAACATGCTATAAATAAGCTGGCCGAATTCGGAGTAAAATGAAGCCAGCTCTGTCGTTTCAAAACGACTAAGTATTTTGTCGTACTTCGACAGAAGAATTCGGTAGGATTGATAGTAACAGAGATATGCTCGCTAGAATAATAAAAGATGAGGTCAGTATCAAGCAAGAGCGCATCCACTAATGTCCAACTCACTCGCTGTAAATTAGCAATGATTTCTTTATTAGATGTTATCCCAGAGAATGAGAGTATAAGGTAGGCATTGAATGCGTAACTCAGGCCTAATTGCCACCAACCCTCAAAAGATTTCGGATTATAATATATATTTTCCTAGAGAGAACTGTCAATTTAATGCTACAGTCCTGTGTAGAATAAATGGGTTCAGTTTCCAATGTCAACGAACCTCGAATTTTTCAATGATTAATTCAATCTCATCTTTCATCTTGGAGGCGTTTTGAGATGTCGGTGTTTTGAATTTGCTTTTGAACGGTATCAATAAATTTCGAGCCTGAACATAATGTATTCGAAAATGTATCTCTACATATACAAGGAAAATAAGTACATATAATGTATTATTAGATCGCTAGTAAATTTAGAGAACAAACCATTAATTTCATTCCTAGAAGCCATCGTTGGAGAATCTGCTGGGAACACTGCATCCAGAAGATCTGATAACCGTGTATCCAAATAGCGTCGTACCAAGGAGGTGATCGTAGCCAAGTACGCTGTTATAAGGAATATCAGTGAATAAGAGGCGAAATCAAAAGGTCATACTCGATTTAAATAACAAATACAAACCATTGCCTAATGGAGGTTCGCCCAGCCGATTTTTAATATCATCCAGACGTTCTTTCAGATCGGTTTTGAGAGCTTGATTTTTTGATAATTTATCTTCTGCAAACGCGGCTATCAATGCAAACATATCTGAAGCGACGTCCAGAGTGAATGGCGCCCGCTTAGTGGAATGATCATGCGGGACAGCGCAATCCAACTAACACAAAAAATTGATAATAGATTAGTTATTTGCCAGTGTTACGGAGCGAAGGGAGAGACAGTACCGTTATGTCAACTCTATAAAGACAATGATAACATTGAACTAATTCTGATGTTACAACGTAGGCCGGGTTCGGTTTCAGTCTCGACTTTAACAATGCTTTCAACTCTTTCACTATTCGTTTCACCAGCACTCCATCCAATTCCATACACAGCTTCCTTGCACCAAGAACCTCGTGGCCAATAATAAGAAGTTGGATTGGATGGCACCAGGCATCTTCAATTACCGAAGGAGAAGCTGTAGGACTGGATTGGGTAGGCGTTGCTGTAGATGAAATAGGAGGTGAGTTGAACGATGCCATATTGCTACGGTTGAAATCAGAGGTGGCGCAGAGGTTGACTATGGGAATGTGCGATATGGAATTGTACAAATGAATGTAAACCAAGATGTGAAAGCTTTGAATAAAGCGGTTCGTCGTATTCAGGAGACCGGACAATGCCAAAGCGTCGCTTCGAGAAATCAAATGAAGTGACAAAGCGAGGAGGGATGTTAGGTTGCAATTAAATATTCTAAATTCTTCGACAGGCAACGTAATATGGAGTGATTTAATATATGGATGTGTGAGGTAAGTTTGAAATCGATGCAAACATGACGTGACCTTACAAAGTCGGAATAACATTAGATTCATTTATCTTCGCACACGCGACTAAATGGAAGAAACGTACAGCATTCAAAAGCTCTAATGTCGTCAAATCAAATCCATTGCCTAGATTAGGATCGAAAAGCCCTAAAGCCAACATATCCAACATCCTCGCCAACGTTATCGAAGCCAGTTTCCACTCGTTTTGCATTTCATAGCTCTGATAATAGACATTATGTTACTTCTCGTATCTCATAGCCTTGGATTAAGGATGTATTACCTTCACTAGGATCTCTGATAGCTCAAGTCTACGTCTTGTTGATCCAAATGTAAATTCCTTTCCATCGGTGAAGCGGCCAAACAATTCCTCCAAAGTCTGGACGACCTTGTCATAATTTCCATCTTCATACCATGAATCAATGTGCGCCAAAATTCTAGTTTGATTCAATGACTGAAGTTCTTTCTCGATTACTTTTTGATTTATAGTTCTCGAAAAGGCAGGAAAACTGACCACCCATGTGTTAACGATATGAATCATGAAGGAGAAACGTCATATTACGTACCAGTTTGGTAGGACAATTTCAAGCGCCATTTCTGATTTGGCGGATAGCAGAGACATAAAACTCAAACAAGCCGCGCATTCTCGCTCTCCGAAGTCGTAATTCTCATTCCAAATGAAAAATTTTGCGCTCAGGTAGTGGTATCGTATTAATAAAGTTAAGCTTTCACCATAGAGATCAGGATTCCCATCATTTGCCGGCGAATTCACGGAGGCGTGAGCAGTCTGGAGTTTAGCAGCAGAAATCTCAAGCTCTGATAATATTTGAGATATAACAGCATAAATCTTTATACAGATTCCTGGTGACGACCGTGAGTGGCCAAAAAAATCATCAGGAGCTGTCGGCAGAACGGACATAAGAAGGCTCGCCAGGAATTCAACAACAGGTAATGATTTCTGAGCAACGAAAACGAGTCAGCTTGAGATAACAGCCGAAATCAAACAAAATATCTACTTGTAGCCTCTGAGTATGTAGCAATTGCTCTACTGATTCATCAGCAACATTTACATTCGTGTGCAGTGAAATATCGTTGGATATTAAATATAACAATAATTCTACAAGTGTCGGACGCAACCCACTCGGCCAATGCGTTGTCCATTCCTTAGGTGCGAAGCATGCATCAATGTACGAATGAACTCCATCTAGCACGCTGTCAGTCGAAATCGTGGCCAGGTCGAGCACGGCTGACCGTCCTGATTCTACATTTTCCTGCCGCGCAACAAACTCCAAGATATCTTCTAGCGTTACCGTTTGCGAAATGCCTTCCGGATTAAGTGTAACTCGAGCTTTCCGACCTCTGCGTTTGACCGGTGTCCCGCTTGCAGTTAAGGCATTACTTTTCTTCAGCTCCTCAAGAAGACGACTGACGATGTCGTCGCATTGAGTCATTATAAGATCGTCTGGTTCGATGTTAGCTCTGTGGTTGGTTCCTAACGAAAGACCAAACGACATTAATATTCGATTTATGGACTGATAGTTTTCGGACAGGGCGTCTTGGTTAGAGGTGGGTCCAACATTGGATGACCTTGTGATCTTTGAACGTCGAGTAAAGCGTTTGGAGGCAGGTTCTTCATCTTCATCTTGTCCTTCTTCGTCAGCATCTAACTCCGCCGCCAACGGTTTCACTTCATTTGACTCGGAGATAGATCGTTTCCGTTTCAGAGAAACATCTTCCTGTTCCTGCTCCGGCATACTCTGATTCGGATCCGGTGAACAGGATTCAGGCTGAGTGGCGGAAGGTACTGCGTCTGAATTCGAGGAATTCGGATCGCCGTACTCAGGTTGTTCAATCTGAAGCGGAATACTCCAGATGGAGAGTCTATTATTTTCAGTCCGATCTTTTAACAACTGCAGGAAAGCACAGCCAATATCATTTGGCTCAAGCGTTGTCGGGCATAGCGTTATAATAGGGATTTCATCGAAATATTGCTTTTTACCAACTTCCATCACCGTATCTGCAGTCTGAGTGGTTTGAGAAGAAATAGACATCTCTCTGTCCGCCATGACGCGAAAGACTTCATCAGGGGGGAAACCCATATCCATAAGTGACGAATAATGAGCTCCTTGGGCAATATAGGTTTTGAGAAGACGCTCTAGTGCGTATTGATGTTTTTGTATTTGAGGGGATGAACGAATCAAGTGTGGCAGAATATCGTCGTTCGGAAACGTCGCCAATAGAAGCTAAGGAATAAAAAGTAAGTCAGAATGTGAGGTAATAAAATTGGCAAATCGAGATACACAAACATCAATTAGCTTTTCTAGGCACATTATACCGCCCACATCCAATTTGGATAACGAGAATCCCTCCTTGTTTTGGCTGCTGACCTGAATGCCACATTCCAATGATTTTCTTCCAAGCGCCACGTTCCCGATTTCAAGGGCCCTGGTACCCAATTTGTAATAAACCAAGGAATCTGAAGAATCAATATCGAGGCAGGCTAAATAGTGATTGACTGCTTCGTTCGAATCTGATATATTGCCGAGATTCAGGTGCACATTGTAAACGATATGTGTTTGGAGATGGGATTGCAATGGCCTCTCCACGGGCTAGAAAAAGCGTAAAACAAGGTTGATACATGTATCAATACACAACAAAATTGAAAAAATTCACCATACATCAATATCTACTACATCATTCACAATGTCACTGGTCAGAATAGCACGATAAATATCACCAGCACGGTTCAAATCGCCTTCCTGTTGATATTTCAATCCTTCTTTGTATTTTTCAAGAGTTTCGGCGATCTATAGTGTATTCGTTATAAGGTTTGAAATATCTCTCGGTGGAAATCGTTGAAATTGCAACACAGAGATGGAGGATCATACCAACAGCTGCTTTTCGTCGGCCTTTGGGAGGTTTTCTGCCGATTCGACGACCCCTTCTTGGTTGAGAGTGGCGAAATAAATCTAATTTGGAAAGGTTAAAACATCAGGGCCAGAATAGAGTGAGTGAAGATGCCGATAGCGGGCGAATGCGTTCAGACATACCATATGAATGACATTGGATGCTCGGTTGATTGAAAGTGGGTCTGTATCATACATGTATTCTGTAGCGAGAAAATAAGTTTATCGCGCGCACGTGCACAGAGAACAATAAGAATGTATTATCGAAAAACTGAGATGTCACTATCTCGCAACTGATGTGAATACTGTCGATGCATATTGAATACTGATTCTGTACTATCCATTGTACTATCCATTGTATTTATGCTGGATGGAGTGAATCCACTCATCTTCACAACATCCATTCCTGATTCCACATCGTACGCGTTCCATTCGGCATCGAGTTCCCTCTCTCGTTACCGCTCTCTTTTGCATATATACAGCATGCATTCTCCCCGCGCAGCTTCCGACGATACCGTCAAACAACGGCTCTCCTCTCTTCTCTGTGAATTACAAACCATAAGCAATCACGCCGCCAGTCGGCCTCTCAATCCAGACCCAACATGGACCATTGAACATCTGCTGGACGAGGTATGCCTAAAAAACTAATTGATATAACCCATGCTCCACGTCTTTTGACATATTACGGCATATTAGCTCGATGTTTCCGTCCAAAACATAAAACAACAATTGAACTTAGAATCGTCGAAACCTGACTCGCCTCCAAATAACAAACCTGACCCTTGTCCTGCAGTGCCGGGTCCTGCTACTAGAAATGTTTTAGCGTACCGAGAAAAAGTGATTTCGACGCTTGAACTCTATGATGAGCATTCAGATGATGACGACTCGCAAGATTTCTCATTAGATGTGAGCAATGACGGTGTGTACACGAAAGACTCACCTCCAAGGAAGGGATGCGAAAATTCAACACCCCTTGACAATATATTATCCGATTTGAAGATATCGATGGCAAGGGGTAGATATTTTAATATCCCTTAAGCGTATTTATCTAAGAAAAACACTAATAAACATAACTTCAGATATTCTATCAGATGTTTCACCGCGACTTGAGCATTCAGAATCTGCGAGCGCTATAAATGCACAGGCCAACACTAACGGTAACCAAATACAATCAACAGTGGTAGAGGCAATTTATTCTGTACCCGATGACCCGTCATTGGCCGAAGACGACGATGATGTCCAGTTTTACGACGCTTTGGACGACGGCGTCGAGCATGAGTTGGCCTCCTCAAATCAGACGAATGTCAACCATACTATCTCTCCAGATTCTTCGTTTAGAGCCCCAAAATGGGTGGGGATAACAAACTTATTTGGTGATAAAGAAATGTCGCCAATCCCTTCACAAACTGCTTTCGCTGATCCCCACGAACATGCTAATTTGGACACGTCCCAGAATGAATTAAAACATGTAGACTCCGCTGCTACAGCATTTTGCGAAAATACTTCTAAAGAGATGGCGGAAGAAACCGACGCAAACGTGGCTTTATTGGTGAATGAGGATGAATCGATGCCGCAAGAAAATGAAAAGCGGGGACAGCTTGATCAAACTTCCCATTCATTTGAATTGGATAGTACAGTCACTGCTGCCGCTTCAAAGATCTCCTTTAATAATGTGGGTGACGTTGCATACGAACCTGATTCGTCAATTTCAATCAACCACCACAGTGATGGAAATGTGGAAGAGTCGCCTTCTTTTGTAGCATCCAAGAAACCGAAAAGTAAGAGAAGAATAATCGATATCTCCAGTGATGAAGAAGACGAATTAAAAGTGCCGTCGGCACCGGCAGATTGCTGTCCGCAAGTGCATCACCTCGGCTCCGACACCAACACGCCGTGCAAAGAAAGTTCAGCTCATTCCAATCAAATTTACCCGCTAGCAGTGATTCCTTCAACCCCTCCCGCGACAGAAACTGTTCAACAGGAAGAGCCATTTTTTACTCCTGCAGGATCCTTCTCTCCATTCAAAGCAGCGACGAAAAAGAAAGTAGCGGTCGTGATTCGTCGGCAGTCTTCGCTTCGACATGAAATTACATCCGCCATCAAGTCTGGAGACTTGTTTGACTTCCTTCATTCCAATACATACGCATCGCGGGCTGTTGAGAATTCCTCTGTGCAAGTGGGCGCGACAGTTACGAAATCAGTGGCCACGCAAAAATCTACAACTACAGTCTCTGGAAGTAAAACAGATGGAACTCTGCAACGACAGGTTTATAGGGGTAATGATGAAAGTGACGAAGACGAGCCTGTGATTCGCCGAACACCGTTGAAACCGAGGAGAAGAATTATCGAAGATCTTGATGATAATGAGGATGAAGACGTCGAGGCTTCACAAGGCAAACCTTTGGACGATACCTTGATTGACGCATTCAATAGGAGCAGTATTAACACACAACGGAAAGAGAAAGAATTTGAAGACGAAGAATCGCCATTCAATCCCGGTGTTATTGTCTTGTGAGTATTACCAATATTAATTTGATTAATCAATTAAGAGCTCTGATTCATCGATTAATGATGTACAGTGATGGTGGACGCAAAAAACCTGCCGCAATAACGTCCAAGAATCCAAGAGATCCGTACCATTTTTCTGCTGACGAGAGTTCCGCTTCTTCAGTACCACGTTCCAAATCACTGCTTTCTGAAGGTATGACACAAACTTGGCAAACTGCGAGAAAGGTGTCTAAATTCGACCTGTTGATATTTGATATTTTTTTAGTCTTCTCCACGCCACCAACAAAGGTAGCGACTCCGACAAAATACTTTACCCCTTCGCAAACATCTTCACCGCAAGTATCCAAAGCTAAACGTGAATTCATTCGAAACCGCGAAACAATCACATTACAGTTATATAAAGAATACAATGAGAGAATTTTCAAGAACCAATTGCCGGAGAAACTGGATATTATTTGGAGCGCTAAGCTGAATACAACAGCGGGACGAACTTACACTAGAAGGTTTGCTTTCAGATCATGGTATATATTGTTCCAACTGATTCGCCTAACTTGTATGACTTTGTGCATAGGGTTAAACGGGGTAACGGTGAGTGGAGTTACAGCGCTAGCGTGGAGTTGTCCACCAAAGTTCTTGACGAGATAGGTAGATATCATAATTCTCATTTCGTTAGGATTGTATTTTGACTTCTTTACTTTTTGTGATCATTACTCATAGATAAACTTCGAAACACATTCATACATGAGTTATGTCACGTTGCGGCTTGGTTGATTGACAAAGTCAACAAACCACCACACGGATCTGAGTTCAACAAATGGTAAGTTCAGTTTTATCACTACTTATAAGAACTACTATTTCCATTTAACTTTGGTTTCAAAGGGGTAAAATTGCCATGTCCGAGTACCCCGATATCACCGTATCAACATGTCACTCTTACGATATCGATTATAAATACAAATACACCTGTACCAACGAAAACTGTGGACACGTTTACGGTCGACATTCGAAGAGTATTGACATCACCAAAAAATGTTGCGGGTATTGTGGGTCTAAATTGATGTTACCGGAGAAACTGAAAAAAGATGGAACACCGTATAAAAATAAAGGGTTGAATTTGTTTCAAACTTTTTTGAAGGTTTGTTAGTAGTCTTAGGTTTCAAATTAGATAACAAACCTCTACAGCTCGCTGGTCAATTGAACGGCCCTGACGTTTGATTTCACGTATAGGAAAATCTCAAATCATATAAGCAGAAGTACCCCGACAAATCTCATCAAGAAGTGATGAGTATCGTTTCTCAAGAATACAAAAAAGTCAAAACGAATCAACATGAACAAAAACCTAAAATGCAATCCGTACTTGATAGTTCAACTATCACGAATACTACCACTACCACGGTTACGGAGACAAGTACGATGAAATTTCATAGTGAGTTGGGGTGGTCTTTGGATGAACCGATTATATTGTAGAAAATGTGGGTACAGTAGGTGATATGAGAAATAGACATAAATTGTTAAAGAATGTTGAATATCGTATAGTAAAGTAAATGCTATTTATTTTTACATGTTAGAATTTTCAGGTCAATTGTAACCTGGTATTAGAAGGTACTATTTCAATCAGCGACACTTCATAGATACCAGCTACATTAACTCCATTTGTTCACCATCGCCATCGTGATTTGACTCCAAATCTATATCTACCTCCGCATCGGCATCACCATGTCCAGCTAAAACATTCAGCACCTTTTGAACTGAATATTTCAATGTCTCGTTCGAACAGGATAACATGAATTGTTCCAGTATCATTTGAGTACTTGGTAAATCAATTTTTGATGATTCCTAGATTCGTGATTTCAATTAGTAAGTAAAAATAAATCGTATGATTCAAAGAATGAAAGAGTCTACAGGAATGTCGAGAATAAAGGGGAAAATACCTGCGTCCTGCCTATTTCATAAAAGAAGTCGAGGGCGATTTGGGAAGCAACTTTGTCATTCGATATCAACAAATTGTGGAAACCTGCGCAATTCACAAACAATAAAATAGTGGTGAAGTTAATATCGAAAGAAAAATGAAACAAAACGAGTCAAACAGTACCTTGTATTAACTTTCCAGATTGAATTAAAGAGGGAAAATGTTCATTCTGATGAACGCTCAAATGAAGGAATATATCTGCAAGCTATTGAAAGATAATGTTGTTAATTCAAAAACTACCACACGAGATATATGTCAAGGAACTAAAAGTTTACAAGCCGTCTATTATCAAATGATTGTTCCGAATCAAGAAATAAGTCAAGCAAAGTATTTAACATTTGTAAATCAAACAAAGAAACTGCTTCGGGCATAACAGTAATGTTCGCGAGCACCTGGATTTAGAATTCGCGAGTTTGAATGATTAGCCTGTTTGAACGGGCAAACCAGAGATGCTATAAGTAACGACAAACCCATAAAGCTTCTCTTTTTAGGGCCTTCGACATCGGATTTAGACAACCCATAAGAGAACAGATAACCCGAGAATCCGCTGTGGCAACGCAATCTTTGTCGTTGTTCGAAGAAGCATATGTACCTATAAATCTTACATGCGGTATACACACAGCCGGTGATAAAGAATCGAGAGTATACCGGGACAAGATCTTCTCCAATTGCGTCACCTAAGGGAAGAACTTCAAAATCCATTTCCTCAAATATGATTGATGGAGCTGAGCATACCGCTAGCAGGACTACGTCATGCTTTATTAACATTAAACGAGAGTTGGCATGATGACAAGTGATGTAGGCTAAGAGAGACCATAGCTCAGATTGCGTAATCTCGTCCTTACATTACAATCGAAACGGTATGCTTAGAAAATGATCAACTCGTAGCGGTTGCACTCAGAGTGTCAGATATCTTACATGATCCGCCTGAATTTGTCTTAACAGGGGGGCGATGATTCCAGAGTCAAGGAAATGAGGGATTCGCGGATTCGGGCCTCTCATCACGTTTAATAACGCGAAAGAAGCAGACCGCAACAGATTCGTGTCCTATCGGAATGCAAGTGAATGAATTAGAGTCACGAAGATGACAGGACGTTAGGAATTCAGTTTGAAAAAATAAATTTACCGATGAATCTAGACATTGTATTAACGGAGAAATTACGCCCATGTTACGAAGACGAACCCTGTATTCTGTATTCTCGGCAGCCAAATTTCCGATCAGCCATGCGGAAAGCGCTTGCAATCCCTACAACAATGGTCAATCTTGAGACAATTTGACGTCAAGAAAAGTGATACAGACAATTATATCTGTAGAGAGGAATCTCAAAGCGTATGGTACGACGTCAAGGCAATGAGATACCAAGTCCGAAGAGATCGCGGCGGAAAGATCTAAACTCGCACAGGTTAAAGAGGTGAGATATGGACGAGGAGCTTTTAAAACTACTCCGCATACTTATCGTGGCCCACAGCGCCTTGAACTGTTCTAACGAGTCTGGTTGATCCATTGAGTACTACTGAAGCATGTGAGTGAGGTCATCCGAAGAGCTGGATTGTAAACTAATCGTTGTACCATAATCGAAACCATGATTTTCTCCATCAGTTCAGCTTTCATGTCATCAATCGGATCCTCTAGAATTTTTATAAGCTTGTCCAACGCAGATATCCTATCTGGACCTTTTTCATGCTAAAAATCTGTTAAAAAGATGGAAATGAATTTTATGTGGAACGACCAAAACATTACTTTGAAGCCCTTGAGTACATTGGCAATCTCCACTCTAGCATCCTCGAAGTCAGAAATTTGGTACTCAGAAAGTTTTGCTCTTTTGTTAGAAATCAGCTGGTATCTGTATAAGGTGTACTGTTGAGTTTGAAGTCAAGAGAAAATCAATTCTGGCGGTATCGGTCGAAATACCTCCTTTGTTTTCGCAGAGCAACATCTTTATCTACTCGAAGAGAAATCCTTTCATTCTCAGAGATAGTACGAACAGCGGATTTATGCAAATGACGTCTTGCAGACATTGGATATACACTGTACACAAATTATCTCCACCACATATGTGTTTCGCTCATCCAGTTGGCAACATTCATTTGGGCCGGCCTGACCTTGGGCCAGAAAGCGGATTCCAGTCGCGCGTCGATCAGTGTGTAGATCATTCCCTGCCTTCCACCGCAGACACATTCCGTCTCAAACTCCGCTCGAGCTCACCTTACGACCCATTCCTCGCACAAATATTCGTAAATATCTTTCTACATAATGGCAGTCAAGGGGCAGTATGTATCGCCCGCTGTTCTGTACCTATTTTATCAGTAGAAATGAGACTGACGTCGCTTTCCCAATAGAGATGAAGTCTCCAGGTTCGTTCGCCAGTTGGTGGACCGTACAGAGGAAAACATGGCCGAATTGAAAGATGCATTCGGTGGATTATTGAGGAATCATGAAAGTAATTATATAGATAGCCGCTTCTTTCTTGTTGGCTTTCGTCAGAATTTGATCAGTCGAAAACAAGATAAAATTGTTCCTAATAGTCTCCGCTAGGACTTAAACAGAAATCGTTAAAACTTGCCCTCGTCCTCAAGACATATGCAGATCAGGAGAGCCCAAACGTCAAAATGGCATTAAATTCCGTTGCAGAGGGTATTCAAGAACTAGAAAAGAATCGAAAGTGGATGGTCTGTTCCAATCATTCATCATTAGCACCGGCGTGCAGGGAGCTGATGAATTACTTCTTTCATTAGCAAGATCGCATTGATATTAAATCCAGAGAACCTTTAGGACTTTATTCTGCTATTTGTAAAGGAGTCATGGTACATTTAGTCTATCCTGTCACAAATGGAGTTCGGCTATTAGTTGACAGTCGTACAATGACAAATCGCACAGGATGATCTGAAAGTTAGAGAACTAGCACTGAAGAAAGAAGTAGATAAGCAGCAGGCGTTGGATAAGATACAAGTTAAAGATGGCAATAATCGCACGAGAATTGTAGGTAGCTGTCATGGCATTCTGAGTTTGGTTGGGTCGTCGTCTGACCCTAATTCTCTCGTAGTCTCAAGGTCAGATTGAACTTGCAGGTGCCAATCATGAAGCGAACCATAGCCATGTTGCATTAGCGGAGACGGTGGAGAGATTTGAATTGAAAAAGATAAACGACATCAAGGTGCGTGGTTTATATCAGCCTTCTAAAGATCTCTAAGTGGCCGCCATTGACGTGAGTTTAGTCTTGCTTGCAAGAACTATTGTACTCGGAAATGGTTTATCACGCAAAAGCATTGGAAATATTAACAGACACAATGGCTCACCTATCTTCAATTGATATGGAAATGGATGTCGAGGTAATTTAAACAGTATATCTCAAATATGTATTGGCTTCATTAACGACTCTAACTGTACGATGTGGTCAATAGGAAATACAACAGAAAGTTCGGCCGAATCAGAAAAGAGAGCGATATCGACAGATGTCCGTTTAATTCTAATGCGTACTGGAGACAGCAGTCCTTGTATATAGTCATCACTTTTCGAGAATAGACAACCTGCTAATGTCGGTGTAGTATAGATCAATAGACGATATTATAATTATATTGTTCGCACAGCACAGCTGAAACAGATTTTGCTCTCATTGATCAATCATGCTCGCATTGAACTGTCGTTCTGAATCAATTTTCTTCGCGGTTCAGCAAGCGTTGTACGATAACAGACAGCCGTATGAAATTGAGGGGTATTTTCTTTTCAAGAGTAAATAGATTCCCATGAATGAGCCAAATTGCCTTTCCCTCCACCACATGTGAAGTGAATGCCCGCAGTAAAATTGCAGCTCGACGAAATATGGATCTTTGGCTGAACCGAACAGTCGTTCCACTCCTAATGCAGGGAGGGAATTTGGTTCTCGTGCGTCGTGTCGTGCCAGCAGCAACACCGCCAACCACCGCATCTGCATCATAAGCTGATAACAAAAGGGCTTCATCAGTCCCGTTTGTATATTATAATCCACCGTCATGTGGTAAGTGTATCAGTCTGTCCTGTGGTCAGCTTTGCTGTTTCTGCTCTTGCTCACGTCGGCATTTATATTATCTTTCAAAGTACTTGGCACCTCTATAGGTCTGTTTAGCATACCCATTAACATCAAATGCTCTTCGATGGACCTTATGTAAACAGCCACATTCTTCGGTCTCCCTCTTTGCAGTATTCTTTAATCTCAATCCAAACAGCATTTTGTAAATAGGTGAACACCGTAGCATCTACCGAAAAATGAAATCTTCACAATCCTCCCGAATTCCTCGATTTAGAAGCAGTCAAAGACGGTCGCAGTCACAATCAACATCAAACCCACAAGATCCATCAGGCCAACCATCCGAGCCGACTATAAACTTTTTGGATATTTCGTTCATTCAAGATGCAATTGACAAACCCTTACCTCCGCCAAATCCTCATTCAAAGCCCGAATTGGTACAAACTCGAGATGACCCATTTTCTTCCCCGAAAACATCGAAATCCTTTAAACATGTTACAGACAAAATCCCTGAGCGGGACATCCCAAATGTTTCTGTTACGTCGCGGAGCACGCTTGTGAGAGCCAATACAGATGGCCCCATGGTAAGTAATATGAATAAGATACCCGAGGATGGACGAAGGAACCCTATATTCGACAGCCGAATGGAATATACGGTAGATTATTCAATGCATGAGACCGAATTGGATATTCCCAAAGAACAGATGGCGGTGGAAACATTATTAGTTAAGGCGGATGAAGCTCAAATTCCTGAAAGAGACAATTCATCGTCCTTATCATCGGCGAGGGATAACGATTATTGCAATCTCGACGCACTATTATCGTCTGCAAGCTCTTCGGGTACTTCATTGGATGATGTCCTAATCGCTAATGCGTTAAATCCGTACATGGAAGAACGTTCGTGGCTGCAATTCTTAAAGTTCGACGACGAGGACACAAACGGTAATTTATCACTCGACAAGGTTGAAATAAGTCAAAGCATAAGGAAATCCGGTTATCAAAGAACCGAAAACTATGATAGGCCTGGGCGTGCCCGTGAAGTTCTTAGGGAATCGGAGATACTGAACAGTACTGGCATGGTGGATCAGAGGAAGCAGGAACTTCACAACTCCAATCAAAGACGACGAGCGACTTCGACTGAACAAGCTGCGTCATTTCAACCGTCCTCAATTCGAAAGTCGGATATACGGAAACCTCCAGCATCGGCACCCCTTAGTATTATGAGCATTCAAAAATTGAGGCATTTAGGTCGGTCCCATTCTGCCAAAATCAGCATCCCAAAGATTGATATTACGGTCGATTCATTCTTTGCACACCAACAACTGCTCTCGTCTAGCCCATCACTAGCTCTCAAACCATCTATCACTATTGAAATCGAGTATTCGTTTCCAATGACACCAGTCGAACGGGATATTATCGACGCATCGGGCATACAAACGGAGAGAGTTAAGTTAATTGCGTCATGCCCCAATCCATATCCTAGGACTCGATACGATTCGGCCCAAAATATACGAAAGTCGTCTAATCTGGCGTCCTTGCCAGTCACTCTCAACCACCAAACCATTTTTCCTTGCAAATTCGACGCCAGCATGATTGATCACTGGATGAATCAACCATTAACGGTGAAATACACAGCTTTTATCCATGTGCCTCAAAAACGATCTAGTGCAGCCCGTAGGAAAGCTGATCATGCCACAACTATGGAAAAGGACATATTGATTGAAAAAATTTGGACCGGGATAAGCACTTTTGATCTCAGTGACGTTTTAAAAAGCGACGCGTTTATATATTGTCATAAGATACCTATTTGGAAGACATCAATTAACGCTACAAACAAAGAAAATGTTGACGATAGCCATTGGCAGAATCATTGGTTGGGCGATGTGGATATTCAAGTGGAAATCCTTCCTTCCTTCGAGCTACCAGCTGAACAAACTGCATCACTCAACTCTCTTACCCAGCCCCTAAAGCTACTTCCGCCATCACCTATACCACTCTACTTCTACATTCAGATTTCACGTTTCACCTCATGTATTCCGACAATGCCAACACCGTCTTATCATGTAACTGCTCGATCCCAAAACTCACAAAATGTGCCTTCTTCTAATATGAAAATTCGTGACGTCTACTTATCACTCTCTGCCCGCCTATTTCCGACCCCTGGAAATCCAATTCTATCTGATGAGCCCTCAAAACTCGCTCAATCCACTTTTCAACAGTCTCTTAAAAGCTTGATACCCATCGAAACGAAGCCCCTTATCTGGTATCGAGAAATCACTCGAACCAAACAAGGAACTGCCGTTGAAGAAGTTGAAGTAGAACGTGTTCGCCCAGATAATCCGGCTGAAACTGGTCCATTAGATCAAATTGACTTTGGGTTCAATTACATGCTTCCGTTATCTATTGATGCATCTGTTCTTGAAACATGGGCAAAATTTCCCCTCGTCGTTGAATTATGGAAGTTGGAGTTTGATTCGTCTCTAAATGACATGAATGCATCGACAGCAGGTTTGCCGCATCCGGGGGGATCGAAACCAAAACGATCATTACTCGGTATTCTCAGAATACCTGTTCATCATTTGCTCTCCACTCTTATGCTCTCATATTCCCGGTCTCACGATTTATCCACTATTGCGTCTTCGAAGGAAAGAAACCCAGATTTATCCCTTTTTTGGTCAACGCTACCAATGAGAATTCCACACACAGAGTACCCTGTTGTTGATATACTAGCAGGCGAAACTCGCGGATGGTGCGATGTTGGAATAGCAATTGGTCAGTATGAACATATTGAAGACATAAAGAGGGCTTGGACAAAGCATGGAAATGAACTAAAAGAACCGCAGACAATGCCTGATAGTTCTCTCAGTTTCAAGAAGGAAATAGTGACGCGAGAAGTAGGCGATGATATCGATGATGGATATGTCCAAGAACCAAAATCACTAAGTAAGCGACGACAATCGAGATCCCAGCCAAAGGCACCGGTCAAACAACGTCGTTCAAAAAGTACCAAAACATCTCGTTATGACATTCCCGCCTCGGCTTCAATTCAAGCCACTATACACCGAACCTCGGATTTACGACGCTTAGCAGTTCATGCATTCGCAGACTACCTCGACAGTTTCCGTTCCACGGTTTCAGATTCTCTAGATGATTTTGAAGCTATGAATAATCACCTAACGTATGCTCTTCAGGCGGGATTAAATTCGTATGTGACTCTCCAAATCTTGCCAATACGATATGCGAAACAATATATTTCAAACTATCAAACCGATAATATCAGTCCCATCGCTGCGCAAGAATTTCGTCCACAATTTCAGTATGAATCGTCTCTTCGTTTGTCCAAGATCGATGAGAAGCTGATCAGATGGTTCAGAGAAGGTGGCTCTGATGACTTGAAAAGTAATTCTTTGCTAGCCGATGTATTCGGAATTGAAAATCGGCAGAATCCTTTTGGGTGTGTCAAGGGTGGACAATGTGTAGGATTTATTTATCATCGCGTTCCTCGGGACATCTTCCAATCATTGGATTCATCAGTCAACGACACAGAGCGGACATCCCGTCATTCAGACATTCTGATAGGCGTCTTTCAATTTGGTTTGGCAAGATTGCTAGAGTATCCTGCAGGATTGAAACAGTTTTGGCTACCTGTTAGGTTACCAAGGGACGTAACTCAAATGGATTCCTTAGCTGAGCAGCCGATATCGTCGATACAGTTGTCTGCTAAATTTGCGGTCGACGGGGGCAACACACTGCAGGATAATGATTCAGATCCGTTCGAATCCGTAAAAGATCAAAAACAACTAGTAGCCCAACTCAATATTTCCGTCGAGAAATTAGCATTTAAGAGTACAACTGGAAACGCTCCATCTTCCACCGTTTATTTCAAATGGAACAAAACGGACATTATAGACGAACTTGATCTGTTTTTCTCCGAATCCGAACCAACATTTGTGGCCACTTCAGAGCCACTTGACCTTCCTATCTCGAATGCCGATTCGAATGAAGTACCAATTAATTTCCAGTCGTCAGTCAACGTTGATCTACAGCCAGAGTCCTTAGAGAAGGTGATCAGTTCTGTCATACAGTTACAGCTGTGGAAGACGAACGATTCGTCAAATGATGAGCAGCTGTTAGCGACATCATTTATCGATATGTTCAAAGTGGGAATGAAAATTAAAAAGCTGTGCCAGAAAATGGCAAAATGTATGTCAGAAGACAACGATATTGCCAAACATTTCAACCTTGAAGGCGACGTTCCTTGTGTCCCTGCGCTTGATGTCAACCTTAATGATGGGTTTAGTCCATCATCTGTTCATGTCAAGATCAGCGTAGACCTAAGATTACAGGACATAGTTTCACAGAAAGAGGAAGTGATCCGAACCCACGAAATCGACGACCTTCATGGTGCTAGTGAACCGCGGGACGAATCACATCAAGTTCCAAATCTTTCGAGCCACAACAGGAACGATGAAGGCAGAGAACTTAAACCAGCGGGTGATGTTACCCGAATGGAAATAACAATCGAAAAAGCCTTGAATCTTCCAAATGTCCTGACATCCTCTTCGCCACCTCCCGCTTTAGCCGCTTCTCTGTCTCAAGTCCCTCCGAATGCTTTCGTTACATTCTCATGGCAGGATGATAAAGGAACTACCGGCCCCGATCAGACCTTAAACGAATCTAGATTTAGTGTTTCGTCAGTATTTCGTTCGTCAATTATACCAACAACAAATTCATCCCATAAACAAATCTATTCCACCGACGTAATTTCGGGATCCAGCAATCCAGAATGGAATTATACCGTTTCAGTGCCGCAGTGTATCTCCCTTTTTGCTCTTGAAAGGTTGAGGGTCCGCAAGATAGTTGTTATGAAAGTATGGCATCGAGATTTTCATACCCCAACCTCCAACGACTTTTCCACCGGTCCTTCATTCACAGATAAGTTGATTGGTTTCTCGCGTATCGATTTGTCACCTTTAGTGTCGGGCTTGAGAGAGTTACATGGGTACTATCAGATAATCGATTTTCGAGGGGATAACATTGGCCAATTAGTAGTTGGTGTCAAGCCTGTGGAGGACTTGATGAGTACACTCATCTCATTAAAGAGGAAGGGCGACTCGAAATCGACTGGTAACCATGAGCAGGAACGAAGGCCTGAAAATATTTATATCCCTGGTTTACCGGATCTTGAAGAGCTGAAGCAGAAAGTGAGACATTTTGAGACTTTGGCCTCAAAACAACTTCAACCGGTTGAATCCCCTCCCCCGATTCAGGAAAATCCTAACTCTGTTGAAATTCTTCCACTAAACGATGCCTATCCACGGATGGAGAGTTTATATATCCCGAATATCGACTCTTCGGTTACAGAAAAGCCCTTAACACCGCTGTTGCCTTCAATCTGCAATCTTCCTCCTCAACGACAAGAAGACCAAGTTGAAAGTCATAACTTCTTGAGGCAGTCTCTGAGCAAATCTCTTGCCAGTCTTGACCATTTGCAACGTGAATTGAAAAGTAGATTAGGCGTGTCTCCTGGAAAACAACCGGGTTCTTTCATATCCGAAGCGGCTTCAACTGCTCTATCTGAAGTGTCCGTCAGTAATAATATATCTGGAGCAGCTTTGCAATCTAACCCGCTTATCGCTGATATTTTCCAACCGAATACTGTCGACGATGATGTACGTGCTAGCGATGTCGGTGAATCAGAAGATGAAATACCTATGGATCCGAATACATTTAGATATGCCACTGGAGAAGCCCGGAAAGATAATGCTGGATCTGAGGTGAGAGGTCTCCGTTTTTGTTTAGGTATATCGCTACATGATACTGACATGCAATGTATTTAAGGGCACATTCCCCGAATTCTTTGTCGCGGACGTTCTTTGGTCCGAAGTTGAGATGATGGCCAAAGAGATTTTGGAATCGAATGAAGACGAAATGGAGAACCCAAGACAGAAGGAAAACGTAGATGACACGATTACACCCTCAGAGCAATTAATGGAAGGTACTTGCATCACTGTTGAACAGATTACCTCTACAGAACCAGCAGATCATACTGGTAGTGCGAAGAGCAGCCAAAATGATTCACATACGGTTGACACATCCCAAGTAAATTCTTCACCACCGCCGAAACACGAAAATCCCTCACCCAAGGATCAGCACGAAGAAAGCGACGATGATTGGGATATACCCATGCGAAATTTGAATATCAAAGCTTCAACATCAGTACAAGCTTCGGCATCTGGCAAATCAAGCGTCAGTTCTCCAAAGAAAGCTTCGACATCGTTTCTTTCGACATCGCAATTAAGAGATCAAGCTAAAGCAATGGAAGAAAAACTGCAAAGCGCGTTGGCCGAATTCAACTTTCCTTCAAGAACTTTATCATACTCATCGACTCTTTCAAGATCCCAAAATCGACCTCAACCATTACCACTACCGCCTTTGGCGTTCTATTCTTCATCTGACCATAAACCGCCTCTCGGCCCTGGAGTCACTAATATATTGATTAAAACCAGTGATGGCAAGAGATATGAAAACCATAGACAATCATCATCTGTAATAAACGAGCTTAGCTGGAGTAAATTATCGAAGGACGAGTCAGAGAGAATTCGGAAAATATTTCATGATGATAAAAGGAATGAGGAGGTTGGATCCGAATTGGTAGAATAGACAGTGCAAGGGGATTGTAAGGGGGAATAATAGCAATTCAAATGTACATAGACTCAATAACATTAATAGTTCTCTCATCTGAATGATAATTCAACAGGGTTGAGTTTATTCGTCATAATCTGGCTTCCTCGAATACATAAAAGTCGATTAAAAATATGGTACAAATCTCTCAATACTAGCAAGTATTGAGAGAGAAATGTCTTATTCGTGTCCAAATAATCTTTGCACTCTTTTCAATACAGAGTCTATAGGAATTGAAAGATAACACGGAAAATTGTCAGTAACACTGGACGTGCGGAGAGGATACAAGCCATACTGTACCTTTTGCTGGGTCATAAGGATGATCTTTGGACGGAATTTCTAATAAGGCAGGAAACGCTTGATCATGTTCGTCTATGAGAGGACGAATGTCTTCCGCAATCTAGATAGTAATAAATTCGGGCATGTAATACGGAAACAAGTAAACACGGAAGTCAATTATCCGATAGGAAGTCAGTTTCAATATCCGTGATATAGCGTGGTAATGACGGTAAGAAAACTAATGAATTATACAGAATTAGGAATAATTACATGTTGATTGATAAGGATAATGGCGATATCTTTTCGTCTTGTGAATTCTTTAAATGTGTCTTCAATCGTTGCTAGGGTTGTTTCTATTCATCCGATCGATTTAGAATCAAATCAAGACCAGTGTTAATGTTAATCTAACTCCAGAAGCTTAACTGCTTCACAATTATATCAGTAATAATTAAATTCCCGACACCAGACGAAATAATATCTTGAATTCTCAAAACTCAAAAATGAACGGCCTAGGTTCCGTTTTGGTCGTGGTTACTTACTGTTATCAACGATCAAGAAATTTCGTTTCTGTCGTACATCAATATGTCCTACACCGGCTAATAACAATCCAGTCACAGTGTCCTGCAAAATATTGAGAACAAGAAAAAGAAATATATCCCGGGACAGTTAATTCAATACGGACATGTATGGGTGTTGTCGGCGGAGAACTCAAGGGTATAGATGCATTATGAGCGAGCGAGAATGAAGCAAATTACCTCGTCCCCTATGACAGCGATGAGATTTCTATCTTTGTATTGAGCAGTGGAAGCCATTTTGTGGAGAGACGGATGATAACACGGAAGAAATGATCCAAAGACAAATGGAGAATCCGGTTCAAGCCAAAGAGGCGTAACCGGGTGTTCAGTTATGACTTATGGTTGGCTTTTCCATAGTGCTATGACTGGACGATTCGTTCATACGACAGCGCAATATGAAATGCGACTTAAAGCGAGTGTGAATGCCTCGTCGCAATCTGATATCTTATACTATGAATAACTCAGAAGAGAATCTAAAAGGGCCACGCCAGTCTGATGAGTACAGCCATAAGATATGAGCTCTTTTCCTCTTGTTCCGATTATGAATTTGTTTACTGTCCATATTTAGTATGAAAAATCAAATTATGATTCGGGATTTACTCGACCTTGACACGCCTTGCGAAGCCGCGATCTGTATTTCACTTTACATTTATGGTACATTTCCGCTGGAGAGCTCAAGCCGCCGTACAGACTCCAATACTCTAACTTAAACTAAAAGTAATCCAATTCAATAAAGCGTTTACACAAAAGATATTTTAGTGGTGCAATGTAACAAAGAAACCTTTCTAAATAAAAGGGGGAGGGAAAAACGGACAAACTTATCTACAGAAGACAAAAAGGACGGAAAAACGAAATATAAGACTACATTGTATGCCACTGCTCTAATCTCGTGCAGACCGAGAGCTCTCTCGGTGGCACCAATTACTACTAATTCCCATTTCACCCGCGATGTAAAGCTTCGCTCCTATTGCTTGCCGGTTTAAGCACCATTCTCTTCGTTGTGCTCCAACTTTTCCTCCTTCTTAACTAATTGCGCGGTGTCACTCATTCCACCAGGGGAGTCTACTATTGGAGTCCCCAAGTTCAACGACACCGGAGATTTTGTAGCCGGCGACAGATCCTGAGGATGTTCATCCGTGACATTCTCTTCTTCACCCGAACGCATGGCCTCCATATCATTAACTGAAGCAGAAGGACTTAACGCTTGCTTTTGCTGTAGATTAAATATCAATATACCCTCGGTGTTTGAATTTGCGTTCTCGTCATCGTGCAGTTCTTGATTACTCGCGGGCAGGATTATTACTGCCGGTTCAGGTGCGAAGGAAGTCGAAGACTGAATTTGTTGCTGTGGCGGCATTGCGTGAGACGACAGCATAGGATTGGTGGCGTTCGATATGTTTTTATTGGCTATCTGTCCAGTAGTGTCCGACCTCGGTATATTTCCTGGCGCAGGATTTGAAATGGCAGATCCTTCGGCACGAGATTTCCCTAAACGGAGAAAGGTTATTCGCGAAAAGTTAGTAGAGGGCACCGTGAAATAACATACAATAAGCCTTATTGGACGCAATATTATCCAGCAAAGGTTTAACTTCGTCTTTCATGAATAATGACCAAGCTTCAAACAAGGGAGATACAATAAAATCAATGAAGCCCTGTGTAATTGATGAATTAAAGAAATGATTTATGAGATGTTCCCATAAAAGCTTTGAACAAATTGACTCTTACGATCTGACACTTCGGTACGTCCGTGTTGTCTCTGTTCATGAACATAGACACCTCCATATTCCTTTTCTTTTCTTCATCACCTTGCTTAAAGAATTCTTCCATGATTAACTCGGTCCATTTCGTGCATAAATGCAAGGGTTTTGAAGGATTATTTATGTCCGCACACTTAATCGCTATCGATAATACTGATTTTCTGTCCGGTCTTTTCTCCAGATCGAATCCCCCCGCAGTCATTTTGTTTTTGAATTTCCCCACTTGCTCAAAATGGACGGCCATATCCTATATGTGATTTGGAAATCAAGCAAAAAAAATCCACAACGATATGAAGACACAAAATATGGTTAGTGGGCTCGTCTTTGGAATATGTTGGCAACACGGCGGTGATATTGACAAAGGATGGGGATCAGGTTATGAAGGGAAAGAATTTCACTCACCGTGGCTAAAACTAAAGAAACCATAAACTCCCTGACGGATTTTCGGACATCAACCGGCAGCGTCCCCAGTACATCATACTTCTCATCCTTCATCAGCTGAAAAGCGGACGCGCAATGAAAATGTTCCAACACAGCGTTGTCATTGTACTGTAGCGCCAAGCTATCCATTTGATTCACCAAGAATGCATTATTGACACCTGGATGCTGATAGTCATGAATAACAGCCGCTAGTATCGCTCCCAATAGTTCGTCTGGTGGTAAATATTTATTAAGGCAATCTCGGGTAAGATAAAAATTTAAAGCTTGTGTGACATCTGCCGCGTGAGTTGCATTGTGATAAGGATTGGAGGACAGATATCCTGTTTCGATTTTCAACAAGAATCGCTGTATCCGGGCGTGGTCGAGCGCAAACGTTTCGAATAGCTTATGGCGCTTAAGACAAGCCAGGGCAAGGAAATAGAGCGGATGACCGCCGCTGATTTGATTAAGATGAAACACATCAAAGTTGGTAGATTCCATTGTCTGTAAATATTCTGCCACTGATCGCTCGGTATCCGGTGAGACCATTAGTATTATTTCTTCACTGATCTGGCGTTGTCGCAACTCCGATTCTGACTGTGCAATTAAAAGGCGCGAAGCGTTTTTCGATGAATCTTCTCCGGATGAATCTTCCTTAACTATTGGTAATACAAGTTTATTGGTGTTCGGTAGCGATCGCGAATTGCGTATTGTTTGCACAGCATTTATATCGGCTTTCTCTGATTTCTCTGCATTCGTTATCACAGACATTCTAGTTGCTGGCTTTTGCTGCAATAAATCTGTTAACCACCCTTGTACTTCTGTATCCACAGTTTTCGCATTAAGATCAGGAGAAAATAAATCTTCCGAAGCCAGAATTTGAATGATAAAATCTAGTGAACGGTTTGTTTCGTCATCTGTCGAACCAGAACGTCGGATGTTTCTCAATATTGTTATCACCTTAGTAATTGGAGCTTCTAAGTCTGCCTCTTTGTCCATTTTCATTTTGCGCAACTCTCGTTTCAGTTCCAGGTTAGTCAACATCAGATTGTTGACGTACTCTTCTCTTTCTAAGAGCGTAATCGCATTGGTGCGAATAAATCGTTCCAACAGAATGAAGAATACTACAACAAAGCAATTCGCAACCATCCATATAACCTCCTGTTCAAATCTTATTGGCGGATTTAAGGCTTCACCACACCATAACGTTGCGCAGTCAGCGACGTAAAAGAAATTCATAAAGAGTATCACCGCAAAGTATACGATTAAGAACGCGATAGAGTAACCGATTAAATGCTTCCGTAGATTTGATAAACCGGATTGGAGGTATATCACGAGGAATGAGACGTACCAAAGCACGCATATGAGCTGATGAACTTCTCTCGATATGGCCACAACGAGGGCGAACGGAATCAGCGAGGCATAAAACGGAGCCATAGATTCTTCATTGAAGAAGTAGGCTAGTCGTGATAATTGTAATATATAAAGAGTGACATTGAAATACAGGAACATCATGTAGAATCGAATTTTAACTGACCACTGCGTTAAATTGGCGGATGCAACAATGACGATGAAAGAGATATAATGAATCACTAATTGAGCTAATACTGGGCCTTTCACTTGTTTTGCGATCCCAATTTTCTTTTTGTCGTCAAATGACCGGGTTAGAGATGTTGGGGGGAATGCGTTTGGCGAGACTTCTGGGTTGGTCGCCATTCCCAAGTATAGCTGACTTGAGCTGGTCAATTTCATCATCGCTTCAAATGCTTTATTATTCACAGACACAGTCTGTCCATTTGCTTTTAGCGGTATAGAAACATTTGAGTTTTCGTAATTGCCAGATATTCTAATGGGAGGCGTGGAGAGACCTGGTCGCAGCTGATTTGAGATAGAATGAAGGGAAGATGATTTTGTCCATACTCGCTGCTGTCCGGAAAGTGAACCTGAACCAACAAGAGCTGCGGATTGTTGGGAAGAGCTCCCATTGCCGGATAGTGCACTTTTTCGATTGACGGAGGAAGGTGGGGTAGACATTGGGGATACTTTTCTAATTGATCGTTTTAACAAAATTTGATGCCATAGCGACATTGCTCTAAGCTAGAGCAATGCCAGAGTCCTTTGAGTACCAAAAAAAGAAATATATATCAGTGTTGTATGTGACCAATAAACACTATCTGGGTATATATACCTGCATGGTTGCGAACTACACGAGAAAAAAGGGGCAATTTTGACAAAGAAAGTAAGAACCGAGGGTGGAAACTGGGATTAGAGATAGCCGGTTAAATTTTTTCGTTTCCAAAGACTGGTATTGGCTTGAATAAAAAAAGTAGTTTCTTTTTTGTGCTTTTGTGCGATGAGTGCTCCAAGAAAAATTTCAATTTTTGAAATATGGAAGGAAGGTCATCGGAGTTTGTATCGCGCTGAATGATCCAGACTTTTAGAGGCGATTATTGTCAGACAAATTTCACTTTGTGTCTCCATCTTGATATCACACCACATTTATATCTAGTGCTTTATTATTAAGTGTTATCTACTTGTATAGAATGTATATGGCTGCGCAAAAATTATCTGCAACCTCTGTGTGTTAAAAGACGGCATGCGGGAGACCCTGCATCGGTTGCAATCATATATATTATAACATGAGCACAGAGTGTTTTTCGACATGGCAAACAACCGCAGATGGCAATGATGCGGAGTGGCTATACCGGTATATACGAATTATCGTTGCCAATGAGGGATGTTCAAAACGAGACTCAGAGTTCCCTCTTTGCCTGTCGCATATGCGGAGTGGACGCGTCGGAGATGGAAATTCCGTCCTCCAGTGCTCAGAACATCCAACGACGTCCTTTCCATACCACAACCATGTCAGCATCTGACGCTCAGATGTCACCTCTGCATCGCCCGAACTCATCGCCCTCGCTGTCTGCAGATTCGGAGCAGGTGGAGCACACCATCCCTGCTGGCACCATCTGTCGGGTCGTCGTCTCGTTCATTCCAGAAGAGCAAGAAGAATTGCATCTGGATGTAGACGATCTCGTCTATTTAACACATTCGCCATCTCAGAATAACGGCTACTGGTGGAGGGGTATCAATAGAGGGTTTGGTATGCACAATGGTGAAACTGGGTGGTTTCCGTCAAGTCATGTCGTGATATTACCCGATGATCAAATCAGTTCAACTACGCCAAATCCAAGTGTCGTTTCTACTGAAGCATCGCCGACTACGTCGGATTATGTATTAAGCTGCATAAGTGCAACCAATGCCGCCGATGAAGGCAGCGATATATCATCTTTCGCTCAAATGCTGGGTGATATCAATTTAATCGACAATGCGCCATCAAGGACAAGCTCGCACCCTCTCGATGAATTCCAAAGCACAAATAAAATAATATCGACGATATTAAGCGGTGACATCATTAACAGGCAAGAGAATAGTGCCTCATTCACTGTTCCAATCGGAGCAAAAGTCATTGCGCGCTATTCCTACACACGCACAAAAGCAGATGAGATCTCCTTCACAACCGACGATATTATTACCGTGACGGAAGCCCCGGACGGTGGATGGTGGAAAGGCACCAATGAATCCGCCACTAGTACTCACTCCACTATCTCAGGATGGTTTCCATCATCACTAGTGATTCCAACAGATCAGTTGGAACTGGACCCTAAAAAGTCTCAGTCTTCTACTTCTCCTTTTGCAACTGAACCGCCTCCAATATCGATTGCCGTTCATGCACCTCCAAAACTTTCAGTCACAGAATCCATACATACTTTTGACGAATCCAACGATCAGGTCACACCAATCGAAGTTGTTACCAAGATAACTGGGTCTTTGAATTTAGTTGAAGGTAAAACCCCCCATCAATCATGGTACAAGAAGATTGTGAAGCGATCTAGTGCTCCATCTATCAGTACGAGCCATTCAAATTCCTCCCCAATCCCATCCAGTTCCGCAGAATCAACTCATTTGAACATAACTGAAGACTCCCTTATTAGCCCTCTCACTCACAAGGAGGAACTACATAATGGAACGCAAAATGGTAAAGGGCATAGAGCAAGAAGCCGAAGCGCTCCAGCAGAGATTCAGCCGACATTGGGGTACAACGACGAAATCGCAGACAAACTAGGATTAACAAGTACAGAAAAAAGTAGGCAAAAAGTTATTTGGGAATTGATTAATACTGAAAAAAGTTATATCGCGGATTTGAATGTCATCATAGAGGCAATTTTCTTTGAATCAATATCTTCTTCAATCTGTCAGTATAACTGGTAGTTGACTCGGAATTAATGTCCTCATAGACTTTCAAAGAACCACTCATTAAAAGAAAACTCCTATCCCGCAAGAATGTGTCGCAGATTTTCTCCAACATTGACGAGATATACTACACAAGTCAGGTAAAATTACACTATCATTTGATTACCTTCTAAATTGTGAACCGACTTGTATTGACTGCTCTGTCCACTTGACTTTCCAATCCAGGATTTCTTAACCGCTATGACGAATAAAATACATTCCAAATGTCTGATTGACGAAATTGGGGATGTATTCCTGCAATCGGTTAGACTTGCGTTTTCGTCTTCGATTTTATCATTTCTTTTGCTGAATTAGTCTTTTATCACACAAATTTGATCGATACATTGAAATCGAACTTTGATCTGCGCCTTCTAATTGATCCTACAGTACGAAGATTTTATAGTTTACACTCCGTACTGTCGCCTTCATGCGACAGGCTTGTCCAAACTACAAAGTCTCATTAACTCAAACAAGCGCTTACGTACATTTTTAGAGGTCCGTTCGCCTCTTCAAGACGTTTTTTACGACAGGTTTCCTGTTAATGCTTACATTTCTTTGACCATAGGAGTTGTATCGAGCGCAAGCAACTAGGGGATTAGACCTGGCAAGTTTTTTGCTGAAACCTATTCAGAGAATATGTAAATACCCTTTAATTATAAAGGTTGCTCCATTTTTCCATTCACTAGCTTATCATGGCCTGATTTGTAGCTAATGTCCTCTGAACTTATTTAGGAAATCATGAAATCGACCGAAAAAGAACATCGCGACTATGCGACCCTTCAAAATGCGTATAGCAAAATGCAAGGGTTATTGAAAATAATCAACGAGGGAACTTCGTTGGCCGAATGCGGTAAGAAGATTGATGAAATACAGGAGAGTCTTGTTCAGGTGATAAATTATTTGGAATTTCACAGCATTACAAAGTGGTGATATACCTGACGCTGTGACTCATCTGGAACGGTTGTTGTAGAAATTAATGTTAACAGAGCCCGGTCGATATCTACTCCGAGATGATACAGTTCATCTGATTACAACCTCCTCGCAAAAAGTTCCGAAGAAGAAAGCACGACGTTTGCTCTTCTTTAATGACATGTTAGCCTTAGTGAAAAAAGACTGGCGAGAAAAGCTACATCTCATTGGTTTTGGTAACCTAAACGAAGTAGTGGTGTATGATTGTGCTGATGATCTGGAAGGTTTGCGCGTTGGCTGATTTTTCTACTTGTATATTGTTTTATGTGCGTTGTTTGACGTTTTCTTCCCAACTTTCCTTCACAACATGCAAACTTTCCACAGACCCTCCGCGACCGCTCTTGGCTATTGAATTTCCTCCGTCTGCGCATATATCTAAACCCTCGGCATTCTTAATTTTGTTCACCTCGCCGTCTACAAAGCAATCATGGATGACTACATTCACAACGTTACACAAGTCGGTTGAAATAAGTGACAAGAAAGCATCAATATTATTAAAATACATCAGTGTCATGGACGATGAAATCGATGAAGATGATTGCCAATCAACCCCAGCATCTCCGGAACACCATTCTCTATCTGCTCTCTCAAGATTTAAATCGAATCTCCACTCATCGGAAGCCAGAGGCGGGTCTAATCAATCGATTCACTCAACGGGAACAAGAAAGAGATCAAATTCCATAGGTACTTCTGATCCTACTCAGAGAAAGCAGACGCAGAATGAATTCAGTATTTATACGAGTCTGGCAAGTCTTAAGAGCTTGGACGAAGAGGTAAAGCTGAAAAAAGAAGCTGAAAAGGCGGAAAGGGCTGTTGAACAAATGAAAGAAGTTACATCAGTATTGACTGAAGTTGAAAAAGAACACGCCGAAACGAGAGAAGAACTGAAAAGAGAGCAAGAAAGGTCAGACAAAGCGGAAGCAAAAATCAAGGAACTAGAGATGCGACTGATGGAAGCGGAAGAAAGGAATCACAAGGCGCTGCAGCAACTTCATCATGAGCAAGATAGAGCACAACGGAACGAGTTTGATTTAAAAGAGGCTGAACGTGTATTGAAAAACATACACGAAGACTTGGCATCAGAAAAACTACGGGCTAAACAGGCTGAATTGGCAGCAAAGGAGTTGGCTATTCAGCTGGATACAGCAAAAGTGGAATTTCAGCAGAGGCTGAACCAGCTTGAAACTCTGGTGAACGAAGCCGAGAACAGAGTACAGGCTAAGCAGAAAGAATACGAGGATAACGTCAAAACGCTAGTATCGGACCATCACTGGAAAATCAATCGACTACAGTCTGACCACGACTCTACATTAATTTCACTCAAATCGTCGATGGAAGAGCAAACCCAGCAAATCGGACAATTGAAAACCAATCTTTCTGTTTCTCATGTCCGCAATGCTGAGCTCGAAAAAGAAATTGCAGCTTTCAAGCAACGAGTCACTGATCAATATTTTGCGATCACCCAATCTGCCAATACAATTTCATCTCAATTTGCTGACCTTTCAAACTTGCAACAACAGAAATCTCAGTGGCAAACTGAACTCACAAATGTAAAAAAAACTAATGCCGCACTAGAATCTCGCATCACAGAATTGAACACCCGGTTATTGGGCACCGCAAAATGCGTGGACGAACAGAGGCAGAAATTTCAATTCGAAATACAAAATTTGATAAATAAGTTGGAAGTGCGGGATGTGAAGATAGAGTGGCTTAATGAGAAATCGGGTAAATTGGATAAAGCGGTAAAAGAAAGAGAAAAAACAATCGAGAGCATGAAGATTGAAACAGAAAACCAACACGAAGTACAACGGAGGTTGCGCGACGAAAATGGATCGTTAACGGAATCAAATCAATCAAAAACTGAAAAAATCTCCCAATTGCGAAGTCAAGCTAGTCGGCTATGTGAAGAATTAAATAAACAAGAAGATATCATTAAGAATTTGTCTGACTTGAAGAAAGAGGCAGAAGAACGCGTTTGCATTTTAACCCAATCGAACGAGCACTTGCAGAAAGAGGTCAAAGATGTAAAGATATCGGCAAATGTTGTTTTTGGAGAAATGAAAAAAGCGATACACACTTTGCAAGGTGAGCTTTCATTGAAGGTGAGCGAAATTGCGAAGCTAAAGGAACAAGCGTGCGCTGATAAAGGTTGTGATGAATCGGTGGAAATCTTTCAGCGGGAGCTCGAGACCGCTAAACAGGAGTATACAAGTTTAAAAGCAGCGTACGAGGATCTGCTCAAAGAGGCCGGCATAAGCAAAGCTGCTGTAGGTAAACTCGAAAATGATGTTAAAGCATTAACGGGTGAGACCGAAAGGATGAGTATTCAGATGGCAGAGCTGAAGAAAGAAAAACAGTTGTTGCAGGATAACATTGAGGAGTTGAGAGAAAGTATGGCAGCCCAGAATGAAGCAAATGAGAGTAAGAATGAGATTCTTAGAGTGAAAGATGGCGAGATTGAACATTTAAAGAAAGCATTGAATCAAGCAAACCTGGAGAAGACACGAGCAGTTGAAGATGTAGCGCGCGACCGGGAAGAACTCACGGCAGAAAAGAAGAAGTTTTCAGAAGCACTAAGTGACAGTAAGAAAGAGCAGGAACAGCTGAAAGAAAAATTCGAGATAGTCAAACAAGAATTGCGAGAAATCGAAGTTGCGAAGGAAGGAAAGATCGCGGAGGTCTCGAGATTAAAATTAATTTTAACGTGGGTAGATAATTTAGTATCGAGTGCATCGCGACTATCGGATGAGTGTGTTTTGCACCCGTCGGATCATCCTCATTTGGCACTTTCGCGATCTCGGTCACTTTCCTTAAACACTGATTGTTTGATCCGTACTTTATCGAATTCAAATCCACCTCAACTGATGACAGCGTCGGAGGACACATCGTTCCTCCGAACATTGACGGCGATCCATACAGTCTATCTGGAGAATATCCGTTTAAAGGACGATTTAGAATACTCCCGCTGCGCCATCCACCAGTTCAAGACATTGAAGCAAGTGAACGAAGTTGAGATTCAAACGTTGAAAGACGACACTAGTAGGCTGAAGGGTAGGATCAGCAAGCTGGAGGAACATCTAAAAATAGTGACGAAGGAAAGGGAGAAATGCGAGAGGCGAGTCCGCCAGATGGTGATAGAGAAGATTCTTCCGGTGCCGCGGAGTGATATGTTTGTAGATGTAGACAGCGAATAGCCGATTCTCTTCTTCTTTAGATGTAATCATCGATGTACCATATTCGTGGCAGTGAAGTGTGGCTGAAGCACAGCGCACCTAATAAGCATGACCGTGAAGTCGAAGTCCATGAACAACAATAAACTTCCATCTTTGCAGATTGCAATTTCCTTAATAATTCTCTGAAAATGGATTCTGAAGGCTCCGAAGTCGAATACGAGGAGGTATATCTTCCCCTAGAAGAGCTTAATCGGAGAAGTAGAATAGAAGTCGACGTCCACAAGTCTGCACGACTATATTTGAGAAGTGCCGAGATGTTGTTCAAACAGGTCTGCTGTTTATTTCATCTCCAGTGTATTATTCTTCTGGGAAATATCTTAATAACTCATTGTGCTCCACGCAGGCAAAGATATATCATAATGAAGGTAGCCTCCAAAAGGCCTACGAATTATACATGAGATATTCGATGTTCGTGTTGCTGTTGTTTATTATTTTAATACTTACATCTCCTACTTCAGTATTGCATACACTGTTACAATGTATACCAACAAAGTTTCCCTCTTTATTATTTTTTCCCAGACTTATTTTAGAAGAACTACCGAAACATCCCGATTCTTCCTCTCCGCTTCTCAAGTCGCAAGTCGCAGTTGCCCGAAATAACTGCAAAGAAGTATTGAATAGATTAGAACTATTAAAACCCGTATTGGTTAAGAAATATCAAGCTCAACAGAGTCAAAAACGGTCAGAAGATTATTCGACTAGTAAATCAAATTCCAGTGAATCGACCTTGAATTCCGGTGGTTCAAAACCTACAATCTCCTCGCCCCTAGTTCCTACCCCTGTCGACCCTAATCCCCGGGAGCATCTTAGCGCACCCAAGAACAGCAATACCCATTCATTGAAACATGACAGGGCCAAATCTGATCCAAGTAGTTTTACATTAAAGTCAACGGAAACAATACCCTCCGAGTTGAGCAACAAGTCTTCTTCATCTGGGTCAAAATCGTTACCTTTGCCACCTGCAGTTCCTAGCAAAGACATAGAGGAAGTTGACAGGTCGCCATCGCCAAGCTATGGTGATCTGAGGAAGCAGTGGGAACAACGAAATGACAATACCAACGAAACGGGAAAGAAATCCCTCCCCGGAACACCAAAGAAGATGTCGCCGTCGAATACCATTGCTGAAAAAATGAGTAAATTGGATATAGGGCCGAAAGTTGGAGAACCCATTAGTTTAAATATGGATGAAAAGAAGAGTTATAAGGGCGCTGCCAGTTCTCCGATCCATGTTGACATTTTGAATTTGGTCGAGACGCTCCGTTCCAGTCGGTCTAATAACGACCAACCTTCAAATGAATCCGATTTGCTGACGTTGCTACCATCGAATAAAAGCCCAGATAATATCAAAGACCAAAATCAGCTGTCTGCTAAAGCGGAAGTTAAACCGATTGCCGATTCTTCTATCAGAAACTCAAGCGACAACAAGGGCTCTACCATCAAAAATATCCGTGCCCCGTCCGTCTATGACTATGATCGAGAGATGCAGAAGTTCACAGATATGTTCCCAGACATTGGTACTTCGTTTGGTACACCGACGAAAGCTGATTATGACATCCTGATTAAAGATAAAATTGATGTTCCGGCGTTCAATGAACGATCTGGTGGTAGCGATACGAAAGGTCTTGGTAACCGATCAGAAAATGCGCCGAAAACAGGTTCCGAGGGTAATGAAAGTAGAGTATCTGGCGATGGAAAAACTTCGCAGACGCAATCTCGCACCCCAGCGAGAGTGGAACTTAACCAAAGCGATCCACAAATGGCTTCTAAAAACTCACCGCGGAGGCAGAAAGAAGATACTCAGCTGGCGCTTGGAAATGCTGGGTCTCAAACGCACCGCCAGCCATCTCCCTCCGATCGAGCTGCACCTCCGAGTACGAGGAATTCGTCTTTACCTCGTCAGCCAGAGCAGCCGCCATCTGAGCGACAGTACCTTTCCAATCAACAAGTTGGTTCATCTCAAGTACATCACAATGCTTCTGGCTACCCAAATTCTGCGTATAATCATTCCAAACAGCAGTTGCCTTTGCCCCCCAATGTCAAGCAACTGCCAGTGCAGCCACAATATTCATCACAACATAATAACCAATCCCCACCGCCTTCTTCATCTTATCCAGGTGCTGTCTCCACCAATTACAATTCTTACCGACCTTATCAAGGGAATATACCTTCTGCTCCCCCGTTGTTCAATCTTCCAACAAACGGTGCTGCACCAATGATGCAGGCACCCAATCAGTATCATCATCAGAATTCTTTACAAAACAAACCGTTGGCCAACGCATACCCAGGAGTAGCACCATACGGATTTCCGCCTAATCAGCAACTTCCAACACAATTCATGCCATATCCCCAAAACTTTGCTGCTCAGCAATCACTTCAAGCGGCGCCAAACATAATGCAGCAGTACCCACAGCAGTCTTGGAATAATCATTCTCGCAATGTAACGTACCCTCCTAACTCACATTTTTCTCACGCATCTGCGCCTGCTTTACCGCCAAAACCAGATCAGCCAAAAAGCCCATCTGTTGGCAACCAGCAAGTCCCATCAGTTCCTGCAAAGCCAATTAAACGACGCCCATTACGAGCGTATCTTGAGAACGGTGAGCCCATACGGTCGATGTTTGTTCCTTTTTCCGTAATGACGAAATTCGAAATGATCGCTCGTAAAAACACGGAACGAAATTTAGAAACTTGCGGTATATTGTGTGGCACATTACGTCACAATATATTGTTGGTTACCACTCTGTTGATTCCGAAGCAAACTAGTACCTCTGATACATGTACTACCACTAATGAAGAAGAGATGTTTGAATATCAAGATAAAAATGACCTCATCACACTTGGCTGGATCCATGTATGTGCTAATTTTGATTTTCTTTTTATATCGTTCACATTGATTCCATAACTAACTGAACCTACATTCATTCTCACCAGACCCATCCAACTCAAACATGTTTCATGTCTTCGGTCGATCTCCATACCCACTGCTCTTACCAGCTCATGTTACCAGAAGCCATTGCCATTGTTTTATCACCACGTCATTCACCATCTTACGGAGTCTTTCGGTTAACTCATCCTCCAGGGTTAGATTTTATAACGAAATGTCCCGAAAAAGGATCATTTCACCCACATCCTGATCATTTGAAGTTATATAGAGATTGTGCCGTGAATAGACATGGGGCAAGTAAAGATGTACATGATGTTGGTCATGTTGTGATTGAAAAAGATTTGGCATTGAATTTGGTGGATTTGAGGTGAGGGGTAGTGTAATGTTTAGAGTAATAAAATAGGTAGTCTATTTATTGATTGAACAGTAATTGATGTGCCAGGAAATGAATCAGGGTGGAGTGACCTCATTTAATATACCTTGTCCACAGTGACGGTGTGACCGCCAGTGATATATTGAAGTAAAATTTATTTGTTGGATAATAAATATAACTGTTGATATTATGAATTTAATTATCACAGTAAAGAAATTTTCAATTCCTAGACATCCACTGCAGAGTACAACAGAGGAAGATACAAACAATGTAATAACTTTTCTTCGTCACACACCTCCACGGATTGATAACTCTTATCGACAACTGAATACATCAATAACACAGTTCATTTAAAAATCAATACTTTGTCCAATAGCTTGCAATTCCATGATTCTTGCTTTGTCTTTGATGGAATCAACTTTTTTCATTTCAGCAATGTACCATTCATTCAAAGATTTGAGTGTAGTATCTTTGAACTTGTAGTCAATTTTGGCCATGGTATGGGATGCACCAGTGTAAAAGAATACATCTGCGGATCATTATTGGGGAATTCGTTAAAACTTTAGACTATAAAACCTCGAGAAAGAGGTGGATTACACGTAAATCGGAAAGGCGACAAACCTTGACATTGAGCCAATTTCCACATATCAACTCTGTTCATTACTTTGTTAAAATCAACCTTGTCTTGGGGTGATTTTGGTGGTGGCACACGCACACGCCAGGGGTTTTTAGCCCAAGGAATGCAATAGTAACTGTAATGATCGACGCAATGATTGATGGAAATATTCCAGATAATTTTTGCGACAACGTCAATAACGGTGTCGCCCTTGATAATATCTTTTCCGGCGGGGAAACCAGGTACGATAGATGCGATCTACATAACGCAAGAATTAACGATAGTGAACGGAAGAAAGTAAAACAAATGCTACATACATCATCTGCCCATTGCTGAACATTCTCGTCTCTAAATTCGTCTGGACGAGTGTTGACAACTTCACTAACAAATTGATGAGTGAGGGAGAAATAACGCATCAAGAACACGTTGAAAGGAGTGTTTTTGACAGAAGTATCGGGGAATGGTTCCGTATCAAAGGTGAAGGAAGTCTTGCATTCTTGAAGATATTTGCGCACTTCTGGGGGGCCAACATCAAAAGGAGATTGTGTCATCCATGGGTTAATGACAATAGAGAGGAAGTAGTTGTTTAGAACGGTATCGTTAAGAGCGAGGGTGAAGCGTTGATCTGGAGAGAATGTAAGTTAGTGAGTAATTTGCGATTTAATTTAAGGAATACACATACGAGGCAATAAGAGTTTCTTTAACAAATGAGATTCGGGTAATCTTAAAGTATAAGCAGCCATGCAGTCGTAGGGAAAATGGATCTTTGGGTGTTCTGTTAAATCACCCATATGGGTTGCCCCTTGCATAACGAATAGTTTGGCACCATCCCAGGCAGCATCACCGGCTAAATAGGATACTAATTAGGTCGAGCTGTATGCAGAAATGAGATATTGTTTGTGGACTTACGTCTTACGACAACCTTTGCGCCGTCGGAATGAGTAAGTTCAATGCAAATGGGACGAACTTCAGGCCTAAGAGGTGACAAATTCAGTCAATGAAAGGTAGATAGGGAGAACTTGTTGGCAAATTTATTTACCATTCGTCATCCTTTCTTGCACGGAAGGGATCATCTGATTTCTTCCCGCCTTTCTTTTCAGTAACTTTCCACACGGAAACGGTTCCGGCACTGTACATTCCTTTGTATGTTTTAACTTTACTCACAAAGGAAAGATCACAAACGTAATAGGTAGCATCGTTGGCAAGAGTGATTCCGGATTTCGCAACAAAAGCTGGGAGCTTGTTGTTGGCAACGCGCTTAAGGAATCTGGAGTATGTGCTGGTGGAGAAACTAACGAGTCGCGTAAAAGCAAACATTAGTTGAAATGCCACGAGTACTAGTTAAGGTGGCTACATACACTTGGCCCATTTCTTCGTCTGAGATGGGTTGAGCCTTGTAATCGAATAATGCCTTGTACGTGGCGGTGATCAATGAAATGGCCATTTTGCGAAAGTAGTTGGAGATTCTGAACAGTGCAAAATCTCCGCGTTGGCTCCATGGGACGTTCTCAACAGTGGGGAATTCACCCTGCGGATTGGAAGGAATAAATAGAAAGGTTAACAAAACTTGAAGGATAAGTGAATGCGAATGTAACATAGTGCCACGATTTGGACTCACGTCATGAACATAGCTCGGGTGAGGAGCACTACGATCAAAAATTCTGGGGCCAAGAGTGCCGATGAAATCCCAAGTTCTGGTGACAGAGTCAGTACAGAATCCAACGATCCAAGGGACGGGATTGCCACCGATGATAAGAGTGATGGGAATCAAGATGGGGGAGAGAAAGGCAGCGAACGGCAGAGAGCATACAACGAGGACCGGAAAGACGAAGAGGAAGAAAAGGCCACTGATGATGGATACGAGCTGACCAACGGCTTGACTTGAACCGTTCTTGGTGTTTGCAAAGTCACCGAGGCTGGACAGTTGTGGAATTGAAGGCACTTTCATCTCTGTGTTGTGTTTATGCGGGACATAGTCGACGGTTAGAAATATCATTCTGTCTTGGATCATGAAAAGAAAGAGCTTACTTTAGCAAAAGTTGTAAGTATGGGCTGGGGGCAGGGCTGTTTGGATCTAGATAAGAGGAGGAGGCTGGAGGGATGGAGAGATTTTTAATTTCGGTTTATGGCCTTATGGGGAGCAACTCCGACACTCCGTCCACTCTCACTCTACTCTCATTCCACAATCCACACACATTCCACTCTCGTCATCAGGACAACAATCATGACATGAATGTGTTGAATGCGTTCACCAGTGCGCGTTGATACTTTTGAATGCCGCAACGTCCAAACGCAGAGATCCCTCATGAATCATCATACGCCTGAATTCTCATTCTCAAATATTGATTTCATCAACCCATTATATGTAGCATTTATGATGTATATATTTGTAGTATAGAGTAAGTTTTGAATAAACCTCATAAATGTTCGCAAACTCAGTAGTAATCTGGTCTCATCCAATCTTCGCATCACTTTGGCAAACCCTCCTCAGTCGTAGTCGACACAAACGAGGAATGCTAGCCTCGGAAGAACTATATGTTTTGTACGTGCAGCAGAGGATATCAAGGCCCCCTAAGGGCACTTGATTCGTCCCCATTTACTTCTCATTCAACATGGGGCCGGCAAACTCGACCGTGTTTCAACCATACATCGCCACTGGATAGAGTTGCCACGTATTTTTGTCGACTGATCTGTTGTCGATAGCACTTTGAACATTGAAGTTTGAACCAATCGCCTTTTTTAAGATGAAAGCCCACATATATACTTCTGAATCAGGTGGCTTTGAGTTTGTCGCTCTAGCATGTAAATAGTATTAATATAGACGGGGAGCCATCCGCCGCGTTAGTCAAGTAGTTTGTCGCAAGCAACCCAGTTCAACGTCAACCGGCGCTCGTATCAGTTGACATTAAATTGCGTTGTCGCTCTATCAAGATACGGAAGAGCATCTGTTGTTCCTCGTTATACATCCTGTGTTTGAGGTCGTATTGATCAGTTCATCAAGATGAAGCCAGGATTCAACCCACCCCTCTCTCAGACTCACATTCAACACCAGCAACAGCAACTCCATCCCCAATATCCTCCAGGATCGCAACAACCCGCATTTCCTTTCAACCCCAACCAACAGTCCCACATGCAACCCAACGCTTATCCACAGCAACCGCCGCCGCCAGGACAACCGAATCCTTCGATGAGACCACCTCCTCAGATGATGCAAGGTGTGTTGTTATTGTTTAAAAATGATCAGTCGTGAAGCTTGGATAAGAAGTATACAATGGCATCAGTTTACCATTTTGAACTGTGTTAAATTAAAATTCTTTCAATCATTATTGTTTTGCTTCGTGTTGATCTCGACTTGTGTTGTCTGATCATTCGCAGGAGGACCGCAGCAACCCTATCCAGGCCAGCCTCCGGTGAATCAGCAAGCTCCCCAGCGACCACCGATGCAGTCACAACAGCCTCCATCAATGCAACATCCCAATCCTGGTGGACAATTCCCCCCTCAAATGAGACCTCTCCCTCCAAATCAGCAAAATCCTCCTCAATTTGGTCAGACTGCGCCGCCAATGACCAATCAATTTCAACCTGCACCCCCTCGACCAGCGGCAATGAATCCGGCACATCCACCAAACATGAATCAGGGATTGTCCAGGCCTCCGCCGCCGCAAACTGGAGCACCATCACCTCCTCACTCTCCGTCCGCCACTCAAGGTCAAGGGTCATCTCCTACTAGCCAGACCGGACAACATTCGCGTCGAAAGTTGTACCCAGATGAAATTAAAAGTGCCTACAATCAACCGGCAGCGTCAGTGGACCCATTCTCGGGTGGCTCATTCCAACCTTCTCCCGTGTCGAATCAACCGCAGCAGTTCCCTAGTCAGTCTTCAATGAACAATTATGGACCGACTTCCAGTAATATGCCATCGTCACAGTCGACGAGTAATCTTGATCCGTCAGCAGCCATGGGGAACGCTGGTGGTCCTCAGCAGTTGAATTTATACCCAAAATCGAGTTCATACTCATCACTCACGGGTTCATCGCACGATCTTAATCAATCTTTCGGCAATCTTACGCTCGCGAATGCTGTAATATCTCCAGCTCATCCCGTTCAGACGTTGTCGTTGTCAAATTCTCCGACAAACCCTTATGATCCAGTAATGCCTCCGCCAATTATCAGACTGAGCCCTCAGGCTGCAGTAACGCAAAGCCCATATGTTAATTGCAAACCAGAAGATAAAAGATGTACCATGAACATGATTCCTCAAACTTCCGCAATTTTGAATAAGACGAGAGTGCCTTTAGGATTGATTATTTCGCCGTTTAGAACTCTAAACCCAGGCGAGGTAGGAGAGCTTACGCTGATAATTAAAGATGTTTGGCGATGGGCTAAAGTATATCCTTAAACTTTTCTCTTAATTTCTAGGAAGAAGTCCCGGTTATTAGCACACAAACAATCGTCAGATGTCGTCGCTGTAGAACCTACATCAATCCCTATGTGCAGTTCATGGATCAAGGCGCGAGGTGGAAATGTAACTTGTGTTACCTTGTCAATGAAGGTAGGGATAATTTAATTAGTGATACTACGTGGGACAAAGCCGATTCTAAACCCATTCATCATCTCGCATAAAGTTCCCGAAAGTTTTGATTATGATATGCAAAGCCAGCAGTATATCGATCGCTACAAGCGACCTGAATTAACCCACGCTGTGGTAGAGTTTGTGGCACCCGCAGAGTATATGGTAATTTGAGCGTACCTTCAACACGATATGCACTCCCTCACACTGCATTTAAATGTACTAGGTCCGCCCCCCGCAGCCTGCTGTCTATCTATTCATCATTGATGTCTCCTATCAGGCGGTTCAATCTGGAATGGTCGCGGTAGCTGCCCAGACTTTGCTGGATTCGCTTGATAAGATTCCAAACCAAGATAAAAGGACAAAATTTGCATTGATAACTGTCGATAGTAGCCTGCATTTCTATAGTTTAACGGTACCTTCTTCCCTCTTGCGTTCCACAGGATACATTTGGATACTAATACCTCACCACAGGCCGATTCTACTGAGCCGAACATGTTAGTTGTTGCCGATTTGGACGATCCGTTCTTGCCCAAACCAGATGATTTGTTAGTTAACCTCGACGAATGCAAAGACTCCATCAAGAGCTTGTTGGAAAAAATTCCAGCCATTTTCCAAAATAACGCAAACGTAGGTAACGCACTAGGCAGCGCGTTACAAGCGGGATTTAAGTTGATCGTGTGTATACTCTCCGGTTTGCTCTTAAGCAAGATCGAGTCGAAAGTTTTAATCTTCATTTAAATGGCATTTAGTCGGCAATTGGAGGCAAAATCGCAGTTTTACAAGCGTCTCTTCCAAATACGAGTGTTGGTGCTCTAAAACAAAGAGAAGACGTAAAAACTGTCAATAGCAAAGTCGTAAGTGTCTCTGGTTCATGCGTCATTATGTGGTAGCGACGAAATATTGATAATAGCTTCTTGAACTTAGGATATGTCACTTCTTCAGCCCGCATCACCATTTTATAAGCAGTTCGCGGTGGATTGCTCGAGGTCACAAGTTAGTGTTGACATGTTCCTATTTGGAACGGGGTATATTGATGTAGCGACACTAAGTAAGTTACTTAAATGTACATATCGTTCGAATATTGCTAGTCTCACATTCTATGCTTAGGTACCTGTCCTCGGTTCACTGGTGGCTCAACTTATTATTATCCCAATTTCAATGCTGGAAGAAGGGAGGACGCCGTCAAATTTTCGAACGAATTTAGGCATTTTGTAGGACGTGATATCGCTTTGGAAGCTGTTATGAGAGTTCGTGCGTCCAAAGGTGTTGTCGTGACTCTTGTCGGTCGAATGGATTTGGTTGCTAGACTGAAAATTTTTATTTAGGAATTAAACTTAGTTCGTTCCATGGCAACTTTTTCATTCGATCGTCTGATTTGCTGGCATTGCCGAATGTCAATCCGGATAACACTTACGCCATCGAAATGCAAATCGAAGAGACTATCCAAAGTTCAGTTGTGTGTTTCCAGACCGCTTTATTGCATACAACTAGTTTCGGTATGTAGTTGTACCCGTTGAAGTTCCATTCAAAGTTGCTAAACCAAGACGTCAAAATTGTGTTAGGCGAGCGCCGTATTCGAGTTCTCACTCTTGCTCTGCCGGTCTCGAACACTCTCGTTGATCTTTACCAATCTATCGACCAAGTTGCCCTTATGAATCTTTTGGCCCGCAAGGCCATTGATAAAGCCCTGACTTCTAAGATGGAAGATGCCAGAGATGCATTACTGAATAAAATCATTGATTTATGCGGAGTCTATCGAACTTGTCTGGGTTCAATCGGAGGTGGGGCGGCCGGTGGGTTGGTGGTGAGTGAAAATTGGAGAGGTGTTGCTGTCATGACTTTGGGTCTTATCAAACATGTAAGTGGATTTTGCCGTACTTTGGTGTATGAAAAACAATTTGTCTGACTGGTTTTCCTTAGATGGCATTGCGTGCTTCTATGGGCATTCCCTCAGACACTCGATCATTTTACATGGAGTTGTTGCGAGTCCTGAGCGCTGATCTGACAGCCACTCACATCCACCCAGTTTTCCATTCGTTACACAATATGTCTCCTGAGGTTAGTTTGTTTTAGGCTGTTCACATATGTTGTATTGTTGCAGTCGCCGTTGGTCTAATCACTTGCTGTTCTCAGGTCGGTTTACCAGGAGCAAGTGGACAGATCGTTCTACCTCCGTTACTGCCGCTGTCGTCTGAACGATTAGAAAGAAATGGAATTTATCTAATTTTTGACGGGCTGAATCTGTTTTTATGGATATCGAGGAATGTCGAAGCACGAACGCTGTTTGAGCTATTTGGTACCGATAGATATGAAAATTTACCGGTCGGAAAGGCAAGTTTTCTGAATTTCCCTATGATCCCTCTGTTTTCCCTTGCGTTTTCCTTACATTTTCTTTTGCGTGGCTCGAAATAGACTACACTACCACCTCCGACTAGTGAATTTTCATCCCGAGTGCATAATATCATTGGAAAACATCGACAAAACTCATTGCGCAAGTCGACTACTTACCCGTACCTGTACCTAATCAAGGAAGATAACACCACAAACCAACCAGGTGGTGGTGGTCCAGACTCAAGTCCTGTTGGATTGAGAATGTGGTTTTTGAGTTTATTAATTGAAGATAGAATGCAAGAACATGAGAGTTACGCGCAATGGATTGCGAAGATAAAGGATGGTGTTTCCAAGGGCTCCTTTTAAACAGTTGAATGTGATTGGTAGGATAGATTTGAGTATAGACAAACGGCATTGAGTCTGTTTTCATACAGGACTCTCGTAGTGAGACACAATTTCGTGCCTTGCGAGTATTTTGTTTTTGACACATAGGAAGTACGGTATCTGGTCAAACTGTCATGTAATATTGTTTTAATTGCGGAAGAAAAAAACCACGAGAGTATTTGATCAAGCGAATTGCCTGTTATATCATCTATGTAATATCCACAAAGCGGTGATTATACGAAGGAAGGATATCTATCCATCCATCCATCTATATATGAGCTTTGGAATACATGATAGAGTTCCTGTTTAGCTTGTTTACGTCTCAATCACCAATACCACATTGCAATATATAAATCAGTACTTGAAGGCAAATCAGTACTTGAAGGCAAATCAGTTAAGTTATATTAATGTCGCCACCGTTTGTCATGTCCGTCTTCCATTTGCGGTTCCAAGAAGCCGCGAAAATTCAGGGCCTCCGAATGTCCGTGTGCAAAAACCCATCGGGCACCATACCCCGATGAATTTCTCATTTCGACCGTAGCCAATCTATCTTTGTTGTTTTCTTTCAACCGTCCATCATCTTCAGGATGTGAAGACTCGACACTTCGATCAATACTCTCAGCATTCTTCCAGCCCGAATCATTCCCAGGTGGCAATGAATGGACATTCACCCAAGCTATATCCTCTAATATCCTAGATAATACAATATTCGCTTGTTGATTTTTCATCGACTCTTTGCCAGTTATTTCCCCCCACCAGTTTGCCCGATTCGCATGTTTAGTTAATGCTCTAGCTCCAACTGTTAAAAGGCTAGGTTTATACCTTTTCTTTGTTGACAGGGGTTCTGACGAAGATGAAGTATGAAGGTCACTTGACGATTCAGGAGTATACGGTAGCGAAGAATTATGAAGTTGGTTAAATGAATAAATACATTGTCGAAATGATGGCGGAATCCTAAAAACTGTACCGATCGTTTGGGATAGTCCAAGAAGGAGGTACACATCCTCTTGGTTCAAATTAGATACAAAGTTGTTTACGGCGGTTAATGTGAGTTCCTCGAGTGCAGTTGACGAAGAGAATAATGATTGAATGTTTCCGAGGAGTATAGGTTTTCTTAATTCGTAGGACGCAAGGTTGGACAGTAAATCAATCGGAGGTCGGTTGAATGGATAAATATTCGTTCGATGCCATTGATGAATTGAGTGGGCGATGGTTTTGTAATAAGGTTTCATGAGGCGAATTGAGGAACCGTAAAGATTATCTGGTACTGACTCTCGATTCAAAATGGTATGAAAGATGTCGAATGGAGCATTGGAGGCCGTAACATTGTCAGTTTCATCGTCGAGAAGCCCAAGGAGAAATGGATCTTTAGAGAAAGATATCGCTGAATGTAGCAATTCTTCAAGAATTTTAATTGACATTGTGTATCCTGTGTTTGTTGCGGGTTGATGACATGATGGTTTGGAATCGGGAAAGAATGCCGTAAATAGGAATTGAAGGTCGATGACTCTTAAAGGCGCGTGAAGTCAAATTGTAAAATTCCAAAATATTTGGATGTCGCTTTCGCTTGTATTGGACTAACTTTTGTGGTTATGGTGGAGACATCCAAATAAATTCAATAAACATAATTCTTCCATCTTTAAGTCTACCTGACGCAGTTGAATTAGAATTTGGTCAAATCAGATAAAGTTTGAGTCTACCATTAAAGTATTTTAATATTAAATTAGGCGATATTTGTATATCATTAAAGAATGTGTGTCCGAATTTTGATGTCTGGCATTTGTAGATACACTATGAATATTGAGCATTTCGGACGACAAGTGTGGCTGAATCTGAACTGTGATTCCTCGCATGTGCCAGCTTAAGACATCGCTCGTATCTCATAAATCAGTTCGACAATGTCAAAGAAACAAGGTAATTACCAATGGCGTCAGAGCTTAGGATATAATCAGCAGACTCCCAAATTCATTCAAGAAATCATAAATAAAACGGTAACTATCACGTTCCACCAGAACACTTTTCCTCCCAGTCTCGAAACACACCATTGATCACTTCTACTTACGTTACTAGACTCCTCAACAACCGACCAGGACTACTATAGATCCACAACTAGATGATGGTCCAGAGAAAGATGATGAAAAGCCTGTGGTAGTTATTGAAGGCAAACAGCTAACAGAGGAGGAGGCCGATAGGTTTCTGAACGACGGCGGTTAGTTTGATTGATGTATTCTTTTCCACAAAATTTCGTTTTAATTTAGGTTAAAGTAGACATATAACTCCTGAATCCAAGTGATCTAGTTAAATTTGATGGATATTTTCTTGAAATTGTCTGACAGGTTACATCTCTCCTATTGATTCCAGATCTAACCAAAAAACGGGAAACGGAAATCGCCGGAGGGAAGAATGAAGCAGAGAAGGAAGAGCCAGTGGCGACAAAGGACGGTAAATTACTGTTTCGAAAGCCGAAACCAAAAGAAGAGAAGACTGAAGCAGATAGTACCAATGGGCGTGGCATTTCAGAGGGAAAGAAGAGAAAACGACTGGACGATGCAAAGGAAAGTCAAAAAGCAAAGACAGAAAGTAGCGACATTGACAAAAAAGGCAAATCCAAAAAGAAGAGCAAAGCCAGTAAAAATCTGCTATCTTTCTCCGAGGCGGAGTAGTGCCGCTGCCGCTGTGTTCACGGATGTAAATAATATCAGTAAACTGTCCATTGACGGGACTAATATGCTGGATTTATCGCAATTGTAAAAGACGATTAACAGAAATGCATAGTGGCAATAGTAATATAGATAATTACAATATGCGTTTGAATAGCGCTCATCATTGTCCGAAGTAAAAGGTTACTCCTCTTCCTGAGTGTTCAATGATATCGAAATTCCAAACAAAAGGAAAGGCAAACCGCGAATTCTGCCCGTGACGAATTCCTCCCTTTCCGAATTTGCATCCATTCTTATCGACATCCACTCTCTTTTTCCTCCCAATTTTGCTTCCATTCACATTCACAGCAATCGCCGACAACTTTCGTTTTTTCCACAGATTAATACAAAGCAACCCGCCTCGTAATCCGCTGTTGTCGCCCGTTCCTTCAGCTTGTTGCAATTAACCAGACCATGTCACAGCAACAATTTCCACCGAGACCTCCATTTCCGAACCAGCCCGGTTCAGGATATAACTCTCCCCAGTATGCAGGAAGCCCAAATATGAGTATGCAAGGCAGACCTCCCTTCAGACCTCAACAGCCTATGGGTCAGGGTACGTTTTGTTGTGCTGGCATCTTGAACACTTTACGATTTTGTGTTTCTTATTCTAATGTTGCGCAAAAAAACAATACATTTTGCCAAGGAACAAAATGATTCTACTTTCAACTGTAATGAAATCATTGTATTCAGACGTTTGATTTGTGTTTTCACCTTGGATTTGCTTGTGTCGAGAGGGATTGTCGCTTTAACCGTATATTGACTGATTCCAACATGATTATAATAGGAATGCCCCCTAGACCGATGCCGCCAGGAGCCCCTCCTCAGGGTCAGCAGCAGCAGCCTGGATCAATGCAAGGATCTCCACAGTTACCAATGCGCCCTCCCTTTCAGCAAATGCAACAACCTTCCCCGAATCAGATGCAACAACCACCTCCTAATTCTGCGATCCCAACCAGACCCCCTATGCCTGCACAACCAGGTATGCCTCCACATCAGGCGATGCAGCCACCTCCACCATCAATGACACCTCCTCCTACTGGATTTCCCTCAGATGGACGGCCTGTTCTTCAGCATGGCGGACAACAGCCCCCGCAACAATTTCAGAACTCTGCTCCCATGATGCCTCCCCAACAACGCCCTCCTTTCCCTCAAAATCAACAGCAAAATGCTCCACCCCCGAGTGCAGCTTCTCCTCCTAATACCACCCCGTCTGCAGGTAGAAGGGCTTATCCTGATCAAGGGTTCTACACTGGCGGCGCAACCCCGCCGATGTCTCAACAGAATCGCCCCCCGTATGGTGCCCCGCCAATGAATGCACAAAACAGCATGAACGGCATGACGAATCAAATGTCCCAAATGAATCTTCAATCTCAACCACCTCAACCCTCCTTTCAACCTCCACCACAGCCGTCCCAACAATTCCAACCTCCAGGACAACCACAGATGATGTACCAGCCCCAGCAGATGTCGCCGCCTACTCAACGCGCACCGGTACCATTTCAACCCGGTATGCCTACCGGGCCCCCTCGTCAAGGTTCAGATTTAACTTCTCCTGTATCTTCAGCTCCGGGTCAAGTCCCAAGCAAATCCCGCATCGATCCCAATCAAATTCCGTCCCCAGTTGTAGTTCATGAAGCAGATCAAGAAACGTTTAACAAAGAACCTTTCAGAACGTGCTCAAAGCAAATGCCGCCCTTATCGTGCTCTGATTTTAAAGTAATTGACGAAGGAAATTGTAGTCCACGATACATGAGGTTAACCACTTATAACGTACCGTGTTCGGATGAACTGTTATCGCAAAGCATGTTGCCGCTTGGACTGCTTGTGCAACCACTAGCAGAACAAGTGGAAAGAGAGGTCTGTCTTTTGTTTATTCTTTACCTCTTGTTATTTTCAGCGGATATCTGACTTGTTATGCAGGCCCCGATAGAAGTTGTAGATTTCGGAGAGACAGGCCCACTCAGGTGCAGGCGTTGTAAAGCTTACATAAATCCATTCATGCAATTCTCTGATGGTGGAAGACAATTCATCTGCAACTTTTGCCGAATCGATAACGAGGGTATGAGCAATGTTGTAACTTGCTGTACTTTGGGGTTTTATTTCATTAACCACTCTGTCTGTTACGGTTTATCTAGTGCCGGCGGAATATTTCTGTAACCTCGATATGGCGGGTCGCCGTGTCGATATCATGCAACGACCTGAACTCCGTTACGGTTCCATAGAATTTGTTGCTTCGAAGGAGTATATCGCTCGACCACCTCAATCGGCTTCATATATTTTTGCTATTGACGTCTCCTGGAATGCGATTCAAAGTGGTATGCTGAGGAAAGTCATGGAAAGTATCAAAGATTTACTGTATGGAAGCGGCGGAGCTTTGTTTCCGACTGGTAAGACGGATGAAAAAGGTAGACCTCTCTACAAAGCTATCCCGGAAGGGACGAAAATTGCGATCGTTACATATGACAAAGCGGTGCACTTCTACAACCTTAGCGTATGTTGTCCTCTAATCTTTCCGACTGAGCTCACAACTCGTCTTCGATTCTAAATCGCATGGTGGTTTGGTACCGTAGTCTGCCTACGATCAACCGCGAATGCTGTTGGTACCAGATATAGATGATATCTTTGTTCCGATTCATGATGGATTCTTAGTTGATCCGTATGAATCTCAAACGGTCGTTGAAAGTTTATTAGATAGCATTCCAGCCATGTTTGCAGAAAATAGAAGTGCAGAAGCTGCAATGGGTGCTGCTGTCGCTAGCGTTATCAGTGCATTAGTAAGTGCCTGTTATCGATACGAGGTACTATAATGAACTAACATTCGCGGCCTAGGAAAACCGCGGCGGCAAAATCTTCTTGTTTCAAACTTCTTTGCCAAATTTTGGACCTGGATCGCTGAAATCCAGAGAGGATCCAAAAATTATGAATACCGATAAAGAAAAGAGTTTATACGTTCCTCAAGATAACTATTATAAGAAGCTGGCGGAACAAGCTGTGACTCATGGCATTTCCGTCGATCTATTTCTGGTCGTTAATAGTTACGTTGATATTTCTACAGTCGGTTCGTACTTGGTTTGCTTAATGGTTTGTAACATTGAAGGTCCCGTAGTTAATGACATGTTTAAAGGTATTTTGTCGATTTTGACCGGGGGCGAAACTTTCCACTATCCTCACTTCGAGTACGACCGTGACGGTATTCGGCTCTATGCTGATTTCAAGAGAGCGTTGACGCGACCCACAGGATTTAACGCCTTAATGAGGATTAGAACATCCAATGGTTTGTCAAGTCAACTATTATCTCGGAAGTGCTGTTTTAATGTTTTATTTTCAAAATAGGTCTTAAGGTGACTGATCATTACGGTAACTTTGCGACAAAAGATGGTACCGATATAGAGTTAGCCTCTGTCGATTCGGACAAGGCAATTGGCGTAGCGATTAAACATGACGCCAAATTGGACGAGAAGTTGGATTCGTCATTCCAATGCGCCTTGTTATATACTACTTCTACGGGTCAGCGCAGGATCAGAATTCACAACCTTTCAGTACCTAATACGACGTTATTGGGGAATGTTTTCAGATATGCCGAAATGGACGTGACCCTGAATTACATTGCGAAGAGCGGTACGTGTCATTTTTACGTTCCATCGAAATTCAGTCTAAATTCATTCACTCACTATAATCTTAGCTGTGTCCGCCGCTTTGAACTTACCTCTTGCTTCTGTTCGAGATCAACTTACTGAGAAATGTGTTAAAATCCTTGCGTCATATCGAAAAAATTGTGCATCATCCACATCACCCGGTCAACTTATCTTACCGGAATCATTCAAACTCTTCCCACTCTATACATTAGCCTTGCAAAAGTCCAAAGCTCTAAGGGCAGGAGAGTTAAGTGTGGATGCTAGAGTTCAGTTGATGAGGTTGATCAAAAGTATGGGCGTGGCTAGTAGTGTGCCGTTCTTCTATCCAAGGATGTTGCCTTTGTTCAATCTAGATCCTGATGTAAGCACGAGTGATATTTATTCCTGAACCTCGTTTTTGTGGCCATCCTAATTGAGCAATTTTCGCATAGATTGGCAAAATTGATGAAGTCACTGGTAGGATAAAAATTCCCGGTGCAATCCGTGTCAGTTACGAGAGACTTGATAATGCGGGTGTTTATTTGATTGGTTTGTTTTGACTTCTGTTTTCGTACACATGATTGGTCTGCATATATGCTGACGTTACCTTAATCCGCGATAGAAAACGGTGTTTGGATGATGTTATGGGTAGGCCGTAATGTGCCCCAGGAATTTTTGCAGGCTGTCTTCGGCGTCGATAGAATAGAAGCTATTGACATTCGCCAGGTACGTCTACGCTGCCTATTCACTTATTCATTAATTGTTCGATCTTCTTCCAACCGACAGTATCTAATTGAAATGATTCTATTACGTAGCGACTGTTACCGACACTTCCGTCCCCGCCCTCGCAACAAGCCCGAGCTGTTATCAACTCAGTGTTGATCAAATACGGAAAGATTATGCCTCTACAAATTGTACGTCAGGGATTAGACCCTCATGAGTTGGAATTCATGAATTGGATGGTTGAAGATAAAAACAATGATGGATTAAGTTATGTGGATTACTTGTGCCATGTTCATCGATTGATTCAAAATGAGGTTTGTTCTTGAAATGTTGCTCTTCATGGCTCTTCTTCGTGTGGCTGATACGATTAAATGACTTCAGGTGAAGGCGGATTCATATTAGGTAGCGAAAGAGACGTATAGATTATTGCTATTAACTATGTATTCGGTTTGGTGATGGGGTTGACATCAGTTGGATCAAGGACGTTGCCAAGAAGAATGAATTTCTGCAGAGAATTGACATTTATTATCAGCAATTTACTTCCATATTGTGTTTACACTGTACAATATACAGATCCCTTAAGAGTTTATCTATCTATAAGTCGTTTATTGAGGTCTTGGAATATGTTTCAGCATGTCCAAGTCACACGAACAAAGGACGAAGGACGGAAATCTTAATACGTTCTTCATCCTGTCTTTCCACTCATCAAAGATGAAAACTTTACCTCCAGTGATATTATCTGTGCTGGTGGCAACTACTCTCGGTGCATTTGTGCTTGCTGTTTCGAAAGAATCTTTCACCGAACAACTACATTTACAGCATCTACCTGACGGAAAAGTGCTTGCTGAGTTTGAATTTATTACCACATCTTATGTTTCCGGTAAGTGCACCTTAAAATGTTATTTACGACACCCTTATATGAATTCTGATTGTCCTCTCATTCTTTCAATGTCAATTTGTCTCAATACGACATGATTCAGACGACAATTACAATCTCTTTCCGCGAATCCTCTCACAAGTCTTAGATCGGTACGATGTAAATGAAATGCATTTAACTTTTACACAGGGTAGGTGGAACTATGAAAAATGGGGTTACCCAATTCAAAGCTCTGCTCCGACAGGGGTAGAATTGTGGGCTTGGTTAAAGAAATCTGATCGGTATGGGTTTAGTGTTCTGTTGTTATTTTCGCGATTATTTGTTTTGATTTTGAGATCAAATGGAATACACCGAAGGAGGAAAATAAGTTTTTCAAGATGTACTAAACAGGTGTTGATAGACTTGTCTAACGTTTATATTTATTCAATTTCATTCAAAACGTTTATTCTTCGACACTTCGATGTCTTGCTTCCGGTCTCAGAACGGACGCAACATGGAAAGGATTTACGAATGCCTTGAGTGGATTGTCTTGCGCTTCTTTAAATTATATTGATTCCTCGCTCAGTGCTAGACCAGTGTTATCATTCAAAGCAACCAGCAACGGTTCGTTTCGTTTCATTTGCTACATCGTGGATCGTATCTTCGGATGAGGAGAGGAGAGTTGTACTAATGGCCGTCTTTTGGCACTATATGGGCCATAGTTACGAACCAGAAGTTTGAGGTAGACCTACGCCATGGCTCCTTACCGAGGGAAGGAGTATGTACAGAAAATTTGACACCGTGGGTCAAACTGTTGCCGTGTAGATCGAAGGTAAGTCTTCCCTTCTCGGGTAGTTTGTACTGTAGAATCTGGCTTCCTAATGGCTGACCACTTCCGTGTATCGGCTAAGGCGGGAATAGCTCGACTACTAAACGCTTACAAGCTTTTTGATAATTCTTTTTATTCAATGGGAGTTCATGTTGATACCATTTGTTCCGTACGTATTAAGTTATTGTGCGAGCAATTGTTGATTATTCGGGTTTTAACGTTATTTAAGTCGAAGGAGTGCGAGGTCATTCAGCGCCGATTAAAACAAACTTTAGCGATCGTTTTCGATCCAGCTCGCGAAGCGGAAAAACGAGGTAATGTCAAGAAATCCTTGAATTTCTGGGTTAAATATGCTCATTAATATGCCATCCGACAGATTGGTCGCTATCTTCTTTATTTTCACGACCTCTCCAAGGATCATGTCCCCTTGCCAGTCAAAGTTCTGTTTTGGTGACGTTGCCACAGAATACAAATGAATGGACCATCAAACCAACAAGTTTTACAGAACAGAGAAAAGATGATACGAAAACTCTCGCAGTATATGATTTGAAGACAGTTAATAACGATCTTGACATTGGATTTTCGTGGAAACGTGACGGAAAAAGTATTTATTGTGAGTATTAAATAACAGATGTATGAAGTGTTGAAATTTTGAAGTATCTCAAATCTGACTTTTTCTTTGGCACAGTGAATTCACCGCCCAAACCGCGAGTTTACGTTCGACGACATTCAGTTGGATATGGTCAAGAAAGAGGCGGTGTCATCATCACTTTTACCAATACTTCACCAAACAATGTTTCAGTTGTCTACTACGATTTAATACCGTGGTTCTTGCAGCTGTATATACATACGCTCAAGCTATCTGCAAAATATTTAGACGCGAAAAACGCTGATAGTATGTCTCGATGCGGGCTGTCTTTTCTTGCTTGTTGCTTACTAAACCTTTTGTTGTCGATTTTCACTAGATTCAGAAACATCTGACTCGCTTGTTCCCGAGAGCTTTTACTACCATTCCGCAATCGACCGGGTTCGCCCATCGGTGATAGAAATGAAACTGAACTTACGAAGCAATTCAGTTACAACAATGACGTTTGATTACGACATGGCATTTTTACGATACGCTGAGCATCGACCTGATGCCAATAGAGGCGTGGATGTTGGGTATGCTTATGCATATATTTTAAGTATATTTCACGTTCACTGATGAGTGTCTTTTTGAAATGATAGATCTGCTGTGGTGACGGTCCCGTTAGATTATGCCAATGATACTATCATTCCCGTTTCCAGTAGGATACAAATGAATAGTGACGAAAGGCCTCAAGAGTACGTATGATGACCGTTTAATCTTTTTCCCCGTATCACTAATTCTAACCGTAGACTCCGGTCTGTGTAAAGATTAAGAATTTATACGGACCACTTTCTTGTGCCGTTGGCGACTCCTGATTTCAGCATGCCATATAATGTGATTACGTTTAGTTGTACAGTTGTGGGTTTTTTCTTCGGTTCTATGTTCAATATGATCACTAGACGCTTCGTGGCTGTTCCTAGTGCGCAATAAATTGATGTTACGGTTATCACCAGGAAGTCTCTAGGATAAGCCTTGCTACGTTAAATAAAGTAACTAGATACCATGGTGTCTATATGTAATAGAACGATTACTCTACGCGGAGGATACAGGCTTATATTCAGAAGTTCCCCTCATCGGTCGATGTCTGTCCTTGGAGGCGCGGAGACGACCGAGACGCGACAAGAGGAGGAGAGCAGAAGGAGGATGTTAGAAGGAACTTTTACAATCCACACACCCACACAGTAATATCGATTGCTTGTTATATATTTGCTCATTTCGACCTTTGTGTTGCCGGATGTACCAGTTGGTCGATACAAGGAGCTCACTCTCCATCCATCCTCATTTGTGTTGACTCCTTTCCTTTTGTCGTCCTTCCACGACCAATTCCACCACCGACAAATCTTAGGGTTGCTTCATCTCACTCCGCGGAATGGGTACAGCAGCAAAGAGAGCGTCAAAGTACTCATCCGATACAGACTTTGATGAAGATGAATCTTATCGCTCACAAAGCGAAGATGATAGCTTCTCCCCACCTTCCAAGAAGGCAAAAGCCACCCTCAAGCAACCTCAAAAGTTGTCAAATGTGACGAACAGCCCGGTCAAGGCTACCAATTCAGCCTTAGGGACTAAAATTGGAATGTCTTCGCTTAATTCTAGGCCAAGATTAGGAGGAATATACCATCCGAAGGTGAGTGATTCGTATCAGCGTTCCCGCATTAATGCTATTCAGAATATGCAACATGATGACAAATTTATGCAAACTTTCAATTTCTCCAGAATATCCTGTCTAAACCATTTAAAGTTCCTACATTTGTAAAACCACCATCCGGTTTCGATGTATCCAATGCCTCGCAAGCTGGCCCCAAATCTCTCGGTATGCGTATTGTTCATAGGCCGACTCAGCGGCCGCTACACGATCCTGAAGCGGAAGGAGCAATCATCTTGCACGAACCACCGAGATTATCAATAGAAGAACAGCTGAAGCAGAAGGATTCGAAAGATCAGCCAAAGCTGGTGCATGTGGTCGTTGATCCTACCTTGAGCAAGATTTTGCGACCTCACCAAATTGAAGGTGTTAAATTCATGTACGACTGTGTTACAGGAATGAAAGTGCCCGATATATACGGATGTATTATGGCAGATGGGATGGGACTTGGCAAGACGTTGCAATGTACGTATCAACAGGCTTCTGCTTCTACATCCATCAACTTATACTGTTGACCTCAAAGGTATTACACTGCTATGGACGCTACTCAAACAATCTCCGGAGGCTGGTAAGCCAACGATTGAAAAGGCCGTCATAGCCTGCCCGTCAAGTTTGGTTCGCAACTGGGCGAATGAACTTATAGTAAGGCATCACTTCATCTTCGATCGATAATTCATCCATCGTTACTAAGATGCTTCTAGAAATGGCTCGGTCCAAATCGAATACACCCCCTCGCTTGCGATAATAAAGGCTCCAAGGAACAAATCCAACGAGATCTTCGAAATTTTGCAACTGCCCATGGAAGGATGCTGATGCATCCAGGTTCATTATTTCTGACTTCCACGCGCTATGTATCTTCGTAGTAACGTGCTCTTTTTCTCCCTTTCAGTGTTGATCATCTCATACGAAACATTACGCATAAATACAAAAATGCTTCAATCCACTAATATCGGCTTGCTTCTTTGTGACGAAGGCCACAGGCTAAAGAATCCAAACTCGCAAACGTTCCAAGCTTTGAACACATTGAATGTCAAACGACGTGTCATTCTATCGGGTACCCCCATTCAAAATGATTTAACAGAATATTTCGCTTTACTCAATTTTTCATGCCCTGGGTTATTGGGTTCGGAATCCGAATTGAGTAAGTTCAATACTCACTTGAATATAGCAATTGAACTTTATATTTACAATCGTCTCATAGGACGAAATTTCGAAAATCCTATTTTACGTGGACGAGATGCAATGGCAACCGAAAAAGAACGTCAAATTGGGGAAGAAAAATTGCTGGAACTTGCTGGCATAGCTAGTCAAGTGATTATTCGGCGAACATCGACTTTACTCTCAAAATACCGTACGTGTTTGCCAAATGCTGATATCCAATTGTTTAATTAAGCCCATGACTGTTCGTTTTCCATAAAGTACCCATCAAGTTTGAACATGTAGTGTTCTGTAAACTCAGCGAAACGCAGCTGAAACTTTACAAAGCTTTTGTTGAATCGAAGGACGTCAAACGATTGCTGTCCGGTGCAACATCTCAGCCGTTGAAGGCAATTACTTTTCTAAAGAAACTATGCAATCATCCTTCACTACTTGAAGACGTAGATGTTCGGTCCCTTACTCCGGACGCCATCCCAGAGAATTGGAATTCTAAATCACTTGTCGTGAGTTGGTCGGGGAAGTTATTGGTCTTAGACAAGATGTTGAAGATGATAAAGGAAACCACAAAAGATAAAATTGTCTTAATTTCAAATTATACCCAGACATTAGATACTTTTGAACAGTTATGCAGAATCCGCGGTTACGGATGCCTGCGCTTGGATGGAACAATGACGATTCCGAAACGACAGAAATTGGTAGATCAGTTCAACAACCCTAATGGCAGCGGTATGTTTAATCCTTATTACTCTTGGGATCTAAATAATCTTGCAATTTAACCTCTTTGACAGAATTTGTTTTTTTACTGAGCAGCAAAGCAGGCGGTTGTGGTTTAAATTTGATCGGTGCAAACAGACTTGTTCTCTTCGGTATATATTCCATCTATCTATACTTCAAATGATTTGCTTACACATGCAATGGGTCTCTAATCTGGTTGAACACAGATCCGGATTGGAATCCAGCCTCTGATATGCAAGCATTAGCTCGAGTCTGGCGCGGTATGTGAATTTGATTATCACCGCAATGTTGAAACAGGTAGTGACCAAAATTTTCCTTCCCAGATGGTCAAAAGAAGACCTGTTTTATTTATCGGTTCATTGCCACCGGCACTATTGAAGAAAAAATATTCCAACGGCAATGTCATAAGCAGCTAGTATGTTACTTTTTATATATGTCCGTCTCGCTTGGCCCCGCTGTAACATGAAAATTCGCAGTTATCAAATTGTGTTGTCGATGAAGAAGTAGACGTGGAGCGGCATTTCGCTCTCGAAAATCTGCGTTTATTATTCTCTCTGAATGAATCTACCCTTTGCGATACCCACGACACATTCAAGTGTAAACGTTGTGTTAATAATCGGTACACCTCGACTCTTTACTATAGCAGACTTCAGCTCATGACTGACATTGCGTTGTATCCCTACTTTGCTTAGCCAATACAAACCGCCACCCAACTCGGAAGATGATGAAGTATCAGCACAGAATATGGCAACTGACATGTCACTTTGGAATCATTATAGTCAGGTTGAACTCCATAAAATACCCGATCCAATGATAAGAGAATGTGGGAAGGAACTCGTCACATTTGTGTTCCAACAGAAAAGTCATGAGAGCATTTTGATGAAGAATTAAACTCAAAAATGTAACAATATTTTGGATGTACTTAAATTATTCTTGTTCTTTTCACGCACAAAATGGGTCTTTAACGATGTACGGGCTTTTCTGGACGAAACGGTATATGCCGGATCAATATATGTAGACTAATGAATTTTTGATGGTGTACTTAATAAGAGTGAGATAAACCGGCTCTGAAAAGTATCAGGCCCTTCTTCGTCCTTCAGATCAGTGGTTGTCATTTGGTTTACCTTCTCACTTTCGCTCTTCGCGGCATTCTTCGCCTTAAGAATAACGCCCACGCCGAACACTTTGGACCAGATTGTATAAAAGTGCTTTATTGCAGTATTAATAAATTGTTCTCTAATGTCCTTTTCAATTGCCACTGCCTCTATTTAGACAATCCTTTACTCGGAAACGCAGGAAATGTCTTCAATCGTAATCGCTCCACTTCTGTTCTCAACATTTCAATCTCACGACTCTGTGATTTGGCTAGATCAACCAACTTTCGTCTGGCAACTATGTCTTTCAATGTTTGCTCGGTTTTCGCCATCGTGGCTTCTTTCGCGACTGTTAAAAATAGTGTCAGTTTCACCTGGCGGGGAACGAGTGGCAGACCACATTACCATGAGCGTCTTGTATCTTCTGCCTTTCTTCAACAGCCGCCTCTAAATCTCTTAGCTTCAAATCCAATTCCTCATTCTCTCTTACTTTTACGCGAATTTTATCTTTTAATGACTTTACCATCTTCTGTTTCTCCGAGATTTTATGAGCATGTGACTAATATGCCGGCAGTTAATTATCAATTTCGTATCAATCAAAGATTTGTTCCTCTACCTCGGCTCCATGTTCAACGAGTTTCTCTAAGCTAGCCAATTCCGCCGATTGCTTATTGTCGTTCCCGCTCCGGATGTATTCTTGCATTTGCTTCGTAACACGAAGCAGTTGTATATCTCTGATTCGAATGACAAGATCTTCTGACTGAAAATCGAACATTTTATTCTCCCTACAAAATTTTGATCGCATGAGAAGACATCAACTGCGTGTATGAGTTGTCAATCACTACTCTACCACTCCAAAGCATGAATTCCCTTCCGAAAATTTTTAATTTCCGTTAGGGCTTCAATTTTGACTTTACCGCGTGCCAATATCTGCTCGTTCAAATCTTCGATAACGTTACGATGAATGAAAATGGCTTTGGAGTAATCGGTTACCACAGGAGCTTGCGGAACTTCGACTTGGCCTTGCTTAAGCTGATACAAATTTTCGACATCGTACATTGTTAAATCGTGGGATTCTGTCAGTCGCGTTAATTCCGATGTCGCTGCTTCGGTTTTCGCCTTCAAAGCATCGGCATGTGCCGTTATTGATTGAATGATTGCTTGGGTATCAGAAAATTTCTGAGATGCTACTTGCACCTAATGTCGTCGTTAGCTCGACTAACAGAGAGTGAAGGCATAATGTCGACTCACTTCTGCTTCGGCGATTATTTTCTTCTGGCGATACTCAACTAACTTATTCCATAAATCCATGGTAATATCTGGAGGTAAGTCAACTTTCATATCTAATTCAGGGATTACTTCAGCCCCAACGTAAGCGCCTGGCTTGATTTCTGTGTATGGGTTATGAATTGAATGATTTGATGTTGACTGTAGTGGAGTATTGTTCTAAATAAATGATGTGAGAAGATTATTTGCATCCGCATCAAAAATAAAAGCTACGCACAATCTCCCGTCTTTTAAATAACTTGTACAAGGCATCGAATTTTTCATGTCCTTGAAATTCCTTTTTGAATTGACGCTCCATCTCTTTTTCTCGCTTTGAAGCGCGCTCCAATTCCTCCCTCCTCGAGTCAAGAGTTTTCTATGTATATATCCTTAGTAGATCACAAAACAAGCTATGATATGTTCAAATGCATTACCTTAATCTCTGCAATGTCTTGTATGCAGCTTTCCTTTTCTGGTTTCAGCAGCTCAATTTGGCGTAAAGTCTCCGAAATCTAATCCATTTTCGCTAGTTAGTTTCATTTAATATTTATCACAAAAGCATTCTACTACTTTAATTTCAATTTGCTCTGTGACTGTAATACTTTGAGAGAGTTTAAATATTCTCAATTCGTTCTCCAGAATGAATTCATCGGTTTGCATTTTTAATCGGAAGAATTGACGAAGCTGGTCATCAAAAGCGGCGCATATTTCGAAAACGGTGTTCTGAAGTTTTTTGTATTCAGCTTCCAAAGCCTTTCGATATTTTTCTTGCTCGTCCTAGATAATGAATTAGTATTTGATCATTGCTTATTCTGTTAAAAAAATTACATTAAGAGCGGCTAATTTTTTCTGATATTCTTTGATCGCTTTTTTCTCGTCCTCCGTCAATTCGTTGGGCAGTTTGTCTATACATGCTGGACGAATGATTTCTTCTGTTTTCGTTCGTTCAGACCTGAAAGCGGCATCTGAGTTGTAGTTACTCCAAAAAGTAAACATACAGCCACGTACTTATCATCTAACTTTCCTCCCATCATATGCTGCACGGCGCGTTGCCTGGAGTTGTCACTTTGAGCAAGACGCGCTCTTTCTTCTTCTGCTCGTTTCGCTTCTGCCAAACGTCTTTTTTCGTCCTCTGACATCATCTGAAAGGTATAGATTAGCTAGACTGTAGATAAAATTTACAATTTGATTGAGATGTACCTTTGGTGCTTTAATCTCTTCGGCTGACACCTTGATTATCCTTTCAGGGTCTTCTGTTGGATGTAAGCTGGGGTAGAATATTTCTTCTTGCGCCTTCACATGTATCGTTAGTCGCTCTTACATTGTACAAATTCATTCAAAAGTTCCAAGTTGAGTATTTACCTGGAGTTCAGATAGAATTGCTTTAATGCGATCATTTTTATCAAAAATTTTAGAAACTTCCTCTTGCTTCAATTTCGCGAACTCCTTAAATTTCTGGTTATAGCACATCTTTTAAAAATCTATAATTAGTACGTATTTAGCAAAGTATTGATACAACAAAAATGAGATCGTCATACTTTGACCTCATATATTAGTTCCGCTATCAGAACAGCCTGCATTCTTTTTCGCTCTTTGGTTGTGAGTTCGAAATGATTGAACATCAATGACTGAATAGAAGAATCATGGATTGGTAAGGGAGTAGAGCGCTTATCAGTCATTGAAATCGTAGTCAATCCATAATCAGCCGGTTTGACATCCTGGGAGGGGACCAATGAGCACCTTTTTTGAATACGCGGATGAGGTGGAGTCATACCTTCTCAATCGACTGAGCAGCCAGTTGCATTTTCCGTATAAGCTTTATTTTCTCTAATTCAGATTTCTGTGCATTGGACCGTTTGCGAATCGGATAGTTTGCAACCACATATAACTGACCAGTTGCCTGATCCCTACGAAATGCGTGTATATCTTGCCCAACGCACTCCATCGATTCCCAGAACTCGTGCCGCAGTCGCCTTTGAATTATTTTTCTAATAATATTCTGCTCGTCCGATTCTTCTCGAACTTTGTGCACTTGTTCTTGAGCTTCTAGCAACAAATGCTCCTTTTCTTCGTGATCCACTATCAAGTCTTCGTCAGTTAATTTTTCTTCGTCCGATTTTTCTCTATTTTGCGTAATTATTGTGAGTAATTGATTGCTAAGTTGCTGAATTTTGACCAGCCGTTCTTCAGCGATCTACATTAAATATGTCAGACAATGTGCAGTCATTTCAACAGTTCAGAAATTGACAAACTCTGCTTAACGATTTCGTGCTATCAACTAGAGGAGATGTTCCGAAACCAGGATCGGAGATATCATTGCGGCCTTCATGTGATAATGTAACTTCCTGTCGAATGAATTTGTAAGTAATTTCTATTGGAACTCAAATTGGACTACACGCACAGAGATAGCCTCCAAACGATGGTCTGCTTTTGAGATGTAGTCTAAGGATTTGAAATATTCTTCCTCGAATTCCTGGATACTAGCATTGGCCACTTTTAGTCCAGAAACGGAATGTTTCCATGTCCAAAAACGAATAATTCCGTCGTTTCCGATACTACATATGTGCTTGCAGTCTCGGCTGGTTGCCAAACTGACTACTCCACCTTGAAAAGGATCGTGAGCGTATATTTTCAACGGCTTATCCACCAAAGGTAATGAGTGAAGGTGCAGGAAACCGTCCGTTGACCAAGATATAAGCCAATCCGAATGGAACGATAGTAAAATTTGCCCTCCGTCTTTTGAGTGCGACTCCGCCTTAAAATTTTCGAGGTAAGATTTGGGATCAAAAAGTGATACATGCGTCGAATTTACCTGTAGAAGTGGGCGTTGGGTTATTTCCACGGTATCTCCACCGTCAGGGAGTTCGTATAGCTTTAACTGCCGATCAAGTGTGATACAATACATTGCTTCACTAGTTTCGACATCGGCACTGCGAGGACCGTTATGACAAAGTATATCCAAATTTAAAATGAGATGACCCTACTTTTGAACCATTGCGATTCCACTTAGGTGTTCCCTTATGCGAAAAACTTTGCTCTAATTGTAAAGTGTAAGCATCGGTATTTGACACCGAGAAAAGAAGTTTATAATACGACCTTTGCATAGTCCAAAGAATTCGGAGTCGCGCTTGCTAATTCATCTTCGAGGACGTCGAATCGGTATATTGATTCCATGTCATCTTGACGGGTCAAAATATATAGGCACAGCTTCTGTGAATTCATTGTAAATTTTATATCTCAGTACGAAAATAATTTTGAGGGTTGACAATAGTACCATGGATCCTGTAGTCTTGGTGTTATTCCAAGTCAATCCTGATATCGGACCAGTGACGGCTAGAGATCCTAAGACTCTAGGGGCCTCAGACACAGAAGCAACATAAATTCTATCATCTGCCGTTGCCGTAGCCAGATATAATCCGGACGGACTGAATTTTAACTAATGCAGAATTACTTACAACACGGTTTGCGATTGAGAGGGTCGGGAAGACGTACCAGGTTAATTGCTGTATTGTGCAATTTTTCCTTAAATATCACACGCCCTCCGTTCTGTTGGTTATAGTAAAAAAGAATCACGGTTCCATCTGCGCAACCGACGGCAACAAGATTTGTAAATGGGCTACAAGCGATTGTGGAGATTTTCCGCTGAAAGTCGAAATTGTAAATTTCCTCAAACTTGCCGGCATTCCAAAATCGAACTGTTCCGGTATCTTCAGCAACGACAAATGTATCGATTCGTTTTAATGTATCAACAGCAATATATTGACCCGATCGACTGGTCACAAGCTTTGTTGCATGTTATACGACTAGAAATTGTGCGTTTGAAGACTATTAAATTTCCGAGTTACCTCCTGAATAACCTCAGAATGTAGTGATGATGCTGACAACAGGTTATCATTGGTCAAGAATAAGACGTGTGAAAAATTTGGAGTAAACTGAAAACTTCGAAGATTGTGAGCGAGTTTTTGCAATCTTGTACTGGAATAATTGTTTTGGATGTGAAGCCACCGACACATTCCATCCTACAGAAAACATGAATACTTTGCAAGAACGAAACAAGTCATGTTGGTTCTTTACCTTGCCACCTACGATAATGTTACCTTTTGCCAAGGCTATGGCTGTAAGGTTCCCCTGTATGTCGGGATTGCGATCACTGATATCTGTACTGACAAGCCGACCATGTCCAGTTGCGAAGTCGTATAGGGCAATGTCGCTTCCTGTGTCAAAAGTGACGTAAATCTGACCGTCGGAGCTCCAACAGTGCTCGACAGGGTGGAATCGTTTCCGATGTCCAGAGTCCCGCGATTCGTTCGGTTGGTAGAAAACATCACTATGTCTAAAAGTTGTAGTGTTAGAATAGCCAGAACGCTTCAAAAGAGAAAAAGTCCACTCACATGTAACGTAAGGAACGCTCTTTAGAACCTTTGTGCCATCTCATAAATCCGAGATTTTCGTTTCCACCGAGGCATATTTGTTCATCGTTGAAGGGGTTAAATGAAATAGAGATTGCTGGATATCCGTAATTTTTATATGCCAAAAGAGTTTGTGCGTTCCAATCCCATAGTGTCACACCATGATTTGGCAAGTCGCCTAATGTGATTAAGTATTGTCCGGTGAATGAGAAAGATAGCGCCAGAATCCCGACATCCTGAATTGCAGCTATTAGAAGAAGATTAGTGGGCCCACTCAACGTATAGCTAGTAATATCGAATGACCATCCTTACTCTGTGACAATGTACAAAGTTCTTTCTTACTGGGATATTTGATAATCTTGACGACGGACGATCCCCGTTCTGCAAATGCCACCACATTCTCAAGAGAATTTGCTATTAACGCTGTGATAAAACTCCCAGCTTGAAAGAAGCTCTCCGAAACTATTTGACTCTCATATATCTGTTTGAATACGATGAGATTTCCCGACGCATAGCATATTGTATCGTCTGTGACGAATGACGGTTTTGTGGATTGATTGATGCCGCAAGTTTTGCTTGTAATGAGGAGAGAATATGAGCCACAGAATTCAATTAACGCCCCTCAATATGTAATGATTTTGTCCTCACCTCAGAATCAAATCTCCCCAGAGAACCATTCTTATGTGATTGTAATGGATAAAGATTTAACTTGAAGATGAGGGACGGAGAGGAGTCTTGAATTCGCGTCAGATCGTCAATGCGATTGTCAATGCAACAAAAGACATGGCAAACCGTAACACATGCAAAATTGCCTACGATGATGGAAATTGATCAATCTGTCTCGGAGGGAACATCCGCACCTCATATTCGTCAAACCACAAATTCTAATGAACCCATTTTGCCATTGTCGAATGCAGAACTTCCTCCATCAGTTCTGGGAAAACTCACCAAACCTAAACGACTGACTAGGTGCGTGTCCAAGCAGCTGATTAAAAGGTGTGCCGGGATGAGGTGCATGAATAACTCAGACTAAAAAATTACACAATATGAACAGATATGAGGAAGAAGTATCCCGTTGGGTGCAGACTGTTGAGATGAACAAATCAAAGTTGCAACGACTGACAAAAGATTTATGCGAGGACTACGACAAGCAGTTTGAAAGCCGTCATGAAAGTAAGTAGCAAGAATCAATTCAATTGAATTCATGAAATTTAACGACTCTTCTGAAGCTGCACGAGCGAAATTGGACCAGCTATTCCAATCAGACAAATTGGTAAATTTTAGGCTAGCGGAGGTACTAGCCAAAGTAGAGGGCCACTTTATGGCCGACATTCGAAATGAAACTAATTTGGTCGATCGATTAAGATCTGACATGGAGTCCCTCGATTGGGAAGTTGTTCAAGTGTTGACTACCGAGTTGACATCTCATGGCAACCAACTCCGCGAAATTTGTTGGGTATCCTTGGATGAAGTTTCCAAGTACCTTAAAGTACATCTTCCAAACGAGCACCGGTGCTCATTTCATGGCTGATTATTTTCTATTAACAGGAACAGGAGACATCTATCAATGTTTTTGTCCTCCAAAATCGTAAATCTAATGTAGAAGAGACCGCGAATCGAGAGATCCGTGCAATCAAAATACAGGCAGAATATGAAGATAAATGCAGAGAATTTATTGAACAGTGGAAAATCGGCCGTATAATTTATCTCATAAGTAAGCAATGTTTCCTCGGTATTATTCTTGCGTTAGGCTCTTACACTTCCTTTAAGACAATCCTGTAATGCCAACATTTTCCGGGTTACCACAATGGCCGCAACTGCTGGAGTTGCAACGCTCTACCGCCAAGAAGATCGAAAACATATTCGCAGAATTTGTAGGTTCATTGATTTTGGCTCCATGGTACAACGCGAAAATCTTACTTCCATCAGCACCAAATCCCTCAGAAAATACCGCTAGATGAAACATCACTGGAGGAAGTCGTTCAGTGGACAAAAGAGAACATTGATTTAAATTCACAAATTAAAGGCCTTTTACAAACTTTCGACAACTCGTTCGACGATATGAAGAATGAAATTGGTGTATATTTGGATGAAGAAAGACAAACCGTGATGAAACTCTTCTCTGAATGTGATGGAAATCCCGAGCAATTGTCTGCTACTTTAAACGGTAACTCTCAGAGGGAAATTAGAAATAGGATGGCAACGTCTGAACCTTTAGAATTAGGTTATCCGACTATTGACGACGTAAAAAAACTCAAGCGCCGAGTGATTTTCGACATGAAGACTTTTGCAACCCAATTTCAAGATTATTCTGCATTATTTACTGCTTACGTTCGATCCATGTTCAATTTGTGGAACGAGAATTGGGCAAGTGTTTTGCATATCTCTATTAAAGTTAATCTGTTTCTCACTTTCGTTACAGATTGACATGTCGAGGCATCAAGATGATTTATCAATCCAGTTGCAGGAAAACAACAGATCATACCAAATGGAACGCAAATACATAGACACAGAGCTGAAGCATCTGATGCAGTCGATAAAATCTGCCGAAGACGAATTTAAACTTTCTCTCATGTTGGAGAACGTTAGAGATTCCTGCTTTGCAATCGAAAAAGGTTAGATGAAATAATCAAATACTTCGATCGAACGGAGGTTGACGTGTGCAGAAAGCCCATAGAACTCATTACAGCCAAAATATGACAATCCTAAAAGCGCAATTGGAGATGACTAAGACGAAGTGCCAATCTTATAAATCAAAGGCAAATTTCAAGTAGTTTTCATAGTACTGCTGACAAATTGCTGAAACTTTTGCATCACTATCTTAATAGTTAGAGCAGTTCTGCAATATTAATGGCTCAATCACTGAGGATGTCTCTTCTGGAATGCGCCAACAGATATTGAAAACAAAAAAGCGCATATACTTTTACAACGAAAGCCCGCAAAACGAACAAGAAACTTTGCGACAGCCGCTTCTTGAGCAGAAGCGGGTAGAATTTGAGGACTCCAAAAGTACGATCAAAGATAAAGCTAAGGAAAGGCGACGGGCAAAGAGGGTTAATGAATATGAGTTGATAGGGATGAGCATCAATGAAGACGATGGTAGTCATATTATTTTTTACTTTCGACATTCTGTTTGAACTTTTGATTGATGAATGCCTTCTACTCCAGCCATTGTCGCGTCCGACATGATCAACCAAGAACATTTTGCTCTGAAATCCCAACTTGACCAACTGCTTTCAGTAACGGCAGAGGCGAGTGTGCAGATTCCACAATTTTTTGCCGGAATGCGAATGCAATTACAGAGTCGCGTTCTCGACATTATGGACGATATTATTGACAAGTGGACAGAAGACTATCAGACGGTGACAGAGCGGATGATTCAGAAGTGTACGAACAAGTTGAACCAAGACCTGTTCGATCACGAGCTTAGAATGAAGAGGATCGAGAAAGAAATGTATCAGAAAAAATTCAGTAAGGGCTTTACTTTATTTACCTTCTAGTGTATTGACTTTGATACGAGCAATTCTAAAGTTGAACTGCAAACCGCACGACAATTACAATACCGAGACGCCAGATTTTTCCAAGCTCAAGTTCACGCCATCAAAGGGTCGTTTATAAAGGCGACAAACGACGCTGAAGATTCTTATGGCGGAATTTCGTCACGCTTGCAACAATTGCAGGATAAAATTTCCTCATTCAATCGTGTCACTGACTTACAAGCTCTCCAAAAGGAAGCGGAGACAGAACTTTCGCGATGGATTGCAAATACAGAAAAAGATTTTTATGTTGTTGAGTCAGAATATACCAATTTGTTAGTAGATATTAATCGATGGAAATTGAACTCACCGCGCGCTTTCGAGATGAGTAAAATTCACTTAGAGTCCATCGAGGACATTTCGAAATCTTTCCGCGCTAAGTTCAGTCAGTATAAAACAACAGCGGAAACTTTACTTACCAGCATGAATACAAAAATGGCCGCGAGTATGGTTGAACTATTATTCCTTGAAGAAGTCGAACGAAATCTTAGTACTGCCAGATTAAAGTTAAGATCGGAACTTCAGAAAGATCGTCTGACTACAGAGCAGTTGGATGGAAAGTTACGGTCATTAAAAGATCAACTAAAGGGGTCTATACTCAAGGTATTTGTCTTCGAATCTTCAATTCCAAGTTGCGGCGATTGATTAAATGAATTACAGCCGGAAGGAGATATACTGGGTGTTATGAAGTCGTTAGACGAAATGCGCGCGGATTTGGTGACGCGATGGAAATACCTCGGTCTTGGATTCAATGGCAAAAACTGTTCATCTTTCGTTCCTTGGGAAGTACTTAAAAACTCGAGCGGATGGGTAGATGTAACTCTGAATAGGTAAGTGGCAATAGACGAGACATCTTTGTATGAAAAGGTTCTTTAACGCAATATGCAAAGTCCTTTTACCGCAGAAACTGAGCAAGCAGAATCTGGGAGTGTATCTGCGAATACTTCTACTCATAAAATCAAACCTGTTTCTGCAATGTCAACCAAGAAGACCCAACGAGGTCCTAAGCGTGATTCGAATTCAGCAGAAGCGTATGTATTTTCAAGGCAAACTGTAGTTTGTTTTCTCTGACGATTTACCCTTGAACATCAGGTCAATAACCTTTCTGGAAGACCGAAAGAAAGATCACGATCAAATACAAGCGGCTGTATTGAAACTTGGACAGGTAATAATTATTCCGGTTTGTAGGCCACACATTGTCATATTATAAGTTCATTCACGAATTTTCACTCGTCATTAGACATATTTTGAACAGAAACAAATCATTCATCATAAACGTATGGGACAAAACTACGAAACGTTCAGCAACAATGTTGCAAAATTCATATCAGAAATTCAATCCAACACTGAAGAGTATACCCAAAAAGCCAGAATCGCCTTGCAAGCTCAAATTCGTTTACTCGTTGACATTGTTGCTGAATTTTTTACAACATTGGTATCAGTGATACAACATACCTACGAATCAGAATACCAAAGTCACTACAACTCTACCTGTGTTTCAATAGATACAGACTATTTCGACGCTTATGACACCCGTTTAAAACTTTTGCAAAAGTTGAAACCAGAGTCAAGTCATCCCAAACGACGCGGGGAACTCGAGGAACTCCAAAAATCAGAAGAAACAAGGCAAAAAGAGTTTTTTGAAGTTCTGGAAACTCGGACATCACGGTTTTTTAGTGATTGTAAAGACTGTGTACATATGTTTTTAAACAAATGGGTTTGGACTGTCACCTTGTTCCTGGAATTCGAGAAACATATCCCACGTCAGTCCGAAACGACCACAGGTACCGCATCATCTATATTCATCCAATACTTTTTCTTTGATTTCTCTTAACGATTATTTTTCATTCGATGATAGTATCGATTCCTAAATTCGATACATCTTTTCCCGCGTTCAAAATAACCGATAATGTTAATTTAAATGGGTTTGACTCCCCAATCAGTCAATCAATCGGTACCTCCATCGCCCAAGTTTCGCGACTTTTACAAAACGTAAGCGAGAGTATGGAAAATTTGAATAATAAAATGAAAAAGTACAAAGAAGAGGAAGAAGTTCATGGACAAAAATGGAGGGATGGTGTAAACTTAATTAAATCAATGTATTGATTGACTTTTACTTGTCAATATTAATAATATTATCACTACATTACTGTCATTATTGAATAAAAATTAGAAGAAATAAGAAATTCTAAACCAATTAAATTATTGTCCCTTATTACGTCTCCCAGTCTTCATCGGATGACTGATACGCCGAGTTACCCGGTTGATATTTGAAATCCTCTATAAACAACGCCAATCAGAAACAGTATTAAAAACAACATTTCACGAATTGTAATAAAGTCATTCAAAATAGATCGTTACCTTCTGAATCCCTGATCGTTTCGTTTCTAGCTTTCAGAACTTGCACCAACTTGGAGGTAAAATCATCGTCTTGCGTCGGTCTATCTCTCATTTTAGGGTGAGGTTGTGAAATCTATCAAACCAACAAACAACATAAATAACCAAAAAAAACAACCAAAAACCGATACAAAAAACTTCGAAAAAAAAGAAGTAATATTCATACCGGTTTTAAATCACACCAAGACGAAGACGACCGAATTTGAGATAACAACACATCACGAGGATGACTAGGTAATTTCCGTTGTTCAGTTGGCATCTGAACATTTTTTAGTGAATACGATTGTTGTTTTATTATTTCTAGTACTTGGGCTTTAGATGTCGCGGGGTGAAGATTTGACATTGAATCCTTGGAGTCGCGTTTTTGAGAGCCGTTTCGCGATCGTGATAAGGTAGTGAAATCACTGTGACTAAAACTTTTGGGTAATTTATGTTCACTCCCAAGTGGAGAAGGCGGAGCCGGGAGAGGACGTGAATCAGGTACGGTTATTTCCGTTGTTGATTCAGTAGGAGGTGGGGGCACCAGTTTGTGCATGGACAGCGGCGTCAACGGTAAATCGGTGACGTCGGTTAAAGGCGGGGGAGGAGGGAGGTTAGAAATACTGCCGACTACTTTTATCGTAGGCGACAATTTTCCTTTAATATCTGACTTATTCTTTGCTTTTATGTTTGGTAAGGACTGATTATTGCGTTCATTGGGGGTATTGATTATTAAGGTGCCAACTTTTGACGAACGATTGGAAGATGCAGTATTCTTTGCATGAGAGGTGGGAGAGTCACTGCGAGTTTCTTCATTTTCAGTAGACTGCGTTTGAGTTTTCAATTGACTGACTGAGAATCTTGGACCCGTTTTTGGATTTTGGGACAACACAGACTCGGATTTAATAATAACCGACTGAACCGACTCACTTTCTGGTTTGCCAATGATCGACATTCTGGGCTCCTTTTCTTGATCCAAGAAACCTTCTGAAACGGGTTTCTCGGAATGGAGTATAGCATTCGAGACAGAAATATGTTCATTATTCTTTGATAATACCGGGTCAGAGCGATGGGGCGCGGATGTCGTCGTACCTGTCTTTTTATGTGTCGAAGATCGTAGATTTGTGTTTGACTGAATAATAATCGTAGGCTGTGAAGGAACTTTCTGATAGTAATTTTCTTTATCGACAGAAGATATCGAATTGAAATTTCCCGATATGGTTCCAGTTAAACTAATCCTCCCTTCTTCACCAGGCATTGGAGCCACTGAAGTAAGACTCTTCATATCACCCAAAGCGGAGAAAGAGGTTGTAACTGCCTCCGAAAAATTATTATTAGAAGAAGATGATGATGCAATAAGGGGAGCAAAGTCTGACTCTTTTCGAGGCGAGAATGAAGAGTTCATTACAAAATCTGCATCTTCTGGTGCTTCGGCGCGAATCGGTGACAACTGTGTAGGTGATTCAGGAAAGAAAGACACAACAGGGGGTGAGCCTAAACTGGACTCAATGGATGCATTCGATGTGGATTCTTGGTTCGGATCTCGGCCAACATCGTGGATGGAAGGATGAATTGATTTGAGGCCAGCTAATGATTGACTATTTCTAGACACGATTGTCGTCACTTTTGAATTGGAAACTTTAAAAGTAGGTGCAGCCGCGTCTGAATTTGGGTCAAATGCGTTGTCCTGGTCCGACTCTTCTTGCTCTTCTTCTTCTGCATGATCAGCTAATGAATTACCAGAGTGGTAAGAGCGACGCCTTCGGCGGTCAACTGCTCTGACAGATTCCGGATCAGAATGCGTTCGTAGTAAGCCTCGTTTTTCTCCGTCTGTTCAAAACATGTGTCAAGTTAGTTGAAATGTCGGGTCCTATTCAGATTGAACGGACTTTTTACAACCTACTGAATCATTTGATTGTCCATTTCCCCCATCCTATCAAAACGGATTGTTAGGAATTCATCCAGTGAGTAAGATCAAACGAGTGAAATATACCTCTGTCGTATCGAATTTCACACCCTCTTGCTGTCTACTAGCAGATACTCCATTTGCGGTGAATTCATTGAGAAACCCGTTTATATTTGACCTCACACTAGATTGCGTCGAAATACTGAATCGCGAAGACTTTCCAAAGGTGAATGCCTTCGTTGGATCGTCGTCAATGACGGCATAACTGGTTGAACGATTGCCTTCTTGAGATTGTGTAAGGGAGCTAGATTGAAACATTGAATTCGTTTGGTTTGCCAAGCTGACTTCGTTACTATCTTTGGCTGCTGGCTCGTTCTTAATATCTGGTTCGCTGGAATGATTTGACGGAAATAATTGAATATCAGTTGGGATATTTGACAATTCAGCAGGTACCTCGGTTGGAGTTGTTACGGGCTGTGAATGAGAATAGACTGGTACGCTCAATGAAGCTGGTTGTCTAATAGTGTCGCTGAATTCATTATCGGCTGGGGACTTGGAGGGGCTTAGAAGTGGTTTGTCTGATAGGCTCGTAGCCTGCTGAGGGTTATTGGAACGAGAAGTGGCTGCAAGATCAGAATCTAGACGTAATCTGCGCACCGCCTCGGGGTCGTCCTGTGGCAGATCGGATACAGATTGTAAGACGTTGTAAAAGCATCGCTGGAAGAATGAAGGAGTGAAACTTACCTCTTCTGATGTCACATTGGGCGGAGAAGAGAGAAAGTAATTGTCTCCATCGCCATTCTCAAATAAGCGATCGTTTCGGGTGACCTGTGCATATTGGACATTAGAAGACGAAGTGAGTAAAAAGTGAACAGTGGATCAGTAATGCCACAGGGAATCACGTACATCTGGTAAATCATAGTCTTTCACCATTCCGGCTTTAATCATTCTTCTCAAGAGAAGCTCACACAATGGTAAAAGTCCACTTAAAATAAACCCTCCTATGATGAGCCACCATAAGACATAAACCAGCAACACATCCTCGCCCCCATTATCGTGGTTAGCCATGTACTTCAACCCAACACCAAATACGAGGGTGACATGCAACCAAATTGTTGTAACCGCTTCTCCAACTCTTCCGAGCATTCTGCCCATAACGCCTTTCCATTTCCTACTGCTTGTGATGTATTGAATCAAGTACGCAATGAAGAACCACAGCGCCGTAGAAGCTGCTTGAGTTGCTGTATCTACTTGAGCCGTGAATGTGGCAATGAGAACAGTGACTAGTCTTCGAAAGTGAGGGAAAAGAAAGTAATAATAATTGCTGTGCGTATATCGAAAGGTGAGCAGTCCAAGGTATGTTTTTGGCGCTTGAGAGTTTTGACCAGATCCCGCGACTGATGCTTTTCTGTTGTACCACTCGAGGCCAAACTCCAAAGATGGAATGCCTAGTCCGTATAGCACCAAAGCAGCTACACCGATGGGCCACAATATTGAATGTTCTCCTTCATAGCAGGCAAAATCGACGTGTCCGCTTAAACGTAAATGCGGCAATTGGGCCAGTGGTCTGCAATCAAGCAATGAAGCGGCAGCGACAATCAGCGGAAAGTACGAGAACTCTAAAAATACGATAATATTCGTTGGATGTCCTATAAAGAGTGTCAGTATCAAGTTTGAGGCAAAGTTGCCATACAAGAGTCAGAGTGATACCTATTGTGAGGAACTTCCTGTACGGAAGATCGCCATGCTGAAAATAAGCATAAATGGCATACACCAATGCAGCAATGTCTCGAAAGATAAGATCTGTTATAAAGTACAAAAATGGCATGCACAGTATGGCTACTGGTGCGAAATACCATGGTACTGTTGGGAATATACATTCCATTTGTGCCAACTGATTGCGATATTTGAGTAATTATGTTAGTGGGATTACACTGTGTCCAAAAAAAAGTCTCAATGGTATCCACGCACCTCCCAGTTGAAGTTCATAAACGACGCCACTTGTAGGAGATAATCCATGCGTGCGGGCCATTGTAAATCAAATATGCGCAGAAAAGCGAGATCTATGCAATGAAGGTGTCAGTGTACTCTTCCGATCTATAAAAAGTGTAATCGACGAGTGTTAGGACCCTAACCTTGCAAGAAAAACACCGCTATCGGGAAAACTAGTATATAATTCCACACAAGTCCTAAGCACCAGATCAAGATCCATAGTCCAATTGTTGCCAAGACGGCCGTGACGATGAATGGAATAGAGCCCAATGCACATTCTTTATGTAATGACATGTTAGTTCTCGATTAAGATTGTTTAAAACATTAGTGCTTGAGACTTACGGTGACAGGATCTTCCGAGTTTGTAAAAACCTTCCTGGCAACTTCCACACAAACTGCCGGCGTAACCAAGCGCGCAAGTATTATTAGGTCCACTATTTTGATGAAGCATAGCAACATTAATGCTTTTGAATGGAGAGGACACTAGCTTAACTAATGGGACGTACCAGGCAATAGGATTAGGACATTCGACGACTGCCACGGACTCGAGCATCTGATAACCAGATTTCACAATAGGTTGGGCGGTGGAATGACCGGGACACTCAAACCCAGTTGGACAAGCGTTGCAAGGTGCCGATCCCGTGGAGCTATAGTACCCTGTAAAAGTAGAAGAAGAAGAAGAAAGAACAGGATAAATGATTCGCGTAGATACTATCACGTCGGATGATTTTAATGCATACCTGGTTGACAACTGCATCCAGAGGACGTGAAAGGAGCGGAGCTTGACCCTGTGGGACATTTCGTACAATCTAATGGGAGTGCTGTTGCATTATCAGTACTACGATATCCTCTTTCGCAGTAATCAAAGTATGTCAAGGTGTAATTCTGAGCACTGGATGGTGAAGAGATGGTGACATTAAGACTGCAAAATTGAGGGTGTTAACTCTCGGAATGTATTCTGCGTAGAAGGATTACAAGATCGCACCCATTTATCGCTTCTGTACCCTTCAGATCGACGGCAATCAGACCGGGGGCACCCAGCTGGTAGCGTTCGTAAGTAGCATTGGCGATTTCGAGATTGGCAGTTTGTAACGTGTCGTGATGACGGAGATGGAGGATCAGATTTCTTCCTTGGGTTGCGACAGGCTGGATGACTACTGTCGGATCTTGTATAGCGTTAGAGGAGAGGGACGATCCCTTTTGGAGGGTGTTTGCGGAGAGGACTGAGGGGAGATGCGGGAGGAGGAAAAGGAGGGAGAGTGCAGGGAGGAGGGGGAGGAGGGGTGTGAGAGGGAGAGCAAGCATATCCTGTCTATCTATGTGCAGGGAGTGGGATGAGCGTCATCAGCGACAGGAGGGAACAGGAATACAGATGGAATGGAATCAGGTATGTACAGCAGAGAGGAATGGAAGTCGATGTGTCCCACTGCCTCGCGCTGTTCGCTCGCTGCTGGAGAACATGATATGCTCACTCTCTCGCTGTGGATATGGGCATTATTTGCCTTGTATGTGTATATGCTGATTGCGATTGCAGAATGCATAATAGAGGGAATAAGATGAGACACCACAAGATATTAATAAAGATGTTCTGATAGCATGAGTGGACGGTTGTTCCCTTTCTCTCTTTTGCAGTCGCGCATTGCCAATTGAAATTCCATTCCCTCTCTTCCATTCCCTCTCTTCCATTCCCTCTCTTCCCTCCACCTCCACCTCCAATCCCTTGTCACTCATGTCCACCCTCGCCGCCTCAACATCCCTCGTCAACTCACTCATCGCAAAACCCATCGTCCACTCGGAGCCCCAGATCGAAGCTGCTGCTGCCTCTCTCTTCGTCAAGGACCTCTCCCCTGCCTTCCTCGATAGAAAAGTCTACGAAGATGTCGCTCTCGACTACTTTAGCAAAGAGACCTCTTGGATCATGAACTTGGTATGTCTCTTATCCCTGCTCTCCCCAAAGTACCCATTCCCTGTGGCATCCCCGCTCCTAACATTCGGTAACCTCCACACCCAACTTCCGTAGCAAGAGTCGCTGCTGCAAGGAGAAGATTTTTTATCACTCGTTTATGCATATAGAAGTTGTTCAAAAGCAATCCCGCAGGTATGCTTCCCCGTCGCTTGCGTCTTGCTCGTCTCCTTTCCTTGTGACAACGGACTGACACCCTCCCTTCAAATTATCCGAAAAGGTTCAATCCCAAGTGCAAGCCAATAAAAACCAATTGTATATCAAGACATATGAAATACTACGGCCCCAAATTCAAAAAATGAAAGAATTAATGTCTTTCTGCGATTCTTCAGTCGCAACCTTTTGCGAAGTCATCGGGCATCTAGTAAATGAATACAAAAGCGACAACTATGCCACTACAGAACTCTTGATTTGTATGGCGAGAACACTAGACATGTTTGTAGTGATAGACGCTCTCAAGAACATGAAGGCTAGTTTAAACAATGATTTTTCCATGTATAAGAGGTACGTTCTCCGGTTGCAGCATCCATTGGGGGACAGTTGAACTCATCCGCACTCTCATTCGATAGAGCTCTGTCAAACATCATTAAAGAAAATAGTTCGACCGAAGACGAAACTGTCGAAAACCATAAATTATATCTGTTTCTCGGTAATCACGATAGATTTTCGGCCAAATTAAAAGAAGAATTGCAAAAAGTGACCGGATACGAAGACGTACTGGTAGAAGTCGTCAATGCCGCGGTGGATCGATACGAAAAAGCCCAATATCTAGATTCTCAAACAAAGCACATGTTACTCAAGGCTTGTTGTGTTATTTTGATCGTTTCTTCTACACTTTCGACTAATCGAGGCATTTCAGGCAACCGCATTCGGACTTGCGCTGATCGACGGACCTCAAGAAGAAAAAGACATCACAAGGAAAAAGAAGATAAAGTTGGATCGATTTGGACGTGTCTTTAGGGTATGTTACTTGCCCTTTCTTTTTATATAAAGGCTTTGCCCTCCTGACTCTTTTGCCAGGCTATGCCAGTGGTCCCTCTCTTCGGGGACATGACAATCACCCTCTCCCAGCTCTACAGTAAAGCACCTCACCTTGCCAACCGCTGGGATCCTCCGGTAGAAGACGAAGCCGTAAAGTACTACAGTACTCTTCACAACATCGAATTAACACGATTAGAATACAATGATTATCTCAGTCGCCTTCGATACGTTCTGAACGATTTAGACACGGTATGAAACCTGCTCAAGCCTCTGCGAAATACTCGTTAGCAAACTGACCTCGAGCTATCTAGAATGTACTTTCATCAAAGCGTAGTGAAGCGAGTACCGAACTTTGCAGTCAAGTATATGCGCTTTTGCTAGAAGGGCTTCGTTTCCTTGCAAAATGGACCAGCAAAATTTTGGAACAGGTCTGATCATTTTCATGGGGTTTGACTTTGTCTGTTCTTGCTTGACAAGTTTTGATTTCATAGAGCGCATGGAAATTGGCGCATCCAACCAATAATACGATCAACCCAGAATGTCCAGCGGAAGCCACAAATTACGAAATGGTATGTCACCATTCTACACATGTTTACTGAAGTTTACCTAACCATCCCCGATTAGGCTGTCCGTTTTAATTATACTTCCGAGGAGCGGTTTGCGTTAGCCGAGGTATGGAACTGCCATCATATCGTTTAGAATGTTACCATTGACTAAATATTACCGCATAGTACATCGCAATGATCAAGAGTTTGCATGCAACACTAGATAACCTTGAGGCCGGCGTGCTGGACTGTGTTCGCAAGCATATCTATGTTGACGTTCAAAATTTCATGAAAATTACTTTGGAGAGTCTAGTAGCTCAAACTACCAAAAAGAAAAGAGCCATTGCCAGGTATGTCTGCTGCACAGCCTCACTTACACGGTTTTGTACTGACAATCACTACCAGTGCGTTAAAAACGCTGCATGATATGACAACCGACTTCATGAATGGATCTGGAGGAGAAAATCAATCCATCTTCCGAGTTGTTGGGCCGGCTGCGACTCAGGTGCGTATTTTTACATTGTTTAGTTCGTTGTAATGACGTTAACGCCCAGATACGCTTTGGTTAGATTTATTTTGTTCGAGTGTTACTTGAACACAGCTGCAATGAAAAGGCTAAGGGCATGCAGGGTGGTTTTATGAAAGATAAAGATTTCAAAGACGCCCAAGTTGAAGAAATCATGAAATTCGTTGATAATTCATTCTATTATGAGTTTATGATAAACTATAAAGGTCCGGATTCCACTTCCTCTCCAAATTCACCGTTGTACTATAAGTTAACACGTAATTCGCTCAAATAGAGTCCTTGTCGAAATGTAGCGATTTATCTGAACTGTGGTACAAAGAATTTTATCTCGAATTGAGTAAACAAATTCAGGTAAGTCTTTCAGTTTCACCTTTTAAACGAAAAGCTTGGTCTCACTTTTTATTTGATAATGCAGTTCCCTATCGAAATGTCTCTCCCTTGGATCCTTACGAACCATATCTTGGAATCTAACGCTCCTGATCTCACCGAGTCCATTCTATTCCCGTTATCGATATACAATGATGCAGCCAATAAGGCTCTTTATAAACTGAAAACCAGATTTATTTATGACGAAATTGAAGCCGAGGTAAAATTTTGCAATATTTTAGCCGATGGTGTGGCCTCTTGACCCTAATATAGTTGGTATTCATTAGGCCAATTTGTCATTTGATCAATTCATCTTCAAATACAGTGAAAAGATCTTCTTGCATTTCAAGCTTCGCGCGTCCAGGTAAGAGTGACATTTCAAAATAATGATATCGGGCTAAAGTCCATTTAACATGATTCGTTCTCTAATGTTCCGTTCCTTACAATCTTCTTAACTTGCAGTCTATTGCTAAGCGAAAATGCAAAAGCCAAGTTTCAAAGTGCCACGAACGTCACAGACACGCGCTACGACGCACCGTTTAATCGTCATGAATCTATTCTTAAACAGAAACGATTCCAGGTACGGACATTGGTTATACATTCATATATAGTGATTTATTATTCTGATTAAAGTTTTCTAGTTTCTCGGCCGTTCCATTGATATTGGTAGAGTTGTGACTCAAATGATAAATCAGTACCTTCGAAAATCCATAGAAGTGGCAATTAGTAGATACGAAGCTAGCGACTTTACTTACGTTATTGTAAGTTTAGCAAACAGAATCGGAGAGTTCTATGCATTATGCTAACGCTTGCAACTTTTGGATATTCTACATAGGAACTTGAATCGCTTCTTAAGAACGCCAAATTAACTCACCAATTATTATCCGAATACCTCGATCTTGACCCTTTTGACGATATTATGGCTGAAGTCAATGAATCCACATCATTAGTTGCTTTCAATGGACGAATTACCTCACACACCATTGGCGAGTTTACGACTGATTTTATGAGTAATTACTGTTATAATTCTGTTACGGAGCGGTAAGTCATTTGCGGTTTTTATTCGTACCGGAGGCTGAAAACTAAACTGGTTGATCTAGATTCCTTCCTACACCAATGTCTTTGGTTGATGAACGTCAGCGTCCCAATTTTCCAAAAGTTCCGCCAATTTATTTGTACGGTTCGAGGGTAAGTTCCAGGCTTTTTACAGTATTGCACTATTGGTACTTTATATTAACGATATGGTTACTAGCACTTATTTGTCGCTCATAATGTCCACTCGAATCTTTTCCGTGGCTTTGTCGGTGCCCCACATTTTGCTGCGTTGGTGAGAATCGTTGGGAAAGAGAATATTTCCGTTATTGTTTCAGAAATAGTGAAATGCCTCGACCAATTGGTATGTAGTTTGCCCCCTCCTCTAATTGACGTTAGTAAGTTTTTGTTAATCATTGAATTTATGTGACCGTAGATTCGAAATGTTGCTTCACCCTACATTTGGGCTCTCGGAAAAGGATTCCCTCCAAATTTAAAGTTACCGGCACTTGATTACGGAACAAAAGGAACATACGAATACTTTCAAGCTATTCTTAAACCACTTTTGTCTTATAAAGATCGTGTTCAAGTTTATCAAGTGTTTAGAGAAATCGGTAACGGTTTATTGGTTGTCAAGGCTCTAGAAGATGCTATGGTTTGTGTTCTAATTGGTCAGTGATTATTGTAATGTCACGGACTTTTTCACTGATTTCCTTTTGTCCGCAGACGACTGGTGATGTTTTGGCTGTATTGACATCATTCCCACGAACAAAAGATTCTGCGTCAGGTATGTTTCGTTACGCGTTTTCAAAAGGTTATGATGGGTATACTGAATTCCAACTTTTTGGTGTTTAGTCTTTGAAACACCCGTCCCTGTGACGGCTGAAACTGTTACCGCGAAGGCTGTTGAAACTTTACAAGTTCCCGATCCAGTGATGGTAAATATAGATTAAATGAATTCTCCTTGTATTGTTATCGATTACCAACCTTTTCTTACTCAGGAAAACGAACGTATTCAACTATTGCAACAACCGAATCGCATTTCATTGATGCCTACGGTGATTGAACGTTTGACTGCGATTGTACAAGAATGTGTTTCGCTTTGGGGAGGAGAATCCGCCGAGAGTCCCACCGCTGCAACCACAGACGACCCATTCAATCAAGAAGGTTCAAAGGAGTTTCACCGTATTTGGAGTTTTATCCAATTTAGTTACTGTTTGCCCAGTAATTTTACTACAGAGTTTTCTTCACGGTAGGTTTGATGAATATTTCAGACTTGTTTTTGATGGACATTGGCTAAAATTAAACTTTGTGTTTAGGGAGTTATTTGGCGAATCGGTGATTTGGGGCGGCGCTACCTTTTTGCTGGTTCTACGACAAATTGAAAGATTCAAAGCATTTGATTTCACCTTTCATTTCTGTTATGTCAGTTCTATTGATCCGATTCAAAATATCCCGACCAAACAGAATTCCCGTGGGGGAACTGATAAAGACAGAGAATTAGTTCAGGAAATGAAGATGGTATTGGATCTCGGGGAGTTTTATAAGAGTGTTCATGAAGAGATTTTTGGTTATTTTAGGGAAGTTCTTGGCGAAGATAATTATTGGAAACGAAGCATCGCCAGTATTGAGGCACCCAGTACGCTTCCGCAACCGGCGAGCACTGCGAAATTTATTGTCTAGTAATTAAGAATTTTATTGTACATAGCCCCCTAGATGTTATAGAGAAGCCAGACTTCTACTGCATTTACCTAGATAAATTATCGTATCATATAATCATTTGAGGAATGAATTTCATTGCAGGCAGACAATCAGCATTGTTCGTCGCCCTATTGTTCCTCTTCCCACGCCCTTGCCCGTTTTTCGTGCTACTTCCTTGGCCCTGTCCAGACGCTGTGCTTCTAAATATAGCTGTCTTATTTATATATAATCCCCCAACCTCGTCAGAATGCCACTCGATGTTGCGTCTGGAGAGTCCTTGCCTCGACCAGATCCTGAAATGTCCCTCTCTTCCGCCGTCTGTAGTCGCAAACGAAAACGAAGTTCGCACGATCTCTCGTTAAACCCTGCCGGAAAGGAATTCAAAGCCCTCAAGACTGCATACGAGCAAGACATAATTCAGCATTGGATAGAGCAAGAAAATAGAGAGTTTATACAGGTACTCTTATATCTTATCTTTTTGACTGACTGTGCAACCGAAAACACAAAAAAAAAGCCCAGTTCTTTTAACTCTTTGGCCTTAGACTATACAATCAGGACCACCGTCCCAGTCTTTCTACAAAGAGCGTCTACGATTAACAGTTTCATTATTATGGCAACATTTAAATCTATCGATCATGAGTTTAAAAGATCTCACATTCTTTGAATCAAAACTCGAATCCATTTCAAACGCTATCGCCCTCCTCGATCGATGTATTTTAAAAGATTCAACTCCATTCTCAGAAACACCTACCAATATCGATATCTACGGAATCGTCGCATTCTGGGTTAGCTCTAAATATCTAGATCACAAAGATATTATCCCTCCTATCACGAATTTACCGGATCTATTACCATCAAGTATACGACGACCATGTTCTGAAGAAATCAAGATTCTAGAACGAAAAATTTTAAATCAAGTGACATTCTCGGTTGGAATGGTGACGACTGAAACTTGGGTTTCTTGGATCTTGGAAAATTCAGGACAATGTTTGAGTAACGTTGATTTCTTGACGTTCAAGTGGTTGGTGAGATTGGTTTGTTTTAAAATGATTGTGTATTTGAATGGAAAGTATTACTTGAAACCGAGTGAAATGGTGAGTATTGCCGTCGAGGTGTCATGGAAAATAGTGAGCCCGACTTGCTCGAGGGTATGTATTCTATTATTTGTATAAAGTGCTAAAGGCTCTCCGTCTGTGTATCTGAATCATCTTTTCCGCTTTTCTTTGTTCATTGTAGTTCCAATTTCCGGCTTTGTTCCCGAGGATATCAGATCATATGCTTCAACGACATTTATTGCAGATATCCCGTATATTAACCGTTAAAGATGGGTTGAGCGTCATCTTCGAGAAAATAGGGCAAGAAAATTGCGAAAAAAAAGATTTAAATGAGTTGCTTTTTTCAAGGTTAAAGTTACATAATATGAATGCCGTAAAGTGAGTGTCTCTTATATCTCGTTGCGTTGAGAACTGAATATCTAACAATGAAGATATTCCCTTTAGTCTCATCTTTCATGTTCCTCACCCCCTCCCGACCCCGCCGCTGGAAAAAGCCGACTTTGATTTGATTCCAAAACACGTCGGCAAGCAACCCATCTTCACCTAGGGTTTCCTGTTTATCAAGAATCCCATTATTATTTGCATGATTATATAATAGAAAGTAGTTCTGTATTTCGGGTTGTCCCACTATGAATTTGCATCTGTTCTTAGAGTTACATCAATAGAAAAAGAAACAACCTATTTGTATAAACTTATTCATTCCATACTTGGTTTCACTATGTAACAAGTCTCATATTATGTACAATACATCCACAAATCTCATATTCTCATGCTGTCCCGTCAATCTTTGTAATTATTGTCTCCACCAACACACAATACTGTTTATCCAACATTTTCAAATAATCCCAATGTTCGCCCAATTGGTACAACTTTGAATGATACCCGCCAGTAATGTTGCATAGTTCCCATGGTAACATTTCGTTCGTACAAGACTTTATCATTTCGGTTTTGTAAAAGCTCAAGAACGAAACGAGATAGTACACGATGTATTTAGGGCCATGGGTCAGTACCAAAAGGAGGAAATGCACTCTCTGAGGAAAGTTGAGGGCAGTAGTGAATATTGTTTGTAACAATGGTATCGTTACCTGACAAGCAAATAGAAGAAGAACATTTGAATCAATTTCAAAATGTGAATTAACGTGAAAAACAAAAAAGAAACAAACCTGTCCTATAACCATTCCAGACATTGTGAAAGAATTATAAAGACATGGATTTTCTTTCTCCAATAATACTTCCACCATTTGCGTGATTACATGAAACCTAAATGGAATTTCAAAGTCCAGATGGATACCCTGATTTTCATGGTTTATCAAATCGTCGTGAAGTAACCACCAAAACCATAAGGATGTTTTCGATCGTGCAAGGTTTTCTAGAATATCTAGAGTTGAGGGAACGTTTATCGTTATTAGATAGATTAATCCTACAACCCAATCAAATGGAATGGGTTTATCGGATTTTTTGGTTTCTGTTGAACGGGGGATGATGGCGTTATAACGATGCCATTTTTTGTATTGCAGTGATTTAAATATATTATTTAGATTTGACATGTGAGTCGATGTAGAAATCGATGAATGAAGACGCGAAGCATATTCTGAGAGCAGACGAATCGGGAGATCAAAGGAGTGGGGTAAAGTTTGGTCAGTCAATTGTTGATTTTTTAATTGATGTACAAGGGGAGTGAAATGCGCAGAGATATCATTGACCGACGGCGTTGTACAAATGGCAGATTGTCGGACCGGAAGATAGGAAATGATGGCGTTCAATAAATCTTTGAGATTGGGTAAGCTAAGTTTGGCGTCGACGGATAGTATGATTTTTTGTGCTATAACTTTTAGCTGTTCCAACGAAGTTCCCAGATCGACGGTTCTACACAATTTTCCGGAAATATATTTGGTCAGCTGTCCGAACAACCACATCAAGATAAATCAACATAAAACTCACACAGGAGATGATGATTCAAGATAAGGGAATGGAACTTGCGATTGGTCGGAACTTGCATCTTCAGGGATATAATTTTGTAAAGATTCATCCCCCAGAGGCAATGGTTGGACTTTCTTCTCTGTGGGACCACCCAGTATAAGGCAGCCAATTCGGAACCGATATTTCAGTAACGATATTTCATCGATTACAGCATCATCTAAGTCTAAAGAAGATTGAGCATTACATCTACGGGGAGTGCTAAAACGTCTACTGTTAATCATACCATAATCGTTCGCAAAAGATTGAATCTCATGAAAATGCGAATGCAGTAACACAAGAGAATCAATATTCGAACACCACGCTATTATTAGTCGAAGAACAAGGCAATGCATTTCTTCGCACTGAATGGGCTCGTTGTGATCAGAACCGTTAAGTAACTGCCTGATGAAATTCATCAACGAGGCTGAATCTTTGCGCTCTGTGAGATGATCTTCTTCCGCATCCATGTAGCTATAGAGCGAAGTCGATGTAAAGAATAATGTCAACATTTTGGTTAAACATTTGAAAATTTCGAAATCCTGGTAATCTAGAAACGTGAGCTCTATGCGCATTCGTTAATTTTACATGGGAATATACGATAAATCGACTGACTAAAACTTGCCGGCAGAGTACATATTGTCCTCGAAGATTCTGAGGAACCCATCAACTAACTCATTTGCTAATTCTGTTTGATGAATAATTGTCGAGCTTGCACTAGCGGTGGATAAAACAGAGACTAATCGCCGATAGAATGTATAATCTGACAACGAAAGGCGGGGTATGTCATTAAGTCTATAGAAATACGACATTGCAGCGGAGAAATGGTTTAAATTGACATTAGGTCTTACATACTAACAAAATAGCACAATATGATTTAACGCCAACCTTTGTTTTAGACAAGGCGTCAGTGACTCCAGAATGCCGCGAGAAATAATACTCGCTATCCCAATTTGCGTTGAAGCTATACCAGAGATTGATTCAGTGACCGCTTCTCTCCATTCTTTCCACGACATATCCGCTTGCCGGAAGGCGATGAACGTTTCGGGCTCATATAGCGATTCCTTGAGTAGATTCAGAATATCCTTTTCGGTAAATAAGAAGCTGTTTTCGTATGCTAATACAACATTCAAAAACAATAATGCTCCTTCATTATTTAAATATATTCGATTGGTCGCTTGCATAAATTTTGATAGATGTCGTAATGATATTGTTTCCGACGATTCCTCTGTAAATTCAATCGACTTCGCGACATGTTCGAGTTCTTCTAACTTAGATCGAGTGAAGTCTATCACCGTCATGAGAAACGAATCTCGTCGAAGCTCGAGATGCGAATCGCTGACAAATATTGTGTCGTTAATAAGAAACGACGACGTCGTGTTGAAGGAAGTTAAAGCTATCAAAAGGTCAGCTATAGCTGAAATTTCGATATCATTGTTTGATTGCGACATCGACGATGTTGTCTGTTCAAAAACTCGATGGATTCTTCCTAAAACTTCGGTCTTTTGGATGTATTAATACGGGCCCAACATATTTATTCGGAGACAAGCACAAACATTATGGAAGAGCTGTCTGCTCGATTCGTTGCCCTCCATTAGATACAATATAGTCGCAGAAACTGTTTGAACCACTGTTCCGAAGAATTTTCGATTCTGCCGTTCGGACTTGCTGCATTCGAAGCAATAAGCCATCAAGCCGACGAAAATTTGCAGAATACCAGAGGCGGAGTTGATGACCGCTAATGAAAGAAACATTGAAATATCAGACATGAACGGGGGACTCGAGGCGGAGTACCAACAAACCTTCGACTTCTGTAGACCGAAACATCTCGCTTATGTTAGACGGCATAGTGAAATTAACGGTACTTAATATGCTTCTTCCATTCCCACAAGATAAGAGCAATGTTATTCCATCGATAACAGCGAGGAACTCGAACACGTCCCACTCCTCATCATCTTTCGGCGTCGCCTTTTTCAACTTAGAACATCCTTCCAAAAATGCGCTAACAAAGAAGCTGTGGAGATTGTGTTTCTTCATGCTCCATACCAACGCCCTTCCAAAACTGTTGGAAAACAGTATTCTTAACCAATTGCTGTCAGGATCTAATTGCCGCAAAAGAGAAAGCGGGGAAGGCAAATGTGAAGGCCTCAATGACAGGAGTTGGCATGTCTCGTCAACAACAGTATCTCTATGTTCAGCCAGCATACGTGGCCAACTTTGAGGTAACGAATAGTGGAGTTGAAGAACGAGGCGAATCTTGATAAGAGTGTTCTCAGCTAGGAGTCATCTCCTTTTGGGAAAACAATAAGCCCTACCACTTTCAGCATTAGCTCTAAACTTTCAAATTTCCAAGATGTAAAAGCTCGATTGACTGATTCAAGTAAGCCAATATATATCTCTCCGATCATGCATGTTTCGGCGGATTGCGCGCAATTGGAATAGATACGCAAAGACATTTCTTGTATCCTGAGGAATCATATGTCAGTACAGATACTTAAGATTCATACTAGAGGCCTTTTATCTTACTCTGTATTTGAATCATTCAATCCAAGCCATAGAGCTTCTTTGACAGCGAACCAATTTTCCGAGCAAACCAAATCACTGGAAGAGAAAGAATGAAGAGCCTAGCCGACGGTCAGACCGTACGACCCATATCGAGTAAATTTTTTGATTACATACCATGATAGCACTTAATCGTATGCTGTCAGTATTTCGACTATTAAGTTTCTCCACCAAGTCTTTAATGTCAGCAGGAATGATCAACGAAAACGCGCTGCCGTAATATACAGTCAAGGATTACATCAACGCAAGACAATACAGCAAGCCGCAGTGAAAGATTGCAAAAAGGATATAGAACCGAGGCTCTCTTCAGTTGTATTAGACTGCGTTGAAAGGGCCCCTATGTGAAGACTTCGGTATATTTGCGGCCACCGTAATTTTTGGTATGCTGACTCTGCGGATTCGCATAACTTTTCAAAAGACTCCATACAGGCCTTAGAGTCTAACAGTTGTTTGGCAACACTAATCGCAATTCCCTGCACGTTGTTTGAAATGTCATCGCCAAGCGCTGAAACGGACACTCTGGAGCGATGCAGAGTGGATGAAAGGGTGTCGTCAATCCAAGACGAATAAGTTTCTTCTACTTTTTTTCGGATCGTTTTGGACAGCTTGAAGTGGGGATGTTGATATATTAACTATACTTGAAGTAATGCACTTATAAACGATGGCTATACCTCGTCCTCGTCATGATAAGACATTTGATCTGAACTAAAACAAACAATGTCCAAGAGTGATTTGAGTGTATTTGGTGCTCAACGATGTTCCATTTGTGGCATCTTTAATTCAAGGAAGTCCTGATCATAATAGATAGGACACAAAGGACGGGCATCGTGAAATTGTATTTACTTTTTCTGGCAATCACGACCGAGGCGGCGGAAAATAAAAACAAAAATTCACGCAGCCAAGAATCATTGCTTCAGGGACTTCCCACAACTTCGCTCTATCATAGCATTTACGATGACTACATTAGGGAACACTTCAGACGAAGTATACGCTTCTGTTAAGCAGTATTACGGAAAAGTTCTCGGTTCCTCGAAGGACTTAAAGACCTCAGGTAAACTCTAGTTGACAACCGGCCGAAGGTACCTAAAATGCTCTGACCCACTCTTATGTAGCATGCACTACTTCTGGTGCACCTCATAAATTGATAAAGGAAGCCCTCAAGAAAATTCCAGTTGAAATTACCAACCGGTACTACGGTATGTGTTCCTTTATTACTGTCGGAATTGTAAAAGGTCAGAAGGAGTTCAAAATCACGTTCTGAATCTAACCTTACTATAGGATGCGGTTCTGCCGTTCCTCTCGGCATCAAAGGAAAGACCGTCCTCGATCTGGGTTCTGGAAGCGGTCAAGATTGCTACGTTGCTGCCCAGCTTGTCGGTCCGGGGGGTAAAGTTGTAGGGGTGGACATGACAGACGAGCAGTTGGACGTTGCTCGACAGCAAACCGGCGCATTTGAAAAGACGCTTGGGTGGAAGCCCAATCTCAGCTTCCTCAAGGGTCAGCACCTTTCAAAGTTTACAGAATTCTTTAATAAAGGGTTTAACGATTAAGCGTAGGTTACATCGAATTCCTTGAGGAAGCCGGGGTCAAACCAAATAGTGTTGACGTCGTTATTTCCAATTGCGTTATCAACTTATCTCCCAGGAAGGAGTTGGTCTTGAAGAGTGTTTACAAAGTACTCCGCGAAGGCGGTGAATTTTACTTCAGTGACGTCTATGCTGACAGACGACTGCCTGATGAAATTAGAACCCATAATGTGTTGTTGGGCGAGTGCCTGGGTGGGGCGCTTTACGTTGGAGATTTCAAGCATCTGTGCAAAAAAGCTGGCTTCTTAGATCCTAGAGCAGTTCAAATAACCCCTTTGACTGTCGAAGACGAAGAGCTCTCACAGCTTGTTGGCAACACTAAATTTTACTCAATCACATATCGGTAAGGACATACTTCATTGTTTTACATCATGTAGCAGTTCCTGATTGATTGCGATTTAGTTTATTCAAACTGGCCAATTTGGAAGATGCGTGCGAAGATTATGGACAGATTGCCATTTATAAAGGAACAATTCCTGGTCATCCCCACAACTACGTTCTTGATTCAGATCATATATTTTCTTCGAACAAACCGATGCTTGTTTGCGGCAATACCGCTAGTATGGTGGGAGAAAGCTGGCTGAAAGAACATTTCATTATTAGTGGGGACCGCTCAACTCATTACGGACTTTTTGACTGTGGAAGTAAGAATACAATAATGTCAGCTGCGGTGCCTGCTGAGAAAGGGGAACCAGCCTGCAGCACTGGGAGCTGCTGCTGAAAGCAGAAGATTCAAATAATTATTAACTACTGGGATATGTTGAGAACAAAGCATTGAAACTACACGAAAATTTCACTCTGCTGTAAATTCTTGACATAAACCGTTAAAATTCAGAATAAAAAAACGATGACTGCAGACGCGATGGGTTTGGGACTGAGGTGGCTGAGCGGACGTCGCCAGATGCCAAGGGAAGCCGGAATGATCAATTCGCTGCGTTGCACTGGTATCACAATTGCAAACTTTCTTCTTTCATTTAAGGAATACTTTGTACACTTCTCAAACCCATTATGTTCCTAAAAGCGCCACGACACATCTATATTGAACGTCTCGATAAATTCATCGGAAAGCAGTTCTTTGCTGATGTCAATTTGACTTCGGTGATATACGATCGGAAACGCACTAGCACCCAATCTGTACAACTCGAAGTCTTCTCCGTGCCAAATCTAAAGAGAATGTATGGGTTCCTCAGTTGTCCATTCCCAAACCGCCTGTTGAACGCTAATATCCACTTCCGCGTAAACCACCAGTGACTTTAAGGATGCAATCAAAGGGCAATTTCGACCAGCATCGGTCGGCGACGGTAAGGAATATGAGAATTTATACTGAGCACTAGTGATCATTATGTAACAAGATTGTTTCAGTCTTTGGCCCCGCCTGGAGTACCCACTGGTTTAAGGTTAGTAACTATTCTCGCAACCCATCAATCAGCAGATTTAGAAGGCAGCGTAACTCGAAAACTTAGGTTACATGCAAAATCCCACAAGATTGGGTTAATGAAGAAGTTCATTTTATATGGGATGCTCACTCAGAAGTCCTGAGTAAGTGCTGCTGTTGCTAAACTTCCCAACCACTGAGGGAACCCGACTGATAATTTCTTTTAGTTTACACCCTTAAAGGCGAAGTCATACATGCCCTAACTGGAACAAATAATGCCCCAGATCGTTGTAACTATATCCTCACCCGAAAATCAGTCGGAGGAGAAGTACGTTCATCTATCCAGCCTTTCCCTCTTCATTCGAGTAAAATTGATATTTATGTCTGAAAGACTTTCGAATTTTACTTGGAAATGGCTTGCAACGGGCTGTTCGGCAACGGAAACGGGAATGATATTAATCCACCGGAAGAATCCAGACAATACAAGCTTCAGAAAGTGGAATTGTCGTGCTTCAATCGAAAAGCGTATGATCTATGGCTGGATTTTCAAATTATCATTGACATGGCAAAGGAGCTTCCGGCGGATTCTCAGCGGGCAGCGCAAGCTCTTTTTACTGCAACTACGATGGCAAATACATTTAAGCATGATGACCCCTCGTATGTGGTTTACATGTTGTCGTTTATTTACCTGTTTATACTCACAACGACTTGAAGGACCATTCAAAAAGCGCGATCTATCGCCGCGGAATTCTTTCGCGATCACAACGGTGATTCTCAACATCACTTAGTCAGTATCGGGCATTGTCACATTGACACCGCATGGGTAAGTTTGTCCAATATCACCAGTTGCATCTTTTTTTACTATGAATTCAATGTATTAACATTCCACATATGTACCAGCTCTGGCCGTATGACGAAACCAAACGAAAGTAAGAAAGGGCAAATTCCTCGTAAACCAGGGCTTGGCTAATCTTTTTCTTAGAGTCGCACGAAGCTGGGCTTCGCAATGCTATCGTTAGTAATAATTTCATGCTTGCATGTGTATTCAGTTTTTCTCCCCTGACAACACTTCACTAGTTATGGATCAATTCCCGGAATACAAGTTCGCTTGTTCTCAAGCCCAACAATATGAATGGTTGATGGAGCATTATCCTGGGGTCTTCAAGCGCGTTCAAGAGAAAGCCAAGTCTGGCAACTTCAGTAAGTCTACTCACTATGCAGGTCCGAACAGAAGACGTCTTAACCTATCGTATCATTACAGTTCCCGTCGGAGGAACTTGGGTCGAGATGGACGGAAATGTCCCATCAGGGGAATCGTTTGTACGCCAATTTTTATACGGGCAGCGGTATTTTGAGAAATATTTCGGCAAGCGCTGTGACATCTTTTGGCTACCGGATACCTTTGGTGCGTTTTGGGCGCGAAAAATGTAATGAAACACTCGATCTGCATTGTAACATAACGTCATTGATTCTCCAGGTTACTCTTCACAGTTACCGCAATTAGTGAAGCAAGCCGACATGCAATATTTCTTCACTCAAAAATTATCGTACGAGGCTTTGTTTGAAAGAAATCTTGCTTTATTTTGAGCTAACTTGTCTATTTAGATGGAATAATTTCAATAAATTTCCTCATAATAGCTTCTACTGGGTTGGGCTTGATGGTACTAAGGTATGTTTTATCTTAGAATCCGTCATTAGAATGTGCTGACACTAACCTCATGACCTTAGGTTTTAACTCACTTCGCCCCGGCAGACACGTATTGCTCTCAGGCGAATGTCCGAGACGTTGCGTACAGTGTAAAGAATCATAAGGACCGGGAGGTTTCTCGCGATTCCTTGTTACTTTTTGGATACGGCGACGGAGGCGGCGGTCCCACCGCTGATATGTTGGAAAGACTTCGAAGAATGAAAGATCTCGACGGTTTACCTCGAGTAAGCATGGATTCGCCAACAGTTGTCTACAAAAACCTCGAGAAAAGATCACAAGACTTAATGGAATGGAAGGGAGAATTGGTAAATAATCATTTCAAAATTATCATGAATACGCAACCATACTAATGACTACATTTTGGGGGCAGTATTTTGAATTGCATCGAGGGACGTACACTTCCCAAGCCCGGAACAAAAAGTATAATCGGAAGTTGGAGCTCCTAATGCGCAACATCGAATTAATAAGTGCAATACAAATAAGAGATGGCCTAAAGTAAGTTCCCTTGAAATAGTCGTTCTTGAGCGATATAGTAATCATTCATCATCTGAAGGTACCCCACGGACGAAATTGACAAAATGTGGAAAACCATCCTCTTGAACCAATTTCACGATGTCCTACCTGGCACAAGCATCGAACAAGTTTTCATAGATTCACGAAATCTTTATCACGAGGTTGAAGTAAAAGGATTGGAAATGAAGGACAAAGCTTTCAAATATCTCGTTGATCGAAAAAGTGCAGCTGCAGAAGCCAAATCTGGTTTAGCAGCCTTCAATAGTTTATCGTGGGCTCGAACCGAAATCGTTGAAGTTCCGATCAGCGAAGTGAAGGGCCCATTCGCTCAGTACGATCATGCCAAGAAGAATGCGCTGTTTGTCTGTAAGCTAGTCGTTTTTCAAACTACAGAATGGAATGATTGGAACTGATGAACGACTGTTTCTAAGTAAATGATGTTCCATCTATGGGAGTTAAGTCATTTGAACAAGCCGCTTCTAAATGCCCCGCAGTTTCGGCGAAACCGGAAGGCGATAATCTTATCCTCGAAAACACTTTCGTTCGAGTAACGTTCAACAAGCAAGGTCGATTAACTTCGTTAATTGACAAGAAAGTTGGGTATGTTTTTCGTATATTATCGACGATACTTATGCTCATATTCATTGAATGTCATTGACGTATAGGCGAGAGCTGGTTCCGGCAGGCCAGTATGGAAACAAATTTCGACTTTATGAAGATATTGTGAGTCTACTATTCTTTTTGACAGCATCTAATCTGATTTTAATCTCCTTGGCCAGTAGCCTCTGTTCTGGGATGCTTGGGACATTGAATTCTATTCAATGGAGAAAGGTTGGGATGCTGGCGTGGGTAGCGCTAAAATCGTCGAAGAGGGGCCTTTGAGGGCGAGTATTCAAGTAGAGCATCCTCTTACAAAGACAAGTTCTCTAAAACAGTTGGTTTCATTGTCCGGTAAGACATTCTACGGTGATTTCCACGACTGTGCAAGAGTTCTCTATTTATTTACTCGATCAATGTTCCATTACAGCGCTTGGCCCGCGAGTTGATTTCGACACCGAAATCGATTGGGACGAGAACCGAAAGTTGCTGAAAGTCGAATTTCCGTGGGATTTGACAACTGACTTTTGTACTTATCATACTCAGTATGGTTGGGTCCAAAGGCCTACTCACTACAACACCAGTTGGGATCTAGCCAAGTTTGAAGTATGCGCTCATATGTACATGGATATGTCAGAATTTGGTTACGGTGTTTCAATGTTCAACGATTGCAAGTATGGGCATTCTGGGTACAAGAACATCATGGCTCTCTCCTTGCTACGTTCACCCAAAGCACCGGACGCAAATTGCGATATTTGTTTGTATTTTCCACCGTTTTTACGGCAATTATAATGTGCTGACTACTAACGTTCGTTCTGCACCAGGTCATCATTCATTTAAATATGCAATTTACCCTCATGCTGGCACTTTCGCTGAATCTGACGTTGTTAGACAAGCATATTCGTTCAATGAACCTCTTACGGTCAAGTAAGGAGCAATCTACTCTTCTTATTGTTTTCTTATTCACCAGCCTAATATAAAACAATCCAGGGCTTGTGGCGCAGACCAAGTTACCAAATATGACTCGGGTGTTTCCTACTTCAGCATCAACTCGTACCACGTATTAATCGATTGTGTCAAGAAGGCCGAAGACTCAAATAATGTGATTGTTCGTTTGTACGAAGCTTACGGTGGACGAGGAACATTCAAGTTAAACAGGTGAGATTCCCTTGAAGAAGATCAATTATATACTCGATTGTATTCTAAAGACTTCGCTCCAATAGTGTCCTCCCTGTCGCTCAAGTGTTCAAGACCAATATTCTGGAAGACAAGTTGGAAGAATTGGCATGGACAGAAGATGGCGTGGAGATTTTTATCACACCATTTCAAGTTGTGACTTTGGCGCTTGTGTTGAAAAAGTAAATCCCGAAAGGGATTGGGGAAAATGTCACGGATAAATTTTGATTTTAATCGTCATTGTGCGCGGCATAAACCAAAAAGAAGAGAAAAACCAAAGATTGCGCACACTGAGGACAAGCGGCGAGAGGAGAAAGGACAAACGACTTTCAAGGATCAGCAGTTATACTCACTGTATTGTTTTACACGTTAATAACACTAATAAGAATGAACGTGTTGATATATTCAAGTAGTATTCCAATTGCATTTGGATATGAACCGCCAAATCACCTCAAAAAGCTGGCGTTGGCAGCCTGCAGCAGTGGCCGAAACCAAAAATCCAATCTACGCACCGCCAGGCCAAGAGGCCATACTAAGATCAGCGCTAGTTAACCAATGTCTTTTCCTCTACCTATAGTGCTTGGATCTAGCTCCAAGTTCCGTAGAAGGCTTTTGGACGAATCTGGGATTCCGGTTGCGTCATTCCTTAGTCCAGGTTGACTCTTTTCAGTGTAAAGGAGGTTTGAAATTATATTGACTTTTGATGCGTGGTTGATAGAAATCGACGAGAAATCAGTAGGATGTAGGGATACCATGACTCCCGAGGATTTGACGATTCTGATAGCAAAAGAAAAGGCCAAAGCCTTGATTCCCGAAATATTGGAACCGTCACTGCTAATCACGTCTGACCAAGTTGTAGTGTACGATGGTCGGATTCGGGAAAAACCAGAAACAGAAGAGGTGCGTGAAGTTCATCATCTTCTGATATAAATAGTATTTATAAATTTTGCATGGTTAGGAATGCAAAAAATATCTGCGGAGCTATGCGATTCATCCGGCTGAAACGGTATCCGCAGTTGTCGTAACAAATACAGGAACTGGGAAGCAATGTTTGGGAGTAGACAGAGCAAAGCAGCATTTCAAAGACATACCAGAGCAAGTAATGTCAGAGCTGATTTCAAAGGGAGATGTCATGCACTGTTGTGGAGGGTTTATGATTGATGATCGTGAGTATTTTCTCATTGTAGTTCATTATGGTTGGTTATATTCAGAAATCTCATTCTTTATCCAGCGATCCTTTATCCGTATCTCGGCAGGAGGGAGGGAGATGAAGACTCGATCATTGGGATGCCATTGAAATTGACGAGGAGGTTACTAGAGGAAGCGTCTCGGTGAAGTAGGAGGGCTGCATTACATACAGTCATAAATCCAATGTAGTCATTTTGGATACAATCCGGCAAAGAGGAATCTGTATTACTATATTCTGTATCGAGTGGGAGATGGAACAGACAGAGTGCGCGGCATTTTAGATGAATCTGAGACATCCACCAGACAAGAGCAGCGTTCCCTTTCCGCATCTGCAGCACCACAAAGCACACCATCTCATCTTAAATAGCATTCTATTCCAAGCATAATTGTCGAGATATTGAGGGTCCATTTTTCTGTTGACTCTCTTCTCCCCTCTCAGTCTGCTGCCTTCCTCCGAGGTCCCAACATTAACATAAGTTTCCCCCAGTAGTTGTCTACCAGAGGTTCGTGAGCTGAATATAGGATTTCACATTCCACGAGTAAGAAGCTCTGACATTTTCCTTCCATCATTACATCTATGCAGCCAATTGTCAACCATGACAACCCTCGCAACTCTCGCAACTCCCACCAAACCTCCTCGACTTGTTGCTGCCAGCCCGATACACGCCGCGTCCGTTGAATATCATCATCAATCAAAAATGCAGCCGTTATGCTTTACAGAACCACATCGCAGGCCACCCAAGCGGACTCATTCCCCAGTTTTCTTTGAATCCCTTCCATCGTCCAAGAAGTTGCACATGGAATCGCAACAGACTAATCCGACAAAGTCCGCACGGAAAAGCAATCTCAACCCATTGCGGTCGCCTGCTTCATTGCTACTAAAATTCAGAGCTCAAAATCAAGTTAATCAGACCAAAACCAGCATTGAGTCGGATTTTTACACAGAGGGTCGAGATCGAACAATTGTTAAGGAAGCCGTGGATTCGGCGTTCGAGACGGGCAACAGCGCTGTCGATCTGAGGTATCCCAGTTCCCGCAATAAAGCGTTCCTGAGCTTATACTGACATTCGACCCCTTAATAACAAAGCGGGAAGCGTCTGTCCAATTTATCAGCTGACATCCGAGATTTGAGTAAGCTAGTTCGCATAGACAGCTCTTATAGCGAGGCGAGCCGATTTCAGGACTCTATTCAGTTATTCTTGTCAAACAACCTCTTGAATCGATTACCGATAGAGATGTTCTGTCTACAAAATCTTACCATGTTGAGTCTACGTAACAATCGAATTGAATATCTCCCTCCAGAAATCGGTTTACTCACAAACCTTGTTGAGCTAAACCTCGGTGGAAATTTATTGGTTAGTTTCTAACCATTTCGTTTATGCTACTACATATTAACCGTTTCCGGGCATCGCAGAGATACCTCCCCTTCGAAATTTCTTACCTTCATAAACTGCGAATTCTCGTCTGCCACCCATGTCACACGTTACATCCCCCGCGTCCGTCTGCGGTTATACAGAAAGCTTCTCTTTCCACGTCCGCCCCACCATCACTTGTCACTCTATCTGCCCGCGAAATCATCAAGGATTCGTCCTTACTTCAAAGGATAACCTGCACGCCGTCCGTGTTATCATCAACTGTAGTTCCGTATAATCTGTATAACGTTTTTGAGACGTTCAAACTGTTCCCCATTCCTAATGTCAAAACGCCACCAGGCTCTATCGATAATAATTCAGTTCTACTCACCAACCGCACTGTTACAGGCGATTGGAAACCCCGTGGTCGACATCCAAATGTCTGTTCCCGCCCAATGTGCGCGAATCCGATTATAGATCTAACAGCTGTTAAAATCGTTACATGGATGCCTAAATCAAAGTTAATCACTAGATCAAGCTCATCGCGGGAGTCGGAAACAGGAACCGAAACTGTGGCAGCAGGATCAGTAAATACGGATACCGAGGATGATCTCGATTGGAACATGAATGATGAGGCTGGAAATGGCAGGTATCTTGAAATCGTCCCTGTGTGTAGACGATTCTGCGGGATAGAATGCGCGAGTAAGTTGCAGAGGCAAGTTAAACCAAAATGTTGAAAACGAAGGTTTGGCATGAAGAGTTGGGGTGGCTCATAATCACTTCATTGTGTATACAGCTAGCGAACCATAGGACTGTGTGTATCTTTAGATTTTAGGTGCTCTTGTTCAGGAATTTTAGAATTTAAGAGTAGTTCCAAATTTCTCGTTCCATACTTTCTACTAATCTTTCAGTTCATGGTTTCAATTAATGTTGGCTTTCAAGTAATTCTCTGGTTCAGTTTCCCAAATGTATATATGTCAAGTATTTACATATCGTAGATCATCTCTAAGTCTCTTGAGAATTGTCTTCAAAAGTTCTAGATGAATTTATTTATTCAGTCTCTAGCCCGTAGCGTGTATATATAATAATATAATAGTACTAAACTTTGCGAATCGACATGGTATATACAAATGTCCGCACGGACGATCGCTTTCAGGGAAGAAAACTCAACGTTTTACAGCCTTCATGGTAGAACAATGAACAATGTTGATCACGTATCAGTCAATTCCTGATCATCGTCCCTATTGCAGTCAAATACCGATGAAGGCTTAACTCATGTTATTTACAAACTGTTTTAACCAGTTACTATGTTCCATTAACTTTTGTTCTGTCGATTTGCAGTTTTGTTCAAGGGATGATAGATCCACCGGTACTGTCGGAGATGGATTAAAAGCAGGAGTGTTATGGCTCATGTATAGCGAAGCAGAAAACTGCGGACGAGATAAAGGACGGTATTCATTGCGTGTCGATTGAAAAACAGAATATGCGTGCGGGAGAGGGACTTGATGAGGATGATGGTGAATTGCCGATGATAGAGATTGAACAAATGGATCAAAGGAACACGACTTATTAAGATATGAATCGGAATTGTGACGCTTGATAGAGCGGAATTGGGTTCCCTGGCTCCGAGTTGGTGAGGACTGGGGGGCATATACTACAGGATAGCTGTCTGAATGAGACGGATGTGTTCGATGTGAAGACGTGCGAGGTAGGTAAGAGCTTGATCTTGATCTTCAGTCGAAATAGACTTGTTAGGGTACTACTATGGCGCTCTGCAGGAAAGAAATTTTATCCGATTTGCTTACTTCACATAGTTCCTCCTGATTGGGTTTTTCATTGAATGTATCTTGTATAGCAACTGTGTCAATTCATCTTCGATTTCCCCGATTTTCGTGTCATCGTGATCGTTTACGCTGTGAAAAGACTGAAGAGACTCAAAGTTACTAGACGTCGGTTTATGAATAGAACGAGTAGATTCTTCGTGATGCTCACCTCGTCATGCCCTAAGGATTGTTTTAATTGCCACAATCGATTTTCGCTGTCCTCTAGCAATCGCTGACTATTTTTCAACTCGTTTTCAGTTTCTCTAATCTTGTCCTGCTCTTTCAATAAACCAGTTCGAATAGTCTTTAGCAGCGCTGTATCCGAACCTGGCATCGTCTAAAATGTACCACGTTAGACTTTAAAGTTAACCGGTCGTCATGGTAAATGGATAGCACTTTAGCCCCTATCATATCTTCTTCCAGTTGACTCTTCGCCCGAAGCAAATCGCTTTTCCGATTCTGCACTCCTCGCCGCTGTTTTTCAAGAAATTGCTTCGCTTTTAGTAGGCGCTTTTCTTCTCTTCGCAACTTACGTTGTAGAATCGAATCGTTTAATGGGCCGAGCCTAATATTCGAGATGGCGCGATGTCAGCGGAAGACCCAAGATAAATGCTGTAGTTGATAAAATCATACATTGCGTTTTCGTCTTCATAATCTGATTCTTGTGAGGAAGAAGCGCCATCGTCTTGAAAAGTAGAACATGCTGCATAAAAGAATATTAGTTATCAGTTTCAACACAACGCTTGAATATCCATGAACATGTAACCTTTTATGGGAGCGACAATTTCCACTGCTTCGTTCAAGTCTTTCAAGGACAATCGTTCCCCTTCCAATTCCAGATGGGGAGCCCCATCAATTTCTTTATCGATGACTTCTGGTTGTTTTGTTGGGGTGGTGATATGCTCAGTAGCAGGTACTTCTGACACTTCGTAATGGAAATCTGTACTCTGGTTTACTAATACCATGAGACGTTCTTTATATATTTTATTTTGACGCTTGGTATTTTCAATATTCAAGGTTGCTTCTTCGACGAATTTATCGGGTTCGGATTTTTTCATATTTGTCAGATGTTCTATATGGTATTGCTGTTCAAGAAGAAACTGGTTGGTTTTCTTCAATTGTTCAACTTCGGATCGTAGGCGAGAGATTTCGTCGATTTCCATTTCCATTTTATCAAGTGACTGGAGACGCGTCTTAACTTCGTTTTCGCGTCGAAGAAATTCTTCTTCTGCAATTGCTATCTTCTTTGACCATGTTTCTTTTATGTCATTAAACTGTTTTTCCATCGTTTTTTCTTGATTCTCTAATTTGGCTTTCCAAACTTGCAGAGCTTCTTGATTTTTCTTTTTCAACTCAGTAATATCTGCTTCATGCTTGATTTCGATCTCTTCTATTAACGTCTTCCTTTTCTCTTCCAATATTCGAGACCGCTCGGTTTTTTCAAATTCAATCGCTTCGCCTTTTATTTTACGGCTTATGTCAATTTTCATTTTCTCCGATTCTTGCATTTCAAATTCTTTCAGCTGGGCGGAAAGCTTTAATCTTATGGCTTGCTTGTCTTTTTCGAGTTTCAAAAGCTCATCAGTTCGGAATGACTCCAAATTCTCAGCAATTTTCGCGGAGATTCCAGATTTGTGTACTGAAAAATTATCTATATCTGAGGCTTTTGACCCATTACTACCGATGGGAGAAGGATTTGTCACTGCATTTGTTTCTGGTGATGCTTTGGCATGGCGTGATGATTCTTCCGTCGACGAATTCTCGACTATCTTGTTATTAGTTATTTCAAGTAACGGAAGATCGAAGCTCACTCTCTTCGGAATAGGCTTCGGCTCCGAAATAGGAGGTTTTTCAGTTCCGATATGGTTCGCAGAAGCTGTTGCATTCATTTCTTTGAGTTTTTCGGTCAAAATCTTGAAAGTATCTTCTTTACTAACAGTCAGCGCTGTATCCTTTGTTGCAATAACGTTACCACGACCCGGTATATCATCGAGGATAGGTGGTCTTTCCATCGTCTTATAAACTTTGAGTTCAGCTAAGTGCAAGGGAGCCTTGACCGGACCTAATTCAACGGTTTTCGCAGCCTAATCCCAATGAAAGTCCTTAAGCAAATTGAAATTGAAAGAGAATCTACGAGTCAGCGCATGCATGGATAAATTACTCACAATAATCCTTGGATCGGCTTGATGGCCAGAAGATTTATTTTCCGATGGGGGCTTGTTTTCTTTTGCAAACTTGTCATTAATAGCCTATTCGAATAGCCATATTAGTTTCATGTTTTTGCAATTATACTGTTCATGCTGACGAGAGATCAACCTTGACTTGTTGGGAACCGGCCGAAAGCGGTTGTGTCGCTAATTTCTCCTTTTCCTTTGCTTTCTCTCTCTCGTTTGCACATAATTTCTTGTAATATTCATCGCAAGGGTGATCCCATATACTCTCCCCTGTTGTAAAGTTGAAATAATAAACACTCCCGTCCTGGGTTTGACTGTCACGCCAACAAACATGATTAATCAGTACTTTATGAAACGCCTGAGATCAGTGACATAAACAGTACCAAGGTTTCCATTCTGATGGCAAAGGTGCTCTTAGACCTTCTCGTGCAATCCAAAGAAGGTGCTGTTCCGTTTTGGCGTTTATTCCGAGAAATTCAGCGTATTCGATAATTTCTGAAGAGACGCAAGGAGGAATCAGATTGAATCAATCGCAAAGGCGCAGACTCCCATACATGAACAGACCTTCTTGAGTCGGCTCATAGTTTTCGTCGTATGCTTCTTCGAGAATGACACTTTCCATCACTGTTATATCAGGTGTAACATACAGAATGGTTAGACGAGGAGGGTCAAAATGCGTTCGCGTTTTCAGTATTCCTTGATTTATCGTTTTATTTAAGCGTATTGCTTGAAGAAAGCAATTTAGGTATGCGATAGTTTATATTTATCATTCTCTGCAGATTTTATCGTAAACTTTAGCGTGCATACCACTTTCGTTCTCTACCACTGAAAATCATCAAGTGAATCCCTCATTATTCGCCCATACGACCGTCACAACCGGTAGGTCAGCATATCGAATAATATTTCGATCCACTCGCTGCAGCTTTAATCATTTATGTATATTTTTGAGAGATGCAATTTTACATGGGCAGAACCGTCGAGAACTACCATACATGCAGCTCCTCTTCAGCATTCTTTCATTTATACTCTACAAAACATATGAAGATCCGGCACCTCTTATGTCAATATTAACAAAATCCTGCATCACATTGAGCGAATGTCTGCGGCACGATTGATATGAAAACGTCGCAGCTTTGTGTGTGAATGCGCGGTAGCGGAATGCTTGATGCACAGTTTTGAACAACCCACACATTTTGATGAATTGCATTCGGTCGATTTCTCTCCATCGATTTCCACTCGCATTTCCATTCTATTCATGACATGACCATCACTGTGTTTTCCATGCTGACTTGTCTGCGGGTTCGACCGCAGTGGCCTCGGAATATAACATCGCACAGGATTTGTCTAAACCCTCCAAACCAAAAACGTCCCCTGTTCTCGCTAACGGACAGCGCACCGAACAACTATCAGCCCACCAGATTATTAAAAAATGTAATTCATTCTAAACAGAACAGGACATTGAGAACCTCATCACACTTGCCAACTCTCGAAGTCGTCAGAAATGCCAGGCCAAAACACATCAATCATTCAACGAGTTGGAAACAGAAACTGAAGTTTATTCCCTACACAACAACTTACCAGGACTTCGTTCTCTCTGGAGCCAATACTACATATTTCTCGACATCATCCGTTTCCTCGAATGCATCACCAATATTTCATTCGCCACAGCCGATCGTTTCAAAGTTCCCTTACAACATCCTTCCAGTGAAAACGCATCCATACCTCAATCTGATGCGAATCTCAGCACCAATAGGCACATATTTACTGTACTTGCCATGCACATGGTCAATCTTGATGTCTTCCTATCGGTATATCGACACCCCTCTTCTGGAAACATTGAAGATGTTGAGCTTGTTTGCTATCGGCAGTTTCATAATGAGAGGAGCCGGATGTACCATAAATGATATGTGGGATAGGAATTTCGATAAGAAGGTTCGCTGCTAATGATTGATTTATAAGCGGAGTACAAGTTTATATATTGACGATGTAATTTGACGTTAGGTTGAACGGACAAAGTCTCGGCCACTGGCGTCTGATCAAATTTCAATGTTCAACGCTCTCTCGTTTCTTGGTTTGCAGTTGACTGCTGGGCTGGGCATACTGCTGCAATTGAATTGGTATAGGTAGGACAGCTACATTTGTGAATGTTGTTTGAAGTTTCGATGATTGTGGTTATTTGATAATTGACCACTCAAATTAGTGTGTTCTTAGGTGCATCCTCTTTAGGATTGGTAGCAGCATATCCTCTGATGAAAAGAGTTACATATTGGCCTCAAGCTTTTCTGGGTAAGTTTTTATGGAATGGCTATTAGTGATTATCACAATCTAAACATCCCGCAATGGTATGTCATTTTTTTAGGACTTACATTTAACTGGGGGGCCCTTCTTGGTTGGACCGCCGTCGCCGGTCACAGTGATTTAGAAGTTATGCTGCCGTTGTATGCAGCTGGTCTGAGTTGGACTTTAGTTTACGATACTATTTATGCCCATCAGGTTCAAATCAACTCTTATCTCGTCCGCCCATTGTGACCCTATTCATAAACTCATGTTGAACATTCCATGTAAATAGGACAAACAAGACGACGCCATTGTTGGTATCAAATCTACGGCATTGCTATTTGCTCAACAAACCAAACCAATCATTTCACTCTTCTCTGCTTCAACATTATCATTGCTATCACTCACGGGGTATATGAATGATCAAACATTACCTTACTATATCGGATTATGTGCGGCGGGTATACATATGGCAAACTCAGTAAGAAAAGTAGACTTGGACAATAGGGAAAGTTGTAATAGAACTTTCGATAGCATGAAATGGGTAGGGGTGCTTATTGGACTAGGCGCTGCGATGGATTGGGCACTCAAGAAGAGGCAAGAAGAGGAGCAAAAGAAAGTTGTTGAAAGTGCTTAGAGAATTCATTCTTCATCTTAATTTACAACATCACTACCATATGATACTATTATCCGATAGTTAATATATATTCTTTAATGATGCACCAGTTTTTTATAACTAGGTGGAGCGTAAACATGACTGATCTTTTTGACCAAGTACAACGGAAATGCACTGATTAAAGTTATCACTGCCGATTTCCAAACGAATTTCCATGTCATGATGAATTGTAAATCTAACAACAGAGTCAGAATCACTTTGAAAAAGTAACCGTCAAGATAATTTAATAGGGTCATACCAAATTCTTTCAAAATCATCATCGACAGAACATATATTATGACAGTGATTATTTCTGATATTATCATATATCGATGCCTATGTAATGAATCAGTCTTGCCGTAACTTTAGAGATATCGTGGTTTTCAAGGACTTACCAGGTCGTAATTTCTATGGCGACCATCAATAATTCGTTGAAAATCAAAGCCGTGAACGAAATTGAAATAATATGAATAAATTCGTTCTCAAATAACCATAACGCGAGCATCATGATGACACCGCCTGTCGTCGAAGATTTTGATGGGTATCAGTTTAATTGAAATGAGTGGTAGCGGGAGTAATTCGACAAAAGCTCACCTTGATATATACTGATAACCAGCCACAAGAAAAAAGTTTTGAACGATAATAATCTCCCTTTAATAAGATCCTTGTAAAGCTCCGGGTAAAGCAATGCCAATTCAGCAGTCACATCTCGATCTAGCACTAACGAGAATACGGGTGCCATAGTGTAAATTGTGGAGTAACCAACTAGAAGCATCCCCTTTTACAGTACGTTAACATTTATACGAAGGAAAACATAGGGGGATATGAAGAATAGTACATACTTGATACAACGCAATGGGGGCAAAATAAAAAATGGCAGAGAAAACGGCTTGCATCACTGATATGATAAGGCCACGATGAATGACAAACTGGCTCAGTTTTGCAGATCGTTGGTCTAAGATTTATCCATTGGTTAGACAACAGAGGTTATCGAAGATGCAATGTATTGAAACTTACAGCTATTACGACCGTGCCATACTAGAAACGATAATATATAAATAGTGATATTTAGATTAGGTGCTAGAGAAATGAACCGATAAAATTCTAAAATTTTACGTACATAGCAACCTGGTTAAATGACTAAACTGCGTAATGGAAAAATCAGCTGCCAAGGAAGCCTGCTTTCCTTCTTTACCGACAATACCGACGCCGACATTCGCTGATTGAATCATACTCACATCATTACCTCCATCTCCAATTGCACAAACCCGCTTTTGCGTGAAGTCTTTTATTAACTTGGTCACTTCAGCCTTCTGTGTCGGGGAGCAACGACAGCAGACGACAGCGGGAAGTTGCACTGTTGTCGTTATAAACTGCTTACGCAAATGGTCGAGACATACTTGTAGAGATTCTCCATCAATGATCAAGCAGGCGTCCGTTTTGGTTGATAGTATGTCGAGCTCGTCTTGTGCATCGATAGGTGATTTCACTGAAAAAGACAATGTCAGGCCGTATTACAAATTTTACTTGCTTACGGCGGAACAAAAACGCACGTTTAGTAATAGTATGGATTTGTTGATTTCTAGATACTAATCTGGATGACACGGCAATACAAGTTGCAGTTTCTACTTTATCGCCAGTGAGCATCCAGACTCGTATTCCTGCGTTTCGCAGAGCCTCCAATGTAGGTTTAACATCATCCTAGGAAAGCAAAGTTAAGCCGTGCGGAGGATAAATCCCTTTGATAGTAATAATTTACTTGAAGTTTATCTTCAACTCCTGTCAAACCCAGTAGCTCTAATTCATTCTCTAAGATGTTTGATATGACTTCTTGCACTGCGGCATTTCGATCATGAACGCTGACCTTGGCTTGGGAATATCTAAAGAATACAGTACGGGGGCGTAAACTCATCCAACTCTTTAAAAACGGATGGATAACATACAAGATACATACCGATCCAAGAAGTCTGCATAAACTTCATCTGATAACTTCTTCCGAGCTACCACTAATGTACGCAATCCTTCTCTTGCCATGTTGCCACATTCTTCCTCTAGCCAATCATTATATTGAACAATTTTAGTCATAACGACATCGGCCCCTTTCATGTAAAACGTTATCTCTCCATTCAGCCTATCTCGGACTATAATTCCCATGCGCTTTGTTTCACTTGTAAAGGGAAATATCTGAAGTATTTCAAATTCAAGAGTTTCCTTAGTTGGAGTTTGCAGATGAATAGTGCTGATATCTCGATGAACAAGGGTCAGCCCGACATGCTGTGTCCAGTTAACAATGGCGATTTCATCTGGTGAAGAAGCTTGATATGAAAGGTTTTGATCAATTTGCGAGTATACTGGTGTAACCTAAACGCAGATTTATGATTAGTTCTTAGAAATAAGAACGGCAGGAATGAATCCATCGTATATACATTATGGCATAATCCCAATGCTTGCGCAATATCTTTTACTCGTGAAGCGATATCTCGGCGCCCCTTTCCACCCGCCACATTTACACCGCTTGCTCTTCCATATTTGTACGATGTATCCGTATTGGCTGAAAGGTACAAATGAATATTAGCCATTATCCTCAATTTGAGATCGATTACGAATTCAGACCTGTTCGAGCAGATAGGCTTAAAGTAGTTTCGAGATGCGATCGAATTTCGTCAAATGTTTCAACAGTGTATGACATAGTACCCAAATGTAACTTCTTCAGTTCCATTTCTTCAAGAGCGAAACGCATGATCAGTACTAGCAGAATACTAGACCGCAACCAAAAATTGTATGTACCGTTTTTAGTTAATGTCCCTGTCTTATCAGAAAGTAGATATTCCACTCGTCCTAATTCTTCCGGGATGGTACTCGTTCTGACTACTGTATTGGGTATTTCTTTGTCCTGCATGATCAACATCGAGTAGACTGTTTTACCCATGTCTAAGTTGACTCGTAAACTACAAAATCGAAAGTTCAATATCAAACATTTAGTACAGACGGTATTTCTGTGTAAATAAAACTTGTACCGACCTAATGGGAATAATAGAGGAAAATAGGATCAAGAATCTAGACAAATAAATATACCATAGACCTTGAAAACCGTTCAATGCAATCATAAGGAATGATAAAGCTAATGTGACGACAAATAGAACCTATAGCAGCGGAAGTTTAGAGCAGTGCCTCAGTTTAGACAACCAAATGTATGTTTACAGACTTTGCTCAGTCTATTTAACTCCAAATCCAACAAGCCGACTTTGGTACCCGGATGATTTGTATTCATGACAGCTCTTGTGTCTGTGCCAGTATATATGACGCAACCAATGGCAGTTCCAGAAGCCAAAACCGTATTCGTCCATAATGTATTCTCCACTCCTAACGGTTCCGTAGGTGAGTTCTAGATAAGATTAATCCGATTAATACGAAAGCATTCGGCGAAATCCAGAGTGCCTATACAGATGAAAACGAACATTTTGCGTAAAATTTCCAATAAAGGTATGGATATCCTTATGTGGAGCTTCGGCTAACAGCGCAAACAAAATGAAATGAGTTACTCAAACAGATGAGACGATTTTGAATAGAGAACGGCTGCTTACCGTATATTTCTGATTTTAAGGTGAAGAGTCCTTGATCGTTCGGCAATTTTTGACACGAAGGGACGGCCAGTCTAGAAACATTTTGTCAGAGTTTCGTCTAAGAATCCAGCGCAATTGATTTTTACCGCAATTTCCAGTCGGTTTCTCCGTCTAGTTGATCCGTCCGAATAAAACATGCTCCGTTAGTTTCTGTAGTTCGTAGCAGAATCATGTCCGCCGGTATCTGTGGAGCTAATGTGAATAAACTTCTATCAATTCCAAAATCCGAAACGCAGCCTTACCCGTTGATTTTTTTGTATTAGTACTAAATCCCCGACTTTTATGTTCGAACTAGCTACATTCATTAAGCGTCGATTCAGCGGATCGAAGACTTGATATAACTGAGAATTCGCTTCCTATATGTTTAAACCTCACTGCTCAGAACTGGTTCGTGGAACAAATTTACAGAAAATATACGCTTACTTGATCCCTCTTGTATCGTTTATAATCATCCCATGCTTCTTTCCCCATCGTTACAATCAACACAAAGCATAACGGCGCGAAATAAGTAAATAGGTAGCCAATTTTCAGTGAGGGTATAAATTGAGAGAGAGACACGAGGAGGAAGTACAAATTAAAAAAGAATTTGAACTAGAAAATAGATAAGATAGTATGATTAATTGCTATGCATTTCAACAAGAACATTTTCTCGATAGCGCGAAGGACATAATTGATACCTGTTCATAGAGTACTAGAGGGATGAAAGTGATGAAATTATATTTCTGATTACGAATGGCGTTTCTTGCGTACTTGAATCTATTTGGGTCAACTTCATTGATAAAGAGATGCCATATATCGCATTAATCTTTTGTATAGCTCAATAAAAAGTTTGTTAAAACACTTACTTGGCAATATTATGGTGCGCGGTTCCTTCTTTCTCGTCTGCCCAATTCCGAATGGTAGAGCTAAACTTTGAGCCAACCACTTCAATACTAGGCAAGGTGCGCATGTCAGGGCCTTCATCATAAATAAGCAGCTTCGTCGTTTTGGTTGTTTTCGATGAAGAGGCAACTGTTTGTTTACATTCAGAAGAAACAAACGTGCAGGGGAAATCAAATACAATTAGTCGTTACATTTCAATACGACTGCAATTATGTGATTTCCATGCTATTCGTTCCGATAATCTATGCTTCGTTTCTCCCGAAATTGAAGTCTTTTGCCACACTGGAAAGAGCAGACATTACCTCTCCATCATCGAAAAGTGGGATCTCATCAGGTTCAATCGCATCAGACAGGCGATGCTTTCTGTATCGTTCCGCTTCTGATGCTGACCGAGATTTTCTTCCGGCGTTATTAGTTTGTGAATTCGGAGAGCTCGTAGATAAACTGTCCTGAAGGGAAGACGCCGAAGTGGATAGAGGTTGTAACTTTATGCGCTCCGACATTTAAGTTGCCCGCAGTTATTAAATGGGTAGCAATCCGATTTTTGGCGCAGAAATCTGAGCACTTCCAAAGTCAACCGTCTGTATGTACCAAAATTGCACTCTATTAGTTTCTTGGTAGATCTGAAGAACGAAGTAAGAGCGATGATTAAAATCTAAAATGAATGGAGCGTCCAGCGATGGAACGCAACGACAGCGCGACCACAGTTCCATCCATTTCGGGGGCCACATTGACACCTCATCATTTATATGCAAACCTTATTTGTAAGTTTCGTTGATCTGGGATTTCATAAAGAGATTATCTCCATTCATTAAACCGCCAAGATATGTAATATATATTTCAAGCTTGATCACAGTTTAATCTTATCAAAACGCAAACTTTATCTGGGTAGAGCAAAGGGTTTCAAAACTGATTAAAATTGAACTGTACTTGGAATCCAATGAGACGAAACCAATCAGAAGTGCTTTCATTGTAGAATGCAATCGTGAATTCTTACTTCGGTAGTTAGATCCCAATTACTCGCGCCATCATGACAGATTATGTAGTTAGTCACAATCTTCGACACTTCAACGCAAGACTACAAGTCCTCTAGCATTCATTAGATCAGGTATATCCGAAGCTGCAATGCATCCTCCTTCTAGCCTGTGAATATTGTCACGTCTGCAGAGATTTGCCTTCCTGGATACGTATCAAAGAGATTGGCAAAATCCACGTGTTCTCCTAAACAACTTTGGTCAATTCCCTTTCCGAACATGTCGGCAAATAGACATTCGTCGTTATTCCTTCATAGCTCATTATCATATCACTATGGTAGTTCGAATCCGATTAGCGCGGCTCGGCGGGAGAAATGATCCATTTTATCGCATTGTTGTGGCCCATTGTAAATCACGTCGGGACGGCAAACATATTGAAGCCCTTGGTACTTATGATCCAATCTGCGATGACCACGGTATAAAACACATCAATGTGAACGTAGAGAGAGCAAAATATTGGCTTAGTGTAGGCGCACAGCCAACGGATACAGTGAAACGATTATTTAGCAAGGTAAATTTTTATATTTCCAGTTTTCTTCGAATCATGGTCAAAATGGTAGTATTTGAGTACAACTTATAATTAATATCCCTAATTTGATTTTATAGGGCGGAATTATTCCCAAATTACCCAAAACATGGCTCCCGTCTACACTCAGATCGGCTGCACCCACTTCCTCATCCTCCCGGAACTAGTATTTATTTCATGCACCCTCGATAACGAGCACGGGTTTCAGCTGTTCATTTTCACTCATTCGACTCGATTTGAGTATATTGAAAAGGATGGAGGTCGTATGTACTTGTGCCTCCAAGTTCGACGGTCGATATAGAAAGCGGAAATGTTTCACATACCCGGCGTTAGTCTAAAAATGGCATTGTCTTTGTAATATAGTCAATTATGATAATAAAATCGATATTTTTTCTCGGTGATTAATTAGTTTTGTCGTTTCTTAGAATAATGACATAGAGACTTATGGGAATATTTTGACATATAATGCATTTGATGGAGGAAGGTTCCCCCAGCGTAACTATGAATGCAATCACTACGCAATGCACGGAAGCTCAACGTTAAGCATTATTTGGTACACAACGCGACGATTTTATCACAAAAGATGACAATTATACAAATTACAATTGAACTATCCAAATAAATATGTTTTTGACCAATTATCCTGATGTTTGTCCCAATTAAGGATGGTCGAAATGTACCTCAGTATTCAAGATCGATTAATCTCATCACCTTGCAACAAAGCGTTGCAGCATCAAGGTTATCATCACTGCTCCACAACCTCGTAACCTTGAATCCGCTCAGTCCGACCGCATTCCTTTTTTCCAAGTTCACAGTTCCAAAGAGCCCTTTCTCTTTCCACAATCTCTGTGTACACTGCAGCGGCATGATTCATTTTCGGCCTCGGGATCGCTTCAATCGCTTCATCGCCGTTTCCTTCCGAACTTTCCCAAAAATGAATCATCCAGAAATCTGGCAGAACCACAAATTTGAAGCCCCGAACATACAATTCAAATACCCATACACATTTGTTTCGACCTCTATCAATAAACGTTGTGTTAAATATAGGCAAGTCTGGAACAGATTTCCGTATAATCAGGTATGGCTCCCACCAGGTCTGCCATGTAGCATAATATGGTTTCAACTCAGAACGAGTGGGTTGGCCCGCAGATAGCAAAGCCCAGCGAGAATTGAGAGTCGCGGAATGACCTTTCTTTGTTGGATGGAAGGGAAGAACATGCCGAGATTGAATGAGTGGAAGGAGTTGTTGCTTCGATTGGGGGAAGGCGTAGCAAGGTGTTTGTGTATCAGTTGAAGCGGAAGGACTGCTTTCTGATGAGTCCGCGACCGAAGGCTGCGTTGTATTTGAGGTTGGTGGTAAAGGCGTACTGGAAGTCGGTGCCCGAGGCAATATCGGTATCTCCACATTCGCATAGGCAGGATGATTGCATGGTCTTGGTTTCATAAACTCGAAAGCCGGTACTACGAATGCATGCTTTTTCTCCGTGTTTTCCCATACATGCCTGTATTTTTCATCTAGCTTCAGTCTCTCATATAAACCGTCTGAAACAATGAAGTCGACATCCAAATTCAATACCATATCCGTCCGACTATTGGACATAGCTATATTTCTTAACAAATTGATAGGATAAGGGGCTGGTAGTTTCTCGATGAAAACAAGATGAATATCGAGGCGATCGTAAGGAAGGTCAAAAAGGGATAGGGCGTGGATAGCGTTGACCATATCGTCTTTCACAAATATAGCGGCTGATATCGGGCCAGACCATTCTAACGTCATTTGTTTGAGTCTGCGAAGTCTGGCGATATCAAGTTGAGTAACCAAACTGATATCTTCCATAAAATAATCAACGGTTGAGCTGGGTCGAGGCCGACAGCTTGAGCGAAAGGACGCATGACAGTAGAAGGGGAAGACTTGAAAGCAAAAGTTTGTCAAGGCGACCGGTAGCTTTCTGTGGCTTTTCCACCATGTATTTATACATTTTACGTTGTCTCGGCGTGGCTCACATTGAGAATTGTTCAACTTTCGTTTATGAAGGGTTGTATTATATATTCGCCACAGTCGGTTGAGTGGTTCGTAATCATCGGGGGTATCAAAAAGTTGAAGGAATGTTTTCGATTCATATTGATCTTCCTTACTATACCACGGTTTGCGACGAACAAAATGAATAACTTTGATTGTGTTGATTTGTGGAAATGACCCTTTATCGTATTTGAAAAGCTAGAGAATTACAGTTGATTAGGCTCCAAAATAGAAAAGAGGTTGAATGATCACATATTTCATACCATTTTATTAGTGTTGTAAATGATGTCCAATTCTGACCAATTCCTGAAGTATTCATTCAAGAATCCTTGGTCACCGCCATTATAAGATTTTAGAGTTCCTATTTTTGAAATCATATCAAGGAATGCGTTCCGAGATGGTTTAATCACCATTAATCCTGAATTGAAGATTCGTTGTGAAGGATCTTTGAGTTCTGGATCTTCACGTATCCTGGATCCTGAAAATGGGGAATCGTAGTTTCTGACTGCAGCTAAGGTACTGTTGAGCTCGAATAAGTCGTCTATATTTTGAAGACTGAGGAAACAGATATTAGACGTCGCTGCAGAGTATTTCAAAAATCGACCATAATGACTGGCCAGTTGAATTTAACTATTGACTGAAAAAGAATACGTACACTAACATATCGCTGTCTGTAATTCCAAAAGAATAGCATAGAATTGGTCGAGTGGATCAGTCATGGTATGTCAATCACTATTCTTACTTTTCATGTCAAGAGTAAAGAAAAGAAATCACATCAACACAAACCTAGCACAATTATACTTTCGTATTCGTCAAGCTCCCACGCTCTTAATTTAGCAAAATTATATTTTTGTCTTGAAGCAATCATATTCATATTTGGATTGCGTATGTATTCCACTTCGATGACTTTGAACCCATATCCACATATTTTACGCCTAACGGAATACGGTATATGCTGTAATACCAATACTATTAAATCTGCTGTTGTACCCGTTCGATAAATGGATTCTAGAAGGACTAAAGTTCCAGGAAGAAAAGCTGTGCTGGATAATAAAGTGACGTAGGCGTATCTTGAATTTGCTGCTGAAGATATTGGGGCGGGGTTTCGTTGGGAAGACAGTAGTGATTTTGAGATGATTTGATTCGACTGATCATTTCGGTCGATATTCTTTGGGTCAAACATATAATCATGTTTGTTGATTTCCTTTTTGATTCCATCGACATTTTTGCTGTCTTCGGCTTGATCGGTGATGAAATTAGATTGGCTTGTGGCCTCGAATACATTTAAATCAGCCTTGGGAACCGATCCTACTTCTCTCTTTGAATAAAAAGCTTGATTCTTCAATTCTTGTAGCCTTACGTCGTTGCCATAACGATCATAGTTGGAATCCGTTTCATAGAAGAGCAGGGTGGCGGAGAAAGAGTATATTGAAAATATTAGAAAAGTGAGGAGAGTTAGGATTTTAACTTTTCTTCTCCCCAATGTGATCATGGTTATGCTGCTATAAATAATAATGATGCAGGAAGAAAGAAACGGATATAATCCAGAACTTTCGAAAGTCTGAATTGGGAAATGTTGTTCTTCGCTCTGATGCGAGGTGCCATTCCTTATCGGCCGACCTTTGGGAGTCGCGTCCTCATTCACATGTCAATTGTTCGACTCGGGCCAATGCTCCTTCCTATTGTTGCGAATATGATAAAATATCTTTTTTGTTGATTACGATTATCATTATGACGGTCTACACCATATTTTAACTCTTCCATTCCTACAAGATGTCACAATCCCTTCACTTGTAAACACAATTGACGACAAAGGATCCATTTCGATCGGTTGAATCTAGATTATTCAAGCATCAGTGCGATTCAACGGTGACTCGAAAAGCCAAAACCAACATAATAAGAAGAAATACTGACCATAACAGGCTCTAAATAGGGTACTTCATTTTTACCAGCTAAGGGATGGATATTCAACTGGTTTTGATTCTTAACAGTGGAGATTGATTCGGATCGGTTGACAGTTTGGGATGGTTCTCTTGGCGGAAACGTATACGAATTTGTGGAGACCAGAGATGATCGACGAAGAGAAGCAGTCTAATGACAGCCCAAATATGATCAATTAAGGTATTGGACACAGCCGTGAAGAGTGATAGAGAAGAAAAAACTACATACGCTTTTCGGCTTTCCCAAAGCCTTGGCAGAAAATTCCCACAGAATCAGCTTTCCATCTTCGCCTACAGACCCGAATCGATAGTTCTTCTCGTCACACTTATATGGATCAAATGAAACGCCTGTAACAAAAGAAGTGTGGCCTCTACATCTAGCTACTATCCTCCGTTCCCTGAAAGAGTATATCGTCACCAAATCATCCTGAGAACCAGTCTACAAAAGGAAACAGGAAAAAGCAGTTGAATCAGCACATGACATGGTATGTAGAATCAGGCAACTAGAGCGACGCCGGAGGAATTACGTACCAAAATATATTTTCCGTCACCGCTCCATCCCAACGCTAAAATACCACCGAAATAACTTTTCCACACATCTACTAATCTCTCATTTGTGTAGTCTATAACCCTTAATATCCCGTCTAAGCCGGCTATCGCAACATGTTGACAATCGGGAGAAAATGCAAATTTCGTGATAGGTTTTTTGGAGACCTTCCAAATTGAAAGAGGGTTGTACTTATGAGATTTAAGCGGGCGGTATACATTAAAGCTGAAAAGAAGGGGATATGTAAGTTGATGGAAGAACGACGTGTAGTTGAAAAACGCAAGTGAGACCACGCACATGGCATCTGACTTTTCATCGAAGTCCCAGCCTAAATCACTACTCCCATTTACGTATGCATTCAAGTTTCCATTGTCATTTTCATTCGTTTGTTTCATATGTGATTGGTCATTTGTTGCATCAATCACTTTTCTATCGCCTTCACTCACTTCCTTTGGCTCATTTTTCTCCTTCTCCTTGTACTCTTTACCATCCTTTGATTCCTTAGAATTAACTACTTCATGGTCGTCGCGATCTTTGTCAAACATAATTAGAGTGCCATCCATGAATGAAGCTAAAAATAATGATTCAGATCCCGGAAGCCAAGCAATATGAGTGACCGCGTAGGGATGAATTGTACCCTGCAAATGGAAAAAGCAGTCCGATGTCAGCAAAAGTCGAACCTTCAAGCATTCATACTCCATACAACTCATAAGAGGCACAAATGCACCGGAAATTGAAATTTCTGATGACAAACCAACTTGTTCATCCGTATGTATTTTGCATTAACAGGATCAAACCATATGACATCGCCAGTTTTAAATCCCATGCAGATATCCAAATGATGGGATGATCGCGTTAGCAGATTTATATCGTGGCAAGTTGGAATCGATTTTTGAAAATATAAACGAGAATACGGGATCTAAACGAAATCAAGCAATTAAGGGTGGCAAAATGAAATGTCAACGGATCATCTCATACATCAAGTTGTTAGCGATATAGATAAAATACCTTGATTTCGCCTGTGTAATCCAACCAGACAAAGCTTTTCCCTAGGTTCATGAACAGCCACGAATATTCTTTGCCTTTTCTTCGTTGTTCCACACCGACTCCACCTGCGTCACCGACCGTACTGTCAACTGTACTGGTTGGTCCACTGTGATCACCCAAATCTACACTACTCTTGCCTTTTCGCTCTATATCTTTCGACCCTTTTCTTCGTAAAACGGGTGGGTTGGTGGAGGAATTTGAGGAACTTTGTTCTTTATCAAGGACGTAGGTCACAGTTCGGTTCGAAACGCTCGAGTTAGAATTCAAAGAATGAGAAAGGTGGTCGAGAGTCACGAGTTTCGAGATAAATTGGGAGGTAGACTTATTTAATAGAGATTTCACTTTTGGTTTTTGAGTCCGTGCTTTCGGCCTATTTTGGCGTATATGCTTTTGTGACGATGAAGAGAATATAGAACTGAGAAGAGACGTCGAGGAAGTAGCTGTGGTGTTAGAAATTGACGATGTGGTACTTGTGACAATAGTGTTTGATGTTGTTGTCAACATGGATTGGTTTGTTGTTTGAGATACGACCGAGGATGAAGCAAAAGTGACAGATGTTTGCTGTGATTCGGATTGTCCATTGAATGATGCACTAAAAGTTTTAGATTGTATTTGAGTAAATGATTTCCTTAATCTAGACGGATTATTCAACGAATTAGATAGACTGGCGGATGAGGAAGCACGAGAGGATAAGGCGGATGTGTTCGAGGATGGAACTTCTTCGGTCGATGTCGTAGATGGCAAACTAGAATCACTGGCATACATTAAATCTGATAACCCCACTCCTGCATTGGTATCAATATTCGATCCTTCGTTGCTTTTACTCTTATCAGTCTCGGAGGAAATAAACAAGTCGTCCACCTCCGTCCCAGACCCAGCAACTTTTACTGTTACAACACTGATCCCAATCTTGATTTCTTTTATCGCATCTCTTTCCTGTTGCTGAAGACCAACGTTGAATGCTGGATCGACATTAAAGTCTTGCCGCAGCGTATAGTTTCCTTCAGGCGCTGGAAAGGAAGTTACATTTAATGGCGGCCCATGCAAGTCTTGTTGACTAAGGTTGACAGGCGGGGACTGATGATATTGTTTTGACGGCCCGGATGAGGAATTTGTAGATGAAGCTGGAGGATTGTAGAGATAGTGAGGAATATTGATCATGCCGTTCTAACGCACTGCAACCTTTATGTATTCAAAGTAAAAGTCGGGCTCCGTAGCTCTTGTTCGCTTGTCCCGAATTCTGGGTGACGGTTCGATCAGTTCCACCGTGCCTGCAAAGGGGTCATAAACACAATTCAAAATGACAGCACTACAGATAAATGTCTCGTAATAAATATGTTTGGTATATTTTTCTTTCGTTGAGTAAAACCCAAAAGTTTTAGATCCATCAAAGGCCCTAGGCCTTGCAAACACCCTCCACCGCGAAGTCATCAACCATTTTAATAGAGCTTCCCAACGACCATCCCATTTCATACCCGTCAATCTTCTTCATTATTGTCACTTTTCTATCTTCTGAAATCTCATAACCCGATTTCAATAACTCAACAATATATGTCAGCTCAAGGCAACTATCTGGATTCTCTTCTAACATTTTTATTACAATCCCATAATACTTGGACTCTACTTGCGGGTTACAAATGTGAGTTTGTAAAACTGCCAGTTCCCGTACACTGATTGTTTCCGGGATATCAAATGGTTCGGTGAGATCGTAAAAATAGGAAAATGCGTAGATTGGACTTTTAGAGTGGGTGGTTGACAATGGAGGTAAATAAGTACCGTTGAACCCGCATGGCTTGAGGACACACACTTGAGAAGATTTGTCGAATAATGCTTTTTTTACGAGAGTGGAACATTTAGATGGAGTTTCAGCAGTGAACCGAGGAGGACCATTGAAAGTCACCTCCGTTTGGCTTGTTTGCGACGTCTTGAATGTTTCTACTTTGTTCGGGGCGAAGCATGGGTTAATAATGGCGGCAGAAGGCGATGTGGAAGGCGGAATATGGCACGGCATGCCTGCGGATGAAGGCAACAAGCAAGATTTTGCTATCTTAATTGCTTCTTTTAACCCATAATTTAAGTATGAATGTTGATATAACGAGTATTTGTTTCCGTTGAATGATAAGTCGTGCTTCTGCGGAGACGGTTCGATGTGTGCCTTTGTGCCATTTTCGTACACAGGCTCAAAAACGATTTGAGTACTTGCGCCGCCAAGGTCCATGATAGCGGCGGTTGGAGCCTTTTTTTCGAAAGTCCTCAATAAATAATTTACTGTAATCCAGGCAAATACTCCTATAAAAAAACCGTTATATTAGACCTAACCAAGTAGGATAATTGAGTATGAAGAGAGCAATACCTTCATTGGCTCCATCCATCACATCAACCCCGACCTCTCCACCCACAACAGGGAACGGATATTGATTCCGCAAAAGCATCTTCACGGCTCTCAAAATTTCTTGACTTTGATCTCCTGGCAACTTTCTCAATCCTGCAGTGGCTTTAACTTGTAGAGGGGTACAGTGTTCCATATCGTCGGGCACAGCATCCTTAGCAATTTCCAATAAAGGCTTTAGAGACTCGGCGGCTTGCATGGCGTTGTTTGCGTAAGAGGATAATCCAGGTTTGACTTGTTCAAAAATTTCATGTTCTAATGACGGGGAAGCTGAATTGCAATAGTTGAAACGATAAACATGAATTCTGGACCCCGTCGATCCGGCATCAATCATTAATGCGTATTGAAGGTGTGGTAAAGAAGGGTCTGAAGGTTTAGAGCACTGGGTGGAAAACCGAACTGGTATGTATTTTCCTATTCATTAAATCATTCAAAGAGGTAAGTTCACTCTCTAGCAATTGATTAGCTCAAGGAGGGTAATATGTCAGAGGTTAACAAACCAGTGGAAATGGACCGCGGACTGAATGTCAGGTATAACATGAAGATAAATCCGGCAAAAAATAACAGTCTCCTTTTCGATTTTGTGAACCAAAGAAACATTTGCAGAGGTTGCGACGCTGGCGGCTCATGCCTGTCGGAATTTGAGAGCGTCCGCTTGTGCAATCGAATTGACGGTGCGGATGGCATGTTGCTGAGGTCAATAGCGAAGGAATTTGTGCTTCGACGTTGCGGGACGGGTCCAAAGAGTGGCGAGGAGTCGGATTGAGACATTCGACGACAGGGAGTTGGATTTGTGAAAGTGGTGATAGATTTAGTCGGTGGAGTTTGGGTTCAGCGGTCCGAGCGATTCACTCGTGCTGTGCTCCTTCGCTCTTTCAAAGTTTCAGCCGGTACATACGATATAAATCACTTGGGGCAGACTTGGTTCTCTCATCCAAGAATGTAGATATCAGCGCATGCCCCTTTCACAAATACAGATATGTTGCCTGCATGGGTTGCAGAATAGCTCAGTAGGAGTGGCTGTTTTGGAACAGTGTCCCGGTTATCTCATTCACGGCGTGCAAGTATCGTACCCAGACATATGCAATACAATATTCAAGTGAAAATACGGTATGATACACAGACGATTCACACATTCCAATACTCTCGCAAGCGTCATTTGCACAGCAAATGCAGGAAGGTGGATGAACAGCGCACGTGACCGTTGCTAGGAACAAACTCCATCCACAAGCCACTCTCTCTGTAATGGCAAACAGTAGTCGTCTGGAGAACACATCCATACGCTTCAGTTCTCCTTCCATAAATCAAATACATGTCGACGTTTGATGAATTAGCCGGCTCTTCGCAGCCCGCAGATGGCGATAACGAAGACTTCTCCTTCCTAGAAGTTCAACAAAAGCCTTCGTCTTCTTCCTCCGCTCGTGACGGGGATGGCTTCTCCCAATCGCAATCTAACAATACCCAGTTCGGATATGATTACCCAGACTTCTCTTTAGGATCTCTGAATTCGCAGGATGGGCTTGGGATGGGAATGGGAATGGGATTGTCATCGCAGTATTCAGGTGTTCGCAAACATCCGTTCGGCTCGTCGGGCTCGACTTTTGATTCTGTTTCGCAACAAACTCAATCGCAACTTCAATCCCAATTGAACTCGCAGTTGGATGATTTGTCGCTGTCACTATCCTCTCAAGCAATCATATCTGAAAGTCAAGATGGAATGGAGGACGGATTCAGCGGAACGCTAACTTTGGATGATAATTCGCAAAGTCAGTTGACTCAAACCACAACTGATGAAGGAGAAGACGGAGAAATTGCAAAATATGTCGAGAAAGATTTACCAGAACATGCTTGCAAGTAAGTGCCTAATAACTTAATGGCGATATAAAGTTATTAATCCAGATTATTCTTTGTACCAAGGTACTGCGGCATTCACTCTCCTTCATCCGTTGTTAAATGTTTGACTTGCAACAAATGGTTTTGCAATTCTCGTGGGAACACATCTGGCGCACATATTATTACACATTTAGTCCGATCACGTCATAAGGAAGTCGCATTGCATCCGGATTCTCCCCTGGGTGAAACTGTCTTGGAGTGCTATCAATGCGGTTGCAGGAATGTGTTTCTTTTGGGCTTTATTCCCGCAAAAAGTGATACTGTCGTTGTCGTGCTGTGCCGGTAAGTCTTATTCGAGAACATATATTCAGAACAGTATTTAAAAAGTCCGTTTATTTTTAATAGCCATCCGTGTGCGTCAGCTCCGGCATCCAAAGACATGTCTTGGGATACTTCGCAGTGGCAACCTTTGATAGATGACCGCAGTTTCTTGACATGGCTCGTGAAGGTGCCAACAGAGCAAGAACAGCTTCGTGCTCGACAGATAACGATGCCACAGATCAACCGATTAGAGGAAGTGTGGAAAGATGGCAACAATACTGCTACACTCGAAACACTCGATTCTAACGAAGGCGACCAAGAAGCAGTGCAACCAGTCCTGTTGCGTTACGAAGACGCCTACCAGTATCAGAATATCTTTGGTCCACTCGTAAAGATGGAAGCGGATTACGATAAACGAATGAAGGAGAACCAGACGCAGCAAGATATAGTTGTTCGGTGGGACATTGGATTAAATCAGAAACAAGTTGCTTGGTTTACTCTGCCGAAATATGAGTTGGGAGAAGTTAGAATAGCTGTCGGCGACGAATTGAAGCTAAATTACCGGGGTGAGCTACACCATGAGTGGCAGGGCATCGGTCATGTTATCAAGCTTCCTAATAGTGCGTTAGTTCTACCTCTTTGAAATTATTGATTTGCGATATTGACATATCCATACCCTTCGGGTAGATATTTCCGACGAATTCGCGCTTGAATTAAAAAGACACGAGAATCCACCTCTTCACTGTACTCATAATTTTTCTGTTGATTTCGTTTGGAACTCTACTAGTTTTGACAGGTGTGTATATGCTGGGATTTTGGAACATATTAATTAGTAACTAACTTCTCGGTGGAAGAATGCAAGGTGCGATGAAAAGTTTTGCTGTCGACGAAAATTCCGTTTCCGGTTACATTTATCATCGCTTGCTTGGCCACGATGTGGAAGCTCAAACCATCAAGACCCAAATGCCAAAACGTATTTCTGCCCCTGGGTTGCCTGAGTTAAATCATAGTCAGGTGTATGCAGTGAAGAATGTCCTTACGAAGCCCATCAGTTTGATTCAAGGGCCTCCCGGCACTGGTAAAACTGTTACTTCCGCAACGATCGTTTACCACCTCGCCAAAATGAACCCCGGCCAAGTTCTCGTCTGCGCTCCCTCGAATGTTGCAGTTGATCAATTAACAGAGAAAATTCACGCCACAGGATTGAAAGTAGTCCGTATAACTGCGAAAAGCAGGGAGGAGCTGGACTCTCCTGTCGGATTTTTGACGCTCCATGAACAAGTTCAAAATCTCGATACACACCGGGAGCTACAGAAATTGATTCAATTGAAGAACGAACAAGGCGAATTGTCCTCTGCCGATGAAAAGAAATTTAAGGCGTTGCGTCGAGCTGCGGAACGTGTGATATTGGAGAATGCCGATGTTATTTGTTGCACTTGTGTTGGTGCCGGTGATCCTCGATTATCCAAGTTTAAGTTCCGAACTGTCCTTATCGATGAATCTACGCAGGCGGCTGAACCTGAATGTATGATTCCTCTCGTCTTGGGCGTGAAGCAGCTTGTTCTTGTAGGAGATCATCAACAGTTGGGACCTGTCATCATGAATAAGAAAGCAGCCGCTGCTGGCTTGTGTCAGTCGCTGTTTGAACGATTGATTATTTTGGGGATTAAACCGATCCGATTACAAGTTCAATATCGTATGCACCCCTGTTTAAGTGAATTCCCTAGTAATATGTTCTACGAAGGAAGTCTACAAAACGGTGTAACCATAGGTGAACGCCTCAGAAAGCACGTTGATTTCCCTTGGCCGGTTCCCGAATCGCCAATGTTTTTCTACTCCAGCTTAGGCCAAGAAGAGATATCATCTAGTGGTACTAGTTACCTTAACAGGTAATCTCTGTCTGATATCATGTCGTATATCTCTCATATTTCTGACTTCATCGTATTCCTGCCATTGTAGGACTGAAGCCGCCAATTGTGAAAAGATTGTCACACGATTTCTCCGATCTGGTATTCATCCTTCTCAAATCGGGATCATCACTCCGTACGAAGGGCAACGGTCATATATTGTCTCTTACATGCAGTTTAATGGTGGCATGAAGAAGGATCTGTACAAAGAAATTGAAGTTGCCAGTGTAGACGCTTTTCAAGGTCGAGAAAAAGATTACATTATCTTGTCATGTGTCCGGTCAAACGAGCATCAAGGAATCGGCTTTTTAAGCGATCCTCGTCGATTGAACGTCGCTTTAACTCGTGGTCGATACGGAGTCGTCGTACTCGGCAATCCGAAGTTATTGTCTCGGCATCCGTTATGGCATCATCTACTAGTTCATTATAAGGAGCAGGGTTGTTTAGTCGAAGGCCCGTTGAATAATTTGAAGCCTAGCATGATTCAATTCTCGAAGCCGAAGAAAGCCTACAACAACGCTGAAGATCGTCAGAAACGTTCATTCATGCATGACGCGAGAGACTCGTTCAACAAGAGTATAGGACGAACAAGAGGCGGTGCACCGTTGTCGCAGCCTCAAAACTTCTCTCAATCACAGAATTTCCCTGGTTTTATGAATCCATTGGGATACATTCCCTCTGACTATCGTTCTCAAATCTCTCAATCAAATTTTTCGATTCCGTTGCCTCCATCATTCGGTGGTCCATTCACCCAAGAACCATCCCTCTCTGTGTCATCTCAAGCTTCTCAAACGTCTAAACGTAACATGCGTTCTCAAAAGTCCTCAGTCGCAAACCCGATGTCTCAGCATGACAATACCCAACCGCTATCGCAATCTTCACAGATTAGCTTGTCACAGAGTGATAGGCTGGGATTAGGTTTTGGGATGGGATTATACAATTCAAATAACATCGATGACGAGTACGATTATAAGAGCCAACCGGGATATCAAAGCCAGAGCCAAGGTTATCAGAGTCAAGGTTTCACACAGTTCTAAAAGGTTCAGAGAAAGAAGTTTAGGCATTCTGCGCCATGTAAGTCGACTGGCTGAATAGCATATTCGAGTCTGTTATTTCTTGGTTTGTTTCTAAATCATGGAACTCGGACCAAGGATAGAAATTGTCGGATCGGATGCTAATGAAGCTTAAACGACTGACAATTATGGTCTGTTTAAAATTCCAAATTCACCGACACGAGCTAGATATATAATGATGGAAGCAAAAATTCGGTGACTCATTAAAGATGTATGACAAGATGGGGAAATCAGTCTTGAAAGTCGTTGTAAGATGAACGCACGACGAACTGATTTGATGGCCTAAAAATAAAGGAACAATGACTCTGTTTACTCTGGATCAGAAGTAACTAAGGGCAATAACTAACTCATAGGGTCACGGTTTATTGATTTGAGTGCATTATGCAATCATTCACAGTTCAAGTTTGATTAACTGGAATCATCGCTTTCTCCGTTTCTTTCCTTTCACTTTTCCCGGCTCACTTTCTTCATCACTGCCCCTTTTTGCTGCGATATTAACCTTATCCTTAAATTCCTCCACGACCCAGTTTTCTAAGATTTCTGCCTCATGTTGCTCGGGGTACATAATTTGATATTCGATCACTTTGTCAAGTACCGTCTTGATTTCTGGACCGGGCGAAAGAGCTAAGAGTGATTGGACTTTCGAACCCTGTAAATCATCGGATATGTGGACGTCAGATCGCCGAAAACGCAACTGAAGGCTTTAAAAGCAGGCGATAATATGAAATGACATACACTAAGTAAAGAATTTAAATTCCAAATTTGCTCCAGTTTCAAGTTTTTGATATCACCCCATAACTCATCGTGCAGTTTCAAAATCGCGATTACCTCATGATTGTCATCATCCCATGATGGTGAATCTTCCTCTTGAACGATACACTCAAGTTTATCGGATACCGTGTACTTAAACAACGGAGCAAGAAGAAGCGTAAGATTTAGTACGATAGTAATCGGATACAGACTTCCAATTATATTCTTTGGAAGTGCAAGTGATCGGATTAAATTGCCTAGTTGTAGGCGATTTTCTGGGTGATCTTTGCTCATTGAAGACGAAAAGAGAGCAGAAAGAGTAGTCTGTAGGGCTGACAAATCTGATAAAATCTTGGTACTCATATCAGCATCGTGAGTCGATAATTTCAATGAGTTTTTAACGATTAGATGACTAGATACTGTGATGGTGTCCGGCCTGTTCGGTTTGGCTTGATATTTGTAATGACGATATGGGGACAAGGCAGCACAAAGATATAAAAGTCGAAGTGATGGTGATGAATGTGAGAACAGAGGAGCTGAAAGTAGAGCTGAAAGGTGGGTAAAACGAGAAGGGAGATTCGACAGCAACCTTCGAAAAATTGTAAGGAATTACAATAACCTAATCGGATATCCGAGTAAGAATTGCATACCATTTTATTGTGGCGGTCGCTTGAGAAGCTTTGTCATGGATGTTGATTTCGGAACCACCCAACTCACACATGTTGTCATTATACAGCCGAATTTCTGGTGGTATCAAGAAAGTGGCACGGTAGATTCCAAGATTGTCAATCAAGGAGATAGCGTGATTTGGATTTTTGCCTGTTGCTTTCTGTCAGTATACGGGAAACGGGACTCTTGGGCCGAGGACTATGTAGTGAGACCTTTCAACATTTTGTTCAATTCCGTCCCAATGCGTTCTTTACTAATTTTGGATATCAAAGCTCCCTTAAAGAAACGAATCGATGAGCGATGGATAGTATGACAACTTGAAACATGATGTCGTACCTGAATCTTCGGATCTCCAACACTATTGCAAATTTCATCAACCAGCCGAAACCCAAATCTGCTGGCGAAGCGAACTACACGTAAAATGCGAAGGGGGTCATCATCAAAGGTTTGAAAAGCAGGCAAGGGTGTTCGAATGACATGGTTCGAAAGGTCCGACAGGCCGTGGTTTGTATAATCCTCGATGGCATTGGTATGGATATTATAAAATAAAGCGTTAATGGTGCAATCCCGGCGAAGAGCATCCTGTTCTGGCGTTCCAAATTCCTTCAAACGCAATAACGTACAAAAAGAGTGAGTTGAGTTTTTCAAGAGCTGATTGAATAGGACAAACTTCAGCACTTACTACATCCGTCGGAATACGACTATCGGCGTTGTACGTCTCGCTTCGAAGGTTGACAAAATCTATATGCATACCAAAAAATTTGGCCGTAGCCGTTTCCAAATGCTTCGATTTTGACGGATTTGAACTAATTTTTGCAATGTGACGGCCATGATGATTTTCATGGCGCACGGTATTTTCATCTGAAATAGCAGATTTTGTAGTGGAAAGATACTCATTAACATATTTCGCAAAATCGAAGCCCATCATAGTATCCAAAGCCACATCTACATCGTCGCAGTCTAGCCCTAATAACTGCCGATGTGGACTATGTCAATGATTGTCACGCAGGTCTGGTATTCAGCCACCGAAGATGTACAACTTTACCTTGTCTCTGACCCAACCACCAGCAATCCTGCATTGTACAGGTTTTAAGTCTGGATAGGTCTTTTTAACGTACGCTGTGGTCTCAATCAATAATTGACACAACTGCTGTTCCTTTGGATTAAGGACGATAGACATTGGCTGTCGGGTAAATGGATGCGAGGCCATTGTTGTAGCGATTTTTGGGGATGAGCGTTCAAAAGATGTAAAATACTTTGGGGGAATCACCGTCTTGGGAACAATGGAAGAATGCACAGGGGTTGCGGGAGATAGCGAATGACGACAAATACGAGACACTACAGGGGTCAAAGTGCGCAGAAAAAGTGGAGATGAACTGCTCCACATAAACAGTAGTTATTAGAACTATGAGTTATCCCGAGCAGCACACCACGTCACAGATATGCTAGAGAGAGAGTGAGTATGGGGTTATCTTGTGCTCAGTCTGATGCGAGCAATAAACTTATAAAGTTATCACTTTTGACTGATAATAATAAGTCTTGGTCTGAACGCCTCGAGAGAGGTGACTTTTGTCCCCAACCCCTATTGAACAGGCCGCAGACAATGGCTACTCCGTGGATGCAGAATATGGCAGTTGCTTTCCTCTCCCTTTCACAAATCCCCCTCTTATATAGTCCTCCCTCAGTCTGTCCGACACTATCCTCTCGAGTCTCGACTAGCGTCCAGCCGATGGCCACGTATTGAACGTCATTCCTAGTTACGGCAAAAGATGGTCCTCTAATCTTAAATCGTCATCGAATTGTGTACCACCGCCAACTTATGCATGTACCCATCTCAAACCAGCTGAATTGTCGTCACAATTAATAAACCGTCCACAATGAAAACCCAAGTGAAGCAAATGAAAAGATCCCGTGGAAGTTTTCTTCTACGGAGAGATTCACGTCCTTTCGGTCAGAAATCTTGGATACATAGGTAAGATATTTTGCAATTTACAACCATGTTAGGAACAGAGTGAATCGTGGCCAGGATACAGTGATAATCTGACTGATTCAATCTGTACCGACTTTTTACTGCGTGAAATCTATTTATCGTGCAGATACAAAACTGTTCCCGTCTTGCTTGCATTCTGCCTCTCCCTCCTGCTCGAGTTGAGCCCCGTTCCCCTCCTTCGTAGCATCTACATTTCCGAGACAGTATATCATCTCCTCACAGCGTTCAAACTCAATACCTCGTTGTTTCTGTATATAGTCATCTCGTTATGCGCAATTTACAGTCTCCTCCACACCCTCTTGCCGTTCCGCTTGACGGCGCTTTTCTCAACAATATTTGTTTACGCCTTTCTCGTCGAGAAGTTGCACGGCTTTGACAGTCGGGGATATTTCTTACTTGCAATGATGGTAGTGGCTTCTGAAAATATCCTTGCGATAGCAAAGACTCATCAACCGCTCCGTATGTTATGCGCGGCTATTGGATTATTTTGGTTTGGATTTCGTGTATTCAAAAAGTCACGCGAGCCCAGTAGTTCTTTTGTTCCAACTGTTGCCAGTACACCCTCTGTTGGAGATGTCTCAGAGAGCAGCATAACCGTTCAATGGAATTTAAAGCCAACACCCAGTGGACAAACATCATTACCTCACACAGAATGGTTATCGCAGAAAATCCCTCTGTTTGCACTCTATGATAGAATGTTGAATGCGGTGACTCCGCCTGCTCGGCCTTTAGATCCAGTCATTGACGAAGTGCAAAAAGTCATCGTTGAACTTAATGGAGTTAATCACGCGGTTCTATCCCTTTTGCGAAGAAAGTTCGTGATAATGAACCTCAAGCCTGATTTCGACTACAGCATTAGAATATTGAATCTGACTCGCCGGGGTATTATCATACCTACCGAGATTATGAGAGTGAGAACGGCACCTTCAGCTATAATAGAACGACTTACAAGCAACTTTCCAATCGATAAATGTAAGTTATTTTGTCGTATATCTGCAAGACACCTGTCGCTAATACAGAACAATCTTTTGCTGTTGAAAAGCTTCAACTGGGCCATCTGAGATACATTCTTACACCACTTTATACTTGGAGAGTCGAGTGTCGCTGCTCGATTCGAAAGTCTGTAATGATTACGGTGTGGCAGATTCGGCTGTGTTTTGTACCGAGGAATTGGATGATCAGGCAGTTAAATCAGGTTCAGATTCTGCGCCTCCAACATCTTCCTCAGATGTAGAACAGTCCGCGAAAGATTCAATTTTAGAAGATGTTTTAACTGCCGAATTACTGGCTGACCGTGACTTTAACCAAGCAGTCGCCTCCCCCAATCTTTCTGAAATGATATCCGTCCGTCCTGATGAAATTCATATGGACATGGCCGCGGAGGAATCACCGTCCCTGACACCAGTAGAGCCGGCCTACGCATACAATGGGGAACTTGAACTAGCAGACGTAGCCTTATCGACTACCGCCAGTGAAGAGGACAGCCAATCCAGAATCGCCGAACTTCGAGGACTTCTACGTCTTAAATACGGTGAATTTAAATCACTTCAACAAAAAGCCGAAGAGTTGTCTTCTCGTTTATCCGAGCAAGAAAACCTTGTATCGGCTCATAAAATTCAGATTTCAACCCTTCAATCCGCTATGGATTTGATGGATCAGGCGGATTCAAACGCTGGAGTAAAATTCGAGGTGGAACAAAAGTATTTTGCCGAGTCAAAGTTATATTTACAATTAGAGAACGAAACTCAAAATGTGCGAATGGAGTTAAACGAAGTTATGAAATCCAAATTTGACTTGTTACAAGAGGTTTCAATGATTAGAAGAATGTTGGAATCACGGGAAAACTCGTCAACTCCCGAAACTCCGGCTTCACAATCATCATCTGTTTTCACAGATGTTGAAGCCCTGTCTTCATCCAATATCTCGTCGCCGGATTCTTCAAAATCTCCTACCAAATTATTAGTTAGACAATCAAGTGATCTCTTCAGTCTTATCAATCGAAGCAAAATGACAATTTCATCTGACGTTGAAAATGCGACATCTCAATTGATGAAATCTTTCTCTGACAATTCGACTCATCCCCAACAAACTGAATCGTCGTCGTTTTCTGCTTCATCATTTTTCTCTCGCCCTACAAATGTGAAACCGTCGCCTCCTATCACCGGCTTAGGATTTATGTTTGGTGATGCAACTAACAAAGTCTTGATCGACCTTTCCAAAACTTTTGGAATCTCGTCAAACCCGTTGGCATCGGCCATTATACCGCCATCAAAAGCTAAATTGAACACCAATTTGAGCTCAGTTTCTTCTACCCCACACTCGACGAATGCTGATATGACTCCAAAATTAGGAGAGAGTACTACTGCATACAGCTTGTTGTCGAAATCTTCTCTCCAAGCTGAAGTAGTGGGGGATAACACCTACAATGAGTCGGCTATGAGCCAATCTCCAAGTACATTTGATATTCGGCCCTTTGTGGATTTCGACCCATCCCGTCAGCCATCTGAAGATAATTATGACCGCCAGCAAGATGATTGCCCGAAAGATCGAATGAACATGGAGTGCCGAGTACCGAGCTCATTTGATATGCTGTTTCAATCTACACCTTTCTCTTTTCCGGTATCTACGTTTCTTAGTGAAGTCGGTTTGGGCACCAAAGAGGAATCTGCGTTCGCGGTGTCCCAGGATCAGAATGTGATGAGTGAATCAGATTTACAAAATGAAGAAGTTCATCAAAGTTCAGTTTATCCAATTACTGTCGAGGAATTAGTCAGTGGATCTGATGATGACTTAAAATACCCTGCTGAAACATTCTACAAGAATAAGTCCTCTGATGGTCCGGATTACACTGCCCCTACTGATAATGATGTGATTCCACCTACTTTTATCCCTAATCCACATACCACTCATACCCAAAATCAACTTCCTTATCATTTCCAACCTCAGTCATATCTACAGCAATACTATTCTTATAGTAACAACGCTTGTAAAAATCAAGCTTCTATTCTGACAAATCCGCAGGCAATTACGGCTTGGATTACACCAGTACCTGCTGACTTCAGCCCTGATCCGAATTTCGCTTTGTCTCTACCACCGTCGCAATACTTTGATACTACTTATAACCCTCCTTTATTCGGAAACGGTAGTGCCAGAACTGGCGAGACACGGGTAGGCAATTACAGCAACGATGAATTAGACGCCCCGATGCAATCTGTAGCTGGAATAGGAATCGATGAGGAAAAGCATCATCTCAATTACGACTTTGATGACGAAGACCTGTTTAATTCATACGGTTTAGATTACGAAAATGGAAATGGGTACCATGGTTATGACCAGTTCCTTGATTTTGCTGCCTTTTCAAACATCCTTGATAGCAACAGTCATCGTTACGGCAATCGGCAGATGCAAACTTCGCATCACACAAGACCACGCTCTACATTGTCGAGCGAAAGCTATTCTGATAGCTTCAAACCGAAGTCCCAAGTGCTTTCGGAGAAACAATTCAAGAAAGAAACTCGAAAGCTTAATCCTTCCAATCAGCAACGCGGTGGCAGCAAAGATAAAAAATCTCACCAAGGTTACAACCATCTCGCGGGCTCTCATACATACCATAAAAAAACCAAGTATACCCAAAATAGTCATGGTACTCAGCGACACAAGAAGAAGGACGACTCGGCGAAGCTGGAGAGAAACTATGAAGAAAGCCGAAACAATCATAGTGCGAGCAGGTACAGCCCTGATGACATATCATCATATTCTCCACCCTAAAAAGATCATTCATTAATTTTGTGTTCTCTTAGGTCTGAAACAAACCAAAACAGACATCGAGGCAGATCTGGAAAAATCAAAATTTCGCATCCGTCTGTAAATTCGAATGAGGTTACATCTCAAGATATTATGGATATACCCCAAACCGAAGCTTCTTACACTCCACATGACGGAAGCATAAATGGAACCAAAAACGGTGAACAGTGCGGGAATGGAACTACTCAACGGCAAAGAAACTGGTCACGTAATTACCAGCAAAATCGACGTCCCCAGAAAGCGGACAAATCATCTAACAAAGAGCGCAAAATTTCCATGAACGCAGATAAATGCACTGGGACGCTGGGCAATCACGAACATCAAGGAAAGAAGCTGGAAAAAAAGGAAGCGAAAGAGAAACATAAACTCAACAAAGCATCGTTTCGATCGCATCCAGATAAACAACCGGGGGATACAACTGATGAGCATGAAAATATCAACAGTGCATTTGATGGGTTAGGAAGCGGGAGGAACATCAATTTAGAAGTGAGCAAGGTGGAGCAAAACGAAAAGAAGAGAAAAGACAGTAGGATCGGTGTTGCCGTTTGAATTCTGTAAATACTGCATTCTGGTTGACGGTTAAATATCTTAGCCTAGCTAGTGAAAAATTCATCACGAATTCCCCGTAAATCGTGATTATGTAAGGGAACCTTGTCCGCCGTTCATCGCTCATAAAACTGGAGAAAAGCGTTATGGCAAAGATTATAGTGCTTGTTCCGGAGTTTCATCCCGGCTGTAAATTATAATTCTCGTATAGTGTCAATATAATCAATCTTGACTCTTGCTTCACTCAAAGGGCCTTGTAGATCGAGTAGTTCATCAAGGCTTCATATCACAACCACATGCGAAATGCAAGAAATTCATTTTTATTTGGAATACGTCGAGTCGTCGACAGCAATTTGGGGGACATCATTATTTTGTACGAAACGCAAGTCAATCGGTGGCAATGAACGATAATTTAAAGGAGTCGGCAGCAACCAATGTCTCAACATATTTTGAATTAATAGTATCGGTGTGGACATTCTTGTTTTGAATTTGCGCCCAGAATGGAATAAATTCGTTACCACCAAATCAGAATATTCTTTCAATTGAGTCTATGGCGTAAGCGTAGCAAAATATTTATTGTTTATTGAATTTATTCGTTATATTCCTTGCTCTATCCTCGGAAATGGAACAAGGTTTTGAGATGAATGGTTGACAGATGACCGCTTTGATGCCAACTGTACGACTTCTCGACACTCGCTATGGCCACGCGTTAATGTGATTATGGATTTATAGTTTTTTTTTTCAATCATCGTCATCTTCCACATCGTCCAATTCATCTAAATTCTCAGCCTCGAAAAGTGACTCGTCCACTTCTCCTTCACCCAGAGCGGATGTCGCCGCTCCTTCTTCATCTCCATTCTCTACAGCTGTCACTTTTTCCTTCCCTTTATCCTTTTTGGACGGACTAGATCCCTTACTTTCATTTCCTTCCTCGTTTTCCTCATCTTTCCTGTACATTGTTAAATCAAAGGCGTCATCTCCTTCCTCAAAGTTATCTTGAGCACCCGCCAGTTCTGGATTGAACGTGAACAGATCACGACCAGAAAGTCCTTTGACTTTACCGGCTTTAGCGGCTGATTCTTTCGATTTTCGGGTGGCCTCCAGATCTTTAGCTTTCTTGTCCAGACGATCTTTCTTCCATTTCGTGAAGGATTCGAGGGTGACGGGCGTCAAATTCCCTCCGAGTTTGTGGCGCTGAAAAGCGAAACGTCAAAACTCAGGCACTAAAATACACAAAATGAAATAAGTTGAGAAAATCTAAGTTACCTCTGTTTCCAGGAATTCCTCCAGGCTGATAGTCTCTTCTTCCGATTTTTCTTTTTTTTCCGCCTTCTTCTTGAGAACGAAACCTGGAGGCAAAGCATGTCGGTATTTGCATGAATCGCCACCACCAGGACAAATCCAAAACCATCCATATTTCCCTGTTTCCACCGCATCTAAGAAATGTTTACAGATCTTAAAGTTGCCCAAAGTTGTGTTAAACTATGTTTTATCCAACCAACAAAAGCTATTAAAAGACTTACAATTTCGGTGGTCGTCTTGGGATTACCATGTTTACTTTGGACTACTTCTTCCAGCTTCTTTTGATCCCATTTATCCATTGTGTCATTTTCCTTTTCAGCACCTTTACTGTCCAGCCTCCGATCGGTATACAAATCGATTTTTGAGGTCTTTCGGTCAATATCGACATCATGAGAAAATTTACATTTATCGCCTTTCTGACATTGACCGGCTTTGAAAAATTGACAGAGAACGGTTTTGGGGTCGACTCCAAAAGGAACTTTTTGCTGTTGAATGGGCTTAAATAGGGCCGCAAGCTCAGCTTTCTTTTGTTCTTCGAGCTTCTTCTTTTCGGCCAAGGCCAGTTTCCGCTCTTCTGCTGCTTGCTAAATCAATTCAACGAGTATCCGCGATTATTGTGAAGAGAAGGCGTAGTTGGCACCCAAAGCAAAATGATAGTATATAAAATGAACCCGCAAGACAAGTCAGTCATTAGAATTAGCAACTCGGGAATCTTCCCAACCATCCAATGACTACAACTTTTCGAAAAATTGGGAATAGATTTTCTGAATTCTGAAAAAGGTCGTATCAATTTATAACACAACTTATCATACCTGGGCCTTTTTATTGCCCGACTGCTGCACCTGCTGTGTTACTTGCTGTACAAATTTTTGAACTTTGGCGCTCTTTTGCTTATTCTTTAAACCAAAAGTTTTATCCTCTATGACTTTCGCCTTCTGTTTCTGCTCGGTTTTCGACGATTGACCTTTCTTTGGTGGCATTACGACGATGCTAGTGAGGTAACGACAGTTCCTTGGTTGACAAAGTTGGTATTCAATCTCCTAAGAAGGGAACAGAACTTTTTCGACAGTCGGTGGTACGATGTCACGTGATTGTCGTCTATTAAGAAAATTACTACTGTTGTCGAGGGAATGATTATAGGATGATAAACCTATATATTGAATTTAATTATGAGTTATTAATATGTTTCACAGAAGTATGTTTGAATTATGATTATATTATCTAATGTATCCAAGTCATTCGAGAATGCCTGGAGCTTAAGCTTCACAATAAGACATACGAGGAAGAAGATCGCAGAGATATATTACATGATTCATACAATTTACAGAAACCCATATTCTTTCGCTTGAAGATTAGAAGATGCGCAATAAATGTGGTGTAGTCAGTTAATCGCGGGAAGAAATGAGTGGCTGAATGGTGTTTGAAGCGGTGTGCAGAATCTGAAAATTCTCTAAATTCCTTCCTCTGATAGCGATTTAAAAGAACTAATCCCCAATATTGCACAATATTGCAAGGATTCAACAATAGCGGAAATGTTGCCTACGCCCGATCTATCCCATTTTTCTTCTAAGGATTACGATAATGTGTATGAACCTGCCGGTACATATCGTCGACTATTTCATGTGCCATTCTAGTTCGATGACTTAGGTTCGATCTGTTCCGATATCCATGGCATAGAGGACACATTTTTATTTTTAGACGCAATCGAATCAGAATTAGACATATTACGAAAATTGAAACCACGGATTGTCCTCGAAATTGGGTTAGTTTCCGCTTTTACTCTGAAGGGGCGATAAGCACTGTAGAGAACGAGAGAAAATTCTTACTCTATGCCAGGTGAAATTCGTTGTATTTTTCTACGGACCTTAATTCATCATGAATATCTCACTCAGATCAGGTTCCGGCACAGTTTCAACTTTCGTAGCTCTGCATCTCGGGAAAGCTGAAGCCAGTATGTATTTTGAATCAAATCTTCCGTCGTTTTCAAATGACTATGACTTATGCTAACTTCCTGGTTGTAGTGTATTTATGTTCCGATATCAATTCTGATGCCACAACTGCTACGTCTCGGACAGCGCAGAAAAATAATGTCTGTTTCTTCACGAAGTATAGCCATCTGAATCTGTCTACAATTTACATTTGCATTCCGATGTGTTTAGGTCTATTTAGAATGTATTGAGTGTCATTTACTTCAACCATTCCTTCCCCGCCTAGCCAACTCCATCGATCTTCTTCTTTTTAACCCTCCCTATGTCGTTACACCTTCCTCCGAAGTCGGTTCAACAGATATCACGGCGTCATGGGCAGGCGGTATTAATGGAAGGGAGGTAATTGATAGGCTACTACCAACAATACAGAATATTCTCAGTCCCAGGGGCATATTCTACTTAGTCGTCATCGAGGAGAATAAACCGGAGGAAATCAGACAGTTAATGAAGAATTTCGGGTTTGAGAGTCAGGTATATAAACCTTTATGATTGACGATATCAAGTTCCACAATTTAACTATCTGTTTGTTGGTATTTTTGGTCCTGCCTGTGGTGTTCTTCTCCACCCACGTTTCGGAATTGTTCAGGTAGTGATAACGAGGAAAGCGGGCCGCGAGAAATTGTATATTGTCAAATTTTATAATGCATGTTCAAGTTTGAATATATAGGAAAACTTAGTTCTAACAACCTTATCCAAAAATTACTCAGCGAGGTCAGTGACCGGAAGCAATAATTATTAGTCGTGTTCGTTCTCTGTAATAACATACATTAATCCCCTAATCGTCCAAAATCATGATCGCAACATGCATAATTTCTTTCACGTGAAGAAAGCAAGTCATCAACACGTAAAGTATATAATTTTTATTAAACACTGGATGTTGCGTGGAAGTTCTTGTATGACGATTTTCACGTGATGTGCCCAAACAAAATGAGCATACCAGCAATGACATAATAAGTGCCTCTGCAGTACTATAATGTTTTAAACGCTGGCTTATCGATTCTCGACACACTGTCTTGAATATCGTCATTTATATAGTAGGCATCATCTGCTTTTCAATTTTGCGCGATCAACGTCCAAGATGTCCACTGCCAAACCTTCTACAGCTGAAGACGGCAAATCCACTGTCGCATTGCCGAGGAAGAAGTATTTCCGTCAACGTGCTCACGCAAATCCGTTTTCTGATCACACTCTGCATTAGTAAGCTTGATTATAAATCATAGTGGGAGATGCGAAACCTTTGAGCTAACTGTGCTTGTTCAGCCCTCTCTCGCCAGCGAAAATGGATTGGTCAAGTCACTATCCTGCGTTATGGCTTCACTCAAATACCTCTAATCCCGAAGTAGAATTTGCCGATATTGGTTGTGGATACGGTGGATTGTTAGTTGATTTAGCGCCGCTCTATCCCGATAAGTTGATGTTGGGGATGGAAATAAGAACAAAAGTAGAAGAATATGTTCGCCAGAGGATTGTTGCGTTAAGAGAAAAGACACCTGGGCAATACCAGAATATCAGTATCATCAGAATGAATGCGATGAAGTTCTTGCCTAATTTCTTCAAAAAGGCACAGGTAAAGCTCCATTGGAATGTTCTTGATCATATTGAAGATCGTGCTAATAGAAAACTCTGATGTCCTTTTCAGCTTTCAAAAATGTTCTTCCTTTTCCCCGACCCACATTTTAAAAAGAAAAAGCACAAAGCTAGGATTATTAGGTAACATCCGTTTTCTACCGTTTCGTTCCTTCTGTTTATGCCATGCTGAATTTGCAATTTTAAGTCCTACTCTCCTTGCGGAATACGCATATGCACTTAGACCTGGTGGTATTATTTACACAATCACGGATGTCCGAGACCTGCACGATTGGATGGTAAAACATCTCGATGCTCATCCATTATTTCAAAGATTAACAGAGGAGGAAGAGAAGCTGGATCCAGTTGTACCCTTTGTCAGGCGGAGTACGGAAGAAGGCAAAAAGGTGGAAAGGAACCAAGGGGACAAGTTTTTAGCATGTTATCGGCGTATAACTGACGAAGATGAAAACGATGATGAGATGTAGAATAAAATTGTATTGCATCTAGGCCGAACACTATCTTTGGCGTTTGTGGAACGCGTTCTTTTTGAAGATTCACCAAGTACCCATTAATGTAGTTGTAGCTTCCCAACATGTTGAGTTGGACTGTGTTGAAATTATTTGTTTGAGTTATTTATTTCTTCCTTTTTTTTACATGTCCGTCCGCTGCCCTACATTTCTCAGTTTGAGGTTTATGCAGTAGCTCGTTTTTCCCTTTTAAACGAAATAAACCGCACATGCGGAAAGGAGCAATAATACCTGAGTCTAACCTGGTCTGCGAAACCTGTGTCGGGAGAAGGCGGCGCAAGGGCGGTGAATTATTTGTCGGTGTTTGAATGAGGAGTCGTTCCAGTCGAGTTCATTCCACACCGCTGACCCTGAAGTGCGCTGAACCCAGTAGGGCCAGGCTGGTTCATGGATGTCGATGTCGATACATTATTAATTACTTTCGACATTATTGCAGATATTCCTTTTTCGGGTGGTTCACGGATGTTGATGTATTACTAATTCCTTCAAACATTGCTGATAGTTTTTTATCTGAACTTCCTGCGTATATAGTATACACCCTTGACGTTTTTCATCATTGGGGCGACTTTGGCCTCTGCCGGGCCTGTAGCAACATGAACTCCTATTTGCTCTTATTGTACCCCTGAGTTATCTCCTGAGCTACTTATTATGCTCATGTCATTTCCACAAATGGTACAAAACGGGAGGCGACAGATAGCAACAATCACGACACGACCCCCGTTTATCAGAGGTCAGTGGTTAGTCAGGTCTTCATCGACATACGACACCGGCCCGAGGTGAATTAATTCTGCACTATCTGCCGTACATTTTATAACCTCGCGCATAGACTTCAGCACACGACTACTGATATTATTTGAACCTAACCATTCCGTCTCGCCCAAGAAGAAGGCTATAATATAAATACATCACTGAGCTCTTCCCGTCTCTTTTGCCAACCATTGCGAAACATGCGGTTATCCGGATTTTTTTGTACAGCGTTGCTGGTGTTGCTATCAGTTTGTTGCACTCGAATTGCTGCACAAATAGATATAAAAATAGGAGTGATTGTTCCCAATATCACTGACTTGAGATTTCTGGGTTAGTTTAACGAATATTATTTTACTGTGAAAACACCGCAGCATGTGGAAGCATTGACATTTGAATACATCTAGCTGACGGCACATGGCATATGCTTCAAATGTACGCCGACCAAATAAACAACGACACCAATCTTCTTCCGCCTGGTTCAAGAATTTCAATCTCCGTGAAAAGTAGTGACCACATGCCATCGCGAGCAGTCATCAGGGCATTGGAATACGCGCAGGACGAGCAAGTTTTCGCCGTCCTTGGTAAGGCCTTGCTTATGCCCGTTCAAAATTCACTTGTTAAGTTTAAGCACTCTATTCACACTGATGCTCCATACTTCTTAATTAGGCGAAATGACATCTAGAAGTACTATTCCCCTGGCTCTCTCTCTCAACAAATTTCGAACTCTTGTCTGTTCGGGCTCTGCCACTAATTCGGATTTATCCAGTAAGATTAACTACCCTTACTTCTTCAGAACATTGTATGTGTAAATGCCATGAAGATTTAGTTATATTTTATATTTAACTTTATGGCCATTTTAGGGCGAACGATAACCTTCAGGCAGTAATCATAGCCAAGTATTTAAAGGTACGCGTTCTGAAGGCTGTTGAGCGCATGATAAAGTGAAATCTGACGTAATTTCATTTTCGTTACCATAATAGTTCATGGGTTGGACCAAGGTAGCAATTGTGGCAATGTTCGTGAAGTTTCTATAAAGCTACATTTTCTCCTCATCAATTATTCTAACAGCCATAATTTTCGGACCTAGCAATGACGAATACGGACTTGGACTTTCTAAAACATTCCAGGAAGCCGCCAACAACCTTAATGTTACCGTTGTCACTCAGCAACTATACTTGGCAGCAAACCCGGATTTTGTCGGTGATATGAGGGCCTTGAAAGAGAGTGGCGCCAGAATAATTGTTGTCTTCGGAACAAGAGACTATGGGCCAGAACTCATGATAGAAGCCCGAAAGCAAGGACTTGTTGGTAAAGATTTTGTTTGGATTTGTTCCGAGGCCTTTTTTCCCGCTGTTGTATCCATTGTAGAAGAAAAAAGCTATACTGCTGAACATATGGATGCTGTTGACGGGATGATTGCTGCGTATCCTTTGGAGGCTGGTGATTCAGCACTCGCACAGAATGTGACAGCCAACTATGAAGCTCGGTTCAGCAGCAAACCAGCGCCGTATGGCTACTTTTTCCATGACTGTCTTGCGACAATTGGTTCGTAATCACATTTCACGTATGATCCAAGCAGTGAGGTCAACTAATGCGTGCAACTCCCTTAACGTAGTATACGGTATTAAGAATGCTTTACAGAAGAATTCTTCGTTGACCTTACCTCAGCTGTTGAATCGCTCAGATTCATCGATTGACGCTGTTAACTTTGTCAGTGGTCTCCAATTTGAGGGTGCGACAGGAACAGTATTCTTCGACTCTAACGCGGACAGAGTCGGAAAATTCGCGTTCATGAATAACCAGAATGGAACAATCAAAACAGTTCATACTTACAATCCACTCACCGATAAATTCGAATCAAGCTCCGTAGCCCCTCAGTTCTACAACGGTCGCACTAGCATTCCATCTGACACGCCTACATTTACCCAATTATTAGTTTCTTGGAATGATCCATTTGTCATAACTCTCTTAGTTTTGCATGGCATCATGATTCTAATCGTATCAAGTACTTGCGGAATTTTATGGCACTCCAAGGATACGAGTAATGTGAAAGCCCTTTCCTTGAATTTTGTTTATCTAGTTTCAGTAGGGGTACGTATGAGACAGTTAATACGGAGCGTATGCCATGTAATCTCACAAATTCCTTCTTAAGTTGATAATTTTGTATGGTTCCGTCTTTTTATTTGTCGGAGTGCCTAACTCTGCGCAGTGCGTCGCGCAAGTGTGGATTCCAGTATGTATTCCTTCAAACTGACTTCGCAATCAAGTCTCTGTTACTGAATTATTTGGTTTTAGTGGTTAGGGTACATAATTGTCACTAGCAATTTGGCTGTAAAGGTGTACCGCATTTACAAGTAAGTTGATTACATCCCTACTTCTACTTTTTCACGAGTAGTTGATCTAACGGTGTTAATATTAGGATTTTCGGTGATTATCGCGATTGTAACTGTTAGTCGACATCATCAGTCAATTAACGACAGCTAGTTTTTTATAGATAACCCACAAATGAGTCAAAGAAAATCACTCCAAGACAAATATTTGTTGGGCGCCTCCTCCCTGTTGATTTTCGTTGAAATTATTTTGCTTATAATCACGACTACAACGGATCCACCAACTGCAAAACGTTTTGTAGATAAGAGCTTGTCCGTGGAATACACTGTTTGCGTTCAAAACAAGCCAACAGAAACTGTCGCAATCTTGCTAACCTATAACATGTAAGTTGCTTTGTTCATCACTTCATAATCATCAATGAAGCCATGGTACTAACCTGGATCTAATTTTGCCGTATTTGCAGACTCATTCTTTTCTCTGTGTTGTATCTGGCCTTCAAGACAAGAAGTGTAGTTAGTCGATTCCGAGAATCTCGCTGGATTGGATATACCGTTCAAAATGTTCTCATTACCATTCTGGTTTTGGCTCCCATCATCAACACTACCACCCCTGGCAATGTGAACGGCATATTTTATACTCGAACAGTTTTCATGTTTTACGCTACCACGGTCGCGTATGGATGTTTGGCGGGACGGTTATTGTTCATATTGTACAACGATAGCAAATTAGGAAGAGCATCTATCTCGACTAGCTCAATGAAAGTTGGAATGAAGTCAAGTAACTGGGGCAATGCAAGCGGAAAGTTAGCTTTCCCAGATGTTGCGGAGGTAACTATTACCATTCCTCTTTGATTGTGAAAGAGAGCTGGATTGACATATTTCGCAACTAGAATGTCATGGAATGCGACGCGGTGATCAAAATTTCGGGTTCTTTCTTCTCTACCTGGCGTTCTCACAGAATTACACTTTTTAAGAAGAAGCAAATTCTCGTCATTCGAGATCAAAGGGTTGCAATTGAGCAGGTAAATTTTACTTTTATTCTCAGGATATTAAATGGATCGCAACTGACTTTTTTGACAGCCTTGCGAAGCATACGCAGTGGGTGGAATATCCATCACACCATCCGAAGAATTCGACAATTGTATTGTTCTGATTACTTCAAAACATAATTATTTAATACAATTCCTTGATGCGGAATCATTCGCATCTTGGGGTGAGGCGTTAAATCGTATTCAAACCTCGGGTTCAATCCATCCTACAAATCATTCGAATCCCACCAGTCATTCCAAAGTGTCTGGAAATCAGTCGAAAGTATCGAATTCATAGAATCTACTTGCGTAGTTTTATTATTTGTTTTTTATTTAGTGAATATATTAATTATTCTCGGTGTAAGCTCCAGTTTTGCGTAGGAAATGTAACACATGTTGTTCGTAATTATTTAATTGTTTTTTCCAATATCAATACAATGGCCACTACTGTTCTTACTAGAATAGGGCATACATATTAAACTCATTCCTCCAGCGTCATTTTCGATACGTCATTCGTAATAGCTGACAATTTATCATTCATTTTCTGAAATGCCTGCTCAAAATCTTCTTTAATATCATCAATATGTTCAACTCCAAGACTCACTCTAATCATGTCCGGCGCCAATCCAGCCGAAACTTGCTCTGAAGGAGAAAGCTGCTGGTGGGTAGTCGAGGCAGGGTGTATCACCAGCGTGCGGGAGTCACCGACATTCGCAAGATGCGACGCAAGTTGGAGGCAGGTGATAAAACTTTTAGCTGATGTTAAACGAATTAGAATTGCAGTAATTGGAATACACTATGGACACGACTTAAATCTCTACCTGTTTCAAAGCCGCCTCTAAGTCCGAACGTTAGGACACCACCAAAACCTCGCTGCATATATTTTTTCGCTTGTTCATGGTACTGGTGGTTTGGTAACCCTGTAAATGACACCCATGAAACTTCCGCCCGTTGTTGAAGCCAAATGGCGAGGTCCTGTGCATTTGAACAGATACGATCCATCCGAAGAGAAAGAGTTTCAAGTCCTTGAAGCAGAAGGAAGGAGCCGAATGGGTTTTGACAAGGCCCTGGTAAAATTGTATTAATAAAATACGGAGAAAAGAATGGAAGGAACAGATGTGTGGGCCTCACCTAAGTCTCTCAATAGTTCGGCTCTTAATCTCATAGCGAATGCTACATTCATTTTCATGGGGCCCTCAGGACCGAATACATCCCAGAATTTTAGACCATGGTATCCGGGGGACGGCTCCGTAAAAAGCGGAAATCTTCCATTGTTCCAATTGAAATTGCCAGAGTCGACAACTGTGATTATATAGTCTCGTCAACTTCCTACTAGGGCGCTAAGAGTTGGGAATTCGCAACGTACCTGCACCGCCGATGGTGTTGCCGTGGCCTCCAATCCATTTCGTGCAACTGCAGTCAATGAAAATGTTAAATTCACGCCAGCAAAGACGAAATCATTCCAATCAAAGCACGGCAGTACCTATGGACGACGATGTCAGCACCGTGCTCAATCGGACGTATGAGATATCCACACGCTCCAAATGTGTTATCTACCATCTACGAGAAAGGATTGTAAGCAGCACTGATTGTTTAATTTTTTAAATACTTGAGAAAACTCACCAAAGGAATGCCAGCGTGATGTGCCACATCGGCGATTGCCCGCATATCGGGAACGTTACCTCTAGGGTTACCCAGACTTTCGATGTAAATTGCCTTTGTCTTGTCATCTATTAGGTCTGAAAATTGCTTTGAGTCATCGCCGTCTACGAATTTAACGTTGATTCCCAGACGGGGCAAAGTGACCTGACGGGAAGAGTTTGTTCAATGTCACCCATTTCATGTATAAGTGAGACTGTAATATTACTATATCGTACAGACCTTGAATAAATTGTATGTGCCACCGTATAAGTAGCTCGTTGAAATGATATTATCGCCCGCCTGGGCCAAAGTCAGAATTGCAATCGTTTGAGCAGCCTGACCTGATGAAGTAGCAACGCCCATGACACCGCCCTCAAGTGCAGCAATTCGCTGCTCTAAAGTCGAACTACCATAAAACGGTACGATAGAGCAAATGTGTCAATTTATCATTCGAAAAAACGCAAAATTATAATTTACTTACTTGGTAGGATTCCCAATTCGAGAGTAAACATAGGAAGGATCTTTCAGCTCGAAGATATTGGCAGCATGTTCGGGGCTCTTGAACACGAATGACGTGGTGGCATATATTGGAACTGCTCTTGCGTTGGTGGATGGACAGGGGGATTGACCAGCATGAACTTGCAAGGTTTCAAACCGGTAATTCTTGTTGGTTGGATCTAAAGACATGTTCGATTGAGTAGACTATATGTTTAGAGTATACAGCGGGCAACCCAAGTATTTATAACAAGGCAATCCGGGAGTAAAGTCCAAAATTAAATAGAGTTTGGCGCTTCCTGGTAATGAAGTCTCAGAGGCAGTGAGCGTTTACGATGTGTCCTCTTCGGGCTGTGCTGCCCTAACATCGTGAGGTCATCATCATATGGGGGCTGTGCTGAAGCGACAATCGCTCTAGCTGAGACAGCAAGCGAAGAACTCGGCGTTGATTGCGTTTCGAAATGGAATACAATCCTTGCAATACATGAGTCGAGGATTTTTGTGATGTCCATGTAGTGTCCATGTTCCCTGGACGAATTGAGTTGCTGTCAATAATGCGAATGCGCGCAAGTTGTGCTGGTTCACCGAGGTTCACTGGGTTCACGTAATTGCGCGCCAAACTCCGCTCGAGGCACAACAACTCACACCTCACAAGTCGCACTTGCATTTTGGTTTGTTGGAGGCATGATCAATGATGCAAGATGCCAATGTGTTTGGTCTACGACAGATGAGTCCAGAAGCTCCGTGATGGTTTATACTTTTTTATACTGATATTTGTATAGTCAATGGCATGATGTATGTGCGGGGATTGATTTGCTTGCTGATTTGATTTGATAGATTTGATTGTACTTAATTCTGGGAAACGACGCCCCTTGATTGTCGTCACGAGTGACTGCTAGTGCTGAAATCAACTGACATACTACTGACATACACGAGAAGAATAGTCATGTCAAAGCCTGTCAAAACAAATGAATGGAATGATGTTAGTGACTTTCTAATTAAGAGTTCAGGCGGGTTCAGGAAGTGTTCAGGAAGTGTTCAGGAAGTGTTCAGGAAGTGTTCAGGCGTCTTTTGCAATTATCTCCAGACGATCCGACAGCAGTTTCCCATGTTCAGCAAAGCTTGAGAAATGGGAACCGAGTACGACTCTCATTCTTGAATTCATGTGGAACTGTCATCAATACAATGTGAGCAAATAATTTCGCCTCCGGCAAATACATAAGTACCAGGGGCCGCCGTTCTTCCGTATTTTTGTTGAATTCGAGGTCAATTTGTTATGATTCGCGTACGCAGTAGGGAATTGTATACCGTGATCCTCCTCGGTTGTATGATTTTTTCAATCTACTCTATTTCAGCAACTCTACCGTACTTTGATGCCCACTCTAGATTCAGTGGCGTCGGTGCGCCACGGGAGAGACTGGGATCAAAGGAAAGAGGGAAGGCACTACTGAAAGCCGGTGTGGAAATTTTCGAGATTCTGTATCCGTCAACAACCCTAAGTAGGGAAATCCGAGTGCGAACCCAGAATGAAGTGGATGTCAAAACCAAAAAAAGAAGAGACGACGATATAGCGGATTCGACAATTACTGGATATGCTACATTGCTAAACGCGATTATGTCAAAATCATATATTTCCCGCCCGACATCGCTTTCACCAAGACCAGTACCATATACAACCAAATCTAGATTCGCCTACGTCACTTTATTAACGAGCACATCGTTTCTCCCGGGAACCTTGGCCCTTTCGGAATCAATTTATCAACAAGCCACCATAGCGGATATAATAGTTTTGGTGTTATCACATGTACCGCATTCTGTCAGAACGACTTTATGTGGGTATGGACTTAAAGTAATGGAAGTCGAGTACATAAGAAATCCGAACAAAAATATGGTCACCTCTAGACAGAAATATAAGTTTGCCAAATTACGGGCCTGGGAATTAGACGAGTACGAAAGCATTATCGTTTTAGGTCTGTGAACATTCTAATGCTCTTTCGACCACTTTGGTCGTCGGCCGACTGTGTGTCTAAAAATTTGGCCAAAATGGAATAACTTTTTACTAACCTTTTACTGCGATTGTCGGTTGAAAACTATAGATAGCGACATGATAGTGTATGTTTTTCTTTTGAATTATCACCAATATGACCATGTTCAAACTTCGATATGCTAATATCTTCGGCTAGCCTCCAAAATATAGATGAGCTATTCCATCTTAACACTACTTTATCTGCCGTGAAAAACTACGACTCGCCATTTTCCGCATCCAAGATCCGAGCAGACCCTGAATTAAGTGATCCATCTCGTCGAATTTTTAACTCGGGATTAATGGTGATTAAACCGTCGCGTACCGTCTTCATTGACATGATGTCAAAAATTCATACCCTTAGATCATATAATGGTGGAGATCAAGGATTCTTGAATGAATACTTCAAAAATTGGACAGAATTGGATACTGTTTACAACACGAATAAAATGGTAAGCATTCGTCCTTCGTCATTTCATCCAGTGTCAAACCTACGCAATCCAGGCCTCATCTTCTTTCTACAGCTTTTCAAATACGGTAAAGAGTCGTTTCCCCTAATCAGCAGTATCAAGGTCATACATTTCGTTAGAGCTAAGCCTTGGTACAGAAGGGAAGATCAATTCGAAGCGAAAAAATTCCTTGAGCTTTTTGATACTCCAGAGGATTATGAACCACTCAACCAACTATGGCGAAAGTATAACACTTCCCTTCGTAAACGAAATCCTAATATCTCTAAATGTAAAAGACGCAAGGACGACATTCAATGCATAAAGACATGGTGGAAAAACTACCGGAGGCTTCCTGCGGCTTTGACGACTTTTTGCTTCCAAATTTTCCCATTTTATTGTCATCCTTCCCTTCCCTCAAGCTGCCGAGATCGCCCCAGTTTAAAAACTGAGTATTTTGAGGAAGATGTCAGTTTGGTTACACAGCTCGATATCGCCAGACTTCCTAGACTCAAACAAATGACGTTGGAATGGTCTGGGCCCATATCTGCTGCTATATTTGTGAAAGATGATATGGTCGACGCCATCCACACCCTATCTCTTTTTAAGCTTCCTTACGATCGCCTCGATATTCATCTTGTTTTCATCGAACAACAAACCAGCCCCCTATCCTATTAATTTGTTAAGGAATATTGCTATGTCCAACAGTCGGACGGATATGGTATTGAATTTAGATGTCGACTTCATTGTTTCAGACGGTTTATATGAGAGACTGAAGATGGATGAAAAATATCGGAGAAAAAGCATACATTCGTAGTACCGGCTTTCGAGTTTATGAAACCAAGACCATGCAGTCACCCGGCCTACGCGAATGTGGAGATACCGATATTGCCTCGGGCACCGACTTCCAGTACGCCTTTACCTCCAACCTCAAATACAACGCAGCCTTCGGTCACGGACTCATCAGAAAGCGGTCCTTCCGCTTCAACTGATACTCAAACACCTTGCTACGCCTTCCCCCAATCAAAGCAACAACTCCTTCCACTCATTCACTCTCAGCATGTTCTTCCCTTCCATCCAACCAAGAAAGGTCACTCCGCGACTCTCAATTCTCGCTGGGCACTGCTATGTTCGGCCCAACCTGCTGCTATCTCCGAGTTGAAACCATACTATGGTACATCGCAAACTTGGTGGGAGCCGTACCTGATTATACGGAAGTCTGTTCCCGACTCGCCGATTTTTAATACAACTTTCATAGATAGAAGTCGAGACAAATGTATATGGGTATTTGAATTGTACGTTCGGGGTTTCAAATTTGTGGTCTTGCCGGATTTCTGGATAATTCATTTTTGGGAAAGTTCGGAAGAAAACGGGAATGAAGAGATTGAAGCGACCCGAAGGCCGAACATGCATAATACTGCGAAAGTCTATACAGAGATTGTGGAAAGAGAGCGACGACTGTGGAATTGTGAACCTGATGCAAAAGAGTGTGGCTGTACTGAACGGATCGGAATGTATCAAGTTGTGGAAAGCTGAGTGGATTTAAACAAATAATTAACATTAGTAGATAAAATGATCCAGTCAAGACACTGGGCTCCGCAATGTACTTCGGGTTTTTTGTAGATCAAAACCGTTTAAACAAAAAAGAATATCTCAATGTAAAAATTATGTATTGATAGAATAATCTACACGGAAACTCTCTTCAGTACATATTCTATGACTTTCTTTCCATTCTGATGTAGGCGAGAATGCCGGACAACTATCGCCCCATGAGTATGTTGAGTTTCGCTTAACCAGACGTCTATCCTATTCAGAGATAACGTATTCATCCACGTACACATCTGTTCGCGGTATTTTGACACTTCTGGGTTGGATGAAGGATCTGCTACTGCATTTTCGATAGTCTGAGCATTGACCGAGGCAGCTGGAGAGTCGGCGGAAACAGAAGCAGATCGTATCAGGCCTGCTTCTTCCTGTGCACTAGACTCAGAATGCTGTGTCTCGACATCCACTGAAACCTCTTCTTCGTCTAATGCTTTATGATGAATCCAGTCAACGCTAACGTAATCTGCTACCCCACCATGCCACCTTTGCTGAGCCCTGTAAGTATTATAGGACATTAAGGGAATAACTCCGACCACCCATACGGTTATAAATACTGGCACAAAAAGCATCAGAAAGGGAGTTATCCGAACAATTTTCATTGCTTCCGCAGCTGCTGACTTGATCACAGGGGTTGTGGATGGTGTGACTATGAATGGACATTCTGATGAACGAAGAGGTTCATATCGTGTATATGGATTCGACGTTGCAATGGCTGGACCTGTATAACCAACTGTATTATCGCCGACCTACCATCATCGAATTTAGTACATTTCTTGAAAACACCGTTCAAGTAAGAACCAAACTTACCACGTTCGATACGAGCAATATATTAGGGAACATTTTAAGTCCTTTGTAAAAAGGTTTAATAGGATCACTCATCAGCACCAACAGAGGGACCCCGTTCCAATCTTTGTCCATCAAAGCCATCTGCTTCCCAGAACGATAAAGTCCCCGTCTTGGTATTTCATTGAATATTTTTCGAAACAAAGATGATTCTCTGATACAACGCAGACCGAGATTAGGTCAAATTCCATTTTTTTGAGAATTTAGATATTGCTTACTTCTTTAATCCTCCCAGATGAGGTGTCGCTATCGTTACGAAATTCTATGGGGCAAGTTGATGTTATTTGTTTGAACTCTATTGAGTCGTGATAGGCAAACTGCTTTTATACCCACCGAAGGTGTAACATGCTTGAAGAATCCCATACTATACAATTTTCCTACTGCATACCTGGCAATAATTCCGCCCAAGGAGTATCCGAGGAATGAAATTTTCGTCACTCGATGAGAGGATGAAAGGACTTCATAATGTTCCAAAACCTACAAGAAGCAGGCAACAGCTGAGTTTTCGCCTACTGTTTCGAAATCAACGATTATAAATTCCAACCTTGCGAAGGAATCTCTCTCCACATACGTCTACGCCATCAAATGTGAGTTCCACAGCATTGATAGAAGGAGTGAACTAGCCAGAAGTTACGTTAGTCCTGCAGACAACAGGATTCAACAAGCTTAGATAAATCAGGCCTCACTATTTCAATTTTATCCCCATACAATCCCTTTAGTTTCTCTTCTATATACCAAAGATGCCCAGGGTGACCGTAGAGACCGTGTGATAACGCCCATACATGGATCTCGGGTTTGGTGCAATCCTCGTTGACTTTTACAGGGACGAACGATAACAATGGCCCAGATGAAGCCGACATGAACAGAATGTGAAGATGGAACAGATAGTAATCAATTATTGAGTGATTAATCGTGAAGTGGTCGGATTTGTGAAGGAGGGGATGGAGTGGGCTAAAAGTGGAAAAGACTGACCCGAGGATATGGTAATTTTGGCTGGTAAGCGAGATTCGGCTCAGACTTGTCCCGCGACAAGAAATTAACTCTCAAAACCTTGCGTCGGTATTTTGCACAATGATAGCATATTATATATGCAGAACATAATTTTTCAAGTAATGTCCTATTCCGCTGAAGAAAGCTCAGTATGGGAGCTGCGCAGACATGTTTTGTAAACAGTTGCTTTGTGCCAGCAACAGACTGCTTAGTTCACAATGAATCGTCATAACTAAAACTAGTTGAAACTAATTGCCTAAATCTTGGATAAAAAATTCGAGGTTTTGAACTTCCGTATTGCTCTGCTGGCTGACTCGCTTGCAATAACGAATGAGCAGAGCCAATGCCTGCAGTAGATCAAGAAAGTTAGAATTACAGAAGTGCGAAGAAAACCACGAATATACATCTTGATGTTCACAGCGCACCGATCCGAATTTCGGAATTGTCCCCTTCTTTAATTTCTCTGACGTGCATCCATGTAATATTCCCGTGCTCAAAGGCTTCCGCCCCATTGCAATACAGAGTGCACCGATCAAAATAGGTTGGACGCACTTCCGCCTCTCCCCAGTGAATTAAGATTCCTAGACTGCTCCCGTAACAACCTTTTTTCAAATGTGAATCTTCTTTCATCTCTTAAGGTGCTAACATGTTGCAGGATTAACCTGGCATCCCTCCCCGCCCTGCCACGCCCACAATCCTTGAAAATGCTTTGCTGCCGGAGCGTCTGCCACCATTGCTTAAAGCCCTAGACGTAAATGGCGGGTCGATTTACAAAGGTTCCAACACCCCTCTTCCTTAGGGACTACTAGTTCTGGACTTTGTGGGTAACTAAATAGCATCCCTTCCGCTGCTTCCTCCATCGCTGGAAGAACTCAACTGTGGCTCTAATGAACTGCAATCCCTTCCAACGTTACCGACGTCACTTCAAATTCTTCACTGTTATGGTAATACTTTGACTTGTTTGCCGACGCTTCCAAAGTCGATTCGGCAGATTGGTGCCGATCCCGCAGTTCTAATCCCTCCGTTGCCTTCTCTAAGACAGTTTTATCGTCACAAAAATGAATGGGAGAACGTTGACAACTGGAAAGATGTATATACCAAAATATAAGTAATATCATTAATATTTACTGGTAAACGTGTACTAAAAAGCCGATGAATGAATAATTTTGATATTGCTCATTTTCTCATTCGTGTGACAAACTGCCACCATTATATGTATATGTGAATTATTCCATATCGCAACCATAAATATACAGATTTCAGTGAAGAATGCAAGCCATGAATGAATAAATTCCCTCCGTTACATATGGTTACCGTTCAAAATCCATGGATTATATTGTCGAACCCGGCGCAATTTTATGTGTAAGACGACAAGAAAAGAGCATACGGGTTTGACAAAGTCAACATCCGAAAACTCTACCGGCTCCGTCGGGACCCATACGACTCTGTCCCATCAAACGAGCTGAAAATAAAAAGAATTGGAAAAAAATAACATATTATTGAATAAAAATATCGTTGAAGTATATTTCACCTGAAATCAGATGCTGTCATTGAACAACTACTGGATCAGTGGTAAGGTAATCATGAAATTGTTTATGGGCTCGAAGTATATGATACAGGGAAATGCTTGTTGAAACTATCGCAATAGCACCAATATATTTTTATTGAAGTATTAAAAAAACGCAATTTGCATCAATCGGAAATGTCATCGAGTCGCCGTCGTATTGATATATTCTATTTCATAATGATCCCGATTGGAAAATTTTGTGTTTAAGCCAAGAAAGACATTGGTGTAAAGTAGTATCCAATGTACAATGCACAAGCATTCACAAACCCCCCTATCTTGAGGGAAGGAACAATTGCTTACACGAAACGCTGTAATATGTTTCAAACCCCTACTTATCAGCTACCGCGTTTGAGATCATTCTCATCGAGGCGCACTGAAATACTATGCCCCTGCTCTGGAGCATTCATCATTACACAATAAAAGTCATGGTTTATTGGGTTATCGGTCCGGTCTGAGGTGAGAATACTGTGATTATTTTGTTAGTCCGGATTAGATGTTACGTAACAATTACTCGTTTGAAGTTCATCGGGGACTATAATCATTTCGAAACGTTGGAAAATTACATAATAGGGTAAAAAATGGCCTCGTGAATTTAAATAAGGAGCTGTTTCGACGATTTTACTACTCCTCTTAAGCTTCTTAGACCACCTAACATTTAAGTTATTACACAAAAGATGATCAGCATCATTGGTGTTTTTGTCGTACTCAGCTTTCTTTGCTCGCTTAGCAATGCCGCCCCAGTCGCGGATGAATCAACGTCCAAAATACTAGAAATAGGGAAGCCAGGAATTTTCACTGGGCCTGCCTCTGGTGTTTATCTCAGCTGTAATGCAGAAGAGATGAAATGTGTTGGTAAGTGATTTTGCCAAGTGTCAGGGGCCAGTGTACCACGAAGTCTTGTTACGAATAAGCTGATCGAATGGTTATTTTGTAGTCACCTCCAAGAAAGAAAAATCTGCACAATTTATACCAAGAACACAATTCAAGAAGGGAAACGATTATTACTATCAGTTTCAGCTGAAAACTGATTCCGAGGGAGAGGATGTTGATGACGACAAGCCCTTGTGTCTAAACAACCTCGGTGGAATATTCGGTCTCAGGGCCGGGGCAACAGGAGTGATTGATTTGTAAGTTTATTTTCATCGCAAGTTTAAGATTGATTCATGGAGCAAAACATGCTGACAATCTCAATGTTCGATTATCCAGATACCCTTGCACAAAAATGCGATGGTTGATCGGACGGAATGAATTGTTCAAAATTGACACTGCGAAGGAACGAGTCCAATCTATGAATGGATTTTACGTACTCTATGTTGGCCATGGACGGCCCATCAATGCAGTGATAATGGCCGATTCAATGCTGGGATGGCAAGTGATGTGGGGATTCACGCAAGATATGTAAAGGGGATCAATTTAATAGAGATAGGCTGAGGTCTGATATTACAAAGGATGCTCTGTATTAACATCATAAAATATAATTATTTAATGGTAATAACTGTAGTCGAAACAAGCGTAATAAATCAAAGATGCTCTGTCGATGCCAATCATTCTTGCACTAACAAGATCTCTGGGCTTCCGTTGGTGAAGGCTTGCTGGTATCCAGTCATACGAGGCAAAGATAACTCTGTAAGTTCTTAATGATTATTAGCTGCCTGAGGTGACATATTCTTGTACATTGATTTCTCCAAGTTGTTGGGAGAGATCCGCATTGCTTCCAAAGAGTTGAACTGACTCTCATGCTTATTCTAACTTATTTAATGCCGTATTCAAGTTTAATCTCACAGCAGCTTCCATACACCTTAGATGTAACAAATTGTATCATAACACATGAAATACCCAAAATAACTATTCGTTGAATTTCCATTCCATTTAAGTCGACATGATCAATGGCGCTAGTCTCGGTGCCAGACTGAAAGCGGTTTGAGACCGCACCTCGTTACGCGAGCATGCTAACTGTATACGAGCTGACTTGACCGTCTTAAAAAACACGTGAAGTCACGAGATAAGGGTCTGGCACCGAGACTACAATGGCGCTAAGGCAATTAATAAATAAGAGCTGCCACGACGAAGGCAATCAATCCACTCTATTTCTCACGGGCAAAGTCAACAGAAATTGTCGTCTCTGGTATAGATCCTTGCTGATACAATTGAGCAGTTCATCACCCTGATATCATCTGGGTTGAATTATATAGTTCTGATTGGTTTTGATTTCCGTCCGCACGCTGACAACAACCTCGAAATCATGTAATCGCCGCAGTCATTAAGCCAGCGAGAAGTGATGGATTGTCCATTTAAGTGCTATTCGTGGGTCCGTCCCGTGGTAATCGGTGAACATCCATATTTATATGGAGCGACACGGTAAACACCAAAGTAGCACGTTTGAAATCGCCAAAAACAATCACGTTGAAACGCCAGAATTCAAACTGAAAATTAGTGGCAATTGCAGGTAATAAATCGACTCTTTTTCATGTTTTGACGGTTAGTTGTCTGGCAAGGATAATTCGAGCTGCTAGTAAACACAACACAACAAATGCGAGTGCGATACAGTGTTATTTTATTCATTTCATTCTTTCTTCTCGCGGTCTGCAGGTCGGCCGTTGTTTCCGCTGATGCGAACCCAAGTTCGAGAGTACTCAAAAAAGGGAATCTTGGAATATTTACTGGGCCAGAATCAGGCATATATTTGGGCTGCGATGCAGAGGAGAAAAAATGCGTTGGTAAGAATTGATTTTTCTGTCGATGCGGGTTCCAATTAATGCTTGACATTTGACTAACTATTAACTTGTCATTTACAGTCGTTTCAGAAAAGGAAAAGTCAGCGCAATTTATACCGCGGAAATCCTTCAAGAGTGGAAAAGATTATTACTACCAATTTCAGTTGAAGATTGATTCTGAAGGCGAAGAAGCCGATGAGGATAAACCTTTGTGTTTGAATAACCTTGGGGGATCTTTCGGCCTTGGTGCAGACGGAATGGGAATCATTGATTTGTACGTTTCTTTTCCGCAAATTTTGGTTTACTCGATACAGAGTGTATGTTAACTATTAATATTTCTTGCACGTTACAGATACCCGTGCACGAAATTTCGATGGTTTGTAGGACGCAATGAAATTTTCGCCATAAAGACATCGCCCAATCGAGTACAATCTATGAGTGGAAGGTATATGATGTATAATGATGTTGGGAAACCTCTAAAAGCAATTATGACGTCTGATGCGATGCTTGGATGGCAAACGTTATGGGGTTTCACTCAAGAATTGTAATGTAACGACGGTTCGAATACATAACAAACCCAGATAGCAATTTGTAATATATGGAAAAACTGTATCATTGAAAATATACATATTAATCATTCGAAACATAATAAGACTTGACCGTTCAATTTGTTCGAGTTAAAGGTGCAATCTCTTCGTAGCAACGAGTCCCAAAATAAAGCGCGGGCTTGAGGCCAACTCATCCTGCTTTAAACGAATTGTCACTATTTTAAAATTTTGATACATTGCCACACTCCTAATTAAAACTATGGAACCACGGGATTTGCAGATAGAAAAATATATGAAAGAAGCATTGTCATTGGTACTACTCAGCAGTTACATTCCTTCCCGCCAGCTCATTATGCCATCCAAATTCGATCAACTGACTCGTTTCATTCTTGTAAATGTAAAAATCGCAGGCAGATGAAGCATATCATGTTGGAGAAGTACCTGTTGGATGTGTTTTCGTTTACAAAAACGAAATCATAGGACGAGGACGGAACATGACAAACGAAACGTTAAATGTACTTCGTCCTTATTTTTACCGTCTTTTCTGTCTCGTTTGCGTGACTGAAATTCTCAAATTAAAAAGGGGACTAGACATGCAGAGTTGGTAGCGATTGACGAAATTCTTAATTCGGGATATAAACCTGAAGTATTTCAGGATTGTGAGTTATATGTAACCGTCGAACCATGCGTTATGTGTGCTGCTGCACTAAGATTATTAAGTACGATTAATTTTACTTTTACAATTTTTCCCTTCCTTCCGATTTTCATTGAAATATCGCCGGAAATCTAACGATGGATTTTACTACCGCAGAGATCAAAGAAGTATACTATGGGTGTGGTAATGACAGATTCGGTGGTTGTGATTCAGTGTTGGATGTGAATACGAGGTATATCTCATTTTATATGTCGTTCTTCTCAGATGCATCTAGCTTAAAACCTAACATGATTTTCTGTTCTGGTGATTTTTGTGTTTGATGAAAAGACCATTCGGAGATGAACCTCCTTACCCTACTTTCCCAGGATACTTTAAAAACGAGGCCATCATGATGCTGAGAAGATTTTATGTCCGAGAAAACGAAAATGGTTAGTCTTTCTTATAAGTCGACCTACTCTTCATCAAACTAAGCTATGATTTTGCTAGCCCCTGTACCGCGGAAGAAAGTGAATAGGGTGCTGAAACCAGTTGATAGCACTGATTCAGAGGGTTCGAGGGGAACCGAGCAATAAGTTTTCGCTTGGAAGTTACGCAATTGGCTATTTAATGATGTTATGAAGAAAAGTAAATTGTATTTAACTGTGTAAAATGTGTATAGAGTCTTCCAGTGAGGTCGCTTAATCATTATCCTGACATTCTTATCATTGAATAAACTAGAGGAAACCAACGCCTTAAAAAAAACTAACAATTCACCGCCAAGTCCAACGATAGCATCTTCGCATGTATGGGCAACATAAGTTTCCACTTTACTAACAGCTGAAACCATCAAGATATTAAACACTGCTAACGATTTCGTCTGCCTTTGTCAAAGCTTCAATCATTTTCTTCACTTCTCTCCTCCTCTGAACAGTAACATCACTTTCCTTCAACAATTCTTCCAAAACTTCAGTTTTATACAACTCAGCCAAAAGCTCTCTTTGCAAAGATTCTTTGGTTGGAGAGACTAAGTTTAACATGATCGCTTTGGGAATCATATCCGCAACAGTGCGTTTTACGATAGCGAAATACGAGGATAGAAGTAGTTTGATCACTTCAGTTTCAATAACTTCACGATCGGAAAGTTTACCTTCCGGTTTCAAAACTGGAGGAGGCTAATAAATTCAGTTAAAGTCAGTCTAAATATCCACAAAGCGCATCTACTAGAATAAGCGAACCTGTTCAACGATTCCAACTTTCTTTCCTCCTTTCTTGCCAAAGAATGTACCGAAGAATCCATCATTGTCAGGTGTGCTTGCACTGGCGTATAATCCAGTATTTTGTCCGCTTATAATTGGATTTTGTGGAGGTGGTTGTTGCTGCTGTTGAGATACAGTACCAGTAGATCCGGAACGATTTTTGAGACCCAAACCCTCAGCTGATAATGCCGATGGCTGGTTTCGCTGTTGCGCAAGCCGCTCCTGGACTAATGAAGTGGCCTAAAAGTGGGGTGACAGCACAACGAGAAAGCACATTTGTGAGCAAACGTGATGGACCGCATATTGACGATGAAACTGACCTTGTGTCCGGAAATAAAATCAGGATGCGCCGTATTAATGTAACATGCCTCGGCACTATTTCATATAAAACGTCCATCAGCTGATAAACAAAACCAATGATATAGTCGATTCAAAATTACGCACTTGATAATGTCCGTGACAAGCTTATTTGTAGGGTTCAGAGATTTTTTGAAAAAGTTGATAACAACCGCGTAGAATCTGTCTTTCAGATCAGGAAATCGTTTAAACATCTAAAATGTTTGAAATCAGGTGAACTACTTCAAATCCCGGTGAGATTCGCCTGATAAGGTTACCTGCTTCTGAAGTAGCTGAGATAAAATCCGCGTCAATTCGTCATAGATTAATCCTACACATTTCAAACTAGGCTCTTCCAACCGACGAATTTGTTGCTTGACTAGCACTTCGAACGCTTGAGTTCCAACGAACAACGCTGGTTGCGAACCCTAATGAATAAATGGAAGCGTAACAATGTTAGCGTAACTCACACAAATAATTACGACAAAGGAAGCGTACCGAAGAATTATACATGATAGTTCTAATATCTACGTCTTTCACTTGCTCAAAAGGATCCACAGCTTTCACACCACCACCAAACAATTCATGAAAAACAAAGCTAATTCTAGCACCACCGGATAATTCGAACGAAGACAACTCGGTGGCGGTACCGTCGATGATTGTACGGAAATCATTGCAGAACTCGGTAATCACTGAAAGAATGATATTGGCTTGCGAAGACGCGATATCTTCTAAGGGATCCCCGAGTTGCTGAAGTTCTTGCTGATATTTAAGTAAAGTCGATTGAATCTTGTTTTTGATCTCAGGAAGAGTGCTTTTGATATGATGCATTAGAATCTATTCACAATGTGGAATGATTGGGTTAATACGTCTCGTCCCTGAAATCAGGTCAAAATGCCTGAAACTTTACCATATTTAATTTACGAGCCAAGAATGGGGTACCGCAGTATTGAGCTTTGCTTTTATAGGCAGGATGACCTTCAAAAAAATTTCTCTCCGCGTCTAATGCTTTTTGAATCGATTTTTTATGTTCGATGTCTTTCTGACCTCTGTTTACCACCGGTACATAACCTTAAACAAAAGGAAGAAAAAAATCCATCAGTACAACGACCAAAAAAGGCAAAGAAACAACTAATAATACCTAGCCTCAATGGGATAACCCGTCCTGCCAAAATATCGACAACGTCGGTACCGGGGTCCATCAGATCAACCTTTGTCAACACACCAATTGTCCTTAAGCCATCAGGGTCAACTTCACGAGCAAGTTTGAGTCCATCGGAATTCGCAAGATCTGTATTCGCAGCGGTAACAGCGAGAATAATTGCGTTCGGTTTCGTAATATACTTCAAAATCATATCTTTGATCTGCTTCTCGATATCTTTTGGTTGATCGCCAACGGGTACCTGAAGAGTCTGATGTTAAACTAATTTCCTAGCGTCCAGAGCTCAAACGGAATATCGTCATATACCTTAGTTAATCCGGGAAGATCCACCAGGGTAAGAGTTAAAACGTTCGGGGAGAAGACTCGCAAATTAATAGGGTTTGGGGAAACTCCTATGAAAATTCGACTTGATAAGTTATGCGTCACGCCTTGACCCAGAGCAATGCAACATACCCGCGTTTTTGCCAGTTTTTTCCTCAGTATCTCTAACAATTTCCTGCCTAATCTCGTCGAAATCATAGAATTTCTTATTCGGAATATGCAGAAATTCTCCCCATTCATCTTGTTCTTGCTTGCCATCTTGTTTGTTCAAAAGGATGAGTCAGATAAAAATTTGACAACAACGAACACGAATGAATAAAACTCTCGACGCATACTTGCTAATCCATCAGATACACCCGGTTTTGGGGAACTCGGGATCGAATTGCTGGAGGAAGGCCGGTTGATCAGTTGAAGAATCTATAATAATTGTTATTAACTTGTAGCCTAGGGTTTGTCGACAATGTTAAAACAAACCAATGGACGCCGAGTAACAATCCCTGTTCCTCGAGGAAGGAAGTCGCGGCCAACGATATTTTCAAGCACCGAAGATTTTCCGCTGCTTTGACTGGGAGAAAGAGAGAATGAAGGAGTTCAATAACATGATCAAGATCATTAGAAGGAATAATTGAGTGGTAAGTTCTTGAAAAGGAAAACCCTCAAGTGAATATTAGTCGGCTGCGGGAATAGCGCAGCGTAACCAGTAGACACGACGTTCCCCTGCTTGCTATCCTTCCATATCCAGCGACCAAAGTTTCGAAAACTAACAACACGAGAGCATTCTCAAGATAAAATACCTTCCAATGACAGTAATTTGGGGTAAATCTACAGGATTAGATACGCCTACAGTAGCGAAGGCATCTTGAAGTTTATTTACGAGTTTAATTAGTTGGGTATCCATGAATTGTTTATGGGCGTCAATTGGCCGTCGTCGTGATCAATCTAGTGAAGAGAGTAAATAATATAGTGTATGGAAAGGGGAGGGGATATTCGAGGGAGGATGGAACCGAGGGAATGCGGAATGTCGATGGAATTGTTGTTGCCAGAGAGGGGGAAGAAACATTGAACCCATGACATGTGATATGCACGTGACTGTATAATAATAATGTCTAAAGCACGTGTTTATCACGTGTGCGGTTCCGTCACGGGATGAGCTGGCAATGTAATTCCTTACTGTTGGATATGGTGTGGTCCTCGTCCATATTATTGCATGCAATTAGATCCGACGTTGGCCATTCGTCACTATGGATGAACCCGCTGACAACAATCAGTCAACTCCTCAGAAACAGGACATACCCTCTCCGCAGTCTCAGTCCCCAGACGATCATTCGCAACCTTCCTCCGATTCAGCCACTGTCCAAGACACTGCAAAGGCAAATGACAACTCAACTACCAATCCTACTAATAATTCGGCCACAGTCAGTTCAACATTGAACGATATCTGGACGAAAATTACTACTGTCAGCTCCTCCGTCATGCACTCTATCGACAATCAATTTCACGACGTAATGGATTCCATGCACGCTTTTCAATCCAGGTTTCGCAGTCATGGAGGTACAGAAGAGTACACTGGGACGTGGATACTAGGCAAAAAGTACGAAGAGAATCAAATGGAATTTATGAAAAAAGATATAAGGTCGAGGTAAATATTGAATATATTAAATGTCTGTCGGAGTTTACGGAACAAGGCCATAACCGATTACTGCCCATTGTAGGCCGTGGTTTACCTATCGCCATTCATTTTCGCCGATAAAAGGAACGAACTTTAGTACTGATACTGGCTGGGGGTATGTTATTAAAATGATTCTTCGACACTAATTTGGGCCTGCATTCTTCCAGGGATTAACTATACAATACAGATGCATGCTAAGGTCAGCGCAAACTCTTCTAGCGCAAGCGCTGCTGCTTCAGACTTTTGGACGAGATTGGACGCTGGAGGAGATTACATCGAGTCAATCTATGATCGAGAAGTACATCAATGTACGACATTTGGCTTAGTGTCCAACTGACTACTCGAAACTCACAATTATTGTCCAACTAGATAATGACGGCATTCCTTGACCATGATGATCCTAAATGTCCCTTTTCAATACATCGTATAGCTGGAGCAAGCGCCAGAGTTGACGTTGAAGTTGGGCAATGGGTGTGTTGCTTGCCATGTCATATGTGGGCGTCCTGCGACCTATTAACTGGAACCTTTTCTTGACCCATAGTTTGGTCCAACAAGTATCGCGCAAGTCCTGAAGTATGGTTCTTACATTGTTGATTTATGTGCCAAGAAGACTTCTAATATATTCATTCCTATAATTAAGATCTATTGCGGCGAAACAAGCTATTTTTGGATTACAGATACACGTTGCTCAAGACGCAGTGGTGTATAATGACCAGCTTTCATCGCTGTTTGAACCGATTGAAAATGGTTTAAATTCAAGACCAGTTTTACTGCTGGTTCCTCTGCGGCTTGGTATTCAGAAACTGAATCAAATTTACATACCGATGTTGAAGAAGTGTTTCGAACTCAAGTGGTGTGTCGGTATTGCAGGGTAAGTTGATTCCTTTGGCTTTTACTTCTATTGGTATCTCCGAGTATTGTCAGCTATGTCTAATACGTCTTGTTCAATTAAAAAGCGGCCGACCATCTTCAGCACTTTACTTCCATGGATACTCTAATTCGCGTTTATTACATTTGGACCCTCATTACCCGCAACCGACCATTTCGCTCAAGTCGATACCATATTTTAGTACTTCCCCGTCCTCGGACGATCAGAATGAAGAGGCTGACGAAATGTTTACATTGGACGACTTTAAAAGTTATATCTGTTCCGATATACGTAGTGTGAATGTCGCTGATATTGATCCGAGTATGGTGATTGGATTTTATATTCCAAATGCCGAAGAATGGGACAAGTTTAAAACGAGTTGGAAAGAGGTTTGTAATTCGACCGTGTGAATGGTTTTTCAGTACCAATACTAATTTGACTTAATTTTCTACCGTATTGGACGGTTAATCTCATTTACTAGATGTCAGCTTCAATGACGACTTTATTTGACATATTGGAAAAAGCACCATCGTTTGATAATGTAGGGGACGATATCATGGATATGGATGATGATGACGAGGACGCCGAATAATCACAATGGGTTTATGAAGTCACAAACCGTGTAGTTACCGATGAGTAGAATACCTGCTCATATTGACGCCGATAATGACAAACCCATGCGTTGTACATATATTATCATACCAATCTGCTACCTTATAAAATATTATGGTATAAAAATCTGCATAATTCTGAATCTGTGAAATTGAGAGTTTGCGAATTTCGGTGAACACGAACTCGAAGATGTGCAGAGACACTTGCAAAAGTGAATCGCGTCGTTCACATAAATCCACAGACACCAACTAAGATCTTACTGATTCTCTCGATCCGATATCGTCTACATGCATTATAAAAATGTCGAATGCGTATGTCAAATTAATGTTTTTGATAGCACTGATGGAATTAGAGGACTCACATTCACTCTCAAATTGGACGTTCTCGCCTCAAACTGATCATTCAGCACCTATATCAATAATTGGTCTCTTATCACTCAAAAGCTCGAGTCGCAGCTTGAACTTGAAAACATCAAGGATCAAAATTTAACTCCGAAAGATCGTGAGTCTAACGTTAAGCATACTTTAGTGCTGTATATCCGATATCTGGGAATATATAAACTGGTTGAAGTAAGCATCCTTTTGCGAGAGTAGTATGCGCTTTACTGCCGTGCTATGGATGGGATTGAATGTTTTTGTGTGAAGAAAGAGAAGAAAAAACGAAACAGAAACTTAAATGACGAGACCTAATATTGTGAAGCTCAGTTTCGCCGACTTTGGATTATTATTCTAACACGATCAATATGATAGCTTACTTATGATCAAACTGTTCACCCGCAAAAACGAAGAGTTTTAAGAGAATTGTTACTAGCTGTGATCGGCCGACTCATTGAAGTCAAACATGTAAGTTCTTATAAATTTAGTATCCTTTTCATCGGTCCTCCACTTGTACTAAACATCACAATCTTAAACCAAAAAGCGGCTTGTGGAGCTTGATGCATCTGATTTTACAGACCTAGAATCAACATCACTAGATGAAAAATTGACTCCCGATGACCTTGAGATCCCGGTACCGAGATTCTGCTCGGAAGAAAGTAAAAGTGTTCAGGAAAAGCGAGAAGAAGAACTGGTTTGATATACTTGTTTCATTGACCGGTTGTCAATGATCGTTCTAATCTTCATACATTCGGCAGCGAAAATTAAATGCAAAAATGTTCACTGCACCAGCGCCTAAGAATATATTACCGGAACTTTCAGTCGAACAAGCAGCATTGATTATCCAGCGACATGAAAGAGGACGACAGGGCAAACTAAGAGCGAAGTACATGCGAGATATCAAATTACAGGAAGAGAATTTAAGTTATGATGTAACAAAAGATGAGGCGGAAGTTGCCCTGGCGGTTATCAGAATACAGAAAGTGTAGGTCTCGCATTCGTGATACATCGGTCTCATTGGTCTGTCGAGATTAACTGTATTACTCGCTGGACATCCTCGAATTAAATAGATGGCGCGGCTACTTGGCCAGAAGAGAGTACGCTTTAATGCAACGCGAGGAGTTGCAATTTTTGGGTATGCCAGATAAATTTGCTGTTGTTCATTTCATATGATTTACTCTGAGAACAATCTCATCTAGGAATGAGTGACCCGCGACGTCGCCAAGTTAACGATGTCTTGACGAGAGTGGAAGCCAACTTTAAGCGACGCAAAGCTCTGCAACAGCAACACGAGGAAGAGTATCAAGTCGCATTAGGAAGCATCAAAGAAAAGTTTGTTTCTTTCATATGTTGGCAATCGGACCCTAATTCCGCATTCCATATACTTATTTATTGCCTCTTTAATTTAAGATTACTGAAGATCGATGGTCCAGACATCAAAGAAACTTGGCAAGACAACTTTAGACAGTGGTATTTGTCATATAAGAAGGAGCATAATCAACTTCCTGAATATCCCCAAGAAGATGAATGGAATCAACCAAATTTCAAATTTGCACAAAAAAAGAATGAAGGCCAGACAGATAAAGCAGCCGAAGGTTCGATATTGATCCGTTTTATTCACAATACAAACTGATTCTACAATGAAACCTTTCTGCTACGTGTTGACAAATGCTCTTAGTACGGGGAGGAAAAAAGAATACCGTGAGTTTTGCGTGTTGTAGTATGGATTTGAACTCTTTACCAGCCCTAACATTTGATCTGCCAATAGTCTGCAGAAAAATTAGAGTCGACTTCCGCGACAGAAGTTAAATCGACTTTTCTTACGTCCATCAAGAAATTGTAAATGCTCTCATGATTGCCCATCATTTCACTGATTAATTAACATAACATACACATAGATCTGACGTCTATGTAAATCAATGGGCGAATAAGGATGAAACAGAGAATTTTGCACAAAAGCATGACGCAGAGCTCATCAAAGCTGAGAAAAAGAAAGAAGTCGAAAAGGAAATCAAACAAGAACTGTATATAGTTTTGAAAGAAGAATTAGATAATCTGAAACTGACCCTGGAGGATGCAAAGAAGGGCAAGAAGAAAGGCGGTAGTGGTAAGTTTTCTTTCCTGAATTCTTCAAATTGAGGCGATTTCGTCACTATTATTCATGGATGATCATTATTTGCATCTTTAACGTTTAGCTAAAAAGGCCGGTAAAAAGGTATTGTCGCGTCTGTTTCTTTGTGAATGGAACATTCATCATCTGACTATCAAAGTTAGAAAGATACAGCAGCGAAAAAAGGCAAGAAGGAGAAAGATTTAACTGCTGGAAGAACAGAAGAATCACTCGTGGAAGAGTTGGTGCAAAGTGGAATTATGCAACTAGTTGAGTAAAAGTTTCGTTACTTCATGGCGTTTTAACACTTCAAAAAGTCAAGTATGCGCTCTAATACTCGGACATAGTTTCAAAAGATTTCGCTATCTGAATTTAAAGGCGGTGAGAATCTAATGGCGGCTGAAGGGACTAAACATAAAACTATAACGCAACCTAGTTATGCTGACTTGAGAAGGGTAAGGGAAAACCATAATTTAAGGCGTAGATCTATCGTATCATCTGATCAAATTGCTTTGCGCTTTAAAGGTGATCACGGAGTATTGCGTACTACCGTTGACTCTACCTACTTTAGATGACAATACGAATTGGGCAGTGTCGATTCTGTTATACGGACCAGAAGGTATTAATCTTCATGTTGAGTGACAGCTGGTTGCATGTGTACTAAAGAGGAAAATATAATGTATTTAGGAGTTGGTAAAAGCATGTTAGTTCAAGCTATTGCGACAGAAGTTGGGGCTTCGTTTTTCGATATCACTCCAAAGAATACGGAAGGTCAATTTATCGGTAAAGCGAATACAACCAAAATGGTTCATGCAGTGTTCAAAGTCGCGAAGCTCCGCGCTCCTTCCATTATTTACATCGATGACGCCGAAACAATTTTTGCGAAGAAACCATCCAAAGATGATACATCTGATTCAAAGCGGATTCGAAAAGATTTGGCGAAACATGTTGCAACCCTCACACCAATGGATCGAGTTCTAGTCATCGGCAATTCGCGTAGGCCGTTCGACGCGGACGCCAAATCTTTTGGTGAAGCATTTCAAAAATTTGTGTATATTCCGAAGCCGGATTTCTCCAATAGGATTAAATTATGGGAACAATTTATTTTAGATTTTGTGGTGTCGAACAGTGCTGGAGCTGTGGTCGATCCTGTTAATCTGTTCAAGTATATCAATTTGCCCTTATTGGCACGAATGACTGATGGATTTTCAACGGCCGACATCGAGGTGATTTGTGCGAAAGTTATGTGCCCTTGGAGAGTTCGAGTGGTTAGCATTCACGATTTACATACCCGTTTTCTGCCATGTTGTATGAAACTGATTTATTCCTTTTTCAGTTGTATAAGAGACCGTTGAGGAATGCGGAATTCGTGAAAATGGTGCTAAAGATCCCTCAGCCCGATAAGAATATAGAAAATGCATTTAAAGTAAGTGTCTTAAATTGTCGTTTACATTGCTACCGAATCATACAACACAATTATCAACTTGGCTCTTACTTGCGCTAGGAGTTTCAATCCACCCTCCCTTTGCAGAAAAAGCGAGAAACGCAGCTTAGTGTAGGAGCGCAGGACGAAGATAAACCAAAAAAGAGAAAGTAGATTTAGCACATATAATTATAATGTGCACAATCGATGCCGATGTTCGGCGGAATAAAAATGAAGATTAAATTAATTGCTTTGTTCGTCCCAATCGATAATCGAGCCTACTAAATGAAAACCCGAATCAGGCATAGAACAGTTAAAAGGATCCCTATTTACTCTATTTCTTTTCTGTTGTTTCCCTCTTTATCTACCAACTACGGTCATATCATTTGATTCGCAATGTAAGTTTTTTTCAAACCGAGTTCGAGTCTTATCTTACACGTGAAAAAAAACAGTCAAAGGAGAGGAATGGCATTGTCTCACCCGTAATCAGATTCAATTTGAGTCCTAAATGAATCGAAGTGCAGACAGTCCTCAAACTTGTTCTAATATCCTTACTTCATATCATTTTCATTTGTATAAACTCTTTATAGATAACACCTCATTCTATTCCGGTTCTAATTAATCTCGAGGATAACCAGAGGAATGACTCAGTTCAAGGCCCACCGAAATCTCGTTCGAGATAGATTAGACTACTTTTATAAAATAGTTAAAGGTGTTATTTTGTCCCGTCAGAATCCTGTTACGGGTCTGATACCAGCTTCAGTAGCCGTTACCACTCATGGGTATGACTTCATAAATGCTTACTGAATCTTCGTGCAAGCGGAGGACTAAGTCTTGTCTACTTTGTTTTGAATATCTCTAAACTTGAATTGCTATATAGCGACTATCGAGATGCTTGGGTTAGGTGAGCAAATATATTTTCTATTTGTTTTTGTTGACTAGCCAATTCTGTCTTTCTCAGTTGTCCACGAATTCGGGTAATTCATGCCTAACCTTCATTCCAACTTGTGATTCCTCATACGTAGGGACAATGTATACTCAATCATGGCAGTTTTCGGTCTGGCATTAGCTTACAGGAGGATTGACGATGAATCTGGTCGAGCCTGTAAGAGAGCTTAATGATTCGATAATGCTGGATTGTTCGCTTTGCTAAACTCTCCCTCAATTTTGATGTTGCAGATGAACTCGAACATGCAGTCACCAAGTGCATGAGGGGTTTACTTTTCTCGATGATGAGACAAGCTCACAAAGTCGAATTATTCAAAAAAACTCAACACATTCTGCATTCATTACATGCAAAATACAACACACAAACCGGTGACACCGTCGTAGGCGATGCTGAATGGGGCCATTTACAAGTCGACGCGACCAGTATGTCTGCTTCGCAGAAATCTTAGACAACCGCAATTACTCAAGAAGCTTTAAAATTAGGCATATTCCTCTTGTCTCTGGCCCAGATGACGGCTAGCGGTTTCCATATCATTTACAATCAAGATGAAGTGGATTTCATTCAGAATTTAGTTTACTATATCGAAAGTGAGTCACGTTATTAATGGAGAGTTTTGACTTTATACTAACAATCACGGATGATTCTAGGAGCCTATCGTACACCAGATTATGGTATTTGGTGAGTAGTTACAACCGCTCCCGTTCTTTAAGTTATCTTTCCTAACTAAGTCGCGGCAGGGAGCGAGGAAACAAAATCAATCATGGCATGCCTGAATTGAATTCTAGCTCTATTGGGATGGTGGTAGCAGCATTGCAGGTTTGTCGGACTCATAGTTCAATTTTATAATCAACTGCTTATATGTGTTTCGCCCATTTTAGGCTATGAACGGATTAAACCTTTTCGGTTCCCGTGGGGGACCCTCATCTGTAGGTTCATCTCTCGAAAAGTTTCAACTGCTCAAAATCTGACTGAGTTCATCTAGGTCATTCATTGCCTTCCTGATGAAATTACACGCAATTATACCGTTTTGCATTCTTCTTTACCCAGGGAGTCCAACTCTAAGGAAGTGGACGCGGCTCTGCTTTCAGTTATCGGCTTCCCAGCTTTTGCGGTTCAAGATCCGGATTTGATACAGCGCACTCGAGACGAGATTGTCACAAAATTAGGTGGGAAGTATGGCTGTAAAAGGTTTTTGCGCGACGGACATCAAACTATAGTTGAGGATACATCTCGCTTGCATTATGATCCTCATGAATTATTGATATTCGAAGGAATTGAGTGCGAGTGGCCGTTGTTCTTTACGTATTTGATATTAGACGGTCTTTTCTACGGAAACGTTGAACGAGCAGATACCTATATCAAGGCTTTAGAACCTTGTCTCGTATCTCCATCCATATTATCGTCACACGACAATGATGGACCTCAAGACCCTGCTACCAAAGCGTTGAAAGATCTTGGAGATGACGTATATTTGGTGCCCGAGCTGTTTATCGTCCCCCGCGAAGCCGTGAATGCCGAAAAAGCCAACCCACACTCGCAGAAACGCATTCCGAACGAAAATATTCCTCTTGTATGGGCCCAGTCACTTTACCTTTTGGGACAGCTACTCAGAGAAAATTTGCTTAGTCCCGCCGAGGTGGACCCTCTTGGTCGTAGAATGTTACCGTATTGGAGAACGAAGCAGCATGTCGATACAGTCGTTCAAATAGTGCTACTGGCTGAGGATGCGGCGCTGCAAGCCAAGTTGGCTGTTTATGGTTTGGATACGCAAACTCTAGATCAAGTTGGCCCTATTACCGTTGCTCGGGCCCCTGCTTTACGAGAAGTGTACACCACTTTGGGTGCCAACGAAAAGTTGGGGTTGACAGGTCGACCCAAAAGGCCAATCGTATGTGTTCCATAGTCCTACAGCTCTGATGTTGTCGCTAATGGAGCGTATTTCTAGGGAACACTGGGAACATGTAAAGTTTATAAAATCCAAGGACAACTTTATGCATTTGAACCGCACTTTTTGGAAACCGAAGAATTTTACCTCTCTAGCGATAATGAATATTTGATTTCCGTTTTTGAGGATGAATTATCGTTTGTGAAGGCCAATTGGTTTTCGAATGGACGGCCAACTATGGTAATTTTATTTATATAATCCCCAATCAATCTGTAAGGGTCTAACATCATTTTGTAGGTCGTCGTAATGAGGCATTCTATGTTGAGCGGATTCCGACCATCTAAATCTCGTGAACTTTCGAGATCAATTCCAAGAGCACATAGTCACCGTCGAAACCTCATGAACTTTTTTATGTCCCTCCGTTCTGGTGTATGCGGTTCCGTAAGAGTGCGATTGGGGCGACTATCAGAAGTCATCAATACCGCCTGTGTTGAGAGTTTGGATTTCTTGGCAGACAAAAATGTTGATTGGGAAACAATACTTCAGAAAAACAGACCTCGAATGAGTGCTTCTAAACTGCATTTCTCCGAGCAACTCACCACGGAGAGCTTACCCATCGAACGAAAATTATCGCGACGAAAATCGATTGAGTCTATTCCCACTCCTTCCCTCCTCAGTCCAATTGAGCGAAAGGAATCGGAATATATGCCCTACACACCCTCTACCCCTTATTCGCTTTATTCGCCGTATCCTCTTGATGATTTCAAGCTGAATGATAATGGGGACGCCATGCTTGAAAAGAAAAGAAATAACACCACAGAAACGTCCCCTGTGATACAAATACCCGGCTACTTCGACCACAGCTTGGATCGACAACGACTTTCCCCAGTTAAAGATACCGGCTCTATACATCGTACGCATTCTCCATCAGCAAGATCGGACACATCAGATGCTCAGCTTTCCCTGATTCCTGGTGATGCAACCAGCGTGCCGGAGGCAATAAACGCCCTTCAAGCTTCAAACAATTTGTATGAACAAATCGATATCCTACATTATCTCGAATCTTGTCATGGTCTAGCGTTCTTTATCCCTCAGCTTAACTCCACTGTGGCCAATTTATTAGAGGAAGTGTATCAACGAGCGTTGAGATTAAAATTATGGAGCATCGTCAGACAAGCCGCTGGTTTACTGAAAAAAATGGTGAATTCGTTAACTATCAATCTGACCGATTTATTGATAAGGCAGAAACAAGTTACCCTGGGTGCCAATATGTTGGCCGATGGAAAAATTGGTCAGAATCACCATGAATTCGTTATTACCACTCCCTTGGGACCTGCCGCTTTAGGCGAGGTTATTTTCAAAAACAGGTATACGTTTGTTACAGTTTCAGCGACGGTTCTGTTCACTACAGCTAACAATTTTAATAGCTCCGGTGATGTCAGGGAAGGGCCGTTGGTTCAAGAAATTTTAACCTGTCTTGGAACTTTTGTCCGTGCCGACCCGTCTTTGTTCGATGGTATTCTGAGGCTTCGAACATTTTACCTCATCATCGCTCTGCGTGAAGAGATTTTGCGAACGAAAGGGTGTGATGAAATGGAAGCCATTGAAACCCTGATGCAGGTAAGGGTCTACCAACTCATGGATTTAAAACTGATTTGAAATTCATGCCGAGTTCTCTTCAGATGAGCCCGTTTGAGATCAAAAATCTCCTGTGTACAGTCCTCAGTAATCCTACCGTTGAAGCATCATCTATTCTGATGCCAGAGACGATTCCAAAGGGACCTCGAGGACGAGCTCAAAGTGTGTTCCTGAATCAATTATCACGATCCCTCAAAACCGCCAATGTCGAGCAACAAATGACTCGACTCGATGTCCTCATTCAGTCCGCCGGTTTTCTTTCGGGTAACTTCGCTCGGATTGAAATTAACGGCCAATCAATTGGTCTGTCGGGCAGAGGATTGAATGTTGTTGTTCTGGATTCTGGAGATGGTGCGATATTGGAAAGTGCATCCTACGATACGCATTTTTCAAGCGCGGAAAGCGAGGAATTTGCAAGTTTAGCAGAATGGTTAGATCCTCAAATGATTGTTGTCGTTTGCGGCAAGGATGATTTCGTAGAGAATCTAACAGATGATGCTAAAGAACTACTGGAAAGGCTGGGTAGTAAGTTCATTAGAAAGTGTCAGTATCGGGACAGTTGGTGTCTGGTTGGGCGGCTCGGTAAGTGCATCTCCATTAAATGATAATTTTCCTCTCAGCGTCCTTACAGTTCAATGTGTACTAGGCGGCACTGACGATAATGTTTTCGAATCATATCAATCGGCATCCGCTGGTCCAAGTGACCTTATTCACCACGTCTTTGATCTGGCTGCGCCCCACAATACCCTATTCAGTCCCGACGCTCGATGGCTTCGAAAACGTAAAAACGATGGCGCATTGAACAGAGTTCCTCAAAAGTTTTATCCTAGGGTTTGGAGAGTCCTGGAAAGTTCAAACGGAATACAAGTCTACAATGTCCTTCTTCCTCGAAATCCTACAGTATCGGAAAGCACGCCAGAAGAATTCAATTTCGCTATCAGAGTCGAAGCAACTTTAGATGTTATTCGTGATCCCGCTGAGCGTGTCATTGCCGCTGAAACATTAATGGTCATTCATAAGTTACTTGAAGTAAATCACGGAGTTAAGATAGGACAGACTATAGATTTAATGAAACTCGTGACAAATGCGATGACGATATTTTGGGATGTCTGGGTTACTCAGAAACGTCAAACGAATGAGGCTATATTGTCATCTGTGATTTCTACGTCGTCGGAAGATCTGAAGGATTCACCTAATTCCTCTCCGGACACACCAGCTAAAACTTCACCAAATGGAACCTCGTATGGAATTTTAGTCAAGACCAAGACGAAAAGTAGTAAAACTAGTGCTGACTATAGATTTGAAAAGAATGAAAGATTGGCAAGGCGGCTATTCTATGACTTGCCAATGGAAGGAAAGGAAGGAACAACTTGGTATTTGATGGATGCTGTGAAGGCCAAGTTTCCACAGTTAGCTAAACCATTTGATATGTAAAATGCCGGAATGTTCTCATCAAGTGTATGCTATGCACTTCAATTTATTAATATATCATGAACAGCCTACCCCATTTGTTCACCAATAAAAACAGAAGGCATTGCGATTAACCGTATTGTCATTGATCGTCGTATGGGCTTCGCCTTTCGATCACATCCATAACATGTCTGATAACATAACCGCCGACCATATAAAAATATCATTACCATCAAATTTATCCTTTATAATTCTGTGCGATCACTCACGCTTCTTCTGGCTCTCGTCAAAAAATTTCGGTTGAATCCGAAGTAAGGCGGTTTGGGAGTATAATCCGGGTAAGGAACTGGTTCATATTCCAAACAATCCGCTGATCCAAATCGGATATCATCAAGATAAATGTTTACTCCGTAAGGTCTAATTTGTCGGATTTGGAGACTATGTAGACGTTGAAGGTTAATATTGAAAGCCGACAATGGGATGCTGACCGTGTGAGCGAGATTGGCAGTATCGGTAGTAATGTTGAGATACGACGAGAGTTGGACGGATCTGGTTGCCTGGATTTGGTTCGGTTGATTGGGATCGCAATTCTGATGACCTTCGGTAAGCACTGACAATTGTTATATGGAGATCGACAATCGCAGTCAGTCAAATGCAAAGACAACGATTGATACAGATGACAATAACTAACCGATATCAAAATCAACGGGCCCATCTGCCGACACTTCAAATTTCAAGGCAGGGGATGGAAATTGCTGCGTAATGGGCAAACAGCTAAGCTCGGTGTACCTGAACAACATCGTTAACGCTATTGAGTAAGGTGTCTAACGTATTAATCGAACAGTGGATTTTACCAGATAGAATTTCCTCTTCTAGGACTCAGCTGTAATCTATTTCCACTAATGCTATATACTCTCATTGAACCAGCGTCATCAGTGCGGGCCCTGAATCCATTTAATGCTGGAGGAGTGGCTCCATTTGTGTTAAATCGATCGATATACAGAGGTGGGCGTACAGAAGGGTTGATAAACTTGATATTGTCGATAAAGAGATTGATTCCGGAAGGATTGACAAAAGTATCCAAGACTAACGACCGAAGTCTGGTTCGGGGGCCGGATTGAGACATTGTTGGAATGAGAAAAGTGTGCGTATTAGTCGAAGTGAAATTATGAACCAAAGTTGAGGGAATGGCCATTCCGCCACCCGGCAAGATGTTGTTGCAAGTGTCGTCACTGCCTTCTTCGAGTCGTATGTTGAAAGTTGTCCCAGCGCCGGCTAACCATTCAAAGATGGCTGTTATTCTCTAAATCTAGACGTAAAGGAGAATGAACAATGCCAAACCGGTCACGTCAAACGACAAGTACGGATAATTGGTGCAGTCGAAGCAGGATCGACCGGCAGGCCCAAAAACAGTGTAATAGTATGACGGGCTGACAGTAGCTGGGGGAACCGGATCAGCGGGATCCAAATACAATTTTCCACTGCCAATTCCATCCTAAAAAGCAACACAATCAGAAATCAATAAATACGACCTTACTGGTCATAGTGTGAGCAAAAAACTAACGCAATCCCACTGTTGTCTGGTGACAACTTGACCCCCTCCGTTGGTGGCACCGCCAAGCATGTTAACTAAGTTTCCGTAAGTGTGTTGATCCCAGAAGTTATTGACCATCCTTACACCGCAATAATTCGGGGTAGGATCGATGTTAGGAGGATTAAGTCCATTCGGGAAGCAGAGCCCTTGACTGAATGATTCGACGCGGGAATCCATTGCACAGAGATGCCCTAAACTGTTTCATTTATGAGAATCGCTGCTTTGAACTGGGAATGTCTATCGGTACAAGGAAACACACCTAGGACTCCAATAATCTCGGCAAATATTGGTTTGGGAGCAACCAGTCCATTCAACTTGGAGATTGCATAGAAAAAGGCGAAGCAAGATGATGCAACGATAGGCAATATCTTGTCAGAGACCTGAACCATCTAGCAATAATAACGAGAAACGCAGTTCTTACCTCTGAAAAAGCGGAATGGAGCAGGGGCTCTTAAAGTATAATTAGCACGACGGTAGTTGCCGATAGAGTTGACTTCAACCAATTTCTGGGTTTGTTCAGGAGTGAAAGCAGTGTACGTCACATCATCGTTTGAATAGGCAAGTCCCATGCGAACATGATCAGCGGACGATGCGACGAGTTCGTAAGCCATCAAAAAAACCTGTATCGTCGATTAAATTGAGACATAAGAAATGAAAGATTCACAGATTTCGTAATAAAAGTAGCCAATCAGTTGGGTAGACATTCGTTGTTAAAGTCTCCTCATGAGAGGATTGGACAACTTACGGTGTCATAGCGAGTGTTATTTGGCCATCTGTACTTGAGGAATGTGTATCTAGAAAAAATTGAACGTATTAAAAATTGGATTCTATGTTCACGCATGTGCATATGTCCGAATCAAACTGGTACATACTGCTCCCACCGGGTAGCGCCAGTGAAATCTCTCTTGTAGCGTGTGGCATCATTAAACAATTCCTCCGGAGTTCTGTAATCTAAAAGTGACATAGTACTGGTCAGGGACAAATCTCGTACAATTAAACGATGTGAATACGGTACCAGTGGTCATGAAATCAGCTCTTTGGTAGAGTTTCTCAAAGTTTTGGGTGGTCATTTCGTCCACGAAGGCGGACAAGATAGACCCAACCTGGAGAGCCAGGATACACAGGAGGATAGATAGCTTCGACATCTCGATGGCCGTTGGAGTGCTGATGGATGACGAAGGGATGTGTTCGAGTGCAGTGGATAAAAAACGGGAACGGAGGGAAGGAAATCATCCGATTCACATTCCACGGGCACAGACCAACTTCGCGTTTGGACTTTCTCCCTCGTCATGACCTCATCCAGTCATACACATTCCACGGATGGCGAGACTATTCGGAATGGGCTGGATTCTGCTGGATTGGGAATTTGGAATTGGGACATGAAGGATCATAATTCACTCACTGTCGCATCGGGCACGGTCGGGAGAGTGTTTGTCCATGTATGTACCATTGTACTCACTACTCGTTAGCTGGGATTTTTACTAGAAACTAGATCCATGTCTCGAAGAAGGATGGAGTTTATATTCAGCGAGACTCGAGAACAGAGACCGCTCACCGCTGGAAAATATAACCTGTGTGGACTCCAAGCGGATCGTGTATCCACTCATCAGTCATCTTGATCGAGGATCAACGCTACCACTGTAGAAAAAGATCAATTCCTTTGTACTGATTGGATGACAACGTTGGTAGTACGCCGCAATTGATAACTTTTGGTATAAGGAATGGTAGAAATTTATCGCTCTCATTTAGCTGACAAAAACACAACAATGTCTGTAAGCCCGTCTATAGCTTTCGCCCTTCTATAGCTTTGAGATACTGATGCAAGGCGTTCAAGCAAACGCTACAACATCATTAACAAGTCCGTGGACGGCCAGAATGGCAGTCAATTCCTTCACACTTTCCACCAGTATCATCCGATTGCTATCAGCCCATTCTATCTCTCTGACCTTAGTCATATTGACATTTAACCTCCTAACAATACCCAAGAGATGTTTAAGCAGTGGATATAACGGCATTGAGACCTTATTACCCAATGGCGTCTCATATAAATCTCCCTCTGCACTTGAACCAATATCTCCGTGATACAACCAATTGTAGAGCCTTTGATCTGGGGTTTTTGCCAATCCAGCCATTATGCCAGTTAACAATAGATTGAGTTCGGGCGGATTGCGGAAGAAATTATTGTAGAATGAAAAAATAAGATATATAAACGGTTCCTTGCTGAATTCCGGTATGTTGGAAGAAGGTGGTGCAGTCATTGGTGTAGAAGGTATTGATTCTACCGAATCGGAGGGTGAAATATTGGCGACTTGAGGAACGAGACCACCGGAGAAGGCAGAAGATTTGAAAATAGATGATTCGGCATCCTTGAGATACGATGTGTACTCTTTTGAATCCGATTTCTTCTTATCAGGAGAGGATGACGATGACGGTAGTATTGAAATGAACCGTGAAACTAAGTCACTAAATCGCTTGCGCTCTCTTAAATGAGCAGCGGCGTCGATATTTATATTTATGCCGCTAAAAATGTCGGTGGTCGGAGAATTAACAACGAAATCGGTTGCGATAGCTGGTACCAGAAGAGGCACAGCGAATTGCCAATGTTGAGTTAAAATCGTATTGAACAATTTGAGCGTTGCTACTGATAAACTTAGCAAAGTCGATACTGAGTCTCCCTGTGTCCAATCAGTAGTAACGACAGTCCGCAACCTTTGCATTAAGACATCCTTCAACTGGACAGTCCTCTGAACGTTTAAATCCAAATTGTTCAAGCTCGCTATGCTATTTCCACGACTAATTGTCGCTTTGCTAAGTAACTGTTGAAGGTCTACCGAACTAGGGATTTTAGGTGCTGGTACAGACTTTAAACTTGCCCGCCTTTCGAAGTATTCTTCCACCTCCAACAACTTCTGATTTGTAATTGTACCGTCGTTTGATACCGTTTCCTTTGCTTCCGTCGCAAGCAAGAATTCAATGAACACTCTGGCCAGCGGATTTCCAGCAATATTGTCAGATGATAACACTTGTAACGTTTGATCCAAGTAGAAAGTCGATATCTCTGCCGCTGACACGGTGTCTGATGACGAAACTAGAGAAGTGTATACTATATTATCCAAGAAAATAACTTTAATGTGTGACAGAAGTGATAAATTGATAGAAGTGGATGGAGATCTAGAGATAGCTTGTTGCGAGAAATTGACTAACTTTAGAAATGAATCTAACTCTGGGGTAGGAATCGATGGCGAAGGTAAGGGCAAGGTATCATCAGCGGACATGTTTGTAGAATAGGGTTTCGTTTGAGGCAATTGGCGGGGTAATTGAGAATATAACGCACACAAGCTAGCTGCAATGACACTTGGGAATTCCGATTCCAATATAAACTCTCTCAGCGGTCCATTTGCAATTTCGAGAAGCGACAGTAATCCAGATCGAGCGATATCACCAGAATTGCCTTCTTTGTGTACAAATCGAAGAAGATAGGTGAACAATGTAAATTCGTAACTTGGCTCTTTGGTGTCTCCTTCTGACAATCCTTCATTCAAAGTCTTCGACTGTTCTTTATCATCAGATAATTCACTTTCGCTTCCAATGGGACTCTTCAATCTAGATTTATCCTGAAAAAATATGCTCAACAACTCGGGATGTTGGGTAATTTTCTCGACAACGTTATACATCAACTCAACAATTTCATCTTGATAAACTTCACTAAATCTTTCATCATGCACACAGCTTTCCAATAACTTTATCATAGCAATATGAACTCGATTGTGCGTTAAGAAATGATAGCCCATTTGACGGACCAACGTAGCGAATGAAACGATGATTTCCTTTCGAAAACCGGTGGGATAATCCGGTTCTGATATGTTTACCAATATCTGTAGGCAATTGTGACGGTAGAGAAATTCGAGGCATGGCGGTGCAGATGTAGATGTCGATTGTTGGGGTGAGGTCGGCAAGGTGGTTCGGCCTTCCTTAGGCGGTTTGGAGGCGAAATGTTCTTGAACTAATATATCGACAAAGAGTTTCAAGTTAGCCGGAATGTCCGTGCGAGAGACTGGAATGTCTGGTATTTGATTCTCGAGAAAATGATCTCGCTAGTGTGAAAGTAATTACAATGTATACGTTAGATTCATTTGTATCGTCAAAGGCGGTCCAATAAACGTTTGTTTACATGTAGATAATTCCAGGCCTTGCTGAACTTATGCAGCTGCAAGGCGCTGCTAGTCCTTTGTTTGACATTCGAGGCCTTTTGAAGGTTCTGAAAGAAGGACGAAATCGCATCCATGATATAACTGCAGGCGGTGATGGTTTGTAGCGAGTGTACAGGAGGACGGGCCGATCTGACAATAGTACGAGCTTCGCGATGACTTGCTAATCGATACTTAATTTAGCTCATTTGCTTCTGTTATTTACATTGATGTATTCAAATATGCAATCAATATGCCCATCTCTATGTCTGCAGTTAGTTATGTACATTGATGTTGATTTAGTATTTACATGCATGAACAATTTTGAACCTTTCTATCCCAGAAAAGTCAAGGTCGCCGCGTCTTCCTATCTCTAATTAAGTATTGCAATTCTCAGCACAATTCTCAGCAGCCGCTGACAACACTCACAATCCCACTCCAAACAGTTGCAGAAACCGGTTCATCTCCGTCAGTGCAAGCTCTCATTGCAGACACTTCCACATTCCATTCACCGATATCACTAAAACTCGGTACCCCGGAGAACATCTTTTTTTCTTCGTCGTATTTCAACCAACAACCTTGTTCTTCGTTTTGGGTTTTCACCATGTCCGGAAACGAAATTGACTTTCTGATGACTTGATTGAATTGTGGAGATTCTCCTTGATTATCAATGGCTGTCTCGCCTTTAGCCCCACTGTTAAGACTGTGGAGGGGAGGGAATGCACTAATACATCCCACCAACTTATTTTCACCAGCAGCATGAATATCAGAAGCTGTTTGAGACTGTGATGTTGCATGTCTCACCGTGATTGAAAATTTCCAAGGGTTGGTTAGGACGGTGTGGTGGTTGCCTGAAGCACCTGGAATCATAATCGAGGATGGAGGTGAAAATGTGAAAGAATAACATGACTTCGGAACAATGTACTGAAACTGAGCACCAATGTATGCAATCAGTCTCCGACCGAGTCCAGATGGAGCCGAAATTTGAGACAGATCATCTGGAGACTTCACTTGCACTTGTCTGGTAGTCGAGGCCTGATCAACAGAGCTAATCGGTGGTTTTGCAAAACTGTGCCGTGGGTATGGTCTTTTTTGCAAGGCGTCAATTGAGATCGATTTAACTAACTTTCTAGAGTCGCTACTTAATTGTGATTCCCGTCTCGAAGTGTCTTTGGAATTCTGATGGTGTTCCATATCTGATACAGCCTTTTCCAGATATTTGGATTCCATGCTTCCAACGACACTTGCTTGCATACTGGCGGACACCTTCTCTGGCGCAGGAACCATTACTACGGGTTTTTCGAGTTGAACATCTACTAAAGCTTCGGATTGAGATTCGTTTCGTTGTAAAGATTGTCTACAAAAAGATAGTAAAGAGTCGTAGCGTTCTAACGATGATGAGAGGCGTGACGAACGGATAGTACTGAAACGGTCTGGGGCATTGGGTATATGTATATCGAGATCTGACATATCTTGGTTCGAGTCTAAATTTGTGTCGGCGTCATCATCGGCTTCAAGAGGCTCTGAAGCGGAAAAATTCATTGAAAATCGCTCCGCGGATGGAACGATTGGCGGTAGATGTGGTGGTGGATCAGAGGTTTGGGGATTCTCCTTCAATTGCGATTTCGTTGGAGTAGATGAATCTAAAGCGGACGCAACGTTGGTGCGAATGGGTGAATCTATTGTAGGCACACTGGTGACAATAGAAGGTTCACTTTGAGTCGAGTTTCGCTTTTCTGAGTTCGGTACTGTAGGCGGTAGAGGCTTATCTAAATTCGGTCTATGTACGATACTCGTCGAAGTTTCCAGGAAACCCATCTTGCTGTCACTTCTGCGCATTTCCGATTTTCCATTGGCAACACGATTCTTGTGCCTTCCTCTCCAGGGAATCCCTTGCCTGAAGAAATACACAAATCCTCCCACACCGAATATTAAAAGAATAGGAAGGACGACTGCCACCACATTAACAGAAGTACCTGATAGGGCGTCAATGTGAATGTTGAATTGAAGCTGTGAAGTTGCGTTCCTATTGTCGTAGGCTTTTACAGTGACGATAACGTCATCTGGTTCTTTGATCGAATCAGGAGGGATCCCCGAGAAGGAGCGAGAATCTTGATTGAAGGAAATCCATGAAGTTGAGGACATACTAGACGAGGAGCTTGCAAAGTCCACTTCAAATCTTAATGTATCGCCATCTTTGTCGGTGAACGCATCAATTGGAAGTTGATAGTAGAAACTTTTACCAGTGTATGCAGTGGTGTTTAGCGTGCAATTTGATAATCGGAGACAATTGCTTGATGGAAGAGGAGGATAATTGCCGTCTAATACAACATTGAATGTACCGGCTGCGGATGCATTCTCGGGGTCTGTGACGGAAATGACAATTTCGACCGAAACCGCATTCGTTGGCGGTGTACCTGCAAACTTGAGAGTTTGCGAATCAAAAGTAATCCAATCCGGTATTTGTCCTCCGCCTGGGCGTCTGACAGTGACCATTAAGAGGTCTCTATCTGGATCTTGAATCATTCCACTGGGGATTCTAAATTCAAACGGAAGTCCCTTCTTCACCTCTAAATCTTCTAACTGATCGACCATCATGGGCGGTCGATTCCCAATTTTCAATAGAAAAGAATCAGATGCTCCACCTTCATTAACAGCACTGCCGGCCCCATCAGTAGCCCCAATTACTATTTTGTACATTCCAACATCTGTGACACTGGGCATACCTCTGAAGGACTTGTCATTCACGCTGAATTTCAGCCACTTTGGTAGTTTCATCGTAAAATAGTCAAACGCATAATAACCTAATAAACTGTTATCGCCATCTCGGAAACTATCTTGATCAAATGCAAAATAAAAGTCCTCTTGAATCGGTAGAGATATTATCTGTTGATCTTTGAACTCGATGATACGGCCCTTGATTGTCTTCTTAGCTACTAGACTGACTAGCTGCGAACGAATAGATCGATTAATGGTCGGCGGAGAATTATCATATGTCACTACTAATGGCAGCGTATCGGTCGTTCGACGGTTTTTGGAATCGGTAGCTTGAATATTCAATTTGACGAGGCCGATGTCAGTGGATTGCGGCGTCCCATATAGAGTCGCTATGCTCGCGTCGAAATTCAGCCATGCTGGTAGAGGGGTTGTAATTGTGATATTAAAGTTATCAGTTAGGCTTGACGGTACAAAATCGGTCGAGTTCGAGTCTATGATGGTGAAAGTTCGCGGATGCAATGTAAATGAAAAATCATAGTCGACTCTAGCCGGTGGAATGAATTGTTGGGAAAACGGGATCGTCACATTAATTGCTGGTGGTGGTGTCGGGCGAGATTTCCTTCTCCTAGATTGAGGAAGTGAATTTACATTGCCCAGGAGAAGAAAAGCCACAAGAAGTAGCAATCTGCATGGGAAATTGAGCATGACGGTGACTTTTATGAGGAATCGTATGGATTGGCAGGAATGATTAGCGTATCATACGCAAACCAAGAATAGATGCGAACACAATACGATATAGCGAAAGTCAGATCAGGATAACTGAATAATGGATGAGTGTAGTATGATTTGACTAGTTGGGTGATTACGAATGACGAATGGGGAAAAGGTCGCGTAAGGAGCGTTGTGGAATGTGGATATGCGGCCCAAACTCCGACGTCCAAACTCCAACTGTCTCCGTGTCATTGCTGTCCCGGTGATCCCCCCTCCAGAAAATTCCCCATCAGGAACCAATGACTATCATTGTAGCAGTTTCTATTAGTTCGAACATGGCAATTTATCTAGTACGGATGGAACATGGCTAGGCTAGAGTAGGCGTTTATTGTACGAATACTGACGATGTAAATCATTAGATTCCTCAATGTTGAAAGACGGAATAATAGTGCAGATCTTAGAACATGGCATTTTTTATTCCTCCGAATCATCTTTCACAAAAATATATATACAATTTAATTTTTTCTCGGCCTTTTAGAATCTCGAGGTGTAGATGCGGCAGGCGATACTGCAATACGTTTTTTCTGCCAATCGGAGAGAAATGCGAAGAAGAGATTTTACAAGCCAATCAGATTACGCAACTTAACAGATTTCAATCTAATAAATAGCATACCGTATAATCGACGTCTCCGTCTTCGCTTCCTACACTTTGTGCTCTCTCTTTTCCCTTATTCACTGTCTCTGAAGTACTGATATTGGCAACCAAATCGCGTCCTTTCACGCCTTTACTCTTCTCCAATAAGTCTCTTCGATGCCGGAGTACTTTGACTTCATTCTCAAACTTGTCTGCATGCTTTTTAAGATCTAATAATGTTAAGATATTTGAACGCAATTCTTCAAATCGGGTAATGGTATTGAATGTAGGCATAAGTGGAGCGTGCACTATTTGCGAATATCAGAATGTCAGATTTTTAAAAGTGTTGAAACCGCAAAGGATTCGATGCGAATCTCAAATAATACTTACAAACGCCGAGTTCTGTCAACATGTTCGAAACTTTTGTAGCGAGCAAGCCCCTTTGTGTACTTAAGCGACCACTTCGCAAATGTACACCAGCTGGAAGCTTCTCCCGTGGAACATCTATTTAGACCAGTTAAATACATTGAGGACAACGCAGGCAAGGACTTCGAAGTAAATTTCAAATCGCACCTTCTCTTTCCACGACCTCTCCCTTCGCTTTTCGCCTTCGGGCCTGAGTGTAAATCGGTAGAAGAAGTCAACACAACAGTCTTTCATTTAAATTAGTTGGGAACTTCCTAAGATTACCTCGGCAGGGTCGACACCTTTATACAGCTTCTTCATAATAGCATCACGTTCTCTACTGAATGTTCGTTCTTTTTCTTCCAACTTCCTCACTTCTAAGAACAACGCTTGCTCCTCTGCCAGTTGCTCCGGAGTCCGAGACAATAGTTGGGCTAGCAATCGTTTTCTCTCAATTTCCTTAGCTGTTGATAATAACATGAGACGAGCATTATAAATATAAAGCATTATATATATGAAATCAGACTCTTTCCACAAACCTTTGTCGAAAGTTAATGAAGCGATAGCCGCCTTTTCGTTGGGGTCACCCATGGGATACCGCGCCGACAGTATCTTTCTGGTCACCGAATAATACCTATCTTTAATATCCTTTTGAACGAAGATTGTTATCATTTTTGTCATCTCTGCTGCGACTGTCGCCAGGAAACATACTTCAATCGATCGTTCCTTCTGCTCCCATTCATATCGATCGGCTATTACTATAAACCTAAGATCGAATTGCCGACAGAGATCAAAAAGGTAGTCTGTCTCTTCCCGTGTCCAATCTGGATCTGTGAACGGAGAGTTTGCAGATAAACAGTTAGAAACCACAATGGTCAAGCAAAGCGAGATCATAAACCGAAATAACGTTGTCTTACCGACTGCACTAGCGTTATACTCTGCTTCCGTATATTCAATCACATCCGGTTTTATATTAAACTGAACAAATCTGTAATCTATTATGCGCAAAACAACGAAACAGTTAGTGATATACTCGGTCTGAATCTGCAACAAATATTGCCTGAAAGATCTTACCATCTTCTCGTTCTGTTGCTTTCATCCAATGTTTTAGCATCAAGTCATCGTTTCTAGCTGAATTATGAAACGGTCGAAACTCCCTAAAATGTAAATTTGAATTAGTTTCATTCAAATTCATAAATGTAAATAATAACTATTTTCGACAGGCTTCACAAACTCGACAGGTGAATCAAGATCTATTTACCATCGAACCGCTTTCTGTTGTAAAGTAGGTTTATAGGCTGGTTTTGCGACTGCTATTGACTGTCCACTTCCTATCAGTGAATACAACTCTCGCGGGATTCCCTCTGTTTAAAAGAAATACTAGAGTATAAGGCGCCTGTTTGGATCATCTCACCATCGAAAGACTAACAAAAACCTGGTTTCTTTTCTTTCTCTTTTGGTTTCTTAATGTGTGATTGGGGAGCATTCAGACCCAATATATCTCTGATGTCCGACATTGTCGATATCGATGATGAACTCTAATCAAGTGATGATAACAGGCGGCCGCAATGGTTTGTACATGTGAGATGGACTGTGGCTGAACCTCACGACGGACTCGGGATCCAGCAGACTAGAATGGATGGCATAATTTACAACTGACTTTCAAAATATACAATGGACTCATACTTCCAACATATAGCTATTTTAAAAGATCCCAAAAGTGTTATAAGAAATTACATTTGATGATGCAGGATGTGACATATCTGATCCTTCGACTTCCGGCTCTGATCCTGCCAACTTATGCCTCACACAAAAGAAATCTTCCCTAATCAAGGTATATACTAAAGCGGAAGACAAAAAGATGTAGTGTAGATAAATTACAGAATATTCATGGTTCATAAAGGCACGATGAGACAACTAAGCCCCAAGCCCTCGCTCTCCGGTTACTTCTTCATGAAAGTAGGATCGCCTGATCAGAAGAAAAGCAAATGGTTAAATTCTGCACACAACGGGCGTTTCCAAGAGCAGTAAAGAAACCTACATCCACTCCATTGCTGTAATGTGAGAGCGGCAGGAATGTTCTAAGTTAGTCAAGATACGTAAAAATGCTCACTAGCCGATGCGTAAAATAGCATGGCGATCATTTAAATTATAATAATAATGTAAGCTTACTTTGATAATAGTGATAATCTACTGGAGGAGCACTTCTCGTTCGTGATCGCAGAATCTCGTCCACCACTAGAATAGATGCGGGGTTAGCTAAAGTGAGCATTAGGAAATTCAATCGCGCTCGGCGCGCCATTACCATCTACTTTATAGTCCTTTGTGTAATCGAATCTCTCCCACAGAAAGCGATCATCATTGTCGATTTGCTTACGGAGCCATTTATATCGCTCAACTGTCCAAGACATCAATACAGACGGTCGTGACTTTTTAAATGGCGTGACTGACATGTTATTTGGAGGAATAACCTCTCCCTGTTTTGCGATTGCGGTTTCATCTTTCGGGGCGACGAAGAGAGCTTTTTGAGCTACAGAAACAACTTAGAATGTTGATAAGATTATGACATACCTGTGGCTAATAAATCAATCCCACTGTCTGGTGACAACAGCTTAGGCTCGCTGTCACTTTGGTCTACTTTAAGAGTGAGTACAACACACTGGAGACTTTCGAATAGGGATGTCATAATTCATTCTTACCTTCTGCCTCCGATAGCCGAAATAATAGCTCTCTCAATTTTGCACTAAGTTGCTCACAATCTACAGGCCTTCCGTAGATTGGAACAGGCGCTTTGGCTTCAATGAAATCTTGTACTTCGTTTTGTTCTTCTTCTACCTTCGTAGTTTCGTGTCGTTTGGGAACCACACCGATTGAGTTATAGTTTTGATTCTCGTTGGGACAACTATAATTCGATAACTCGTAGCTTCTGCTGTCGTTATTCGCGTTCTTAGCGAAATCAATGTTAGCTGGAGCATTCCTATTTAATCCCTTTTTAATAGGCTTCCTTCTTGCATATCGATCCCCGGACCAATATTTCGACTTGCTATTCTTCTCTGAGGCTACCGTACTGCTTTGGTTTCTCTTTATATTATGCGCAGATCTGCAGTTCAATTTTGTCGGGCTATCAAGATCCGCGTTTGCAATAGCAGTATCACTCGATAACATTGCCGCTCTTCTAGAATCGTTCATATAACTCTGGCTTTGAAATTTTTTATAGCCTCGGCTCATTCCACCTGTAATTTAAAAACAATTATTTTAACCCATGATATCAAGGTGTGCTTAGTTCACATGGGAGGGTTTCTACACGACATTGACGCACCCAAGAACTTGGACGAATCAAACGTGGACTAAAAAGCTTACCTTGAACACCCGGCTTTTTATCAGTCACAATATCCATGTCCATTTTGTCGACGAGATGGTATGACATGAATTCAGTCACCATATCCGGAACTGGTAGACTGGAGAGTGGTTGGACACTGGTTATGTGAGCTTCATCCGATATTTTTAAGGTTGGAACATTCGGATACCTCTGGCTACCGACAAATTTCGCAACTGAAGTGTTGCTCGTGCTTGGATTTGAATGAAGTGTTTCTAAGTTTTCTTCAGCGGTATCGTTCATACACTCTCTTTGGATCGTTCCGCCAAGTCTGTCAGATTTACCAGGCGCATCAAGATCAAGATTTTCGGTAGATTTTGAGAGTGCTTGGTCGCCGATTCTGAATTGTTCATGGTTGTTCCGAAACTCTCGGGCACCATAGACTTCGCCGACTTCTTGCTTCTGAAAAGCTTGCCTGAGGAAAATAATCCGTTGATTCTACATGTGTTTAACGAATGATATAAATTCATCTTACACTTCTTCTGTTGGCTGATGTTTTTCGTGTAAGTACAACTTGACGCTGGCGCTTGTGATTCCCGGTCTGTAAGCATGGTCTTCTTGCCTTCCTTTTCTGCATTATCGGTGATTTCTAGACAGGTAAGAAAAAAATCAACAAAAAAGTGGCTAATAGATACTGCGACACATACTTTCCGGCGTTTCGTCTTCGGTACCCGACGTTTCAAAGGGCATGTCGGATGCGTCTGTTGGTTCGGCCTCTTGGGTTGTTAACTTTCGAGTATATGCGGTAATTACGGCATCTTGGGTGGGAAGCTTTTCGCAATTCACCGCGCAAGCTGGATTGAACAAGATCCCCTCTTGAATGTCGGAATTCAAGGAAATCTTATGGTCTACTAATCTCTCCTGCGTTTCCTTCAGATTTGGCGCGCCTCGATTAGTGTCGAGTAGACCATTCGCTATCGTGCCTGGCACTACAGGCTTGTATGCGTCTTCTATTATTCCTTCGCTTCCATAATGGAGATCTTGATCTCGCATTTGAGCCGTTAAATTTAGCTCTAAGAAAAGATCTGCTGAATCAAAAGTGCCTTCATGTCCACCCTCGCTTAACTCTTGCGTCGGTCCTGCTACGATGGTATTTGCTATAGAGATTGTGAGCATCAGTAATCCTGCAACGAAGACAAAAAGAAAACTAACTTTTTAAGTCGAATTTCTCGGCTGTGTCATCCTCTAGCGATTTTAGCTCGAGTATTTGACACGATTCTGGAGGAAGGACATAAGGATCCCATATCTTGGTATGAGCAAAAAAATGATAATCGAATTATATCAATACATACGTTTGTCCCTAAGTTCAGATAATATATTGCCTTTGTCTTCAGTATACGTGTTCAATATGATTTCAGCGGCAGCAGGCAAACAGCGGTCGCATCTGACCCCAATACCGTGTTCATCGGCAAGATATTCTCCTTTGAGTGCTGTTTGACCGATTTCATTTTCAGGCGCTGGAGAAAAATCTGTGTCTAACTTTTGTCACGATACAATTCCTTTCTGGGCCGCAACGAAACAACTTACCGTATGCCTTGCGTTGTTGGTTGCTTTCAGTTTGCCTCTCATCAGTTTCGTTGGCCAAGAGATTTGTTATATATTCGAAAAGGATTTCCTCTTGTGTCGTTGCAGTTTCGTCTGCTCCGACAGAATGGCAATCTATTGCACATACACCTTCAGTCGCTTGCATGTTTGGTAGCACCATAGACATCCAGGTAGAACTTGGATCAGTTTTAAGTTTTTGAACTGGATCATGCGGAACTCGCAGCTCAGCATCTTTCTTGGTAGATTGGGTAGAGTTTGCAGCCAAAATCCCACTGCCTTGAGGCCTTATACCTGCCACTGTCATTCTAACTTCCGATTCGCCTGCAGCTTTGTTATATTTGATTTGACTGCCAGTGCTTTTGACTGTCAACTTGCTATCTTGAAGTTTCACTGTCAAATCAAATTATCACATTAAACGTCAATGTTACTCTGCGTTGAAATGGATGAACGACGTACTTAGCGAACGCAACTCGTCAAAGGCAGTCCCTTTTTTCCTTTGAGCCATTCTTTTGGCATAACTGTTATTTGAACTTTGCTTTAAAGACAAAATAAAAGGAATAGCAGAAACAGTATTCTTAGATGATGCATCTTGTATCTTCTGTGATATGGCAATAGGTGAAGTTATTTTCGCTGTAGCCACATAGACAGGATAGAAAATGAGTAAAGCAACATGAATACCGGCTAAAGTGGTGGAAGTTTACCGTTTGTTCCCGTTCCTTCGGCTACATTGCCTTTAGAAAGCGATTTCCCTGATTTACTGGCTTCAGCTTGAGAATTTGACGCAGCTGCGTTGACTATTATCTTGGAAACGGTGTCTTTGTTGCTACATCTAGGACTCTGGGCAGCTTGGCCAGCTTTAAGTTCCAATCGAGCAGGGGATGAACTATGTGTTCCGTCTTTGCCTCCAAATCGGGGTGGATCGACTAAAGTGTTCTTGTTAATGGGCGGTTTTGAATATGTGGGATGTATGGCACATCTTGTTTGCGCACTTGCAGTGTAGCAGCACGCGTTGACAACAAGGAAACGTACGAACCAAGACGCTTTTTAGTTTTGCGTTTTCTCTTAACCTTGGAGCTACTTGAAGTGCCAACTGCCTTTTTGTTGCTCGAAAGGAAAGAGTGATCCTTATCTTCCGTGAGAAAATCGTGGGCGTTGATCGGAAATCCAGCAGGCTGAAAGGTAGCTTGGAGATACTATTCGACATTAGCTCAGCATCCAACTCGAAGGGACGATGTAACTGTAGTCAATAAACCTCACCTTTAGAATTTCTGTTTTGGCACGATCAATGAATGTTGAAGGATCTATGTCCACAACTTATTAGAGGAGCAACGCAAAGCGGGTCGATAAGAGTGCCAACACAACCGAACGATGGAATACAGAGACAGACTTACCAATGGAATTGTCGGTTTGTTTGGCTTTGGCTTGAGCTACGTAGCATCGTTTGCTCTGATTATACTTACGGGAGAAACAGGGGAGAGATGTTAACCTTTTAACTCAGGCAACCTATGTTTAGTAGACAATGCACTCTGCCGAAGACACGAAAGGAGGAAGGGGTCGAAGGCAATGGTTACCAAGAAATCAGCCATAAAGTTGCTCCCCGCAGCGCGAGAGAAGACCAAGTCAATGATGAAGTTGGGCAGAAGGGGAGAAAGAGAGTTGTGGGTAATCGGAGGGATGGGACACATGAGATCCGATTTCCTTTGTTGCATGTGTGCAGAAGAACGAAGTAGAGATTGGTGGTGTTGGGGAGAGGGTGCCAGATAGAGATGCCAGCAGAAAGCGTAAGATTGCGAATTGCTGAGCGAGATGTAAGGAAGGATGAGGGAATGCAGGGAGGAATGCGACGTGGAGAGTGATGGAGGGAATGCATCAATATGCCCGCAGGAGGAGGGAACGCGAGCTGGGGATCCAACTGCACATCCCGCTCATCCCATTGCTAATACCGACATACCATTCATTTCCTGCATTGTATCACTTCAAACAACATACACTGCATCCGTTTGCAACGATACGACAAATGATACCCACTTGATTCAAATCGCACTCCAAGTTGTCAATCTTTAGGACATAGACTCTTGACCAAGGGAGATCTTAAGCTCCATCATAAGAAGGGTAACACTCAAACGTTTTCCACCAAGCTGTACCTACAATGTTTTATTATGACTGTGCTGATGTAAATGACTTCAAATCAGTCCAATTCTCCAAATTTCAAACGATAATCTAGATATCCTATCTGACCAGATATACGTTTAAAAACAAATTCCATGTACATTCTTTAACCTTGGTGGATGTAAAATGTTTGTACACGACAACCACTGCGATATCAGCATGACCCAATCCTTAACTACATCTCATGTAACAACTGACTTTTGTGGCCGCTGAATTTCAAACTCTCACTTGCGTACTACATTCAAATTCTGCACTTTTTGGGACATGGAGTCAACATATAAGCGGGAAATGAGTGATTCATATCACACTTTCATAAAAATGTTTTGAGGTACCTGCCGGGCCGCTTCTCATTACTAGCATGGTTGCTTTAGGTTTCCGCAGAGCCAGACTTCATTATATTCTAGGTTTAGCTTTGAATGTAGTTCGGGTTTCTACCTTCTACAATGGTGAGTTTTCAGGTTACGGAGCTTCTTAGGTAGGTTGAATCCGTCTTTTGGACGAAAAGGCGTTGAACGGTATCCCGCCAAGTCGCTCGACTGGTAGCAGTACGATGTACCCGATCGCAAAAATAATTTGAGCCATCAGTAACGCTACTTATATCAATTGAGAACCTCTGACATCTAAGCAGGGTGAATCCAATTTGAAATACAACTGAATTTGGCCTGACTAGATTGGCGAAAACCTCAAACACGGCCACCTAACCCCGCGCGGGAAGCGAACCAGAATATGTTGTTGGAAAACATCATATGAACTTACACAGGAATGAGTGCCATTATAGTTTGTAGAAATCAAAAATTGAGATATGACCTAGTGGTGAAACCCGTACGAGAATACGGTAGAATAAATTGCATATGATAAGGAGAGATAAGAACAGATCCCGATGAATCGAGACATTTATTTATACAATCATCAGATACAAGTTACATCCAGAATACACTAATCAGCATGTTTCTTGGCTGATATAAATGGAATGATAACCCCGGAAGTTTATGGCCAGTCGGAGCTGGGACAATGCCATCCACTTTTTTTGGCGGTCAGCCACACCTCCATTATCATGTCTTGGTAGACTGACAAGGAATCTGTCCGAATTCTTCATCAGGAAAGCCGGAAAGGTGTCGATCATCATATATGGCCGGATGCACTGAGTGCGATGGCCTGCGGGCAGAGAATGATGCACTCTGCTCTGAGAATGCTACCTTGAAAGACAACTGTGCCCAATTGAAAACCCGGTCTGCGAACGTCAACAAATTGATTCGTCTTTACAATGAAATGGAGCAAGGTAAGTCTTTTCTTCCAACAATATACTATAAGAATAGCAAAGATCTAAAGTCACATTCGGATTAGAGCTCAAAAAAACGAAGGAGGAGTTGAAAGCGGCCACCTCGCAGGATAGCCCTACAGCCCTACTTGAAGAAAAAACTCAATCTTTAAATGCTTTGAATTCTGAATTAAATGCATTACAAACCAAGAACATATCGTTAAGCAAGAATTTGGAAGAAGCGAGGAAGAAGCTTGGATTGATTGAGAGTGAATTACAAAAATCCAAATCGAGTTTTAATTCGCTAAATGTAATTACTCGGATCGCTTCAATAATCAATAATCAAACGAATTCAGTTCTGATTTTAAGTCTCTATTCGCTTCTTGTAGGTTCTCAAAACGCAATTACAACATCAAGTAGTTGAATTGCAGGAATCAAGCACATCCAAGAATGTGGTCGATAAGTTGAAAAAGGAAAACGAAAAACTACGAAAGGAGTTGGAATTAAGGTTTCGTCTTTTCCTTACTTTTATTCTGAATTATTCGAAATCTTTCACTGACACCTTAATTTCAAGGGAGAGCAACATTAAGTCGATCCAATCTCAGTTTGAGACAACGAAATCAAAGCACGAGACCGAATCCGATGCACTGCGGAACGAGATATGTTCACTGAGAGATCAAATAGGAAAACTTTCTCGTCTGAATGCTAAATCAGAAGAGCGCCAGCGTGCCCTTTCATCGGCGGAAAGTAATCAAGACTTCTATGAAAGGAAAGTCGGCGAACTGGAAAAAGAGTTATCGGAGTTGAGAAGTCGAAACCAGGAGCTCTCGGCAATCACGGAAAAGGAAAGTATAGTCGACTCCATTAGCTCTCAAAATCAGACTAGTATTTTATCTGAGCAACCGAATGATTCTGGCAATGGGAAAACTTCATCGGCAAATATGACTAGTGAGCCATTACAAAATTTGAATGAAACGAAATCTCATCAGCAGCTTGAAGTTATTAAGGCTGAACATCAGCGTCTACGGATAGAGAATGCTCAACTCAGTGCCGCAGAAAGAAGACACATAGCAGATATAGGGAATTTGGACGATTCACTGAAGCGAGTGACGCACGAGCTAAAGTCATTCAAGCAAAAATATAAAAACGATTTGAAATTATTGAACGAAAAGTTAAAGTTGAAAAATTCGGAAGTAGACATCTTAAAGGCCGAAAATGAACGATTAAAGTCTACAGAAAGAACCCAAAATGCTCTCGCCAGTTTAGAGCAACAGTTACTGTTTCATCAAGACGAAGTCACCCAGTTAAAAAAAGCCAAGGTCTGTTAACATATATACTCTCAAAATTAGTTACCGCGCTAACAGTTGCGAAAATATTAGACCTCGTTGCAAGAACTAGTCACCGACCAGCAAATAACAATTATCGATCTGAAAGCAAAATTGCGAGATTCCTTTACTCCTAACATACAGGTAGATGCTGTTCCATTACGTCCACAGCCCTCTTCAAGTATATCAACTGATGAAGAAACTTTCTTAGACGTCCACTCTGGCTCGCTCGCTCTCCGAGCGTGCGATATCCCCAGTTTCATTTTCCCCGTTTTCGAAATCGACCAAGGTCGACGATATACGAAGCCAGCATCCACAGCACTTGAACCACTCCAGGGTACACTCGATACAAGGGCCATCTTCTACGTCCTCCAGTGGCAAACCAACCCACGCTGAGTATGTTCTTGATGAATTCCCGAGTTCGAGTACCAAGATAGACATCCGAAACCGAAGCCCGACTTACTCTGACGTTTCCTCATCGAATACTGGAGAGCAGGATTTCCAGCAAATGCGATCTGGTGCTTTAAGTAACGAATCGTCCATTACCGGTAGCAAACGCAAAGCAGAAGGAGAACCTTTGTCTGTCTCAACATCAAAATCTAAAAAGTCAAAAAAATCAACACCTCAGTTGGGCGATTCCGCAGATTATCCCAGTACGTTTGAGCTACTCTCATTACCCTTTTGCTTCCATCTGTTACTACTTCACTTCATGTTGTTCTGACTTCTTCATCTAATCAGGTGCTCTTCGATCCGCATTCACTAAATTTCTTAGCCCTCCTCGTTCCCTTCGCACTTCAGTGAAGCCGTACTATGAATACGCTCACGAAAAAGTCGATATTTTATTGACGTCTCTTCAGTCCTACGTGGAAGAACTCAGCAACCCAGCTATTGACGAAGATGTCCTCCCACTAAACGTGCCCAATAATAAAAGTAAGAAGTCTAAGAATAGTAAAAGTGGTGCGGTGGAGGTATTGAACTGTTTGGAAGAAAGGGAGAGGAGTCTTGTCGTGTTTCTGTGGATGATGATGGCTGTTTGGCCTGAGGTAAGTTGTGGCGTTATCTGTTCTGTCTGAAAAAACTATTAATCGTTGTTGTTCCAATTGAATAGAGTCCGATGTCCGAGAACGTTCCTCGATGGCTGCATAGAAAAATACTAACGACGCTGTCCGATGATAACACTCATTTTTCTAAATTGAGGTAAGGAATTCAAATATGTTGTACCTTACAAACGGTCTTAAATATTTTCCGATTCTGTCCTCTTTTATTGTTTTTATCCTAGTCGTTATACTCGGATTTTCGGCACTCTTTCTCGAATGACCAGCGATATTTCACCCTTAAGAGTCTTACTGTACGACTTACTTCGTGAAAACCGGATATTGGAGGGTAGCTTTGCCTATCTTTTAGAAAGTGGAACAAATTTACTGTATGCGAAAGCATCAGAATTAGAACGGTTAATAGTCGCCTTGAGCTGGCTTAAATTTGTTTCTCCGAATTGTTTTGTCAGTGAAGTTGTAGGGGAAAGTTCAAATCTGAGTCATGCAATTCGTATTTGTATTGCCTGGATGATGAAGTATTACGAGTTGGTGCAGAATGATGGTCATCTGATGGTTGCGGAGTTAAAGGTTTGATAAATTTCCTGGAGTTAGAAAATCTCTCATTGCGTAAACTAATCAATTAATGTTCCCCTTATTAGACAAAAGTCGACCTTCTGAGACAATACTGCAGTGCTTCGGATACACCAGACGTGACTTCTGCAGACTCACTGAAACAATTCACAATCAATTTGATTACTCAATTTTTCGGTATTTTGTTACGTCAATTGTTCTTTATATCAATTTTACAGATTGACTCACTTGTATATTATTTAGATTTAAAAGATACATCCACGGATTCTACCAGTACGCAGGTACCAAATGATCAAATATTTGACTATATCAAGAGTATAGAATTGCTGGGCCACTGTTTAGGACGTGATTTCTGTATTGAATTGTGCCTGAACCATATTCTGAGCCATGATAGCATGAAACATGACGAACATGTAATAGAGATACTCGGTAAGTGATAGTGTTTGTGATACCATATTATACCCGTTCCGCTTTATTTTATTATACTTTCGACGAGAACTTATTTTCTTACCACTTTTTGTTTCTCTATTTAACCACAAGCTTCGCTGCTTCGACCACCAGCCTCCGAAATGCCGTCCTGTATACCTTTCAGCTCCGATAAGGTACCATCTGATGAAGAATCAAAGTGTTTTGATGAATTGATTCGAATATGTCAATGTAAGTAAGACCCTGCTGATTCCGTTATGTCATGTTCTGTGAAATCTTATGACGTTAACTTAAACTCTCGAACTTCCAGCATCCATTCGACACATGTCATTCAACCGATCACTCTCCTTGATGTCCGCCATTGCATCATTTTCAAACTCCTCTTTCTCTACACAATCTTCTCAAATCTCTTCACAAGACCAATCATTATCAACTCTTCGACCAATAGTGATGAATTGGTACGAATCTCTGAATGAGACGGAAAAGAAGCAAGTACCAGAGTTCGTTAAACGACGTGTGAGGATATAGCCAGTTTTGCAGTAATCGGCGTAAGAGGCAGAGATGTTCTTAAATAGCACTCCCTGTATTATATTGGTTAATTTTTTAAAACAATCATTTGATATAGTATACAATTAATTGCTCATCTATCTGTAACTGTAATATATTTCTAAAATTCACTAATGTATGAATGACTGGTACAACATAAATGAATGAATTATTCTACCATAAAAGGAAAAACAAAGTGGAACAAACGATAGTTAGTGAGTGGAAGACTGTTAAGGCGGTAGCGTCTGAAGGCTGATTATTGCCAATGTCGACTCGGACATCACCAGTAGGGGAGGGTGACGAAGTAGACTTGGGAACGGAAGTCACTGATGAAATCACGGTAGTTGTGGTCGTTGGTGTTTGTTCATTAGAAGCTATATTTCTAGATATTATACTCATATCTACATGATGCATTGTCAGTATATGAGGTCAAGATCCATAGAATACCAAATAATGGTAAGGATAATCATGACGACACGAAATTAGTACGTACTCTTAGGTCGATAGATTTCTTGGATTCCGAGACATTCCGCCATCGAAACAATACTGACACCTTGACTTCTAACATAAGCGACAATATCTGGTAAAGCGTCTACAGTTTTCTGGAACAGGTCATGTTGCAGTGATATGAACCCATTTTGGGATGGCTGAGCTGCCTCAAATTCTGATTGAAATCGTTGCGTAATTTCGTTTTGCCCATTCGGTAATGATTCGACTTCAACTGGAAGGTACGTAGCAGGGTTAGTCAAAGAAAAAAGCAGTTTAAGCAATTCATAGAGCGTCGAAATGAACATACAGTCTTTTGTATCTACATTGATATCAATAGGATAGTAACCTATTGTGTCCAAAATATTCAAGACAGTACTATTCATGTCTAGATACGGTGGTCGGAGAAGAAGCGGTCGACTTCCGATGACTTGCTCAATAACGATATCATTCCATAACAGCTCTTGTTTAAGCAATCCAAAAGGCATATACGGATCGCTGTTTCCTGTTCCATCCGAATTTTGACCGTTGGCCAGGCCGCGATGACTGTATGTATGGGAGGCGATTGCGTGCCCGGCTGACAATTAAATGTAAACGGTGAATCTTTTGTCCATTGGCCGAAACGTTAAATTGAAGAAAAGACAATACCTTGATGTGCTTGTTTTATAACTGCACCAAGTTCGGGATCTTTGACGATTTTGGCACCGTTAACGAAGAGTGTCAATGGGATTTTCAACTCACTCGCCGTGCTTAGAAGATTGGCAGTACTTTACGGAGAGCAGATATGTCAATATTGATTGCTCATGCAGGTGCATAAGAATTTGTTTTTGGCTTGTAACTTACACTGAAGCCGTTGGGCCACTGCACAATGACGACAAAAATTTCTGTTACTGACCTATTCAGCGGCGATTGTTTTGTAAGTAGAGGATACGTACTCGTCGAAGGTAATTGCTATATGATTTGCATTCTGGCAGGATTGTATCACATTTTGCAATCGACATGCGCCGCAATCGGTTGAACAGGAGGTACAAGATTCCCCGCCAAACACATTGCAAACTCCATCACCGCAAGAACTCGAGAGACTCGCATTTTTGAGTTCAGCATTCAAAGATATGTTTAACTTTTGAAATAGATCATCTGGTAGAGGTGCACAATCAGGGGCCTGACACCAAGCGGCGGGATTGGAATTTCGATTCGCAGTTTGGGCCGTGGTTTGTACGGCAGCAAATGAACAGACACTTATCACGAACGTAAAAAAGTTATGCTGAATCTTCATATTTCTAAGTTGATGTGATAAGACTTCGGGATGTGCCTTTTTATTTTGTGCATTAATCCGTGCTTTCCAAAACTACAGGCCGTCCTTCTGGCAACGGGCAATTGTTTAGCCCAGACAGAATGTTTGATACGGTTCCGTTTCACAATGTGTGGCGATTCTCTGTTACCGGTCCACATGGAAGTCCCTTGACTGAGCGCTTTGACATAATGATATTTTGTGTCATGTTGAATATCCATTTCCGGCTATTCTCTAATTCCGACTGACCAGCTGTCGGTTGAGCACATCTCTTGCTGGCATATTTCGTGCAGGCCAACCTCTTTGGAGAATATTTCAAAGTATTTTTCTTATATATAATTAAAATAACAGCCGTATGTTTAGTAACAGTTGCTTTGTACATAAAATATATTTAGATCTGTAAAGCTAACTTCTAATTCATGTGATTTGAAAGATTGTAATATGTACTCATCTATCTTAACTATACGAAATGCATCGATCAGAATGCCACAGGCATGCAGATAGAGAGCGAAAGATGATCGCTACGACAAAAGGAAAATCAAAAAGGAAATGACAAAATTCAGTGGAATTAACATCTGCAAGGAGGTGGCATTTGATTTTGAATCTTTTGCTTTGTCGACATTGGCATCAGGAGGAGGGGCAACAGGTGAGGGACGGGAACCCGGGAGTGGTGTCACCGTCGCAACAACTGTAGTCGTTGCGGGTGCAGTTTGTTCAGTATTTGTCGAATTCCTAGAAGCAATACCCATATCTAATCCATAGTTAGATCATCGTCTCAATTTTACAAGGTGTCCAGCATAAGCAGAATGCTTAAAGTCAGGCTAGGCATAATAGCGTGAATTTACGTACCATTGGGTCGATAAATCTCTTGAATTCCCAGACATTCCGCCATCGAGACTACACTGACACCCTGGCTTTTAACATAAGCGACAATATCGGGAAGGGCATCGACGGATTTTTGAAACAAGTCGTGCTGGAGTGAAATATATGCATTTTGGGATCTTTTTGCGGCTTGGAATTCAGCTCGGAATCGATTAGAAATTTCAGTTTTGCCATTGGGTCGAGATTGGAGTTCATCTAAAAGAAAAGATTCAGTCAGCACAGAACATGAACAGAGAAAGGAAGAGCAACATACAATCTTTGGTGTCAACGTTAATATCAATAGGATAATATCCTATTGTGTCCAAAATTCTCAAGACAGTAGCATTCATGTCTAAGAAAGGTGGTCGGAAAAGGAGTGGCCGTTTTCCAATGACTTCCTGAATGACGAGATCGTTCCACAGTAATTCCTGCTTTAGCAAACCGATTGGCATATACGGATCACTGTTTGGTGTTCCGCCCGAATTTTGCCCATTCGCCAAACCGCGATGGCTGTATGTGTGTGATGCAATCGCGTGCCCAGCTATAAATTGAATGCAAACGGTGAATTTCTTTGACATAAATTTAACAAGAAGATGATTTTTTGAGATAGTTACCTTGATGGGCTTGTTTAATAACTTCACCAAGTTTAGCGTCCTGTATGATTTTGGCGCCATTGACGAACAGGGTCAACGGAATTTTCAAATCACTCGCAGTTTTCAAAAGATTGGCAGTACTACAGAGAACGAAATGTCAACTTCCATGATTTATAAATTCAGAAAAATTGACATCAAACGTACACTGATGCAGTTGGGCCGCTGAAGAAATCGGCAAATAAAATCTATTTGTTAGTCATCGCTTGAACCAAATTGAGGCTACATAGATGTACTTACTCGTCGAAAGTGATCGCTATCTGATTAGCCTTTTTACATGACTTTATAACATCTTGAAATCGACAAGCACCACAGTCCTTTGGACAAGACTGGCAGGTTTCCCCACCAAAGACATTACAAATTCCGTCACCGCAGGAGGAACTTGACGCAGACGCATTCTTGAGTTCATGATTTAAAGTGTCATTTAACTTTTGCACAAGATTGGCCGGGAGTGGTGCACAACCGGGGGGCAAACACCAAGAGGCTGGATTGGAATTCCGAGTTGCTGTTTGAGCTGTCGTCTGTAGAAACAGGACTGCACAGATAAATGTTATAAGTGTCATATAGTTATGCCGGGTTTTCATGGTAATATGAAATTGCTCTAAGATCGCTGATTACGGCCGTTGACAGTGTCCTCTTTAATAGATATTTTGAAACTTCTAAATATTCCAATTTTCCGCAACGCAAAATGGTTCTCTCTTACCCTGCCGCTTCAGGAATATTTGGCTCCTTAACGAAATGAAATTAGTCGAATTGGTCAGCGCCGCTGGTATTCCAAACTTTACGCAAACATTATTTATAATCCTCAAATTATTTCTTATTTATATTATACTTAATTGTGTATAGTATTATTTAAGCAATACTGCTTACGACGGTATGTCACGTCTTATGTCACCCCGGATAATGGCTGCGCACACTTCGCGGAAAATTAAAGCTGTACAGCGGTGCGTAATCGCATAAGAATTTTAATTTATGGGGTTCAACAGAACAAGGCTTACGCTACCCTTAATTTTCTACTTGTTCTAGAATTACGCAATCCATTGTAGCAGAAGCAATAATTTCTAATTGCATTGCCGGTTCAATCGGAAAATCCAAATTCCAACTCTTTGCGCAGTAAACACAGGAGACGTAATATTTAAACTTGACATTTATTATTGCGGTACTGTGTTCTTATGGCTAGATCTGTCGCATTTATCATATTTTAGTTTACATGCTGTACATTATATTTGTAATTTTATATCAATTTATACCTGTAACAGTCAACAGAGAATGATGAGTTTAAATCGAACAAAAATCTGATTGCACTACATTTGTTGATGACATACCAGAAATTTTAAGGCTAGAATTAATAGAACAGATAACCCGATGTTTGCGTTCAAATTATGCAAACTTTTAGGGGAGTTGGCAGGTGATGCAAGAGCAATATTAACATTCGGATCTACAATAAAATATTTCAAACCACTTAATTGATAAAACCCTTATTAAAAAATAAAACCATAGCCAAGAGCAAACCTTTGGGTCTATACTGATCCGGTGATCCTACACATTCTGCTATCGAAACTAACTTGACGTTTTGAGTTCGCAACCATGTTACTATTTCACGAAACGTATTGATGGATTCATTGAAAATGTCGTGTTGTAGTGTAATGAATCCTAAATGTTGTTGTTTGGCGATAGCGAATTGCATTTTAAAAGATGCGATAATTTGTTGTCCCACCGTAGCGGCGTTTGGGTTTCGCTGTATAAGTTCGTCTAATAGTTCCGAGTATTGACGTTTAGCATGCATGAGAAGGAGAATCTAAAAGGAGGGGAGAATTTGATCAACGTACAATCTTTTGTATCTAAATTCACACCGATAGGAATATATCCCATCCCTTCTACCATATTTATCATTGTCTCGTTGTAATCCAAAAATGGAGGTCTAAGAAATAATGGTCTAACACCAATATATGTTTGAATCAAGTACTCATTCCACAATATTTCCTGCATAAACAGTCCCATTGGCATGAATTTATCCGGATTTGGCGTTCCGTCAGAATTAGTGCCAGTTGCAAGGCCTCGATGTGAGTACGTATGTGAGGCGATCGTGTGTCCAGCTAGATATAGAGCAGTTAGACATGGCTTTCTGAACAGAATTGAAGTGAAAGGAAGATTTAAAATCATCTACGTACAATCATAAGCAAATTTTATGGTGTCTGCTAACACTGGTTTTTGGACCACTTTCATTGCGTTGACAAAAAATGTTAAGGGTACTTTTAATTCGTTCGCATCATTAATCAGTTGCCGCGTACTGTTAACAGTTATAGGTTAGTTGATCACCACAAACCAATCGTTAAATAAAAATAAAAGTATCACATACAATAAACTTGGCCCACTATGAAATCATTGATTATAATAAATAATTAACGTCAGCTTTAGTTTTCCGACCTGCGAAACAGTATTCAATAAACAGAACATACTCATCAAACGTCAAAGCGATTGAATCCGGTTTCACGCATCCCTTCACCAACGTTCCCCCAGCTTTACAAGGTCCACAATCGCCAGGACAACTTTACAATTTTCTCCCGCGACAACATCACATTTTTTATCTCCACAAACTGCATTCAATGGTGCTCCATTTCGTGCTGTCGCTGCTGTGACGCCCGGGATGGCATTTTTGATTGGTTCGGGAGGAGATGTACATTGGGGAGAGGCACACCATGAGTTTGGGTCCGAGTTGGGTCCGAATGCGGTGAGAGATATAGGAGTGAAGTAGAGGATATATACAAGGAGGTGAAGGAAAGTGGTATTAATTGAAAATGTAGGTACTCGTGGCGCCATCCAATCTCTGTTTTTGGGGTCGATTATGTTTTTGTTCTTTTAAGTTTTCGGTAGAAGCGAATTAAAGATAAAGTGGGTTCTTATATATGGTGGTAATCTCTAGTATCACAGTGACAGACCGAACACTTGCATGAAAATAAATCAAAGAAACTCGAAGGTAGCTAGAAACATTTACTTTTCTAGCTTTCTGTAGCTCCTTCAAAGGGAATTAACCTTTCGTATTTAAGTACCATCCATCGGCTAAATGCCAAAGAGTCTAAACACATGTACATTAACTGTTAACTAAATTAAAATTTATTCGGCCACTTTTCGTTGATCTGTCACAACATAGGATCCCTCCATATCGCCAGCGACATATTTGATGCGCCGTTGTGGCGGGGGCGGATTCCCACTACACATAGAATATTCTAAATACCTCTACAAGAGTTCAACGGTAATATTACTCAACGTGGGAGAAATCATAGCGTATCGGAGCTTATATTAAAGGGCCACGTACTGGGATGGACGCGTTTAATATATTTCCAGTATTTGCAACGCGTCTTGTGACAGTTAATGTCTGAGATGTTTCATTGCCGAGTGAACTGTTCCTGTTCACCCTGAAAACTAATCTGCTGGAAAATAGCCGTGGATCAATGCCGTCGATAAAACCACAGGCGATGATCGAGTTACCCAAGTATATAGCAAACAACGGGGGCCATACCCCCAAATGCGAAACATCTCTGGCGACCCTGACTTACACAAACTAACTGTTTTTTGCTCTCTAACATATGCATACTGATTCAGCATCGTAGATATTTCCATCGAGATGATACAAATATCACTTCAACATCCCAAATAATTCAAGAGCACTAGTCTTCATTTCAAAAATTACCAATGATTGATCTACATGATTTGACCTTGGACACAACACAAGTCAAGTATTCTAATTCACAACTCCAATTTCTACATTCGTTTGAATTGGTGGGTGGGTTGGTATAATACAAAAACGGGTATAACCTATCTGGCTGAGGAAAGGATTAAGAAGAGGAATGACCGTACAAGTCTCGAAATGAATTCAGGACGAAAGCGGGGTATTGTAAAGTATATATATGTTGTAGTAAAATTAGGAAGGTTCTGCTTCAAAAGGGTTCAGGATCGGAGTCACTGTCCGAGTCGCTTTCCCCAGTGTCATCTATGTAAAAGAGTAGGTGTCAGCAAAGGTAGCAGGCAATAAACACGAATAATTTGAGAGACGACGTACGAGACAAAGCGCTCAACGATATCGGTCTCTTTTTTTCCACGATTTGAGAAGCGTCAACGTCAACATGTAACTTTTTATTGGCATATGCTCCTCCGCCCGTGGCAGCTCCTTCACTGTCCTCAATTTCAAACTCATCAGATGTTCGCTTTCGACCTTTTTCCGCCAGACCAACAAGTTCATGACGAGGATACTTTTCACTGGATGATCGCCGCGACTCTGTGCCGTTCCCACTCTGCTCGGCAACATTTCGAGGGGAGGAATCCGCCGTCTTGTGTTTAGTCGTTTCTCCTTCACTTTCACTGGCACTGCCGCTACCACGTTCACTACCACTTAAAATACTCTCAATTTCCGATTCTAAATCAGCAAACTCTTCATCGCTATCACTTTCGTCACTGTCGGAGTCACCTTCGTCGTCAGATGAAGAATTCTCAGGGGAGGATAACGATGAGATTGAAGTAGGCGTGGGGCGGGAGTGAACAATAGGCGGGGACTGCGAGGATGGATAAGCGATAGCATTGGGAAGTGAAATTTGCGGAGACGATGGATTTGCGTTGAAGTTGGTGGTGACGGGTGACGGCTTTGATATAGAGACTGGTGAGATTGTAGTGGTGGATGAACGAGATTCGGGGACAGATTTCGGACTAGGGTGGTTAGAACTCTCGCTCGACCGCCTACTTGATTCCCTGCTACTACCCCCAGTGCTGGTTCCCTTTTCAATATCGTTAATAATATCTTGGAAGTCCTCTTCGTCTGAGGACTCGTCTGTGTCGACGGTAATCTCTTCGACTACAATCCGAGATGGCACAACTTTAGACGGGGCGGGTTGTGCTGATGAAGCCGTTTTCTTTTTGGATGACCTTTCAGTCACCTTATTTGATGGCTTTACAGAAGTGGATGAATTTGGAGGGGATCGAGTTGGAACGGCGGATTTTAGAGGCACTTTGTTGGACCCAGGAAGTAATGTTCGTTTGGCTTCTTGAGGATCACTTATTCTATTTTGAGTCAGTGAAATGAGGGAGCCTAGACATTCAAGAGTAAAAGTCTTGATTCATTCTCGTCAGCATACTCAATGTTTCAAACATCTAGAATTTAAACTCGTAATAGACTGCCCAGGAATAAAGGATTGAACGATTATTTCTAAGCGTACTTTGGTCTCTTCGTCAAAAACTAATGCACAATCAACACCACGATACGGTTTTTCTGGTCCTTTAAACACATGTATCGGTTTATCTTCCTATAATAATGATGAATGGAGATAGATGTTAGCGGGTGGTTTTTGTTCAATCGATTCCTTTGCATGCGATCGTAAATCAATTATTGTGTACTTACAATAGTGGAAGCATATGCAACTGTGACTTCTCCCTTTGGATCCTTTGATATGGAACCATACTGGGAATAGTCGATGGATTCCGGTTTAAAGTTATCTAGTAGATATTGGAAGAAACGAAATGGGAGCACACGTTAATTTTTGCCGAATTTTTCACTGACCCATTTTTAACCCTTTTGAGGATAGCAGCAAACACAATACTGGGACCAAGTGGGAATACTTTTACACTGCTATATAAAGAAATGAGCCACATACATTTAAATAAACAATACCCCGGGTTGTCTGAATTTTTGAGGGAAGATTTTGAGGCAGCTTTTGAATTTGAATTAGAGGCAGAGGAGAACGAGGCACCCAGGTTGACTTTGTACTGCGTGTTAGTATCAAAGGATACCGATGCCATGTTGGAGATGGGGTTGGAACCAGAGAGACGAAGAGGGAGGGTAGAGAGAGAGAGGGAGAGGAGCGTTGTTAGCAGTTGAGATAATAATTTGACGTGGTTGAGCTGAGTTGACCGGAGGGATGAGGAGTGGGCTCGTCCGTGCGCCAAATGTGCATCCCCCATGATTTATTCTCACGCAAGTTTATATTCGCAGCATCCCCCTAGTATCCTACTCATCAACGCATTGGCAATTCATGTGCATTCCCTCTACTCTACTCCACTGTACTCCACTCACAGAAATAGCTGCGCTGTAGTAATTACTCGATGTCCATTGCGACTAAAGAGAACAATGGAACAAGGGGAGAACAGTGGAATGAATGGCACGTGACTGTCACGGGATACCCGCGTGGCCGCTCCTAGCCAACAATTCGGGGCTTGCCGGCATAAATTTGCAGAACAAATTCCCTCGTTCCCTCGCTCATCCCATCCCATCCCATTCCCTCCCTCACACTCACCCCATATCATGGCAGACAAAAAGTTTCTCAAGATTGATCTCCACACCCACATCTTGCCAAAGCACTGGCCGGATCTCTCAAAAAAGTAGGGCCCAGCCTCCTCGCTCTATCATCCCCTGTCCTTGTTTCTTCTGTTACTAACACATATCCCCTATCCCACCCTGTTACTGTCCTTAATTGCAGATACGGCTATGGCGGCTGGCTTCAATTACAGCACACTGAACCGGTATGTTAAACTTCAGCTTCACTTGCTTTGTAAAAGTCAATTGAACCTTCGTCCACTGATTTTTTATCATTTCGTTTGTCCTCTCTCTCTCTTTCGACCAATGAATTGTGTTAACAGGGAAAAGCCGACATGATACAAGACGGAAAAAACTTCAGAACAATCGATTGCAACTGTTGGTCGCCCGAACAGCGAATAAAAGAGTGCAATGACACTGGGGTCGACGTCCAGGTACTTTACATTCGTTCCGTCCTTACTATAGTTAAAGACTTGCAAGTAACCTGAATTCAATGATATCTAGGTCCTCTCAACAGTTCCAGTCATGTTCAGTTATTGGGCTAAACCAGAACATACTCTCGACTTGGCAAGATATCTGAATGACCACATCGCTCAGACAGTGGCCGAAGACCCAAAACGATTCATAGGATTGGGAACGCTGCCGATGCAAGCTCCAGAATTAGCTGTCCAAGAGTTGAGGCGATGTGTGAATGAGTTGGGACTGAAAGGAGTTCAAATTGGAAGTCATGTCAATGAATGGAACTTGGATGCCCCCGAATTAGCACCAATCTTTGCGGTAATGTCTAAAATCACATTCTGTAGTTCTAAATTCTTTGAAATTAACAGCCGTGATGGTTATTCGTATTAGGCCGCTGAAGAACTCGATTGTGCGATCTTTGTTCATCCTTGGAACGATGCTAACGAGGTGCCTCCCCGCATGAAGAACTATTGGTTCCCATGGTTAATCGGTATGCCTTGCGAAACTACCATGGCTGTATGTTCTCTAGTTATGGGTGGTGTGATGGAGCGTCACCCTAATTTGAAAGGTACGTTTGAGGAAACAGTGAAATTATTACATTTGCTCAGACCTAAAATATATACTGAAACTCCTTGATTCGCAGTTGCCTTTGCCCATGGCGGCGGTTCTTTCGTTGCAACACTCGGTCGAATTCAACACGGATTCGACGTTCGACCTGATTTATGCGCCACAAAAACAAAAATCCCACCTATAAAATTTCTTGACAGAATTTACATTGACTCACTCGTCCACGACATCGATACGCTAAAATTCCTGATCAAGAAGCTAGGGCCAAATAGAATTATGTTAGGGTCCGATTATCCTTTCCCTCTTGGTGAACACGAGCCTGGAAAAATGATTGAAGAAAGTGATTTGGATGATGAAGTTAAGGAAAAATTGTTGTCAGGGAATGTGTTAAAATGGTTGGGTCTAGACAAGGACCAGTTTCTGTTGGAAGGACAGTAGAAGCACAATTGACCAGTTGTGGAGAGTAGTGCTCTTTTGAAATGTAGATTATTTTGGTTCTGTGAATTTTTTTTTTTTTGGATGTAGAGTTTGAGATGGCAGCATGTAAGATATCATTATTAAGAATCAATCTATTCTTTCATTCATAATCGTTATGCCCAACGCCATTTCTTGACTTCCCTCGTTCATCGTTTCGCAAGCCCACTGTGCGATATAAATGAACCAAAACACCATGTGAGCTAGTTTTCTGAACTGAGCAAATCACCTAGAAGTATAAGACATGGTGATTGATATTTCTGTCATTGAAACAAAATTACATCACGTCTGACAGAAATGTTTCCAGCTGACGATAAAGGGTGTCACCATAGCAACGCTCATGCCGTCATCCAAACAACTACCTCGCGATTGGCACCTAGGGCATTGGTTAATCCGGCCTGGGTCTCCCTCTCAACATCCATTCCCATTTTTACATACAGCAATGGCAAAGAAAGGGACTTTTAAACTTAGAACCGGAAACAGTAGCTCTTCGAAAAGCCAATTAAGCGAGAACAAGAAGCGCCCGACTCAGTCCAAATCACAGTCGATCTCAAGTTTAAGTCACAGAAAGGACGATGAATTGTCGAACCAAGAAAAGATTTTAGAAGATAATGAAGTCTCAGAAAATCAAGACGCGGGGGAGGCGAGAGAGCAGGATTATAATTCAGACGATGATGAAAGTGATGGTGACCTTGAAATGCATGACGAAAATGAGGATGATGGCAGTAGCGATGAGGAAATGAAGGATGAATTCGAGGTGAGTGAAGGTGAAGAACATGAAAGCGAAAGTGAGAGTGATTCGCATGATGAAGAAGGTGGAAATCCAGAAGATGATTTAGATGACGAAGAAGAAATTAAGCAAATGAAAAGAGGTAAGGATCAAGTTTGGATGAATTCTTTTATTGTCGAAAATTAAATTAAAGTATCGTCCTCTATTTGCAGCCAGGAAAGCCAAAAAACAGAAATTGAAGTTATCAGATGCCATGAATTTCATTTTGGAATCTAATATCAAGAAATCTGATGTTTCGGTTAGTCATTAGTTCACCGTCTCTTGCCTTTTCCTTGTCAACCGACTTTTAATAATTTATCCCGCTGTTGTACGTTCCATGATAGGCCCCAATTTTGTCCAAATCAAAAGCTATTTCACGACAAATCGAGCAAGAAAAGATACAGTACAGGGCTCGCAAAATATTAGCTGCAGAAAGAAAATCAAAGTTGAACAAAGATAGAGTCTTACCGGATGTTCGAGAATTAGATTACGAAAGAAAACTGAGAAAAGTGGCAACCAGGGGTGGTATGTTATCCCTTGCGTCGCATGACCAAATTGACTATAAAACTTGGTAACGTTAACATTGATATATTTCTTGGCCATTAGTCGTCAAACTATTTAATGCAATCAAAACGGCACAATCCAAATCAATGTCAGAATTAAACAACAGTGGCATTGTCGTTACGTCTTCAACAAAAGCCAAAGGTATGATTTCCTTTGATTCAACTGATTACAATGATACTTCAATTAACGGCCTTTATCTTGGGTTTCTGCTCGGTATTCACGATACCAGTTGCCAATATCTCCAAATCTACCTTCTTTGAGTTACTCAAAAAACAATCCAGCGCTACCAGCTTCAACCCAGTAAGTATATTTTTAATGTTTGTCCCTCTATTCTATTTCTAAATCATCCTCCCCATTACTTACCGAAATAATACAACAGAACAAACCGTTACCGCCACCCTCTTCTTCCTCATTCAACTCAACTTCAGAATTCTCATCCGGTATCTCATCCGATTCAATATCCAAGTCTATCACGCCATCACCGAATAACACTGTCGCTCAAACTCAAAATCAAGATAAAATCGGGGAAACCAAAACTCAAAAAGGGTGGAGTGTACTTAGTGAAGGTTATTTAATGGATTCGAGGCTACAAGGATGGGATCAAGCTGAGGAAATGGATTTGTAATAAACATAATTTCGTATAAGAAATAAATCACATTATATGACAAATTAAATTGTTACTCGCTGATTTGGAGAACTGATAAAGTAAATCTTACTGTGCATTTTAATAAGTATCCAGTGAAATTTCAACATATTCAACAGACAACCAGACTTGGAACTTATTAAACCTAATTATAAAATTACAAATATTTACAAAACCCGGTCATCATCGCGTCACACAAGATTACAATTCGCGATTACATAGTACATCCAAATCTTGTTCAACCAACAATCCACCCTCTGTTCCGTCTTCCAAAAAATCATTACAATATAATTTCAACCTCCAAGTCCAAATAATCAAACTACAAGTTCTCCCATAAACTTTTATAAGCTTTATCCAACTCGTCTCGAAAAGACTTTCGTTCATTACTTTCAATATCGAACAACCGTATTGGTTTACGTGGTTTGGTAATTGGTGGTGGTCGTAAAGGTGAATAAGATCTTGCAATCGGTTGCGATTGTGATGGAGGTCTGGTAACAAAGAGGCAGAGCCGGTGTTAAAATTGAGGGTTATTAATTTGTCAAGTTAGAGTGAACAAATGGGATGGTTACCTTTTTGATTTTAGAGGCGATCGGTTAGTACTGTGATGATCTTTTAATGATTTGGATTTGGTGACAGAAGCTTTTGATGTCTCTGACTTTGTCCGTTTATTTGGTGATGGTTCTAGAGTGGTTGATAAATCATTGTTGTACGTTCTTTTACGCGACGACTGAAAGGTGGAAAATTGTGTTGCTGAATTTGTGATCGGTTTCAATGGAGACTTTAACGTCGACAAAGGCGAAGAAAGATGCAGAGTTATCGGAACCGATCCCGATGACGGTCGTGTATTTGAATCCCTCGTCTTTGTGGACTTATTAGATACCTTAGAGGCCGATGTGCGTTTGGATAGTTTTATACGGGGTTTGCTAGTAGTATTACGGCGCTGAGGTGACAAAGTCTTACGTGGTGATGAGTAGGAACGGTTTGATTGATCGCGGGTCTAATTGATAAATGAATCACAGACAGAATCAATCAGCTGCCAATTTCTAGGGTGGAGAGTGTTGGATTCTGTGATCGCTTCTTCTGCATAGTTCACTCCCAGCTCATATTCCTCAATCAGTCTGTCCTTTGCTATCGTCTGAGCTCGTTTTTGCTTTCGGAAGTGGGAGTGGGATAATCACTTACCCTGAACGGATCTAGGCAGCATTCGGCTTTCACCTGTCGTATATATTTCGCAAGTTCATCCAATTGTGACTGAAGCTTTTGTTCCTTTTGTGAAATAACGGGATCTAATCATAATATCACAATAAATTTAAATGACAAATTTAATAAACAAATTTGTAGCTGAGGAGGAGGTTTCAATCATAACGGCAGAAGATTTTAAAGACACCATGTCAAATGTCGAGTATAAAATGGCGCTCTCTGTTACAGAGAGTACATACCGATGGTGGTGTTGTTCTTTGAAAATGATGTGGGCTTGTTTCTTGCTAATTTATGTTTGGATGACACAGGTTTGCACAGAGATTTGCCAGAGTAGATTTCGTCTTGGTCGACGTGACGGATAACGAAGGGAGGCGGGAACGATGTGCTTTTAGATTTCGATTTTCTTGATGAAGTATTTGATTGAGGATGGCGACGGGATGACGCTGGTTGCGAGGGCATCATTATTGTACAGAAATAGATAGAATATAGATAGTTTGTATATGTGTGGATGAGGGACTTAAATGCCGACTCGTCTTTTCGCAACGGCGTCTGTTCAGTCTGTTCCATCCTCATTTCTCGTTAGATACAAATACATTCATCTCATCCACACAATCCAACTATACAAGGACACATAACATCGCCCTCGATGAATAGATACGGACCACAGCCGACACAACGGTGCATTCCCCTTTCCTTTCTCTCTATCCCCCTCTGTCTCTGGAGTCACTCACTCACTTTCCCGCTCCAACTTCGCTTTTAATCCACACATGTAGGAATTCTAGACCATACTCTTCCGTCCCCTCGTCGTCTTCCTCCAATCCCAATCATGACGCACAGTTAAGTGGAACTCTAGAACGGCAAAACGATAACCAAATGGACAGGTTACATGAGAAGGCCAATTTATTGAAATCTTTAACAATCGACATGGGTAATGAAATTAAGTTGGGTAACTCAGAGTTAGATGGAATGGTGAGTTGTACAATTTTCTTTTACAAAAGAGAATTATTGCCCGCCTCTCTGCAGTAAAGTCCGACTGTTGCCATTCGACAACATTGTCGGTTTATACTGGAGTGGCGACCGATAGATGCTTCTGTAAATGATTGAAGCATTGCGTTGGACCTGCCATTGAATTCATGTCATTTACTAACATCAGCTTTCATGATTTTTTCTTGTTTCGTTTGCCATTCTGTGCGGCCGCTCTATTACTCCAATGATTTTCTACTATTCAATGTATCAATACAGAACTCAACTTTCACATCCGCGGGGGGACTACTATCGTCAACTCAGAAACGACTAACAGGACTGCTAAATTCGAATCAAGGTTCATTATACTGCTATCTAACATTATTTATAGTGGGAGTATTCATGGTTGGTTACTGGATTGTCAAATCAAAGGAATCGTAAGAATGAAGAGAAAAGGACCAAGATAGAATCCGATGATGTATCACTGTAATATAAGCTTGACAGCACAAATTGGAACCACTGAAATTTCAATCGAAAAATATTATTGAAGATTTCTTTATTATATTAGCAAGTCCTACACCAACACGTCCCCATTTTCAGTTCTCTTCCTCTTTCCATTTACTTTGCCATTTTCTAAACCGTTCATCCTAGCACCGAAAGAATCATCCTCTTCGCTATCTGAATTATCCATCAAGTCGAGGTTACCCAAACTTTCAACGATGGGGTTAAATATATCCATGGCTTGCAGCGTATAATCAACAATGTAAGATTTCGTTATCATGTCTTCTGCACGAGCAAAATGTCGTTCAGTATACGGTATTAAACCATCTACGAGCTGTGATTTCATTCAACAAAGATAAAAATGAACTATTAGCATTCAAAATCTTCAGATAAAATACAAGCAAGGAAAAGCATATAGATCACTCTTACCTCTTTTATGCCCGATATTTTCAATAACGCATCCGGAGAATAAGATTCAAAAATGCATCGCAAGACAGTTTGCGCCACAATCGTATTCCTTGAATTTGTATTCCAGTCTCGTATATATTCTAATAACGTTTTGATATCAGCTAAATCGAATGATCCGAGGACGGAATCCACGGCTTTGGATCCGGTGATGCTATCTTCTACAGATGATTTATGCATATCGGAGTAAAGCAACACGAAACAAATCTTATATTAGAAACGATTAAAGGAATAAGAACAGAAAAAAAAGACAATACCATCTGTTTTTGCCTTCATTACGTCTGAGAATATTCTCAACAGTCGCCGCGGTTGATTAAGTGACATGGCTAAAAGAATTGCGTTACGGTAATCCCTCTTCAGCAAAAAGTTGGACAGATCTTGCTCCCTAGAGTAAAAAGTAAAAACACTTGATAAGTCCCCTGTTTCTTGCAGAACACGATAGAATCCACTGTGATCACATTGAGAAAGATTTCAACATACTTTAATATCCTATCCTCCTCTTCTTTTATCTTTTCCTCCTCTTCGATTAATGTGTAATCTTCCCAAAAGTTTATCACAGAATCAGCACCACCAGTAGCAACGACGTGCTCATCATTGCGCACTGCTAACGCCCACGCTTTATCTTCATGATTGTCAAGTGTAGTGACACATTCGTTAGTTTTGATCGTCCACAATTTGGCGAGTCCGTCTGAACCAGTCGATAAAAGTTGAGTTCCACTTGTAAGAAACGATACTTTGAGGACAGAGTTTGTATGTCCTTCGAATGTCTGGTTGAGGCCATATTAAGTCAGCTGGTACAAAGGAAGAACGAATGCGAGAAAAGAATACAATAACAAACCTTCAAACAAGAGTAATCTGAAATTGACCAAATTCGAATCGTTTTGTCACCAGAGCAAGTAGCCAAAACTTGATCGACGGGCGAAAACTGTACATCCCACACACCGCGTTTATGACCCTTGCATACACCAAGTAAAGCTCCATCGGCGGCAGACCACACCTATAATAAATGTTAATCGCGCGGTTGTTGGGGGGATACTTCCAGAATCGAATGTACCTTGGCAGTCTTATCTTGTGACCCTGTTGCAAAAATTTTGTCGTTAGGAGCAATGGCTATTGAGTTGATATCTTTATCGTGGGCTCTGACAGTGTACATAGATTTTGGCTTTGCAGGCTCGGTTACATCACCATCTACATAAAGCGTAATAGGTTAATGAGCAATTTCAGTATTTTAGAATTCAAGGACAAAAAAACGTACTGAGTGATGAAATATCCCAACACTTGATTGTTCTATCTTGACTCCCTGTAATGACAAACAATTTCGACTTCCGTGAAATAGAAATCGCACCGATAGCTTCTGCATGTCCGACCAATACGCCGATACATTTGCACCTGAAAATCAATTGAGTAAGCGTAGAGTCACCTGACATGTTAGAGAATATAATTCCAACCTTTCTTCCGATATCTCAGAACCCAAATCCAACGACCAAATTCTTGCCGTATGATCTTTAGATCCAGAAACCATCATTGTCCCATCGTTTGAGTTGTCCAGACAAAATACAATGTCTTTATGGCCATGCACGATATCACATTCGGAGGTTTGTGTGTTGAAGATACGAATTTGCTCACTGTTCGTAGCGACAGCGATATGTGATGAATTCTCACCAATATAAGTTAAATCTATAATTTCGTCATTATATCCAATTATTTGTTTACTCCTTTTGAAATCGTTCGACACGTCGTAGAATAAAAAGTTTTGATCGCTTGTGACTCCAACCAATCTGTTCGCGGTTTTGTTGTAACTACGAAAAAATTTATGTCAACCTATACATCCATCTACAACTGAGGAAACGAATAACATACACAACGTCCAATAGTTGATGTTTGATGTTGACTTCATGCTTTTCAAATACGCAATCTTGCGTTTCTATATTCCATACTCGGATCATACCTGCATTCCGATAAAAATTAATGAATCATCATTCAAAATAACTCTCGTACGGAATACATACCTTTCTCGCCACCAGTAAAGTAGTACTTATCCAAAGCGGTTTCTTGCACACCAGGTATTTGGGCAGATGTTTCCAAGTAACCGACTGCTTCGAGGCTCTACAGATGAAATCAGTAAAAACTCACTACTCATTCGATTTTACAACATTGTGTCTACCTCGTAAGCCGGTATCGTCTTGATCAACTTCTTGCTCTTGGTATCCCAAACGCTGACAACTTTATCTCTAGCGGCGCTCAGCAGAGTACTACCGTCGGAAGAAATATCTAATCCACGAACGACACTGACATGATTTTCTAAAACGGCGATACATCTGGACCGAAACCACTTTGATTAACGAAACCATCTTTTTCCCAGCAGAAACGAAATGTACATACTTCCTTGTCATTAAATCCCATATCCTTACAGTACAGTCGTCACTACCAGAAAATAATTTCCATTGCTGATCTTTCATGTGAAATTTGACTGCGCTGATAACACCCCGATGTCCTTTCAAATTATGGGTGCAAAAACCTTTGTCGGTGTCCCATACTTTGATTGTACTATCTGCCGATCCAGTTGCAACCAACGTTGAAGTGTGGTCGAAATCCATGACAATAACCGGAGCTTCATGAGCCTATATTAGAGAAAGAATATTATGTCAATGTACCTTGGATAAACTGGAAGTGAACGAGTTAGTGCGAACCTTCCATTGTCTGACAACTTGTCCGGTTGTTAAATCCCACAATGTAAGAAGTAAGCTCCGACTAGCGCTACATAACTGCGTCCCGTTCGGTTTCACTGCAAAACAAGTGACTACTTCCGTATCCTATAAGTGATTAATTTAATCGTACATTCAATCTTAGCGCCTATTAAGAGTCTCGGATTCTGGAAGACAAATGAAATTACCCCTTTCAATCGATGAACATCATTTCCAGATTCAATTTCCATCACGTTGATATCTTCTCCAATGGAGCTAATGAGATATTTTCCGTCATGTGTAATTGACGCTTTCCCGCCGGTGTAAATCGGTTTGAGGGTCTTGACTGCCTTGAAACTGTTGGAAGGTCAGAATGATACTTAAAGGCCCAATAAAGTAGACCAGACACATAAAGAACTCCAATTATACCTAGTCTTTAGTTTCAACTTTGAGTTAGTAATCGGTGCCATATTTGATTCGAACCTGAAAGATAGTTCGACTTGACTTTGATATCTGAACTGGTTGTAAAACTTGTTTATTTTACACGTGATTCAATGTCACATAGCGACCAAGGTCCATCCCCATTACTGATAAACATCACTTTGACATTCACTGAGCAACTTCATTTGTTATACAGACATTTCAAAATGGCAAGAAACGAGGAAAAGGTATTATGACGGCCCTTCCTTAACGATGGTCACTACTATCTCTAAGTTAATCTTTATGACTTAACGTTACCGCTCTGATCTAGGCACAATCGATGCTGTATCGGTTCAGGGAGGTGGAGATGGCGGAGTTGGGTCTATTAAAGAAAGACAAGCGACCTCGATTAGCGTCTGAGGTGGAGTCATTGCCAGAAGCTGAGCGATGGCGAAGTCAGATTCTGCGAGAAATATCCAAGAAAGTGGCCAAAATTCAAGATCGTATGTTGTGTTTGCTCGCAGTTCCAATGCGGTACTTATAGATTGATGATTGATGCCTGTTTTTAATAACGATGTTTATTTTATGTTAGCTGGATTGAACGATTATCAGATTAGAGATCTTAACGACGAAATCAACAAACTGATACGAGAGAAAGGCCACTGGGAGTATCGAATCAAACAATTAGGAGGGCCTGACTACAGGGTTGGTGTCAATCAAATGGTGTACCTCACTTTTATAGTACTGACATATTCTTAATTTGGAAATAGAAAATTGCCCCTCGAATGCTGGACAGCGAGGGAAGGGAAGTACCTGGTAATCGCGGATACAGATATTTTGGTCGGGCGAAGGAATTGCCTGGGGTGAAAGAGTTGTTCGAAGAAGAAGGTATATTCCACGATACTTTCCACTTTTCTCTCACTCTAATTGATTCATATATTCACTTCCGCGTTACCTTAATCATCTTTAGAACAAGAAGAACACAAAAAGACTAGGCACGAACTATACAAGAAGGTGGATGCAGATTATTACGGGTACAGAGACGAAGATGATGGAGCTTTGGTATCATATGAAGCAGAAGTTGAAGAAAGACGTAAAAATCTTAATCTCGCCTTAGCTTTAAATTCTCTAGATTATGTATTCTCTAACCTGATTTCAACAACATAGTGTACGCAGATCATCTAGCGAAAATGTCGAATATCCCGCCAACAACGAGTAAGGAGCCGACTGGTGACATTGATGAAATTCTGAATTCGGCTGTAGCGACGAGTTATGTTTCATATGTTCCATTTATACCATCTCAAAAAGATGTGGAGGATTGGATGCTGAGAAGGAGGAAGCAGGAAATTATAGATAGATACTTAGGGGAATAAATGACTCCTTTTACATTTGCGCAAAATTAAGAGCACTCTGCAGTAATTTTTGTATCTTTAATTCCCTGAGATATGGGTCGTCGATTTCCAGATGCGCTTTCACCAAGTCATGAATTTAGCACTTATACGTCAGCTTCAATTCCTTTTATTCGCTGAACTTGATATACAATGGCACATGATTTGTCCTCTGATATACAAAATTGCCTTTCTGTATTGGTTTATCGATCCCGTTCTCAGGATTGGGCAACAAGTGTGACGACTTAGAAACAGTTGTAGACGGGGGAGGAGGGAGAGATGACTGAATTTCATGTCAACAATAGTGGTTACATTATACCTTCAAGCTGAACAGAGTAAAATGAAAATAGAGACTTACAGGTCGGTTGGGAGTATAAAAATTTAATGCAGCCCATAACGGATATTTTGATTCGATTTCTATAATTCTGTTTTCTAGCTGTTTGATGATATGATGTGGTTTTGCCGAAAGATCTAGATGAGATAAGAGATGGTGAACAATGCATAAATCGAGATACATTCATCATTCAAAATAGATAACGAAGAGTACCACTGTCGTCGTCCCCAGATGTCAATCGTCGTAGGATCGCGTGCTGTAAGTACTCCTCTCCCTGCCGAATATTTAAAGTGATATGAGCTAGCCGGAATACAAAAATTCACAAGAAGTTGGGAAACCACAATCCGTCCTTTACTTACCAATACCGGTATGTTATGTTGAACCCATACGGCATACTCTTCTTCTATTTCATTCAATCTGTTAAGCAGCACTTCAAACCGTTCCGTTATGTTGAGAGTCTGCGTTTTTGACAGAGCTGCGACCGACAATGAACAAAGGGAATAACCAAAGAGCAAATGGTTTTGTCAAAGTCAACTTAGCAATCTCCCTCATCCGAACCAAGGCCGGCGTACCGAATTTAATACCCAGATAATTCATCAAATTTTTCACTCGTTCTTTCAACCCTTCTTCAACGTCGTTCAATCCATCAGGTACCACCAATTTCCCTTGCTGATGTAACTTCTGTAATTCCCTTTGCATCATATTATTCCCATAATTCCTATACGCTAACGATCCAGCACCATATGTACTCCTGATTAATGAAGCTGCTGTGTTATTCACCACCGCCCGTTTCATTTGTACAGTACGATCGATGTTTGCTGGGTGTACCCTAGAACATAGAGGTTCTAATAGTCCAAAGGAAATTCATACTTGTTATTGTCAATGTCAACAGATCGGCATCAATGTCGTTTTCGTCAGAAGACATCTTGAACTCTTGCAATTCCTATGTGATTGTTGCGACAAAATTCATACCATTTTCATCGCCAATTTGCATCTGCTGAGAATATTCTTGATCTACAAATTCTCGTTGGTTGCTCTCATCTATTCGTTGTCGATTCAGCAGGATCATACTGTCGATTCGTGTTTGTAACTGGTTGAACAGACGAACAAAATATGTAAGACAAGGATCTGATTGTAAAGGGTTAATATCTACACACCTCAGAATTTGATTCTCTTAAAACAACATCATCTGTATCGGTATCCATGACAAGTAGTCAACGATGGATATTGAATGCAAAAGCTCATGAAAGTTCAAGAGTGAAAGGGGAACTCTGAGGGCTGAATGACACACGCACACTGGGTTGTTGCAACAACTGAACTGGAACTGACTGGAAATGTGTACTTGGATTTCATACGATATTACTCAATTTATTTAGAATCACAACAATTATTTCATATTTTACATTTCACGGAAAATATAAAGGGAAAATAAGGTTGTCATTTGAATTCCTTGTAAGAACGCTTCTCGAAATTCTTCAAAGGATAACGTCGTTTTTTGCTATTGAAAAATAAAAGATCAGCACAAATCAAAAATGAAGATTCATAAATGAAAATGAAATGATCCGTACCCAACAGGCACACGCTTCTCTATTATGCTTCTTTCTTGTAAAGACAGGAATCGATCGGATAAGAGATTGCCTTCAGGCTGCATTATCCAAAAGAAGTATGAGTCAGTATTGAAATTATACCTCATAATGAAATGATAACAACTCCGTACCTTCAAAGTTCTTAAAGATTCCGAAAGCTCTTCCGTCAACTGAACTTGAGTGGGCAGAGGTGTAAACTTCAGTTTCGACAACTTCTTCGGCTGCTGTTGCTTTTCTTCTAACTTTCGTTTTTTCTGTATCTGTCTAGTTGTTTGCTTTTTTACTTTTGCGTCAAGCTCTTTTGTGATATTTTTCAACCTTCATTTTGACAAAATTTAGCATAAGTTTGAAAGCATACAAACAAATCTGCTTACTGGTCGACTTGTTTCAATAAATTCTTTTCCTCTTTTTTCTTCAGCAATGACTTTTGCTCTTCTTGGAGTCTGAGACGTTTATTGCGTTCCGCCTTTGTAAGGCGTATTTCTGAAATTGACGCATTGACATCTCCGTCCGCTTCCAGGTCGTCGATTTCCGATTCCGTTTCTTCGTCGTCTGTACTGCCACTGTCGTCGGTCGCAGGAGGATTGACAGGCACTGGTACCTCCGCAGCATTTGGTTTGAAAATTGTCTTCTCCAATTTCGCTTTTTCCTCGAGTCTTGTCAATTCTTCTTCAACGGCCACGGTTAATAAATCCTGGTGGTCTTTGAAAGTCGGATTGTACGACGTGCCAGGGTGACTCGGTTTGACTGCCGCAATGTTAGCTACATTTGGTTCTTTTAGAGTTGTCGGTGGCTACACGAGAATTGCATCGAAGTTAGTTGACTCTAGCGTTAAACCAGTGTATGGACATCTCATACCTTCACTTTCCGTGGTTTAACTGGTGCCAAATAATCTGAAATTGGGTCCACCGGTTCTTCTTCCGGAACCTTCATTGACCAAATATCGTAGGCCCCTTCATCTCCACCCTTGGTTTGCGGTTGAATTTTGGTTGCCGCAGCTTGCTTATTCTTGGCCAATTTTTGAATTTTCGACTGATCGTGAGCAGACAATTTACGGTCTGCTTTAGGCACTTTCTTGGCAATTCTCTTGACAGGTCGATTCGAAATTGGTTTTACACCAGTTTCGGGAGGTGTAAGAATCTGATCTATTGTGAGTTTTTTGTGGCGGAACTCGTTTTTGCGGACTGGGGACAATGATGGTTAATACATTTTAGTTCGTGACAGCAAAGAGAAAGACGATCCAATTACCATTTTCAGAACCCTTTTTATCGACGACGAACAGATCATCATCTTGCTTCTCGTACAATTTACCCCTAATTATTTTACCCGTCAGTAATTTCTCCAGGTGTTCAAACCAAGACAGAAGTAGCGTTACCCTAAAATCTCTTGTTCACGTAATTCGTCCAAGTTCTTTTCAACGTCCATGATGTCAACATTTCTACGCCAGTTTTTCTTTCCCTTACGGGAAGGCTGCACTCTCGGCTTAATAGGTTCGCTTGGTGGTGGCGCAATGACTGTCATTTTGTATTAGTCGTTAGGTAAGGCCTGCTAGAGAAGGGCATTTCCAGAGACGGGTGAATCGTGTTTACCTGATAATCACGTGAGCGTTGTAGTGAATTTGAGCGCTACTCCGTCTCGGAACTTGACCGATCTTTTGTTGGTAACATAAATCTGCACAAAAATGTCAACAATTTTATGCCAAGAAGCCGAAATTAAAGGGAATATTAGTTTAGGTATGGTTTTATACTTCGTTTACCGGTTCTCTTTTATATTATTTTGTTCTTAGCTCTATTTCACTTCATGGTTAGGTGTCGGGACCGTGGTGCATCCAAAGTGCAGAATAATATCAACGAAAGGTGGGCCAATACTGATCGGTAGGAATAACATTTTCGAAGAAGGCGCTACTATTATAAACAAGTATGTGCTGTTGTGTATACCTTTGGGCTTTTGTGTTGAAATTGATGTAGTGGATTCGTTTGACAATCCAAGGATGCACTTAGATTGATTCATTAATTTTACAACTTTTATTGCATAACTAATAGCTCGACATCAGGAATGGTCATAGGAGACGAGAACTTGTTTGAAGTCGGTTGCTGTATCCTTTTGTACACAAGTTTGAAGTCGTTATTTTCTTCGCGCAGGAATTCAACATCGTTATGATGTGCCTCGAGAAACTTAAATATTTCCTTTGACTTAAAATGTTACATACAGATGTCGCAGGAAAATATGTGGGACACCACAACATCATAGAGCCGAAAGGTATATACATCGTCGTTACCCAAGGATTGATTCCGCATTCTGACGCTTAGTACCCAATTCAAATGTCTATTAAGCTTATGTTTCTGAAAACACAACGATTGGAGATAACTGTGTGATTGGAACAGCTTGTACTACAGCTCGAAACGAAGTGATCCCGAATGATACCGTGATATTCGGAGGTGACAACATGAAGACTAAAGTGGGTGGATTTGGTACGTTGGGGGGAGGTGCCAATAATGAAAGTAGGGAAAGTGAAAATGTGTTGCATGCTAGGCATCTCGACTATTTGAGAGAGGTAAGAGAGTATCAAGATAGAGTAATAGCAGGAATACGTAGAGGTCTAACTGAATATTTTAGGTACTGCCAAAATACAATCATACAAAGGCGTTGTAGGGTTCTATATCATCCATTTCGTATGGCGGCTACATTACGCAAAGCAATTTGCGATAATCTCTACATGACGTATGATGATAATGCTGCGTTTTCCAGCTTCAACATTACTTTCGAATTTCCTCGAACTAGGGATGAAGCGATTCAACTATGACGCTTGAAAATGACATTTTCAAACATTCAAATCATATTTTAATTTCAAAACTAGTGCCACAACCGCAACTACTTCCAGCCTTTGGGTTGTCAGTAACGACAAAAGCAGAACCTATTAATTCCTTGGTATAATCTAATTTTGATCCTGTAATAAATCCCAACGAAATGGAGTCTATCAAAACTTTGGCACCGCCTTTTTCGAAAAGACTACAGATAAAAAGTGTATTATTAGACAACAGAATATAAAGATGCGAAGATGTCCATGACTTACATGTCTTCATCCGTCAAATCAGATAATGGAACAACGTCAAGTTTGTACTGAAAACCGTGACATCCTCCCGATTCTACAATTATCCGTATCGCTTGGTCGTTGTTATTATCTCGTTTATAGATTGATAATAATTGCTGTAATTCAAAATACGAAATATTAGTCAGCTGGCCCAGGCAGAGATCTCGAGTTTGCGAAAGCACAGATAATTCTTGACTGATTCGAACTTGGATTACATACTTTTGCTGCACTTTCCGATATTTCGAACGACATGGGATTCCCTGCATCGTCATTTGGAAGTGCACCCTTCAATATCTTTGTTTCGCTTTGTCCAGCGGCACTTCCTATTGTGCTCGAATTAAATTTTCTATTTCGAGACCGTGTCGGTACGAGACAAGAATTAAGGCGAACTGTTCGATTTATACAGGACTGGAGGTTTGAAAATAAATAGGTGGGCAAATGGTTGGCTCTACATAGAGGTAATCGGGATACGTGGTTCGTAGCGTAGGTCAGCGTCCTGCAAGGGGTCATAGAAACTGAAGGCAAGGTCCGAACAGCGATGTGCTTCAAACGGAGCATCCTGACGGTCATAGTGGCATAAGGGTAGAGTCAGATACGATTAGTATGATATGAGTCGAAATAGAGACAGTTTTTGCTTGCGGTGTCAGTGATAGCTATAGCGAAGAATGGAAGAAGTCAAAAGAGTGGAAAATGCCTCGTTCGAAATCATCCAACGACAAATTCTTCAGTCACGTGATTCGAGCAAGGAAGGGATTTAAAAGTGTGACATGTGAATGGAGAGTGTGGATTCAAATTAGAAGGCAATATTATAAGTCATTGCCCAATATACATTTTCTCTAAAGTGCAGCATATCTCCGTCCACCACTGAGGCAGTAGCGTTGAGGTGAATCATGAAAGAAGACAGCAGTCATCATAGTGATTTGTGGTAATATGATTTAACTGTCACTACTATTTCATATTGCAAACAGTTTTCATTCCGCAATGATTGCTATATTTCTTAGATTGCACTGGATTGTTGATTGTTAAAATACTAATGTCGGATTGCTGGAAGTGGCTGAGTCGACCTTCATGAACACGTAATAATACAGGTCACGTGACAATGTTCAATGCCACTCTTTCCCCATTGCCAGTCAGCTGCTTCCTCATTCCCTCTCATTCCCTCCCATTCCCTCTCGTTCCCTTTCGTTGCGATTTATCTGCACTGTACCTCTGAGTCTAGCTAAAGCTCTTTGCAACCTCATCCGCCCATCTAGTATCCTTCCGTCTCCATCCCACTCATCCTGCTCGATATGGTTTTTGTCACAGTCAAAGCCATCTACGAAGACCAAGGTCGGAGATGGACCCTCCAGTCAAAGTCGTTCTCTGCCTTGTTGGATAAGGTAATGCACTGTTTGCCTTCTGATAAAACCTAAAACCCCGTAATCTCATCGTCATTCCCCCTGGTTATGCAGATATCCGAGTCCTTCCGTTTGCCGAGGAACCGCTTGGCAGTCGGCTATGTCGATGAAGACGATGATTTCATCCATATCGATTCAGATGATGAACTCGGTTACGCTCTTAAATACTTTCTTGCACAATCGTCCATCAAAGATAAAATTACTTTGAGGCTCAACGTAAAGCTCAACCCAACCCCTTTCGGCGAAAATGAGAACGGTTCTTCATGGCAGCTTCCATCACCTCCACCTCAGGACGCCGTTAATGAAAGCCGTCGACAGTCCGCGGTTGAGGATTTTGCGAATAATATTGAACAACAAGTTGAAGGAGCCGTTCTTGGTGGCTTGCGCTCTATCAATGATGTCTTCAACAATATTGTGAAATCTGCATCTGCTATCGAGTCGGTCGTTCTACCTGGAGCATATTCGTCCTCGTCGAATCCTCCTTCGACTGCTTCGGCGTCTCACTATTCAAATCGTCCATTCAGTTATACTGCAGCGGCGCCATCGTCCTCATCCTCCACAAGGACTCCGTCTTCCAACAGTGAGGGTACCTATCAGTATCTAAACATTTCGACATTAGTTTAATCTCTAACGTTTTGTCTACCTTCATGTAGATTCTCGTCAAATCCATAATGCTCTTTGTGACTTTTGTGACAGCGTTATTATGGGTGCACGCCACAAATGTGTCGAATGTCCAGATTTTGACCTCTGCTCCACATGCATTCTACTCGCTCCTTCACAACATCCTCATACATTCCGTCAAATCGCCAAACCAGATAACAACCGTCGCAGAAAGTGTCGCCCTCGATCTACGCCATCGTTTTTGAGCGCTGGACTTCATCGAGGTGTCCGATGCGACGGCTGTAATGGTCCTATTTATGGAGCAAGATATAAATGTGGAAATTGCCGCGATTATGACTTATGCTCTGGTACGTCTTTGCTATATAGTAGCTTGACATTACGTTAACTGACTAGCTGCAATCATCGCAGTCTGTGAAGTTGTCAGTGAAAACTTGCATGACAAGGATCATGTGTTTTTAAAATTCAAAAAGCCACTTGAATATTTCATTGATTGCTCGAAACCGCTTTTGGAGAATTTGTATACTTTGGAAAGGTGCGTTGGAATTCAGCGTGAGTCTGAGAATGTTGCTAACGTTTTGGCTTTCGAATAGGGTCTATCGTCCTCCTTGTACTTCAACACCCTCTTCCACCATACAGACTTCCGGTTGCACTTCGAATCAGCAGACACAATCAGGATCCTCCGTTTCTAAAGACGTGTCTTCGTCATTATTGAAAGCGACTTTTGTTGAAGACGTGACAATCCCAGACGGGACTGTGTTACCGCCAAACACGAAATTTACAAAAACCTGGCTACTTCAGAACACAGGCGAACACGACGTACGTAGTATTTTATGTTTTTTCGAGTTGATACACCACATCTCATTGTTGCATTGAACAGTGGCCAGAAGGGTGTTCCGTTCACTTCATCGCTGGTGATAATCTGCAGCCGTCTCAGCATATCATCCCCATTCCTCCTACTCCAGTTGGAGGAAACGTTTGCGTGAGCGTTAGTTTGACTGCTCCAGAAAATGAAGGACGATATGTCGGTTATTGGAGACTGGTCGGCAAAGATAACGAGAGGTAAGGGATTATATTGTCGTCATGCAAATATGATGAGAAAGCTGACATCCTTTCGTTAGATTTGGCCATCGTGTCTGGTGTGATGTGGTAGTAGCAAAGAAGACAGAACCTATGAAAGCGGTTATCAGCGAAATTCAGAAGCTTTCCCTTCAAGCTTCTCCTCGTGAAGACGATGGTCAATCTGTTGTCTCCGCTGATCAATTCAATGTTCAGATTCACCCTACTGAAGTTGATCACAGTACCGCTTCACTTTCTCCTGTTCGAGAGTCTACATCGGACGCAGAGTCGGTAGAGACTCAAACGGAAGAAATGTTCCCAGGAATGGCAAAAGACATCTTATCCCCTTCTAGCAGCGTGGGAGAAATTGCCGACTCGATTAGCAACCACGAGCAAGAATTCCCACATCCTGCAGCGGTGCTTGAATCTGTACAACCTGAAGTCGAAACGCAAGAGCCAATGTCCGAAGAAACTGTGTCTATGACTGAAAGCACAGCAGAGGCCAACACATCGGAAACAGTCGTACATGACGTCGATATTCAAATCGAAGAAGATAATGACCTTATCCATACCTTTGATATAATCGGAGACGACGATATTGAGGGGGAACACGAACATTAAATTGGTAGTTATATTAATTAACACTTGTGTGTTTGGAATTTTTAATTTGTTTCGATCAAAAAGAAAGTGCAACGAAGATTGCATATTAAAAATAATCGTCTTGTATATTTATCGAATTCTGCATTGATTCGACTTTCCATTGTTTACATTGTATATAATAATCATTGGCAGGGTTGGGTGATATTGAGCGCAATAAAATCTTGACTCTTGCGTGCATTAACTTAGCTTTCACCACAAATTAGAGTCATGTTCCTTATTTCGGACTGACGTTGCTCCTGAATGCTTGAAAGCAATTCTCTCGAGCAAGTGGCGTTCCATCTTTAGAAATATCTTGATAATTGATTTGATATGCCAATTATGCAAATATTCAAGTAAACGTGTTTAAAATTTGCAGACATATGTGAAGAGAAGGCTGGATTGATTTATTACACAATTGATTTTGAAGTTTTATTAATCCTATACAACCCTAGTTTAAACAACAGTACCACTAGCGGAGGCAATTTTGGGCCATAAATCAGCACATTCCTTGGCAACGGGACCAGTGATGGCAGATCCTTTCATTTCTCCTTTAGGATTCACAATGACACCAGCGTTATCTATAGCAAATGAATAAAATTAAGGGAACGAGTTCAAGAATTGTCAAAAATTGTTACTTGAGGTGGCGTTAAAGTGAAACTACAACACATACCTTCAAAATACAAGAAAACACCATCCTTTCTTCTCCATGGTTTACGTTGACGGACGACAACAGCGGGCATGACTAAGAGACAAAAAAGAACAAAACCAATCAGTACAAATCATTCTCATATCGATCATCCTCCGTCCAACCATATTTTCTATTTTCAATTTTTCAGTCAAATGATCCTACAACACACCTTTCTTTCTCAAATCGGGTTTACCCTTCTTTACTGTGGCGAGGATCATATCACCGGGACCGGCGTCAGGAAGACGGTTCAATCTGGCGTGAACACCGACAACGGAAATGACATAGAGGTTTTTGGCACCAGAGTTGTCAGCGCAGTTCATGACTGCACCGACTGGTAAACCAAGGGACATTCGGTATTTGTTACCAGCGACTAATCATTAAATAAAATTTTCGAAAGGAAAGAGAAAAAACGGTAATGTCAGAAACGAATGAACAACTCGGACGTTTTCAGATAGATTGGTTGACAAGACTAAGAAACTCACCGGAGACTGTAAATCATTCAATAATGAAATCGTATAATATCGCAATCCGATTTTGTGAGAGTAGTGTAAAATGAAAGAACAGGTTAGTGTCAGGATATAGAGATATTCAGAAGTCAAAGCCTGAAGTCCACCGGGCACAGAGGCCTCTTAAAAACTATCCATCCATCATGAAAAATCCATCCATCGCTCAAATATCGTATCCAGAATCATGCAAATATCTCACACTGAAATCATAAGAAATTAAATACTTGCTTTTCTTCGACATTTTGGTATAGGATCAATAAATGACAATCCACGTATCTGCTGGAAATGGAGCGCTTGCGAAGTTAGTTTACTCGACTCACCAAGTTGCGACAGTCACGTGTCAGTGAGGATCTCGGGCATTTATTGTATTTAGACTTGAAAGAAACGCTGCTGCAAAGTAAATACTTTTATACAGTAATAGATTCATATTTTCACTCAATTTACAAAGTCAAAAAGAGGTAATTGACATCATTGGATAGAGGTCATTCAGAAATTCAATTCATTCTAAGCAATCCTCTGCTGATAGTCAAATATAAAATCGCTGTCCATTAATTCCGCGCACGATTAAACCGACATAAAATGCATTAGTGGCCCGCGTTTTGCCGTTCGCTTTGAACTTTTTCCCAAAACTCAGCTGGATGACGACTGACAATTTTGGAAGGAACGTCTTGAAATCGCTTCATCTTGAACAGAGTCTTAGGGTCTTGCTCCGTGATTGGCACTTTCTTCTTTTTGGGTGTTACTTTCTTTGTAGCGTTGTCACGATACTGTTGATTCCAATAAAGATCAGCAGTCATTGACATTAGTAGTTTAGTAGGTTGTGTTTGGAGGAACAAGCAAGAAATGAATAAAATAAGTTAATTCAGTTGAAAAGTTTGTATGCACAACGCCATCACTCGAATTCTACCCCCACTCCCCTTTTCTTAAAGATCGTCAAAAGATGTGCAAAAACCGAATAATACGGTAACAAACCTCGTTTGCAGCCTTTTCGGTACCTTTTGGGCGTTTCGTTTCTTCATCCAGTTTCTTTTGTTTAGAGGATTGACTCAAAAGTCTAGCAACGGGGGTCGACGGTCTTTGGAACCAAGAGACGCGAATCGTTTGTTATGTAATGCAAAATGATTTGGATGAAAAATCCCGGAAAACCAAAGAAGTTGTAGATATTTACCTCGTAGGTTTTCCATATGTGAAGTTAGGGTTGGTATCAGAGGGAAGTTTGCGGGGAGGTTTGGTAGGTTTACCGTCAGAGTGGTCGATTACTTTCTTGCGAATCGGATTTGCCTTTCGAAACTCATATTGATCTATCAACATTTTGCATTAGACATTGAGCACAACGTGTATTTCAACTTCATTTTTTATATGGTTTTAAATATAGAACCAAACTGGATACCTTTTGGGGATGTAATTCCCTTCTTCGCTGCTTCAACGTTCATCGAAGCATAATCCATCGCAGGAATTTGATGCTTCGATTTCTGCGTTACATTCCAATGCATAAGCACTGATGGATAAAAATCCAATGTAATATATTATATCATAAATTAATAACAGATGAAAGACAATTGTCAATAAAGATGTTTCCAGGCACTTCTTGCAAACTTCGATGTCGCGTTTCTATGAAAACAGTCGGGGAAAAGGATAAAATAAAGGAGGATGTAAACCTTGAGCAGCAGTTTCATCTTCGACTCTTTCGACTTTCTTCCCATAAGCGTGACCTTCAGGTGGTAGGTTATAACAAGTAGGTTTCCCCTGAAAATTTGAATCCCGGAATGAAACAATAAAGGTTAGATCACCACAGTTCGACTCAATTCCTTTATTTCCTTCTCTGTAATGAATTTGGTACTCAAACGGGAAGAAAAGACTATTGACAGTGGAGTGAACGGATAATTCAAATCCGGGAAATAAAAGTTTGATCGTATTCACTGCTGACATTACTGAGTTTCTGACGACATACCTTTCCAACAGGATGTTTGACCTGGGTCGAGGAGCATGGAATTTGACATAATTGTAAATTTTTTCAAAAGATATTGTCGACAATATATTAACCTTTCTGTGGATCCAGAAATCTCGCTTCCTATTGATTAAGTGGACATACCAACAGTGGGTTCTTCCCATTGAAAGACTTGGACCTTCTGCGATTCTTCGCAGTTGATATGTCGGACTTGGTCTTCTGTGTGGGCATCTGTGATTCTAATCTGCCAACGCAACAAAGTAAGAGTACTGTGTATTGGATCGCGCAGAGAGGAAAATGATTTAACAACCGAGATGCATCAGCATCAACCTCGAGAAACGCGTACTTTCTTAAGCCAGTTATTCGACAATTTAAATGTACAAGTCAGAAATATATCCAGGAATACCACACTATTAGTGATATCATACAAATAATCCAATATTTACGATAATTCCGTTGCTCTTATTCATACTATCCAATCACCTCTGTTTCCTGTGACGCAATCACGAGACTATAATCTTCACTCGCCGATATACCACCGACAACCTACTGCTGATTACTGTACCCTCCCCGGCCACGACCGCGATATCCTCCTCGACCTCGACCCCGGAATCCACCTCTTCCGCGACCTCTGTAGCGATTAAAGCGATTATCAACAGAACTTTGACCAAATGTTTCCATGTTCACACGTCGTTCTTCAGCATTGCGGCCTCGTCTATCAAATCTGTCAAAAAGAAAAAAGGGTCAATATAAAAGAAATGTATTCCCACAAGATAAAGTAATGACCCACGTTTGCCCAGCGTTTTCAGTTCTTTCTTTAACGTCACATGAGATGTCATCGAAAAACGAACTTGTCTTATCGTAAAACCTTTTGACTGGTGGTGGAATGACTACAGGCTCTTCCTCTCCTTTCTCTTCGGGTGAAATGGGTTCCTCACTGACAGTTACCCCCAATTTGGAAAATTCTTTCACTAATTCGTCTTTGTTGAATTTGGCATTAGCGGTTTCAAAGTCGAAATCAGACGCCGGAAGCGGGGTCCTGGGTTGGAATCTTCCGCGACCACCTCGACCGCGTCCCCTGTGCCCATGGGGACCAGGCGGAGGTCGGACACCGTTGACTTGATTATCTCCTGTTTGATCTGAAAGAGTGTAAGTATGGTACTGGAAGGACACATGATAAGGTTTGCACACATCACACACCTTTAGCTCTAGCCGGTGACTTCGATCTGGGTGATTCTGCAGCAGAAATTGTGGGAGCAGGACGAGGTTTTCCGTCCGCTTGCGCCGTCTCTCTCTGCTTTTCTGCGTCAGATTTCCCGGTTTCTCCAGCCTGACAAGAAATCGTTAGCACATCAATTAAACTAATACCGCAAAAATATTAATGTGTCATCAGTAGGAAGGCAACAATGGGTTTAAATCCACATTATTTTAGTCGGATAAGCGCAATCCATGTTTATCATCATTTGACACTGAAAAACAATAGAAATCACTATGAATACAAACCATTGCTCTTTGAGCAAACGAGCCGGCTTGAGCAGCAGCTTGGGCATAGCCAGTTGGTGCCGCTGATGACGGATAAGCCGACGATTGAGGGCGGGCAGGCTGTGAGAACTTTGGGTTAAATATTGTATCTAACATGTAATTTATAAATTTGCAACATACCTCTGCAGGCTCGCTAGGAGCTTGAGCAGTTGGCGGGGCCTGGGCGGCTGGGGGCTGTTCGATGACATGCAAATCCTTCACGTCTTGCGCTCGAAAGCATATGTAGTTGTAAACAGCATCAGTTGGGGGTATTTCTTCAAGAGGATTAGCTGCACGTCCTTCTGTACCGAACGATCGGACTGATGAGAATACAAGCATTTATGTCAGTACATGTCAGATTCATCCTGAACTCGCCTAAAGTGACTAAAACGATAAACAAAAATGGGGGATCACGAGAAAGGGAATATTGATAGCAACTGAGCCAGACGAATAGCTTACCTTGAGTGAGAGCGATCGTGGATGTCTCAGCATCAATGTTTTCTAATACTCCTTCATATCGAATGTTCGAACGGGAAATGAGCGAAATCTTTAATCCCTTGTAGTTTTGCATGATTCCTAATGACCCGACGAAAGTTAGAGATAACCAAGCGAGAATGCTATCTTATTTTGGGATGACCTGACGTACAATGTATATGGAACTTGGATTGCTTATTAGTTAACTGAAGTGACAATGCGCCTTCCTATCACGAAACCAAACAAAACAAACGACCGCAAGTATTAGTCATGTAAACGGACGGATCAACCAGCAGGCCTTTTTACTAAGCTGTCGAGGCTCTTCAACACTAAGACTATGTCGGCTGAAGATCGTTTACCTCCGATATAATATAAATACTTACCAGTCTTGTACAACTTATAACACTTGCACCTCAAACCTCTGATCTCCGAAACGACAAACGACGAAGAAGAAGGGATCGGTGTCTGGGGACCTGCCAAATGTTGGACTGGAACAGGAATCCCAAGTAAAGAAAACGAGAGGGATGGATGGATGGATGGATGGATGGATGGATGGATATTTATCACTCGATTCGAAAAAGATGGAAGGAATCCACAGACCAAGACAGGTGGAAATCAATGTCACGTGATACCAGGTTCGTTGTAGATTGCAAGGTATATTACATTGTATTTTACATAAAAATTACACTATATAGTCATATCAATGTCCTCCCACCATAATGTTTGCTCGTATATGAACAGGGCCATCGCTCAATTGAACTTGTTTGACTCTGAATGAATAAATTCCAGCCACAAAGGCACTTACCCCTCCAATACGTAGAATCCAGCCTATATAATTAGTTACGTTGTTTTAGGTGAGCCATGATAGTATATGTGGTGTAATATGTGAAAATTTTGCCTAAATAATACATACCGATGCTGTCGTCCCATCCTCCGGGGACGATCCCTTTGTGGTCCGCATCATTGTCCCGTAGGATGGCGAATAAGACAGCGGCCAACAGCGAACATACAAACTGGGGAAGTACAACATAAACATTATGAATTCCTAAAATCGTTCCAGCGCTCAACCGTTGTGGATGACCGAGGCGATTGTCCGTCGCTTCTAGTAGCTCTTCGGTATCTCCATTGCACTGGGTTTCGACACTCGCTTGATTTTCGCTCGAGAGGGGATCGACATTCAAGTTCAAATCTGCCTTGTCACTTTCGCTTCCGCTATCGTCACCTATATCGTACAAAGTCTCTGGACTACTACCTTCTGCTACTATCTCAATTTCACTGTCTCCAATCCTCTTGCCATCGACGATAACTCTCTCGTATCCGGTTTTCGCGTAAGCTCCAGCAGCCTCTTCACTCACGGCGATGTATTCACCAATTAATGATAGAGGAGCCCAAATCGCTACTGACCATAATACTCCAGTTACCGCGACTAACGATGTAGCTTCCAAAGGCCCATAAATAAACATAGAGGACCACATAATTAGGAAAAAGAGGAACTGCGATATTGTATAAATCTGAGGAACCGTTAAAGTGAACCTGCAAGAATAATTCGAAGGTTGGGATAAAAGGGGCAAAAGAGCAGAAGTGACGAAAGAGACGATGGAAAAGAGCAGAAATGCAAATGAGCCGGCGCGGGCTGCTTTATCCGCTAGTGGCGTCTCAAAAGGTCTAAATTTTCCATTATTACCATTACAATGCTTACTTGGCCATCCTATGAGGAAACGAAAATAGGACGTACGTGTGGCTACCGGCAACATATTCTGCCACCCATGTACTGCAGTAAAAGAGGAAAGGAAACCAACCCATCCAAGCGAAAAATTGGCAATGACTAGGAAGTACCGCCATATTGGTTAATATGAGAGCAAACTTGATGTAGATGAACGGAGAGCCTCACCAAATATCTCTGATCGGCTGGGGTAAAACTTTTACTGCGTGAAGTATGTCAACAAATGTGTGGTACCAACGACTTTGATTCGACTGTCGATTTTGGTTTCGGTCTATCGGCTTTTCCTTAGTGAATACACAGGTGACTCCAATGGTCAATATGAAAACCACCGTGCCAACTAAGCAGAGAAGTTTCATTTGACTAGAGTTCCCGGCCACATTAAAGATGGCCTGTAAATCCAGAAACCCAGTCAGATACCCCAGGATATTCCCCATGTTGAGCATCACGGAAGCCCAAGCATTTGCGGTTTGCTGCTGTTCTGCCGGCGGTATGTCGAGAATAAGAGCACGTATGGCAGCCTGTACTGCATTAATTGAGAAATCGAGAACATAAAAAGCCACGACGGCTATGAATATTGATAAGGATGTCGCCTGAGTGACGTGCAGTGTCGGTCAGAAAAAGGCCAAAGCTTTGTTGCCAGAGATGCTACTCACCCTTATCTTGCCGTCCTCTGACAAAGGAATTTCTTTACTTGGTGAGTGCCCCAGCTCTCTGGCGTAGGCTATTGCTATTAGGGATGCTACGACAATCAAGGCACCTCCCACGATAAACGGCCGCCGACGCCCAAATCTAGAGGTACAACGATCCGAGAAAGCACCTATGACAGCCAATCTGTCAGTTATTACTGATACAAAGGTCTACATATCATATACGGACCAACTATCGGCTGTATTAGCAAGCCGGATAATGGACCGGCGAGCCCTAATTGTCGCATTCTAGTTATCAAGAAATACCGAGGCGCAGAGACAAATGCACATCACTTACACACAAGAGACACTCTACTTTTTTCTAATCCGAGTGACAATAAGTACGGAGTTCCATAAGCTAATTCTACACTCCATGTAAACTATATGACGAGCGAATTGATATTCGCCAAAAGAAAATTGGGTCAGGAAAAAGCATCAGTAAATTGACAGCCACTCTACTACATATTTCTAAAATACTGGAGAATGCAAGCTACCGTCAACGAAAATCTCAAGACATACCTGCATTCCGAGTAAAGCAACCGTTAATGTGAATAATTGCGATGCCGACAGTGAATTACGACGGCTACTATCGTAAACCTCCATGTCGTCGTCAACCGGTGTGGTGGATTGTCCAGATGAACTAGAGGGATGGATAGCGATTGAAACTGGTTTAATAAATGTATCGTAATTTAAAGGTTCAAAATCGTCGCAGAGAGAAGAGTAGGTTGTAGAGTCAGATTTACTGAAAGAAGAAAATGCCATGATCGGAAACGAATGGTTTCAAGTCCATTGAAGTTTCGCGGGCAATGAAAGAAGACAAGAATTGAGCTGCTGTGAGGTTACGGACCCTTAGAGATGGAAATAGTTGCCAGTTGACTGTAATTTACTCTCCGATGATATTGCGACCACAATTTGAACGGCCGCAATTTACCACAACGTCATTACTCCTCGCACCGCATGGGGCCGACTGATCTTCAATTTTGCGACTGGAATTAAAACCCACGCCTATTATTATCTCATCGATACCATCCAAAGGCATTACTACCGATGCTGCATGATGAAATGTTTTTTTGGGTACACAAGACAGCAACCTTTGTTAAACTTAAAAAAGTTTATTTAATGCAAATTACTTGCTTTCTTCCTCCGAAGCTAGCACCAGCTTTTTTTACAGCTCCAATGAATTTCTCTGCCATCATCTCTTCAGATTCTTGAATCCCTATATCCGTGACTTCACTCCATGGTTCTCTGAATTTCTTTTGCCGTATTAAATGAACGATATCCTCGAACATAGATTGCCTTTCACTTAAAGAGGCTTGTGATGACCACCGAGTCATCCAGAATCCCTTGGCCGCGAGATTTTTGAAAATGAACAGTGATGTTGGGAGAGTAACGGGTTCCCGAGACATTCTTCAATATAATGACTTTGTCAGAAACTCAACAGTCAAAAATCAAAGAGGATGAAAAAACCTACCCTCCGTATGTTACCAGAACGCCGTTTTGCCCAAGCGTGCGAGCGACTTCTGTTGCACTCTTCCCTCCAACGCAATTAAGACCTAAAGAAATGGTTCGACCACCCAATACTGATGAAATGGACTTTGATTCTTTCCTTAGGTTGCTGTCGGTGACGACATATGTCGCTCCAAGCGCTTTCAACTCTTCCACGAGCTGCGGAAGATTCGGCCTAGCGCATCAATATCAATCATCCAATTCATTAGCAAAACTCATAAATCGATAGAATTACCGGTCGCGCACAATGTTTATGCTTTTATATCCCCATGCTGCCGCTAACTGGATTACAGCTTGACCAACGGCAGAATTCGCTCCGTTCTGTATAATAACATCGCCTGTTGACAGAACCCAATCAGATGTATTGCATAAATGATATTATCCTGATTTGAATACACACCTTGCTTCAAGTCTACAAAGTCACGCAACATTCGATATGCTGTGCACGGATTCACACTCAACGTCGCCGCGCTGATCGGTGATATATCAGACGAAATTCTGACTAAATCATCCTGATGAGCAGCAGCATGGGTTCTCCATGTTCCTAAATTACATCATGTCAGTATTCCTCCGAGCTATTACAAACTGCTAGTGCGATTTGCACTCACCAAAGCCGGCGTGCCCAGGGATCACCCAGTCGCCTTTCTTTAATGACTTCACTTTCTCTCCAACCTGAATTACTTTAGCCACCCCTTCATTTCCACCAATGTAACCTAAATTATCTACGAGAAGAGGCTTGACAGGATATGTGCCTTGAACTTGATTTATATCAGCCGGGTTGATCGGGAACGCCAAAAATTGAATATACACCGAGTACGGGTCCAAGGGAGGAAGCTGATGACTTTTCACCCTGTATTATATGATCAAGTACTTTTAATAAAATTAAAATATGGGTTCTAAGATCGGTTAATTCTTACTTGAGGACTTCTTGCGGACTGCCGTAGTTTTCGAAGACGAACGTCTGCGCGGTGCCATTAAAATTGCGTTTCGCGAGGATACTGGAACCGACACGAAACGAAATAGAATTACAAGAATTTAAAATATGGCTTCTGCTGCTATTCAATAGTGGGTGCAACATATCGAATTAATTTGTAATGATAACAGCGGAGGAGGAGGTTACAGGGCTGCCTGCTATCAGTTGCAACTGCAGCAAAGTTCACGTGACATAGTAAACAGGCCGACGTCATTAACTAATCAACCAGGGCAAGCCGAATTGGAGAGCAGTAGCAATGGCCCCCAATAATTTGACCGAGATATTCGGATCGTCACATCTAGTATCAGATTTTGTACAATATCACATATATGTTCCCATACCAGCGGATTTACACACTGAAAATGAACGACACAACTATCTACTCGATCTGTCCCTGAAGATGTTGTCCAATCTCGAGGCGGATCTGAATGGATACATTTGGCATAAGGACTCTTTCAATCTATCCGTTAAGAAAGAGCTAGACGGTGGTAAGGAGTTCGTACGATTCTTTCATTCTTGGTCGGTAGACTCACGCATCATTCATACATCGAAAGGTTCGGAACAGATGATTTTGTATGGGCAACTTGATTTGGGGGATTATATCGGCGATGTCTGGTTTGTGGTATACCTACTGCATAAAATATCCCTAGAGTTCAATGATATGGTGATTAGGTATAATTTCCATCTTCATCCTCACGTCCTCGCAGAAATATTAACATAATTTCACCCAGCGTTACTGATTCGGATGGCGAATTTCTCCTCATTGAGGCAGCAGAAGTGTTACCCAACTGGATTAATCCTTCCAATAGCCAGAATAGGGTATGTAGATTTCTGTTCCACCAGATTCGTATATTTGGACTTATCCTTGGATTACAGGTTTTCCTCCAAGGCGGGAAACTGCACATCATACCATTTCCGCGGACGCCGATGGAAATAGGGATATATCCGGCAGGAGTATTATCAAAAGAAAAGGCTGTTTTACTGATTCGCGATCGCAAAGTTCATACTGAAGCGTCTGAAGAAGTTCAAGAGATTTTACAGTCCAAGGTGAAGGAATACCCGGAAGCGAAATTGGGGAATATTCATCGTGCTCGTTGCTTAATCCCTAAAAAGATTGCGCATTTGTTATGTCATAATCATCAACTTGTTTCGTCAGCCGTTGAAGCTTTCTACACAAGAGATCCACTCACGCTACGGGTATGTTGAGAATCTGAACGACGTACCACCCCGTCAACATCCACTAACTATCATTGCTTGAATAACATGACAGGCTTGCTCAAAAATGGCCGTTTTTCCTCCGACCACGAGCGTACCCATGACAGTCAAGTTCTCTAGAGCAATGTATGCACAACTAATGAGCCAACGCTTCTATCCACCAAAACCGTTCAAATTACCGTCACCTAATTCTGCGGATTATAAGGCTGCCGAATTAGGCATGAAACTGGTAAGAGTTCATCATTACTGCCATTACACTTTGCTCATCGATTTGCTTATCTCGTCGTGACTGTAGGCATGCGGTTTTGAAATGTTATGCCATGACAAGTCTTTTTCACAAGATGAAACTACGGCCTTGAGCATCGAGGTATTTCTCCAATTTCGAACCTTTAATTTTGGGTCTCATTCTTTGCGTACTGACCTACCATCGCATCACAGTCTTACGATTTTGAAAGTGATCATAAATGGAAATTGTATATTACTAGGTTAATTCAGATGGGCTACTTTAAGGTGTGTTGATTTTTCATTCCGATTGGTATCGCATAGACATTTTTCTAATTTATTTTTTCAACTATTAAAGGGAGAAACATCTGGATCCAACAAGTACCAGCATCTGGAACGGTTAGCAAAAGAACAATACTTGCATTCCATTACCGACACATCTGAAGTGTACGTTACTCGACTATAGAACCTCCATGCTCCCAGTTGATCTTTCTATATGGATTCTCTCATATTCTGACATACATCTCGTTTTGTAGTCCTACAAAATTCAGACATATTTCCGAGATCAAGTCCCTCCTCCAGCAACCTTTAACATCTGACGAACTTATTCCAACTGGACCGGAAGATGAAGACGATTGGATGAACATATCAGAGAAAGATTTCGAAGATATGTTGAAAGCTCGTCAAGTGAAATGGGATGAGGAAGCGCTCAAGGATTTGGAAATGGATGAAGACATGGTACGTTTTTTAACTCCAGTTCCTTTAAATTTGCGGGTGATTAACTAAAACATTTGAAATAAAAAGTATGATCCTCCGTCGGATTCTGATTCTGATGTTGCTTCTGACAACGAATCATCTGAAGATCATCAACCCAAGAAATCAAAGAAGGTTGACACATTTGATGTAGACGGGATGATCAATAGTTTCAAGTCTTTCCTGACCAAAGAAAGTGGCCTCGAAGGGATTGAGTTGGAGAACGATTCAGATATAGACGACGATGTCGAGAATGAACGTCCTGAAGGCGTATCGTTTGATTTGGATTATTTTATGCAAATAATGAAACAAGGATTGGGTATGTGGTTGTTCTTGCTCCCGCAGTTTCGGCTTTCTTTATGGCACAGTATGAATCTCACAATACATCCCACAGACATGGATATTCCACCGGCCGCTGATTCTCCACACACGGAAAAGGTTAAAGATTCGACACAGAGTATGTTAGCTATTTTTTGCTCATATTTCTCAAGTCTGACTGACTAAACTTAAACATTCTATGATTCTGAAGAATCATCCATCTCTCAAACTGTTAAACAAGTAAAATTCGCAGAAACATTAGATACCATCAACATTTCCACCAACGAGGCAGACTTACCAGATACTCCCGCTTTCTCCTTCCATTCTACATCCTCCTCCTCCTCATCAACATCATCCTCATCAACATCTGCTTCCCCATCTACATCCGCCACCACTACCACGACCACACCCCAACCCACCGACCCATCAGAAGTGTCAATGGAATCTTACATGTCCTACCTCGACCAAGAACTCTCACGTACCAACCTTTCCCACGACTTTGAACGACTTTCCCACCCAAAACGCAAAGACAATGTCAATTCTACAAATCCAGAAGATAACACACCAAAAGATTTAAATCCCGTTGATTTAGATTACAACCTTTTGAAAAACTTTTTAACGAGTTTTGAGTCGCAGGCTGGATTGGTTGGGCCGGTGGGTACCATTTTGGGGAGTTTAGGAATGAAGTTACCGAGGAATGAAGATGAGGAGCAATAAATTGAAGGATCGGAAGTTGGAATGTGTACAAAAGAATGTATCAATGTTTATATTACATGTTGTATACTACGCAGTTTTAAGAAAATACAAGTGACGAGGTTATTGTTTGTCCGAGAATTTGTTACGTTTGATTGATCTGCTATTGATTTTATTCTAGAAAATACCGATACTTTTTCATAAGCCATATGTAAAATCCATTAAATATGTACAATGTCCTAATACTTAATTAATTAATATCATGTTACTCTCTCTTTATCTCTCTATACCCATATTTTATTCATGAGGTATATAAAACTAGCTAACTCAATTCTACGAATCTCTGCAACAATCTAACGTCTAAGCTGCCTTTCTTCGTTTCCTAGTATTACCGCCATACAAGGCTTTACATTTACCTCCAGGAGCACTCAAATGTCTAGTCAAGGCGTCGCGTCTACCGAAGGCTCTGTTACATTCATCACATACATGGTTTTTCTCACCGGTATGAACGGTCTCGTGCCGTTTGAGATCATGGTTTCGACTAAAACTGGCTGAACATGAAGGGAATGTACATTTGAAAGGACGGAGAGATGGGCTGAACCGTTTACCGCTGGATTTTGATTTTGATTTGGATAACTTCCGCGATGATACGGATGTGGAAGCGCTAGAAGAAGAGGTGGATTGTCCTTTTTTGGTTCTCCGTATCGGTCTGCGACTATTGAATGAGGCGTCATTTTCCAAGCTGTTGGTGGCAGACGAAGACTCTGTTATAATACTGGTATGGTTGTTGGGGTAATGATAAGATGAGAATGTATCCATTTGAGATACTTTGTTCCGTGTTCTAGAGTCTTTACCGTCGAGAGGAGGAGAAAGATCAGGGGATGGGAGATAAGACATTTCTTCTTCTACTTCTTCGTCTAGGTCAATGTAAGAACTGTCCGAATCCTCATCGCTCATCTCATCTTGCTCTGCGTAATTGACAGGTTTAACCGTTCTTCTTCGCTTGCGGGGTGTTTCATCCACAACGTCCACGCGATTTTCAACAGAGGAGATCGTATTCGCCGTCTCGGACGTTTCTTCCTTGAGTTGGCCGTCATCTTCATCCGAATTCAAGTCACCTACGGGTAAATCAGAAAATTCGACGGACACACTACTATAGCTACTGACTCGTTCTGTCTGTTCATGTTTGACTAACTCTTCGTCCACTTCTGCCGGGGTACTCAACTTCTCAAACTGCAAAAGCGCTTCGTTCTTGTCTACACTGATTGATCCTTCAGACACTGAGCTGGTTACTTCTTGTGAGGGAACGATACAAACAGGATTGATGGTATCGAGTGATGATTGGGCAGAGGAATGATTGTCACTCCAAAGAGCCATCAAAGCAGGCCCCAGGCTAGAACGACTTAGGGAGAAATAAGATGAAGATGTGGGCGGTACATCAGACCTACTCGGGGACGGTGTTGGGAATGGATGCCCCAGTGTTTCTCCTGGGATATTCAGAGGAGGGATTGGGATGGGCTGAAGTTTTGGCAAGGTTTGTTGCCGTTGTATGTCTGGCTTGAATCCATATATTTGGTTGGCTGCGTTGTTGGTCAGTTGAGTTGTTCGATCATCGAATGTAGCCAAGGCATCCAATATTGACAGTTCTCCTCCCGATTCGGACAACGGATTGAATGAAGGACTAGCCGAAAGGATACTAGAAGGAACATCAGAATCAGGAGATAGTGGTTCTATTTGATAACCATTTTGTTGGGGGTAGTGACCATTGTTTTCAGGGCGCTGTGGGAATTAATTAAAAGACCAGTTTGTTACTACTATCAACACGAGACAGTCGAGAGAGCCGAGCATTGAAGGCATCCAACAGCACAGGAACAACCAAAGGGACGGGAGATTGCCAAGGCAAGGGATCCAGCAGGTTTATTAAAGGGCCCATTCACAACATACCAATACAGGATCCGACAGGGATTCGTCGAGGGCGACCTTCCCAGAGGCGAGCGGGCCGAGATAGAGCGAGAGGTCAGGGAAGTTAGGGTCTAGACGGAGGATGTGGTGGAGGGGAGTGTTGTTGTGGTGTGCCATTGCGGGGTGTGCGGCTAGAAGAGGACGAGATGCATTTGCAGAGGGAGGAGGGATCCAAAAAAAAAGGCAGAGAAGGGAATGCGCGCGAGGAGCGGGAGCAGGGCAGGCCGACGATCACTTCGATCACAACAATGGTGATCTGCAACCCACAACAATCTGCACACGTGGCCACCCGTGTTCCCTCTCTCGCGTTCTCCCTGTTCTGCAGAGTGGAGCATTCCCTCCGATAATACCCATTCACGCCCTCAGACTGAATTCAACTCTCTCGTTTCACCCCCCCGCTCTCCGCGCAACCCCTCCCGTCTCCTTGCACACTTCTCCGAAAAGCCTAATCTATGCTTGGCTCAAAACTCGTCCCGCAATCGCCGTCGGCCCAACTCACACCCGATCAGAATCCCGTTTCATCCCTTCCTATTCTTCCCATCCATACGCACACACACCAAATCACTTGGTCTTTGTCTTGGCTGTCCATGCTCCACTCGTCACGAGTCCGTCCTTAAATACCCCCGTCAACTGGTAACCTCGCACAAGCTCCACAATCATCCATATATGTACACTGAAAAACAAGATCGAACTCATCCACAGCTGCTGGAACGTAGCTTGGTTCTTAAATTCCAAATTGTAAGCATTATACAACCAAAGACCCTTTTACCAGCAACAGGGTTGGATTGTTGAAAATGGCAAAGACAAATGTAAGATACGATTAGCATCGTGATTCCATTGTAAGTATGTCACAAGATGTGTAACTGAATCAGAACAATCATTGCACACTTACCTGAGAACTGACCCAGGCTAGCAGAAGCGCTACAGATTTGCCTCTTGAGGAGATATGGAGGTACGGGGTAATCAGCGGATATAAGAATAAGTACCACATAAAGTACTAATTTGTAAAATGGGAGAGAATTCAATTATCAGTGCGCTAAAAACCAAGCCCAACCAAAATACAAACCTGCGAGGTGCAAACTTTGTTGAAGGCAACAAAAACAAATGTTTGTAGAAATGCAGCAAAAAACAAGTCCTTGCCAAAGCAAAATCCCACGGCGAAGACGAGAATGAATTGTGGAAGAAATGACAAAAGACTGGATATCGCTCCCTTTGATGAATTGAAGGTGAGATAGAGATGGTAGAAATATATCGAAAAGTTATGGCGGTGATCTTGTCGGGTCAAGTGGTATAGATACGTTTCATGGAGAAATTCGTAGCCGTAACTAGTATTTGAACATTAAAGAACTGGTTACAAGGAGTGTACGAAAATAGTTTAGGAAAATTGAATGGACTTACAATCTGTACATGAAGGCATTCAGTATCATGAAAGTCGACGCACTCACGAATCCAAGAGTTAACCTTTGACGATTCAGGAAGCCCACAATGCTAGAATATATTGTAAACTCTTTCTTCGGCGATCCCTTCCTGCCACTCTCGTCAGACTTTTCCCCTGTACCCATATAATCGTCGTTTAACAAAACCAGCAACGGGGCCGCGTACACCACCGGATAGATTTTGAAATGAACAGCCAGACCAAACACCATACTCCCCAAAACCAGTCTCTTTTTCAAAATCAGATAAAAACACAAAATCACTAGAACCCCTAACACGGATTCTGCGTTTCCCCGGCTAGATATATTCATTACGAATGGATTCCATAACCACAGCAAACTAGATTTTAAAGCTTTGTTTGCGTCCAGTTTTCGTGTTAGATGAATTCTATAAATCAAATAACCGATGAGAATATCCGATAAAATGAATATGTATTTCCCGAAAGATTTGTGGATTGTTATATTTGGGATAAGAAGGAATGAGAGTAGCGGAGTGTAACGATACGTGGATCTCGAGTATGGAGAGGATTGGTTATAGACATAGTGAGCAGCATCGGAGAAGACGGAGTAATCAATGTCGGTGTACTTTAGGGTGAAATTGGCATCTTGGTATTCGCCGTACAGAAGGAAGGCGAGACGAATGAAAAAGGACATAGCGAGGGTTGTGGAAAGAGAAAACATCAGAGATCCATAAAGTCGGATATTCGGAGTGGGTTATACAATTTGCGGATGTATATATTCGAAACTTGGACCGTTGCTCAAAGTTGATCAGTTTAATAGAATTTCGCAGGTCAGAATATATATATAATTGGTAGGAGAACACAAGACGGAACAACGTTCGATGAAAACTCAGTTCTGTCTTCGGTCCTCCCTTGTACGGTTTTACAATGGCGCTTTTGCACCGTGCATTTCAGTCACGTCTTTACCAACCCAACCTTCTGTTGCGAGTTCGGTTATTTTCTGCAGAATTGAAGCGTAATGCCTGAATTCAAAGAAACTATATCATATAAATTTTCCTATGTGAAAAACGGTTATTGGTACAACTCAATTTCCCCGTTCCCCGCACAATTTGATCGTCTGATTCGATGCTCTGGCGTTCCAATCAAGTTTGAATGAATTACACCAATTGATATTGAGATCGCTACATCACTATTTACTGCAGGATTTATAATTGCCAAATCATTGTATTCTAGTTGTAGGATACATTCATGTAAAAACGAATTATATTCAATCTATCCGTGACCATTCCCTTTCATGTCATCCCCACACCAATACAATCTCTTGTACTCGGTTACGGTTTGTCACTACTTCCAACTCATGTACGAATTAGGCTCGGAAAGCTTCAGGTGGTATGGAATCTTACAACAGGGTGATTAGAATTGGATTACAGTATAACTGTCAGGAGAATTAAATTCTAATAGTCAAATAAATGTGGAGGTTTGGCGTTATCTGCGAAACAAACGATCTCAAGGCAGTGTAAAAAGGCCTGATATTCATTGTTTAATAACCATATTCTATACGCGAATGATTTCTTATCTAGTCGGCATCACTCGGCACGGTTTTGCGCGTCCGTGCTTACTACATATAGACTTTTTTGCGGGTTCGCTGTAATTCGAACTCATAAAATGATAGGATATGATTAAGGAATATCGTTCAATTCAATGCGGTGGAGTGGCTGAAAAAACGCAGTTTCCTTTTAGCGATATACTATATGTTGGCGTTTTCTAATTTCAGGTATTTGTCCGTTCCGAATTTCCGATAATTCCAATTCGGCTGTTGCTTTCCCCTCATGCGCAACACCACACCGCGAGATAATCATACGGGCACACGTTTCCACAGGAATTCTGTGACGTCATGCATTAGATACACCCAAAAAAGCTTCCAGTGCTCCCAAGAATCTCCAGAGTCGGTGGAGGCCGATGGAAGTCAGCACCCATCAAAACTCAAAGGAGACGCGTTCGGACTTTTGCACACGCGACTCGTCGCTGGCATAGTGTATCCCTCCTTCCTCGCGACTTTTTTTTACATTGCATAGAGCCACTACATTTCATCGCTACATTCAGCATGTCCCGGAAGCCCCCTGCTGACAAGAACTCGCAAGAGAACCCTATGGAACAACGGCTCGAGCAAATTCGACAGCGTCTGTTTGTGTCGCATGGATGGGAGGACCCTCCTCTGTCTATAGAAGCTCTGGTCGATGCCATATTCGCAGTATACCAGGATTGCAAAATTATAAGTAGTCACCAACGAGACAACGTCGCAAAATTCATTGAAAAATGTATGCTATAACTTTTTGTTATTTTTTGACTTCTCTTGTCTTTATTCCTCCTTTTTTTATTTGGACAAGAAAAGATTATCGTCTTGTCACCTAAAAGGAAACTCACCATTCCTAACCTGTCCCATTTTCATTTATACAGATGAACCAACGTTAAAATTGATACAATCCCTTCGAGTCAATTCAACCGACTTTGATGTGATAGCGCATTTAGCGAAGGGAGGTTTCGGAAAAGTAATTATCGTTTCAACATCAATTGACTCGAGACTCTACATTCGAATTCAACTGAACGATGTATTCTAATTCAAATATTTATGAAATAGGTATCATTGGTTAGAGCAAAGTTTGACGGAAAATTATATGCCCTAAAATCTCTGAAAAAAACTGAAGTGCTGAAACAAGAGGTACGGTATCGAAAATTATATCAAGATATGGGTACATTCGGATTTGACTCACTAACCGTCGTATTTGCAGAACGTATATTTCATGGAGGAACGTAATATTATGGCAATATGCAATTCAGAATGGATTACTTCCCTTTACGCTTCGTTCCAAGACGAAGAGAATTTGTATTTAGTCATGGAGTACATTCCAGGAGGGGACTTGATAACATTATTGGAAAGTAAAGACGACAATGTTCTTACCGAAGATGAAGCAAAATTTTATGTGGCCGAAACAATATGTGCAGTGGAAGAATTACACAAACTCAATATCGTACATCGGTAAGTTTCAAGTCATATCTGCTAACTCGATGATTGCCGAGACTGACATTGTTCCGTACTCAAGCGACTTGAAACCGCACAACATATTAATCGACAAGACAGGCCACATTAAATTGGCTGACTTTGGTGCATGTATACAATTAGATGAAAATAATCAGGTCAGTTTATACCCGACTACTTCCCTCACTCTACGCATCGTTGTCGAATCGGTTTATTGACTTCCAATCCTCAAGGTCACCTCAAACATCACTGTAGGAACGCCTGATTACGTTTCACCCGAAGTTTTGCGTGCTCAAGAAGGAAATTCGTCGTATGGAAAAGAATGTGACTGGTGGTCATTGGGAGTAGTGTTATACGAAATTATGTTTGGAGACCCTCCATTCTATGCGGAAACTATTACTGCCACTTACGCAATGATTATGAACCACAAAGTCCGTTCAAATTCTCTTGATGTGCATGATATTGTTGACTCGGTACTGACTTTCTTCATTCTCTCCACTGCAGAAATCATTGAAATTCCCAGAAGATATTGAAATATCTGAAGATTGCAAAGATTTAATTAAACAGTACGTTCAACCTTTTGATTTGCAACAAATAAAGTTGTAAATCTTTATTAATGCTTTCGCTCTTAGGTTGTTGAGTGATCGATCTGGGCGGCTAGGAAAGAATGGCCCTGAAGAAATCAAGAAGCATCCTTGGTTTAAAGGAATTGAATGGAACAAATTAAAGACCCGTACGTTTCAAAATATAATACACTAAGCATTTGTAAATTGCAGTCTGACATCATGTTGTTTCGCCATAGGAACACCGCCATTTATTCCTCGTCTCACTGGTGAAGAAGATACGCGATATTTCCCTGAAGTCGACGAAGACGAAGAAGAAGAAGTCCCTCCAGTTCCCACTCGAGGTAGAAATTTCGCCGGCCTTCATTTACCCTTCATCGGATACTCTTTCAGTCGAAACTTCCCCATCTACGACAATAAATCACTTCCTTCTAATTCAAACAACGAACTTAAATCTCCGTCTATCCCAACTTTATCCCGATCTCCAGCCGCATCCATTTCTGCAGTCAATGACTCGCGCATTCAAGAATTTGAAACAAAAGTCAAGTCTCTTGAAGGAGATATTCACAATCTAAAATCACAATTAGAACGAAAAGAGAAATCTATCGCGAGCTTAGAATCTGAAAAGAATCAGCAAGCTGATCGTATGGCTGCTCTACAGTCTCATCTGGAGAGAAAGGCTGGCACAGAGAATCAACTGGAGAAGTTAGAACAAGATAAAGCTCTTTTAGAAATTGAGATTAGCGAGACCAAGAAGAGCTACGAAGCGGAGGTACAGCAGAGATCTGCCGTCGAAAAGAAACTGTCCGAACTTCAATCATTATATACCCGGGTTCAAAACGAGCTTGCGACAGCAACGGACAACCTACAAAAAGCTGTGTCCGAGAAAGATCATTTCGAAGCAAACGTTGCGACAGCCAAGGAAGAGCTCAGAAATCAAATTTCAATCTCGAATGAGCAAAAATCCAGAATCAACGAGATATCCCAGCAGAAAGCGCTCCTCGAAGTCGAACTTGATTCGCTAAAGCAAAAGCTCACGCAAGAAGTTGTCGCCAATAAAGAATTCAACGAGCAGAAACTACTCGATCTTCAAAAATCGGAAGCGCTCCTCACTGCCCAATTAAAAGATGCGCAAGATAAATATACACAGGCCATGGTAACTGAGAAAGAGTTGTCCACCAAACTAAGCGAGATAGAGGCGGCATTAAAGCGTGAAGTTCGATCAAAAGAGGAAGTTCAGAAAAAACTCATCATTTCTGAACGATCCAATATTGATCTCAGCGGAGAGCTCGAACGCGCTATCGGTGAACTTGACAAGACAAAAACCGCCAGTCATGAATCTGATAAAATTGTCAGTGAGTTGCGCAAAGCCATTAAAATGAGCGAGTTGGAGTTAGAGTCGACACAGCGCAAGTTGAACGAGACAATCGAAGAACAACGTCGCGAATTGGATACGACAAAGACTATCAATGATGAATATCGCAACAAAACCGAGGAACTTCAGATAGCGGCTCGAAAATTACACGAGACTATTCAAGATAAAGAGAAAGAAATCGAAGTTTATAAGGCTTTGAAAGTGGAATATGAGAGAAGAAGAAAGGATTTTGAGCATGCAGAATCCGTGATCGCCGACAAAGATACCATGATTGACTCTCTCACAAAGAATCTAAAGAAACGGGAAGAAGAATTGTACAACGTCGTTGAGAAGTTGGCAGCAGACAATGCACAAGATACTTCAAAACCAGTGAGCAAACGATTGAAGATGGATATGAAAGACTTGCAAGTGCGGTTAGATCAAGCAAGCGCTAAAATTGAAGCACAAGAACAAGAATTAAGTGAAGCTCGCACTGCTTTGGAGAAGGCACAGCAGGAAGTTCAACGACTTACCTCGCAGTTGCAAATTTATCAAACCCCCTTGACTCCCTCCGAACCGAAGACACCAATAAAATCGTCATTTGCCCTCTTCAAGAAAACTCAAAAGCCATCTGTCATCGAAATAGGTAACTTTTGGTGATTATTTTCGTTCAACGTTACCCCGACTGACATTATTCTTGTTTTGTATCAGATTTCCGACCGCAGACAGGTAGTGGATTCCGTGGGTACCTGCGAATGCCCAAAAATGAGAGAGCCATTCGTCACGGTTGGCGCAAACGATTCTTTGTCGTTCGTGATTTTAAACTATACATGTATGAAAAAGAGAAAGAAGCAGATAGCGAACCGGGTGTTCTTGTCGCTGATATCAGGTACGGATTAAATTTCTGTCTCGGTCGTCAATAATTTAATTGTCATGGACTAACTTAATATTTTTTAAGATCCGACGTATTTGCTGTTCGCGCTATCACAAATCATGAACTTTTCCATGCATCCGCCAAGGAAATCGAATGCATCTTCAAAATTCAAGTATCCAATAATTCCGATGAGTCATCTTCCACCTCCTCCATCATTTCCGTATGTACAATCATGGTTTATGCCGAAGAAACACTTTTGTTTGGAACTAAACATTTTTTTTTGGAATATAGGTCTCTTCCTCTACCAATACCGCCGAAACCCTCACAGCCGATGACATTGAAAAACGTATCAAAGACGTCAAAAAGAAAATCGAAATTGAAGAACAATTGAGATTGGGCGCAGAAAAGTTCCTTAAAGTTGCCCAGCCTGCACAAAAGGCTGCTTTACAGAAGCAAATAGAAACGGCAGACGAGAAACTCAAACGATATGAAATTGAACTAGAAAAATTGCATCATATCTATTCACCGCCGCCTACACTCGATCTTAGATTGTCCTCACAGCCGTTATTCAAGGTTTGTATAATTTATGCCCAATATATATACCAGATTTTAGTTTACTAAATATTTGAATCAACAGGAGAATGGAGTGGCTGATTCCCAGGATTTTGACGCGATCTTTAACCAAGCAGATTTGGAAAAACAGATTAAGACAGAAGAAGCTTTATTAGAGGGCGCCAAAAAAATCTCCTCGGCGAGAAAAGATTTCGGTAAAGCAAGCGGGCAAGCTGAAACAATGATTCATACCGCTCAAGCAAGAGTGGATGGACTGAAAGCTGAGCTTGAGAGATGGCGATCAGTATGTGTTCATTTATAAGTAAAATGCTTTCTTGTAAAATATCACATTATTTATCATTCTTCCATTTACAGGGACAAAATCTGGACAAAGTTCCAGAGAAGGAACAAATAGTGGAGATGAACGGACATCAATTTAAAGTGCAACACTACAATGTTCCGACATCTTGTCAATTGTGTCATGACACATTATGGGGTGCGAGAAAACAAGGTTACGAATGCATAGGTATGTGGTCATCTTATTATGCACTTTTTCGGCGGAATTCTAAGCAATTGTTATTTTCACAGTTTGTAAATATGTCTGTCACAAAAACTGTCACAGCTTCGTTAAAGACCCATGCCACGAAGTACTCAAACTCAAGACGGCGAAATCCATTTATTTCATGACCGCTGATCCTGAAGAAAAACGAAGATGGATCCACGCTTTGGAAGCATACAGGAAGTATCATGAAGAAAAAGGTGTCGGAACAGGATCAGTTAACTTTGGCACAAATTCTACAATCTCAAATTCAGACAAGTCTGGACGATCAACTTTAAGTAAACGTGATTTATCTATGAATCTTTCTCTTCCAGAAGATGGCAACAACGGCAGAAGGGCATCCATTGGAATGTAGAAGTTAGGTAGTTGTTGAGAAATGGTGATAGAAGATTAATAGAGTGTTTGTAGTCCAGTGTGCATAGCTTACGTACGAAATTTTGTACAAAATTGTTTTAATATTTTGTTTTAATATCACATAGATATATTCATATAAATAATTTTTTTCTGAATTTCGACAAAAATAAGCAAATTGTATATATTCCGCTCGTGTTGAAAATATGCAGAATTTCGCTCGAAAATGAAAACGCCAACAGGGCAACTTTCGTTGGCGCTCATTTCCAACAGACACACTCGTTCCCTCTCATCCAAACCCATTCCTGCTTCCGTATTTCACATATCATACAATGGTCCAGTCCACAATCATAGCCAGAGTTCAGGACGGTTTGCCGCTTGCTGCCTCAATGGATGACGATAGGGTACTTTGAACTCTTTATTTGTTTTTGTCAAATTTTACTTTCTCTCTGCAATTTTCCTCATTCAAACGATGTCTAATGTTGTGTTTTGTAAAATTATCCTGTAGTCGTCGGGTGACCTGACTGAATACAAGAACCAAGCGAAACTTATATTCAAAAAGTTAACCCCCCAATCTGAACCCCGAATGTCTATCGAGTCTGGTCAATTTACTCTACAGTATGATATCACATTCTCTATCAACATCCATTATATCTGCAATGTTGCTAATCACAGGAATCTTTAACACTATGTTGCCTGCTTATTATTGAATGATAGTTACCTTGTCGAGAATGGAGTTTGTTACCTCACGATAGCTCAAAATTCTTACCCTCGTAAACTCGCTTTCGACTTTCTGAATGAATTGGCTAAAGAGTTTTATGCAACTTATGCCCATGAACTTCATGCTCCAGGTTTGAGGCCTTATGCATTTGTAAAATTTGGTAAGCTTTGTTTTTGGTTACATTTTTAGTTTCAGCTTGTGTTCTTTACTCTATATGAGCTGTTGAGTTCGCTAATTTTGGAATGTCTTTGGTTAACATTTTGTTCGCTTGATTGTCTTCTTAGACACTGTTATACAGAAAACGAAAAAGAACTTCCAAGATACTAGAGCTCAACAGAATGTGCAAAGGTTGAATGAAGATTTGCAGGATGTGGCTCGGATTATGACGAAAAACATGGAAGATTTGTTGCTGCGTGGTGATACTCTTGATAGTAAGATCTATTATTTTATTTTGCCTATAAGGCCTTGCGCTACAGTTTCTGACATCATTTTTCTGCCCTTATTCATTTTTGCATTGTTCTCTGCAATCGTTGATGTAAATTCAGAAATGTCAATGATGTCGGATAATCTGCGGGACTCTACTCTTAAGTTCAGAAAGGAATCACGACAGTTAAATATTCAGGCACTATATCGAAAATATGGCCCACCTGTCATAATTTTTCTCGTAGTTGCGTTCGTTTTGTACTTGAGATGGTATTGGTTCTAAAGCCGAGAAAACAGAAAATACTTTGTATGATGTATGATGAATATTACGAGTATTGGCAATATAGGGTTGACAGAATTGCCGAACTTTGGTTAATGTAAATTCGCAATCTATTATGAAATATAATATTCCAATTTCAATCAAACATGCAAATCTATAATCTGTTATCTACGCTAATCTCACGAACATCCTTCTGAGCGATTCATCTTCCTTTCCACCTTTTACAAATAAAAACTTAAAAACGTCCCCATACAACTTTGGATATTGACTCAGTAGTTTATTAGTATCGGGGATCATGCTGACTTCTGTCACAAATGGATTCAAATGTTCATCCAAAATGATATCAACTCCATAAATTGCTTTAGAATTCGGTCGGTGTTTCAGTTTTGGTTCGGACGATTTCGGACTCTTCAATACAGCAGCAACAAAGGTCTTACGAATCACAGTATATATCCTAGACCTAACAACATCCCATACAGTTTCGCCGTCGGGACAAACAATGTTCGCAGTGTCATGGAACTCGGTGTTAAATCGCTTCACAAATTCTGGATTGGGACATAATTCAACATTATAGCCCTTATTAGCGTATTGCATAACAGTCAAGTGTCGTTGAAAGTCATCTAATTGAGTTAAATTGTAAGGTTTGTTTGAAATCCGAGGATAGATGGTGTCTTCCAGAGCGTACAGTCGTAGTGGCGAAGCCGAATCAAGGACAACTGTTACACGAATATCGAACTTTCTACCGCTTAATAATGCCGGGTTTTCTATATCTAGTGAATTCATAATTTAGAGTCAGTTTTGAATGTAATTTTAAAATATTTAGTAGTGAAGATAAGAGTGAACTGTACATTTGCTAATAATCTTCGGACCTGGAAGTGGTTGAGGTCAGTGCACATGGAGGAAAGCGGAAAACGAGGAAAAATACCTGTCGCCAATTGCCGCAATATTTCGGAAACATTCGAGCTCACCGTAATACCCATGCTCCTGGTCGCGTTCCTGTGAAATATGGAGTGAGGATTGCTTTTTCGCGCTGCTACACTCTCTTCTGGCAAATCAAAGACCTCATCACTTACCAAGGCTTAACAATCCAAATATTGTTGTTTCCTGCCTTGTTTCTAATTATATAATCGCCCAACCATTCTGATGTGTCGGTATTCAGATTATAACTAGTTGGATACCAATTTTCTGTGGCCTTGATTCCGTAGAACTGGTACAAAGTGTCTATCAACAGATCCTTTACCGTTATTGAATTTTCCCCCTCAAATTGATTCACAACCTGAGTGTCAGACAGCTCCATCCATGTTTTCCAAGTCTTGGAAACCCAAATTATGTCCGCATCGGATAGATCGTTAGTGTAGACAAACTCGGTGTCCTTCAGCGAATCTCGCATTACGTTGTGACAGTCCGTGTAGACTTTGTATTCGGATTTGACCGGAAGAGTGAAGGTATCGGGATACGAGTTACTTTCTTCCCCAATTGAAATTTGTTCTAAGGCAGAAGATAAAACGTCCGAATTCGCAATGTCTGATGTGTACTTTTTCAACCTGGACTCGTGCCGTCGAATGAACTGAGTTTGCCTGTCCGAATCGGATAGCTTTTCTGGAAAGGTAGCCAAAGATAGCACGGCTCTCTGTAGTTCATCTGCAATACCTGTTGAACCATTAATGACAGGTCAATACAATAGCCGTAGCTGATTGAGGACATACCTTCTGTGTAGTCCCTACTGCACAGAGTCCCGGTATGGACATCTTGGATTGGGTACACTAAAGTATACGCAATCATCGAGTCTAGATGGAAGAATACTTGGGTTTTGAAATTGGGATTGTCGGAGTGAGTCAGGAGCGAGCCAAACTCATCCTTCAAATCTGGAACCGGTGAAGAACGATCGAAAATCAGAGCAGATACCAAGGTATAATCATCAGCTAATAATTAGACTTACACCATAGATATTTCTGTTCAGGTTGGTTTTGATCATTCATAACTGTTATAGTGTATGTTTCAACCAAACTCCAAATAGATTTAATCGCATTTTCAATTTCATCTTCGACAGAGTGCACTTGGCATTTTTCACCCGTCTTTAATGAACTAATTTTTAATACCAGGTTTCTAAGATCTCGATCGACGGTTATTTGTTTCCTCAAATTGTCCGATTCATAAGTAAACTGGTGAGGAATCTTGATTATATTATCAGTAAACTGCATCCAACCGGATTAGTACGAATCAGGCTAAGTCTACTCACGATCCACAAGTCGGAGTCCTTCCTCAAAATTTTTTCAGTCTCATTTGTTGGCGTATAAATGATTATACCTCGGCCAATGTCGCCTTGTTGAATTGAGAAATTACTTGAAACACCTAGCAGTTGTTGCTGGAGTTTATGATGCAGGATCTGCCAGGGCAATGGTTTGGTAAATCAGTTGTACCATTTCTTGCTTAAAGCATCAGAATAGATTACACTATAATGGACACATACCTTCCATAATCCTACAGGCAATGCTTTCAACTGCGTAGAGTGCGCTCGGACAAAAGAATTCAGAGATTGGCTTGATCCAGTGGCCATTTTGGAGGAGGAGCTAAATGAGCCTTGAGGCGGGAATTGAATTTTCTTGGGCCCTTGAAAAAGGCATTCCATGCTTGCTCACTCACGATTCCAAAATTTAGCATTCCGCGAGAAATAAATCTGACTTAGTTTAAATATCTTATGCACTATCATTTACATTTATCTAACATACATATTAGCCACAATCACCTCAAGCAATGCCTTATTGAATCAAAAACCCGACCAAACAAGCATCTAATAGATAGTCTGCATTTACCCAAGAATGATACGACTCTGGCATAAGGTTGAGCGCAACGAAGGGATGTGGTCAGGGGGATTAAACAAGCCCACAAACCATATCATTGATGTAATAATTTAAAATAGGGGTAGGTTATGACAATGCCGAAGAAATATTGGAAGAAATGTTCGTCAGTCTGACGACACTCTAGAGAAATGTATTCGCGGGGAACTTGCAAATACTCACGAAATAATTTGGTCGCATCCTTTCCGGCCCCTCTCATCAACTGCTTTTCACCTCCGGGATGAAACTTTAAATACGGTGTAATGTTGTAGACCTTGCCCATAAGTGCACACCATGCATCAGTCGGTGTATTGTGCTTTGCCACTTCCTCTAATGTGTATCGGCCTAACCCAGGCACGCCCTGTGATGGATAATGCGGAATGTTAGCTAATTCTTATCATATAGTCATGCCAGGCCAGTGCTGAAAGAGATATGATCAGTTGGCCAAGCTGTCCCTCAATGACCGGAAAGTATTGATAAATACACGAAGATCCGCTCCTGAAGTTTTTAACTTTGCCCAATCTAAAGGAGAATGACCTGGTTCCAACGCTATCTTTTTACGAGCAGTAGAACTAGACGGTGAAGATACCCTTTGTGCAGAATTCAGAGATGGGAATGAAGGCAGTAGAAGTGATTCTGCATTGCGTCGTAGTTCGCGAATTCCGAGTGGTTAAACGATATTCGGCGACGGTCAGATAGGCACTCACGATGGATTTAGGATGAAGGGCTTAAGATTTAACATACTATTTTGTTCCCGACTTGCTCGAACAGCTTGCTGACGAGGTGAGGCAATTTGTGCAGTGGTGGATTTTGGAGGAGACGAAGGGATAATTGTCGGTGGCGGCATGGCCATCTTATCAGATGTCTGAGATTCAGAATGAGTGGACTTGCTTTGCTCGTCCATATAAATATAGTATTCTTCCGTATCTGAGAGGTGTGAATTCAAAGCGGGCCAAGTGAGTGCAGCAAGTTCAGGCATCAGGATCAGTCGCGCTTACATAACACACGGCTTCTTCGGTTCCCAATAATATGTCTGTGCAAACCAATATACATAAATTAATTTATTCGTTGTCACTAATGACTGGCCCATCAGTCACTCACTAATTTTGTTGCTTCCAGCATCTCCAAATAATACATATTTTGGAAGCTTGTTTACCGAATCACGTGTTCTCGCCGTTGTCACTTCCACCAAACTTCCATCCATTAGGCGATATCTCTTGAATCCATACCCTTATTTAGTTTGGTTCAATTGGGCCATCTTATCGAGTAGTTTACGAATCAGTCGGTCTTTTATTCCCTCCTGCCTGTAGATAGAATATTTCTCGATATCGCGTTGTTTAGCACATAAACACAATGTCAGTTGAACTCGATACCAAAGCCTTCCATAAACGAGCAAAGGCTCTGTTATCATTTTGGAAGGTTGGTGGCTTCTGCTCTAATCTAGCATATTGGATCTCTGTGTTTAACGTTGTTTTACTTCCTGCATTAGAAATCGTTGAATGACGAAAGTGATACGTCCTTTGGGAAAGCCGATGCGTTGGTTTTCGCAGTCGGTACATCTGACGAAGACGTCTTATATCAAAAGGGGCCATCACTTCAGGTTTGCCATCGGATTTTTGAATTATTTTTTTCGATTGATCGATATTTAGCTGACCCTAACTTTCTCTGTAGTCTTGGTTGCTAGGTTATGAATTTACTGAAACGCTGATGGTTTGCACTTCCGACGACAAATTTTACTTTTATGCTTCCACAAAGAAAGGTAGCTAGCGTATTTCCACAAATTTAACTTGCACGTATTCACTTTTGATTATCTTGAAGCATCATATCTGGAGCAGCTGAAAGGAGGATCCGTCGATGTGGAAATTCTTAGGCGATCGAAAGATGAAGAGGCCAACGCCAAAACCCTAGATCAACTGATAAGCTTCATATCCAGCAGCGGAGAAGGAGTACGCTCTTGTGAATTTCCCGCCACTCGATATCGTAGTGACATATTTCGCATTTTGTAGAAAAAGCTGGGCGTATTTCCAAAAGACAAATATGGCGGAAAATTGATCACAGAATGGAAGTCAGCACTGGAAAAGTCGGGTAAAGATTTCGAAGAGGTTGATGCTACTGTTGGCGTAGCAGTAATAATGAGCGTTAAAGATGAGGATGAATTGGTAATGTTTTGCTGCTTCAATTTTCCCTCCATTGAGCGCTCGCTGATAAGAAATCTCGATATAGAAAACAATCCGTGTCGCAAGCAAAGTTTCTTCTGCCATCATGCAGAACTATTTCAGTGAAGAGATGTCCCGTATGATTGATGAAGAGAAAGAAATCACCCACGAACAGTTCACGCAAAAGCTGGACAAAATATTGGGCGAGAATGCTTCTAAGTTTGCACCCAGGCTCAAATTTCCAAAAGATGTAAGTTCAAGATTGTTAGAATATATATAGTCGATTGATGTTCCCGTAACAAACGAATGTTCCACTTGTTCAGGTTGATGTCGATTCGTTAGACTGGTGCTACTCTCCCATTATTCAAAGTGGAGGAGTATATGACCTGAAGCCTAGTGCTTTTTCCAACGAGGATAACTTACACGCGGGAACGATTCTATGTTCCCTCGGGGTCCGCTACAAATCATACTGTTCGAATGTCGCTAGAACCTTCATGATTGACCCGACGAAGGTACGAGATCTTTAGACGCTTTATTTTTTTTGTCCTAACAGCTAATGCTTTTAATAATCCAGGAGCAAGAGAAAAATTATGAATTCCTCCTCAAGCTTCAGGATCATCTGATGTCACATATAAAAGACGGCGTTAGAGCCAAAGATATATACGCCCGCGCGTACCAGTTTGTCAAGACCAATCGACCTGATCTTGAAGGAAATTTCACCAAGAACGTTGGTTTTGGAGTATGTACTAATATTTATAACATCTTTTGTGAAGTAACACCTCTAATTTGCATATTCAAGACTGGTATTGAATTTAGGGAAGCCAGCTTTGTTTTGAATGCCAAAAACGAACGTCTTCTGAAAGCAGGGATGGCCATCAATCTTGTAATTGGGCTTCAAAATTTAGAGAATCAAAAAACCGATGATCAGCGAAACAAGACGTACGTCCTCCTATACCTTACTCCATCGATTTTTCTTCATGGTATTGAGAATATGCTGTAGATATGCGTTATTAATTGCGGATACGATTCGAGTCACGAACGATCGCCCTATAGTCTTCACAGAAGACGCACCGAAGAGTAGTGATACCGTTTTCTTTTACTTCAATGATGATGAAGAAGAGCAAGCAGAAGAGAAGAAAGAAGTAAAGAAAGAACCGTCTGCTCCCAAGGCCACAGCCATTTTAAAATCAAAATTTAGAAGCGAGGAACAGAACGTATGTCTCATCTCGGTTGTGAACGAATTCGATATGGCTGACGCTTTTTCCGGGTTAGGATGATTTATCTGTGGAGGCGAGAAGGAAGGAACATCAGAAAGCCTTGGCACGGCAGAAACAGGAGGAGGGTTTGGCCCGTTTTGCCGGTGAAGACGGAGATCAAAAGGCGGCCGATAAACCCGTATTCCGTCGATTTGAAAGCTATAAAAAAGAAACCCAGCTACCGAGAGACACGGCCAGTCTTAAAATATTCATTGATCACAAAAATGAATCTATTATATTGCCCATGTATGGTCTTGCAGTCCCATTTCATATCTCCACCCTAAAGAATGTCAGCAAAAACGATGAAGGCGAATACGTATATTTACGGTTAAACTTTATCACTCCGGGTCAGTCTATGGGCAAGAAGGATGATTTGGTGCGTATTGCTCAATTATTTCAAGCTAATAAATTTTCGATTGACTCCTATTATTGTAGCCTTTCGAAGATCCCAATGCCACATTCGTCAAATCAATGACATACCGTAGCACAGACACATATCGCATGAGTGAAATATATCGTCAAATCAGTGAGCTTAAGAAAATGTCCCTGAAGCGAGAAGCTGAAAAGAAAGATTTGGCAGACATCGTTGAACAGGATAAGTTGGTTGAAGTTAGAAGTAAGTTGTTTGTTAGCCGCTGTCATCAATCATTTTGATTCTAATTCGACTATTCGTAAAGATCGAAGACCAGCGGTTTTACAGGATGTGTATGTTCGACCCTCTTTGGACGGGAAGCGACATCCTGGTGATCTTGCTCTTCATACTAATGGTTTACGGTTCACAACTCCGTTGAAAGCAGAAGGAGTGATCGGTAAGACTCTACAATCCAAACTGTGGTAGAATTTAGAATACTAATCTTCCAACCTTAGATATTTTGTTCAACAATATCAAACATTTGTTCTTTCAACCTTGTGAGAACGAATTGATAGTATTGTTGCACATCCATTTGAAGAACCCAATTATGATTGGAAAAAAGAAAACTAAAGTATTTTATATTCATTTTAAAGAAGTGAACCATTTATCCGAAATTAACGTTGCTCGCTTAGGACGTTCAATTCTATCGTGAAGCTACAGACATGGCTTTTGACGAAACCGGTAATCGGAGACGCCGACCAATGTATGGTGACGAAGATGAGCTCGCTCAGGAACAAGAAGAACGACGAAAACGGGCTCAATTGAATAGAGAATTTCAGTCTTTTGGTGCCAAGATTGTTGAAGTGGTGAGCGCATTGTTTCTTCATGCCCTATTTGAAAGTGATGGAATACTAATACAGTGTGGAATAGAGCGACAGCAAACTTGATGTCGACGTCCCTTATAGGGATCTTGGGTTTAACGGCGTGCCTTTCCGCTCCAACGTTTTGTTACAACCAACAGCCGATTGTCTTGTCCATCTCACAGAACCGCCTTTCCTCATTATCACTTTGGCCGACGTCGAAGTAGTTCATTTAGAACGTATTACGGTTGGTGTTAATGTAGCCAGAGATAACATGCCATTACAAATCTGACTTATCTACTTTTCCTTCAATCAGTTCGGTCTGAAAAATTTCGATATGGTCTTCGTATTCAAAGATTTCACGAAACCGCCTGTACATATTAACTCTATTCCGATGACTCAGCTTGAAAACGTGAAGGACTGGCTAGAGTAGGCATCACAGTGACACCGTGACTTTCCTAGTAAGGGCCTAACTTCCCTTCGTTGATATAGTTCATCGGAAATCCCGTTCAGCGAAGGACCGGTTAATCTCAACTGGTCGGCAATTATGAAAACTATTAACGAAGATCCTGCTGCTTTCTTCAAAGAAGGCGGTTGGGCCTTTTTACAAGCTGACAGCGATGTATGATCAATTGAATGTCTTTGTGTGCGTCCACTTTGGCTATAAGCTGATTTTTTGGTTTATAGGACGAGGGATCAGATTCCGAGGACTCGGCATCCGAATTTGAAATGAGCGACGAAGAGTTTGCCGAATCTTCTGTATGTGTCATTGCTATCAGGCTCAATATATTTGCAAACTAATATTACTTTTCTTCACACTTTTAGAGCGAGTCAGATGAGTACTCCGAAGCTTCCGAATCAGAATCAGGATCTGCTGAAGAAGACAGCGAATCTGGTGAGGATTGGGATGAGTTGGAAGAAAAGGCGAAGAAACAGGACGCAAAAAAGGAGGGAAAAAGATCTGCTGACCATGATGACGATGAGCGTCCTAAGAAGAAGAAAAAGTAGAGAACACATCGAACTTCCCGAGGTTATTGCTGCAAAATACCGTAGCTCTGTCGTCGGTTGATTTTGATCATTGTATGATTTGTACTTAGTATATTCCTGTGCTATCATTGTGAATTGAGGTTAGGGTTGCCATGTTACTTTATTTGTAGGAGTAGAATGTAAAGCTTTGAGTATTGTGGAATTACTGCCAGCTTCTGGGCATGCCCGAAATGTGGCCTCATCGTGAGAGGTCGCCAAAGTATTCATTAATCCGCGTCTACTTTCACTTCCGTCCCTTTGAATTGAGATGTTATCAATGCACCGTGAACCTTCCAACGTGCCCGCTATAAGCAATGGTGTTGAAGACATTTCAAGGAATACGAAAATTGAGGAAGCACGCAAAAAGGTATGTTGATTTTGCAGTGAAGCCTGACAGTTGTAATCTTGTGCCAAGGGTCGGTGATATCTAAGAGATTGACCAAATTTTATATTTCGTCTTCTTGTAGCTTAAAAAATTTCAAAAGAAAAGAGCGAAATCACCCACTACTTCGGAAGGCCACCTATCCAAATCATCATCATCATCTTTAGTTTCCGTCAATTCACCCAACCAAAACGATCCAGTTAACCTGAATACATCAGTCACACCCACTTTTACTCAAACATCGTTAGTCGGTAGTGCTAATGGATCTCTTCTTGAGAGGCGCATATCCAGGTAAATTTGTATATCCTAGATTTTAGATTCGTGAAGTCAGACGGCTTGGTGTGAACTCCAAATCTGATATTCTTTTAATTATTGCTTGTCTTATATGCAGTAGCTCGACTCAAAGTTTAGAAGAATTGGTGAGTTATAAAATGTTTTTTAATTCTTCAGTTTATTTCGGGCCGCTAAAAGATTACCGTTATTCCATAGGCGAACAGGCTATCGCAGTTATCCGATACAGCTGCCGATGTAAATGGAAACAAGGTATGGATATACAGCGCGGTTCTCTCATATACTCTTAATACTGTTTTATTAAAAGTTTCCCTAGTCCCCACCGTTCATGGAAACAACGGTTTCATCCCAATTGCCAATTGATCTGCTTCAACGGGACCTCAACGCCGAGAAAGAGAAACGAGCCGAATTAGAAGTTAAATTGAGATCCTTTGAGAATACTGTAAACATTTTGGTAGAAGAGAAAGGGGAATACATGACACGATTCGTCCAATTGGAAAAGCGAAATCGTGATATAGAAGGTTCTTTCCCAACTCTAATTACAGACAATGTGATAGCGAAGGTTTAACTCTAGAAACTTATCTGCTAATTCAGGTGAACATACTCAACTGCGCCTTCGGTTGCAAAATTTTGAGCTGGACTCGCAAAATAATGATGAATTGCAACAGCGTCTTGCTTTACTCACCGAAGAATTACACCATTTGCGGCATTCGAGAGATGTTGCGGAACAAATGGTATTAGAAGAGAAGTCAACCTCCAAACTAAAATGTCAGGAACTGGAGGAGACTTTAAGGTCACAGGTTTGTCCCTTCGGATAACTGATGACACCATCTGAACTTCACTCTGACTCTTTCATCCACCTTGTCTGCACTTAGGCAACTACTATTGTAAATTTAGAGAAAGAGCGGGATACTCTCAAAGAAACCTTGTCGCAGAAACCAAACTCTAAAGACGAAAATGACGAAGCCCCGAAGTTACGTCGACAGTCCGATATACTGATATCACAACTACAGAATGAACTCCGGCAATCTCAGACTCACACTGAAAATGTCGAATCCAGTCTATTATTAGCACAGCAAGAGCTATCCGAATATCGCCGAAGATGTGAACGTTTGACAGACGATATCAGTGAGCTCAATAATAACATATCGACGAAGGTTACGGAAATCACTAATCTGCGTAGTGATATAGTGTCACTGCAACTGGACAATCAATCATTGAGAGATGCAATGGAAGTGGGCGCTAGTCCCGCAACTGTCAGCGAGGAAGATTTGAAGAGTTTAAAAGAAGAGTTGTCTTCTACTCGCTCGCTAATTGAAACTCTTCAAAAAGAGAAGGACAGATTGATTGATGATTCGCGACGAGACAGGGAAAAAACCGCGAGATTAGCAATGGAAAACTCCGATTTTCTTTCTCAGCTGGAAGAATTACGACAAAAGACAATAGATCTGTCTCAGGAAAAACTTGAATTAATGGAGAAGCTAGATTCAGAAAGGGCGAAAAGTGCGAAATTATCCATGGAAATGGGAACATCTCAACATTATACCGAAGAAATCGGTCGGCTTAAAGAAATCATCAGATCTTTGGATCCTGCCACCAGCGACACGTCTCAGAACCAGATTGCAGAAGCCCAGGCAAAGGAAATTGAGAAGCTGAAACAACACAAGTCGGATTTAGAATCATCGTTGTTTCAAATAAATAGTGAAAAAGAGCAATTATCGTTAAAATTGCAGGACTTACAAGATGAAAAAACGATATTCGAAGAAATGAAGGATCAGTATAAGAAGATAACTCATGATTTGGAAACAACAACGATGAAATGCAGCCAACTGGAAGAGCAATTGCTGCTAGCCAACACGAACATGGCGGAACTCAAACAAGAGAATGCTCAACTACTACTTCTTTATACAAATTCATCCCATCCGCCATACGATTTTCAACAGGAAGAGCTGGCCGCTGACAAACCTGAGCAGCCATCGATTCCAGCACTAGTTTCTCAAATTTCTCAAGATGATGACTCTGATATTCGGCATATGTCCAAAACGATTCTATCAAAGTATGCAGAGAAAATAGAACACTTAGAGTCTCAAAATCACATGATGAAACAACAATTAAATTCGTTAGAAGTTTTGAGGCAGGAGCTGGACTCCTCCAAGATGTTGTACCATGAGATTCAATCGCACTTGAATATTGTTCAGAACGAAAATGAACGACTAAAAGTCGAGAAGGAAGAGTTGACGAAGAAATTAGAAACTGAAATTAGTAATAATGATTTATTATCGATGGAAATGGAATCATTGCCTGATTTCATAGAACTGTATCATCAAGAGAGAAGGTAACCCATTTTAATCTCTTCATCGTATGCTCCAAACCATACAATCATCCCCATTTAACCATGCATATTTACAGGGCATTACAAGTCCACTCCGCTCAGACAATCAACAAACTGAAAGAAGCACTCGTACAATCTCTCGCTTCGGGGTCTACCTCACCTCCAGCAAAACCAATTGAACCAATTCTCTCGTCATTCAACGATCACACTAATACGACTTTAACTGCTACTAAACTTCCTTCACCGATATTATCTCGTAAATCTTCAATATCTGTGCCGCCCTCGTTGATGGATTCTAGGATGGGATCGGTATCGAATTTGGAGAATGTGATTAGTAAAACTGGAATTCATGGTGTCGTTTTGAACGGGTTAGTATTGGAGATGCCTTGTTGTAGGAATTGTAAAGGCGAAGAGATTTGGCTGTGATGAGGTTGTTGTAATATAGTGACGATGGCGTCTTATATAAATTATATGGATAAATGAACTTATGACTCTATATTTATAATGCTCCTCGCTGGTTTTCTGTTCCTTGTGGAGACTGAAAACGGTTTCGCGGTTGTTGGATGAGAAGGACCGATTGGCACGCTTAGGGAATTTCAAAATTACCTCCATCATTTGGAGCTATGAACCCGACATGTAAACTGTCTTCCGAGCAAGAAAAATCAGGATGCAAAGTGACGCGATAGTGCACAGATTAAGCAAGTAAAACCAAAACCAACTATATTTGGTTTATTACAACAACAAAAGAAGGAATACAAATACTATTCAGAAGTATGGAAAACACCTAAATACTCGTACAATATAAGGCAATATAATGAATCAAATTTTTCCCTTTCCCCCAAACAAACAGAAGATTTGGTGTGTAAGAATAGAGGAGCAAGAATGTGAACTTGATATTAAATGGATGAGTTAAATTGATTTAAATGAGATCGGCAACATTCATCTGTAAAAAACATGGAATTATTAGCATCTGGAATACAAACGAGGGTGGAGGGTGAAGTAGAATTTAAGACTTACAGGCATCTCATCGATTTGAGTGTTATAGAATTTTTCAATTTGACGGAGAAGTTGGGTGTCTTCTTTGGTGACAAAGTTAATAGCAACACCTTTACGACCGAAACGACCACCACGACCGATACTGAAAAAGAACAAGAGGGTTAGGGAATGGACTCATAATCGTGACACAGATGCGGGTGGTGATTTACTTACCGATGAAGGTAGTTTTCGAGATTGTTGGGGAGATCGTAGTTAATGACAAGGGAAACTTGTTGGACGTCGATACCACGGGCCAACAAATCGGTGGTAATGAGGACACGGGATGAACCGGTACGGAATTCTTTCATGATAACATCACGTTGGTTTTGATCCATATCACCATGCTATAAGAAAAAGTGACGTTAAATAATGAACAGAATGAGCTAGGATTTGTAAAAGTTGACAGTGTAGATACACACCATAGCGGAGACAGTGAAATCACGAGAGTGAAGTTTTTCGGTGAGCCAGTCGACCTTTCTTCTGGTGTTACAGAAAATAACGGCTTGTGTAATAGTAACGGTTTCGTACAAATCACATAATGTGTCCAACTTCCATTCTTCTTGTTCAACAGCGACGTAGAATTGACGGATACCTTCCAAAGTCAATTCATCACGTTTGACCAAAATACGGATGGGGTCTCTCATGAATTTTTGAGTGACTTCAAGGACGTCCTTGGGCATGGTGGCGGAAATGAGGACGACTTGAGTGGTGGGGGGAAGAAGTTGGAAGACATCGTAAATTTGATCCTTGAAACCTCGAGACAACATTTCGTCGGCTTCGTCAAGAACGAACATTTTCACTGAATCAGTGCGAAGAGCGCCTCTGTTAATCATGTCGTATACACGACCGGGAGTACCGACGACAACATGGACTCCAGCTTCGAGTTTCCTCATATCTTCACGGACATTGGTACCACCGATACAAGCATGTGATTCAATGCTCATGAAATCTCCCAAAGCAAGAAGTACTTTTTGAATTTGTTGTGCCAACTCACGAGTAGGGGCAAGGACAAGAGCTTGACATTCTCGTTTGGAAGTATCGATTTTTTGGAGGATGGAGATGGAGAAAGTAGCGGTTTTACCGGTACCAGACTGAGCTTGCGCAATGACATCATGGGCTTTGATGACAGGCATAATAGCTCTTTGTTGAATGGCCGATGGACGTTCAAAACTGAGAACATATAATAGGCAGTGGAGAGTGTCGGATGGTATTCAAGGGATGGTGGTATCGATAACGGAAGCAAGGACGGGAGCAAAACCCAAAGAAATAAAACAGATTTAATCATCAGTGACTAGTTTTAAGCTTCATGGATCAATCAACATCGAGGATACTTTACCCATAGGCATAAATACCACGCAACAGCTCTGGTTTCAAGTTCATGTTATCGAAGGATTCGACAACTTCATCCCAGTTGGACTATTGATTATCAAACGTTAGAATATCCGCATCACGCATATCCGCATAAATATAAATGAATCTACCTCAATCTCAGCTTGAGTCACATCTTGATATTCGTTGGGTGCGCCGTTTTCAGTTTCTTCTCTGTGATGATAAACAATCAAATCATATTCCCACAAAAAAAAAAGTAAGTCGTCATTCGAAAAACTTTGGAGTGACACAATAAAGTGTATTCTAATCTGAAGGGAAGAAGAAAAGGCAGTTTCAAGGCTCATACACATACCTGGACATTTTGTTGGAGAGGGGGATCAAACGATGCAAATTTGTTTTACGTTTCTCACTGCTTGTTTATTTTAGATTGTAGCACGGCAACAGTCACGTGTCAATAAATTGACATTGTCGCTTGTGAATCGATATATGAAAATGAGCCGGATAACTGGAAAATTGATACAATCTCTTGCTCTTTAACTCAGACAATGTCTATGAAGAACACACTCTGTATTAAGATTGATCTCTCCTTATGTCAGATAATAATCTTTTACATAATATGGCTGTACATTACATATAAATTATTCATGTGCGGACAAAACTTCCACAGCAACGTTTGATCATGTCTCTGGCAAAAGGTATATAAGAAGCGCTGTACCAGAAGAGCGCCAAGAATTGTATAACAGCCAGAAGGATAACCAATACCACACTCCTGACCTATAAGCGCGGTGAAAGGACGTCAGACTTCCAACCGCTAAATGATCTGAACACAAAAAAGCATACCGTAAACGCAGCAACAAGAGTAAATATCATACTCGCCAGATATATAATTGTTGCCGCTATTCTGACTTTATCGAACATAGCTTTCACTTGACGCTTGAATCCAATCAGGAAACCGGTACTAAGATTGAACATATCAGCTAGCAGTTCAACACCTTGAGATTTTAAATACTCCCATACCTCAGGAGAGACAAAACATTTCCAAAGGTGTAAATAATAGCGAAGCTACCAAATATGAATGTGAGTGCAATGCGACAATAGAGACCAAGTGATGCCAATTTGCGGCAGTTGAAACCGAAAGGCTTTCCAATAATGACAATACATACCCAGTCACATTACCAGTTCCTAATGCCAAAGTCGACTAATAATGAGGATAGAATTAGTGGAAATATGTCAGCTTGTACTTCTAAAGGTATCGCACGTTCGCTAGATGGCAATTTTAACATTTGAACATTTGAAAGCAATCGTACCATGATTGAAGTCAAAAAACCGGCGGCAAAACAGATTCCGAAACCATAGAATCTTTGTGTTCTGGAGAGCTCAACCATCCCGCACGCCTATCAGATGAATACATTTCAAGGAGTGAAGAGAATAGATGCCAGAAGATGGTCAACAACGAGGAATTAATAGTAACAGTTAGTTAGAGTCCTCGAAAGATTCACTATTTGCAACATATAAATACCTCGTCCATTATTCCTGTCTCCTCGTCTTGCACTCTACTAAATGGGTTGCGCATGGTGAAATGTTAGAGATGAAAGGGAATCGTGTGGGTGGACGTATATAGCAGTTGTGCTAAAAATACACTGCAGAATTACTGTTATTGGGTGAGGTGGGTGGCAATGACAGAATCGCAATAGTGACGGCAGTGGTGACTACCAAAGAATTTAATTATATCACTGTGGAATATGTGACTCGAGCAATTCACGTTCGCCGCAGTTTTGTTTTTGTTCATCACTTCACATTTCGTGCTGAGTTGAGACAATAATAGCTCCATGTTGGGGATGTAACACGCGACAAATTTAGCAGAGAAAAAAACTGCTCGAGTATGTTTCTATCATTACGGCAAAAAGTAATACATCAGAGATATCTAAGACATAGGAGTTTTTGCGTCATGATGTGATTATGAGATATTAGTGAGATATTGCGGTGTACGTCTCACAAGAAGGATTTATACTTCTGATCCAACCGGCCAGTGGAACCATCGAGGCCCCCGACGCACACGGACAGAGGAAACGACTGACATGAAGACGCCAAGGCAAAGACATGCCTGGAGTGGATACGAATTACGATATACGCATCGGGGAATGGCCATCACAGCGACTGAGTATATACAGATACAGACACAGGTGGATATAGAATGGATAATGATTGAGGGAACAGTGCAGGGAGCAAGGAGCGCGCTTTGTCGAATTGAGGAATCAAAGGAATCAACCTTCCTGTAAAGTCACTTCAAGGGTGAACGAAAGCAAGTGGGTTCACTGCGCCTGGTGAATTGTTATATTTCGCACCTGCATTCCGCTTGATTCCCTTTGTCCCTTTTTGCATCTCGCTCCTCGCAACTCCGACCACAAACACACCATCCCTCATCTTTGAATGCCGACTGCCCTCTCCTCCACCTCCCGACCCCTGCACTGAATCCCATCCCGCATCCCCTCTGGTCTTCTCGGCGGTCCTCCCTCCCCCCCCACAACCCAGCTCACAATGGGTCTCGCTGGTCACAGAACTCCCTTGAAATCAACCAATGCCACACGCAGGTAAAACACCCAATATCCCCTCGCTTCTTCTTTTCCATCCACTTTTCCCCTTGTATGCCTTTGAAAACTTCTATATATCCATCCCACACTTTGCCTATTTTTTTGCAGTCATTTTTTTTCGCCTCGATAGGCTCCTATTCCATGTTGCCGGTGGCTGCGATCTGGATTCCGGAACGCGATGCGGGTTCAATTTTATTAACAAGTACCCTTATATCAACTTTCAATGCTAGCAGTAGAAATCGAGGGAAAGAAAATATACCCCCGGAGAAGCTTATATCATTTACCGTTGTTCCGTCCGTAAGTAATATTGCATTTATATCGCATACAGACAAATTTTTAACCAACCACAATCCTACCAATTTCAGGGAACGCCTTCGCCACCTTCTGCAATATCGGCTTCCACTACTGGTGGCGGTGTAGTGAGTATTACTTTGACCGAAAAACACCTCACCCTTACATCAACTAACTTTGTGCATACTAGACGGATAAACGAATCTTGTCTATCGATGATCTGAATACCTATGGCAAGCGATATATGCAGCATGTAGAAGATCCAGAACAACCAGCAAAGAAAAAGTTAAAGACAGTCGAAGACAAAGAAGAACTAGAAAATAGGTCCCCTTCCTCTCCTCCAGAAATACCATCTTGTGATGACGACACAGCCTCGCTGGAATGTGCCGAAAGTTTGGACGACTTCCAAAGTGATAGCGTTCGTGAAACGCCAACAAGTGATCTCACGATAGCGACGGATGACTCCCCGTATCACCAATCTGTTTTGCAAACGTACTCGCAACTGGATTCCTGTCCATCTGAGTGTCCTCTAAGTTTCTGGCCTAATATAGAACTGAAGCGACCGGATCCTAGGATTTATGAGTTGGACTATTGTTTACCTTCGTTCACTACAGATGCAATACTCAATGATAGCGCCGTTAGTCAGTTGGATGTATGTGACTGTATCATGTCAGCGAGAGTGCTCTAATAACTAATGCCTTTTAATATCTTACCGTGCAGAAAAATTCCTGGGAAATCGATCGGCTAGGGTGGGAAAGCATGTTGATTCGCGAGAAGGCATATCACCCCGACGAAAACTTTATCGGGTCTCATCCTGCCCTGAATGCACAACACAGAGCAATAGTGATAGATTGGCTGCGTGAGGTTTGTTGATGCTATTGCCTACTTGTATGCTATGTGGTATCTGATCACATTGCTTCAAAAGGTTTCTCATGCTCATCAACTTTGTCGGAAGACATTCCACTCCTCGGTCATGTTGTTCGATTTATGCATGTCTCGTACTCAAGGAGTGCAACCCCCGCAGTTGCAAATTATAGCCGGCGCCTGTTGCTTAATTGCTACGAAAACTGAGGTATACCAATCGGCCATCGTGACACCGAACGACCATGGTACTAACTTTTATGCACTCACAACTAGGAATACTGTTCCCCAAAGATCTGGGCAGAGATCGACGACCCTCTGGTGAATGAAGATGTAAATACTTTCTTCGAAGTAGAGCGGAATATACTCAACGTAAGTTACCTGCGGTTCGGTTGAGGAGGTGATTCGTCCATCTCATGTTGCTTGAATTTAGCTTCTGAACTGGTGGGTCACTCCCGACACTTTGGTGGATTGGCTACAACTGTACGTCGGTAATGCGGCTATGATTCTACCAGAATACTTCTCCACAAATTCGAAGCCTTCCCATAAGCGAGAAAGTTTTAGGGTTGATATCCTTGAAAAAATGTTTATAGTGGCAGATATATATGTCCATCGACTCAGTTCGTTATCTCATTGCCGCAGCGTATGCGCTGCTGGCATTTTTCTCCATGTCGCTTCAAGTATGGCCTTTTTGTGTATTCAACGTTCTTGATACAGGTTTTATAACTTTCACTGGTAGCTACCGACAATATCCCAAATATCGATCATCTCTGCAGAGTCTGTACTGGCTTTCGCCCTACGCAACTCGAGTTCGTCGTCGGAGACGTCACTAACGTCATGGCCAGTATTCCGGACAACCTTACCTCTCCTAGTACTACTGGTTATTTAACGCAGACCTATCATCCTTCTCTGCTGGAATGCCTTGTGAGTGTCATTTGATAAATCCTTGTGTCTGATCCAACAATTTCACTAACCGAAGACCTGTTCATAGCGTCAAGACTTTAACGTTCAGTTCCAGACATTCCCCAACTGAAAGAACGATATCAATCGGCAGCATTCAAATCATTCAACATTGTAGTTTCATCCTGTTCATTTCAATGCAATGTGGCGGAGGAAAAAAAAGAATTCCATCATACCCACCCAGCTCTTTATCATAGTTCACCCATGTAACAGCATACATATATTTATTTTGTATTTTTCTTTTTTATTCCTTGCCGGGATCCTAGATATTTTTGCTTCATCTGTTCTTTAGATACCAAACTTTTGATATTTATGTATTTATCCTTTGTTCTTTTAGTTGGGCGAAATGGCGACAGGAAGACTTGTTTATCTTACAAATATGGGCATTTTTCTATTCAATTGTAAAGAATGGTTGTTGGCTTTTTGGCGAACTATATTTATTCAAATGATAGTTTATGTAAATACATTACAACACCTGTTTTGGACGACAGATCTGACGGGCTGTATCTAACCAAAACGCTCGCGACTTTGGTAACGGCGGCGTGATCTCAGCGGGCGACACATACATTTAGTATCGTGGATTCATGGAACGCAAATAGTTCTCTTGGTTGTTTATTTCATATGGTTACGACCAAAGGTACTTACAATTACAGATTGTACAGTTGATGACGATGATGGAACAGAAAAGAAAGGAGCAAGGCCACAGTATTGAGTATAGATTGAATAATTATTCTTGACCGAAACCCATTGTTTCTTCGACTGCCAAGGTTAATTTAGAGACTAACTGTTCGTACGATTTATACGGTGGCAAATCGATTCGATTGAAACTGGATGATGAAAAAGGAGGAAAGGAGGTTAGACAATCAGAATATAATTGATTTTCGGGGGAAAGAAAAATACAAATCAAAAAAGAAAAAAAGAGTACGAACCAAGTATGAGCCTTTGGCAATGCGTGATCTTCTCCCGCTTTTTCAATGGTGAATCGACGGGGACCGTCTGAACCTTGTAAATCTTTGAAACCGTTCACGGGGATACGAGAAGTACCGGTTGTGAATTGTAACAGTCGAGATTTCTTTTCTCCGTCCCATGATCGAACACACTAATTTTGTTTTTTAGATTGTGAGAATAAAAACAAAGGAGTGAATCGTTAGTATCAGGGGTAACAGAAAAGGAGTAAAAACAAGAACGGGTGGTGAAATTATTTACCTTCCAAAACCACTGAATGACTTCATCGTTTTCTGTGAATCCTTTATAGTCTGTGTGCTTTTTCCAATCGTCAACGTCAATCTCAGCGATACCACCGATTAAAAGCTCCAGTTCACGATCATCGAATACAGTGATTAAATCTTCAGGGACGAATTCAAAGAGTCCTTCCCTGAATGCTTTAAATTGTTCTTCTACTCGCTTAACGATTCGCCACTCTGATATCAGTCTATACATGCAACACAAATGAGAATTAAAAGTCAGAAGAAGCGGGGGTAAAGGTAATGCGAGGAGGAGGAGATAAACTTACTCGACGTATTGGCTTTTGTTTTCTTCGGTCACAGGGATATCACGACCGTTGGGTATCAGATCGACTGTAACGATTTCTCCGAAACGATCATCTTCCGCTGACATGGTTAAATCCAAGACACCAGTTATATCGTTATTGCTACAAGAAGTTAGGTCGTTAATCATAAAGCCAACGACATTCCCCCGAGATTGCGGTACATACAGCATCCACTCTAAACTTCTGTGAAAATCAGCATCAACACCTTCCATATCAGATATTGTGACTCTTTTCTTCAAGATTTGCTTGTAGAACGCAGTCACAAAGAATGCATCCAAAAATCGTCGATGAAATACGGAAAGACCGACAACTCGGCCGATGAATCGGAAGTAATTTAAGTGATCCGGATTTACGCCAGAGTTAGGGTTGATTTGCAGAGTGTAATTGTCGTGGGCGGAGTATTCGAATAAACAATAGAAAGGGTTGAACATTTCGTGGGAAAGAAGGAAGAAAAATTCTCTGCCAAACGAAAATTAGGCAAGAAGTATAATTGATGATCGAAAAAGAAGCTAGTCGAACCTTGAGAGACCACCATAATCTAAACCATCTTCTTTATCAAATTTAATGACTAATTTCTTTTTCAATTCAGATGGCGGCATGCGCATAATTTCATTGTAGGAGTCTTCAAAAATGTTGGCTCTCCTCACTTTAATTGTGCACTGCCCTTGGAGTGGCCTCATTTGAGGTTGCGATCGGAAATAGATTAGTTTACGCCTGAAATCTCGTTTGTATTGAGGTACGCCATCACTATAATAAAAGTTGTTAATGACACAGATGTAATGAAGTTGAACCATCGTCCAAACTTACTCTAAACTTGATGGTAGTCGTGGATCTGAAATAACAAACGATGACTTTAGAACAAATAAACGACTACGTCAAAATAAACTAGCAAAGCATGCTTACCATCCCAAGTAGTGGTCTTTGTGTTGTGGTCAACAAAATAAACCCTTCCTGTTGACGTCAATCTCATCTCCCATCCAGAAGGTAATGGTCCGAGCTGATTCACGCTTTGATGCTGAACTGCAACAGCTGCATTAGCTGTTCCGTACAATTGAACAGTTTGCTGTCGGCGAGGATCGACCCATGTCGTGGTTCGTGTATTGTGGTCGACGAAATAGGGACGTCCTTCCGGTGTGAATCGCATTTCTGTTATTATCGACAGAGTGTCAGAAACGGGTGAAATCATAGTGCTTGGACTAAGGATATCGAAACAAACCCCATCCGCCTGGCAGAGGACCAGATCCTTCAACCGTTTGATTAGATATTGATAAACCGACTATGACAATATACAGTTAGATTAGTTGCAACGCCGTCAAGATATAAATGCCGTGCGTACCAGATTGACGATTATTGATCGAGGAAGAAGAGCTTGATCCAGATACCGGAAGGCTTGGAGATGAATTTGCACTTTCCAGAGCAGACAACGGACGGTCCGGGAGTGTGCGATTGTTGTGGCGTATCCGCTCTAAATCTGTCAAGTTCTGCTGATTCTGTGCATTTTGGGCTGCACTATTTGTGATACTGAGATTGTGGAATTAGTAGCCATACAGCTAACTTGAAATCGAATGTGACTTACGGAGGTCTGTGCCATGTCGTTGTTCGTGAGTTGTGATCAACGTAATACGTCCGTCCCAAATGGTCGACTCGCCGCTCCCACCTATAAAACAGGCAAAGTCAGTTCACCCAAAATACATACAAAAATCAGGAATCTTCTGAATGACTCACCCAGGGGGTAAAGGACCCAACTGATCTTCGGTTGCTCGTGACGGCTGGTTTGGCTGCGTCGTTGTTGGGGATGTAGCGGGATTGGGTACCGTTGCGGGGCGCAATGTGGTATTTACAGCGGTTACCGGTCTAGTTGTGCTAGAACCTCCAACATTTGTTGAAATATTGATGATAATTTTCCCCCTCACAATGTCGTTTGAAGTTGACTTCTTCAACTCCAGCGTCAACATCTCGTCCGCCTCTGCCGTCAGTACGTCGAATATGGACCCAACTTGAACATTAACCACTCCTAGGAACCCTTGATTCTCCTTCTTCTTATTGAACCTTCGTTGGTCAAATATTTGCACGGCAATAACACTGGCGTTGGTCACATTCCTATTAATAACAAGGCATGAATAACCGTAACTCACGAGGGCGGCATTCTAAGAAATCCATGAATTAAGGTCCTTTACGTACAGGTCAAAACTTTCGTTCCAATATGGATTCAGAGTGCGACGCACACATTGAGTGGTTTTGGTTTGCTCGCCGTCCACCGTCACCACAGCAAATGGGTCAGGCAATTCTGCAGAGTGAGATGGCAATTTAGAGTTTGAAGGTGCATGGAAACAAAGTGTTCAGATATTGAGCCAAACGGTATACATACTGAACACTTCTCGTTTATATAATCCATCTGCTGCCACCACTGTGTTAAAATTACTGTTAGTGAATACTTCTCTTAGACTTGTTCGCTGACCAAGCATGAATTGTACCTGTTAATCGAATCTTCCGTCTAAGTCGACATCAACATAACGGTTAGCTCAGTTCTGCATGAGCTATATATAAATTAAGTATACATACGTTCTGTTGTCTGATATTGCAGCCATAAGATGTTGGGAAGATATGTGTTCCTTTGGTATATATTCTGATTTGAGCAGCCGCTTCCGCTGTCCGCAATCCGGGTTCCCCACCGCCACGTCTCCAAGTAGGCAACATTCACGTGATTTAATGTAAACAAATTGCTTGCTGCCAGTACTAGTTCGCACTGCTTCTGCAGTGATTCCGCATTCGTATTCAAGATGATGGGAGATACAAAATTCTATGATGTCTTGGGAGTTGAGCAAAGTGCGACAGAGGATGAGATAAGAAAGGTAACAGCTTTCTTCAACGGCTCTTTCTGTATTTGCATCCTATTTCATCCGTTTGTTAACCGGTCGTCTCTTGGTGTATCATGATTATAGGCTTATCGTAAACTCGCCTTACGATACCACCCAGACAAAAACCCCGATAACGAAGAAGCAGTAGCCATGGTATGTTGGGTCATTTCGCACTACAATATTCGGTTTTGCTCCAATCGCTGATGTACATGCCTTCCTTTGTCTGGTCGTGTGACTTCACTCTATTAGTTTCAAGAAATCAGGTAAGCTGTCTCGACCCAATTGCTAATTTGTCGTTCAAATTCTCTCCATTAAGCTTAATCTGACCTCTTGAATGTCTAAATTGTGTTATTTATCAAGTGTTGCCTACGAAGTCCTTTCTGACTCGTCGAAGCGCGAAATGTACGATCAATATGGCGAAGAAGGTCTTTCCGGCAGAGGAGGTGCTGGTGGTGGATTCTCTGTTAGTACAAATTCTGTTTAATGAATGGCGAACCCATAGATTCTAATAGGCTTGCATGTGTAGATGGATGACTTGTTCTCGGCTTTCTTCCAGGACGAAGATGATTTTGCTGGTAAGTTGACTATCGTGCTTCCATTTTGTCTTCAAATATCGCTTTTGCTCATACAGCCATACATATTGATTTCTTGGCCGCTCATTTATTATTAGGATTCCGCTCGGGCCCGGGTACGAAACGTCAACGAAAAGGCGAAGATGACGTGGTGCCGCTCAATGTTACGATGGAAGATTTGTACAATGGGAAACTTTTGAAAATGGAACTTCAAAAGAATGTATTATGTACCACATGTTCAGGGTATGTTTTCGTTTGTTTTTAGTTTGTAATTCGTTCATAACTCATTCTTCCGTCGTCTAGGCGCGGATGCAAAGTTGGCGCGGCCAAGACTTGCGTCTACTGTCATGGCAGTGGCGTTGAATTCAAATTACGACAGGTAGCTCCGGGATTTGTAACGCAAATGCGAGATGTTTGTAGCCATTGCAAAGGTAGCGGTAAGTGTGGGAGTCTTCACTGAGAGTGACTCTACACCGATGGTCTGATTCATATCTAATTTCTACGTTTATTAGGTAAAACTGTCGCCAAGAAGGATAAATGTAAATCGTGTAGTGGGAATGGTGTTCAAAACAGAAAGAAAGTGATTGATGTAAATATTGATCCCGGAACCAAGGAGGGCAAACGCATTGTTCTTAAAGGGGAAGGAGATCAAGAGGTACGAAAATTCATAGCATTAACAGTTCTTCAAACTCTGGCTGAATTTATTATGATCAGCCCGGCATCACTCCTGGTGATGTTATCTTGGTAGTTAAAATGGCTACACACCCTACTTTTGAACGGTCAGGCAACGATTTGCGCGCTCAAGTAAAAATTAGTCTCACGGAATCTCTCTGTGGTAAGCAAAAGTTACGCAGGCTAAACAATATAGATCAGTGTATTCAATTTGTCTTTACAATGCTCTTTAGGATTCCGATACTACCTTAAACACCTTGACGGTCGATACCTCGAAATCAACCATCCCGCTGGTCAATTCATCCGTCCCAACTCTACCAAATGCATCCGTGGAGAAGGATTCCCTGTTTTTAGACGATCATACGAGAAAGGAAACCTATATATTAATTTTGTAGTTGAATTTCCAAAAGACGGAAGTCTTACTCAAACTCAGTTGAGCGCCATTGAGAAAGCTCTTCCCGCGCGGCCAGTCCGACCAGTTCCATCATCCTTAAGGAAGGAACCTACACCTTTCTCCGTTCCTACCCCGAGTTCTACACCTTCTTCAACGACCGCATCTGCTTCTGTCTCTGCGAATGATACACCCTCACAACCAAAAAAGAAGAATAAAAAGAAAAAGAAAAAAACTGGGGACCAATCCACCGCCGGTCAAGACGAAACTGAACAAACATCTTCGTCCACATCCTCTACAAAACAATCAACCACCAAATCATCCACATCCACCAACCCTTTGTCATCTTTCAATTCAGACGTTATTATTGATCCTGTATCGTTGACAAACGCCGACAATACAGATTTCGGTCGATCTTCAAAAGAAAGCAGTTACTCGAATCATTATGATAGTGAGTCTGAAGATGATAATTATGAGAGTTATTACGACGAGGGTCCTCCTGGTGTTAGCTGTGCACAACAATAAGTGACGTGAACAAAGCGGGAGGGAGTTATGGATGAGTATGCAATGAAATGGTTGATCTGAGTGAATAGAAGTTGGAAGTTGCGGGTAACATGTCAGTTGGCAATGAAAACGTTTCGAAAATTCGGTTTGGTGCAGATAAAATTTCTTATTTATACCTCCATGATATCGCTTTTTTCGGTCATAAACTTTTACTTTCTCTGTCTTTCAGTCCGGACTCCGTAGAACCTAAAGACTTGTGAAGTCCTCTCTTCGATTTCGATATATTAAGTTGTAATATAATTTGAATCAGAAGTATTGAATATAATCTGTTGCGTACTTGTTCAGTTTTGATTGAATGCCTGCATATTATTCAATTGTAGTAACAGGATATTATCGGTGCACAATGTTTATTTCATCCAGAAGATAACATTGAAGGAAAATATAATATACAATGGAGACATGGAACCTTTTCACTAATACCAAAGCTGTCAAGGCTAGGACGGGCCATTCCCGGATTACAAAGTTCAGACGATAAGAAACAAGATGTACACTAGAGACCACAGAAACACAATACAACAAATAACAAATATCTTGTAGTCGATATCCAATTTATCAAAGAATAGTATCACCAGTTACCCAACACACACTGTAAAACCATTCGACTAGGTGTGTATTCGTATTCATCTAACCCCTTTTCTACCACCGTCGCTTCATAAAATGCATTCATAATAAACGCGAAATAACAACACAACGGGTAATCAAGACAAATCTCTTTCATTTATTCATGTATCATGCGATCACTTTAAAAGTAATACTACTTTTTCGCTTATTTTCGTTCAATTGCTAGCATGATTATTTGTGTTTCCATCTTCGGTTTTCTGACTTTGGGCTAGAACGGTAAAAGTGAGGGTCGCTTTGCCTCCTGTTTTGTCATATAGTACGCCTAGAATTGCATAGAAGGGTCAATCCGACATGCCGGCTGAAAACAGGGGGATTATAAGATGAACTTACACAGTGAATGTATCCATAGTTGTATTGATTCGGTTGCCTCGGCGTCCGGGGACGTAAGGGAGCCTTGCAGAACCCGCGAGGATAGTCCCGGTCCTAATAAGTTTGCTACAGTTTCCGAGCTTGCCTGTTGTTGAAAAAGTTAGCTCCTGTCATGCGGAGCACACTACGAGAAAACTAAAAATCGAGAATATACATACAAATTCAACTTGTACTAATTTTTCGCCGTCTGGTTGGGCAGGGTCCTTTGGAATTTGATCGACGGTTCCACCTTTCTCATCGAAAACAGAAATGAATTCATCCACCCTCATGACTAATTCTATCTTGATATGTTTGATATCATTTAAATGATTATACACTAGTTTACCCGATTCAGATTCCATTTGTTCAGAAATAGTTTTCAGATAGGCATCGACATCAGCTTTGGAAAGGTGAGGCCGCTTGTTGGGGCGGTTATGCGGGGAATCGTCCATTGGAGGTGGAGCAGATCGTTTATTGTTCTGCTGAGCTGAAGTGACTTGAGATTCTAGAAGGAGGATACGATCTCGCATGGCAGCGAACATTTCGTAAGTGAATTCAACGGGAGGCTCGTCAATGTTGAATTCCACTAGAGAACAAGTTAGAGCTCCCATGCCATCAAATAGAATCAGATCAGATTTAAAAAGCCTTACCTCCGCCAGAAGTAGTGAGGGTGTGGTCTAAGAGTGCTGGGGAAACAGATTTTGCGGCAGGAGGAACAGCAGCCTCTAATTGTAAACGCTTCTCTTTGGCTTTTCTATTATTGAACCATGTTTTCACTTTCTACAAGCCAAGGGGCAGCCTTTTATCAATAATTGTATCAAATTATTCAAAGCCATACAATATTCAACTTACCACCGGGTCTACCGAGTATTGTGTAGCAAGTTGTTGGATAACAGGAGCAGTCGGGTGCTTGGTCTTCTGAAAGACTCGTTCAAAGGCTTTTACAGTTTCAGGGGGTAATCTGGCTCTTGTTTTGGTAGTATTTCCTGACGAGGATGAAGAAGATGATACAGGGCCGGCTGCAGATGAGATTGGCGGAGTGCGGTCGTTGGAGGATTGATCTAGATGGTCGTTTGAACGGAGGTCAATAAATAAATAAATAAACAGATATTAATTATTAATATCAAAACAAATGTCGATAAAGGGTCGCGAGGACACCGTCAACACTTGAAGAGATAGAATAGAGGGGATTGCTTACCGTCCATGGCACCGTTGTCCTGCGAGGACTCTTTCTGGAAATCTGAGACTGTTGAGGTCATTGAGATGGAATCGCTGTGATGGTGGGACTCGAGCATAGCTTTCTTGGGAGGGCGGTGGAGGGTGTTGTGGCCGCAATCGTGGGGGTGAGTGGAGGGTCTGTTGTCGAGAGGGACGGGAGGGTCTGTTGTCATGGAATGGATGTGGGATGGTGTCGGAGAGGAATTCCCTGTGCGCCCTGTCCTTGTTTATTTCCTTCTAGTAATAAACGGGGGAAATATTACGTGGCTCACGCTCCCCTCATTGGCCGCCCTCCATTCGCGTAATAATAAATCCAACAATTGTCATCCCAGTGCTAATATTAGCATTTCTTTTTTGCTCATTCATTCCTCAATTCTCCACACCACGCTGCCATCCTATCCAATACCTTCAGCCCTCGCAGTATCATCCTATTATCACTCTACTAAATTATTTAATTGATTTTGTCCGTACGGATATGGCTAGTACTGACATCTAAGTGCTTACTTCAAAGCGCTTGTTTCGTATCAAATATGTGATGCACTTTGGCAAATACTTGCAACCCAACAAATTCATCTAGGAAAATTTTATGTGTCAATGAAAGGCAAAAACGCCGATCCAGAAAATCTGAAACAAATAAATTAAAAAAAAATTTTCGCGGCCGCCCCGGCTAAATTCCTTTAAATCACAAGGTAATTGATTAATCTCAAGATCTTTGGGCAATCAAATACCCACATGATACCCGTTACCTGGGTATGGGAATTCATTTCATATATTCTCAACATAAACAGATATTCTCGTAAAACCGATGGTGTAGCACTCCAAGCCGGAATATTATAAGTACAAGATGATTTCAGAAAAAATGGTCACAATTAGCCATGACCACATCTCACAAATTATCTTGCTGTCCAACAACACTATAAATTTTAACTCATTAATTCCATATTTGTTAAAAAGAAAATGAAGAAAAACTCTAAGACCTGATCAATTGGTTATATTTTGCCATTCTGAACAATAATTTAATCAATGCGCCTCTTTAAAAACTTCCTTCGTGGAACCCATGCTGCTAAATTAAATGAATAAATCTAAGACCATACATAAATTGTTAAGAGACTACCGTTGAATGAACTCCTCTTTTTATTAATGAACATATTCATGCATATACATCATATACATCCGCTTTCGAATTCTTATGATAATTACTCACAAAGTACCTTTCTTCATCCGAAAAAGGATTGCTAAAGGAGAGACAGAGAGATATAATCCCAGATTGGTATTTCAATCAGCTTACTCACCCGATGTCATCGCCTTCAAAATATAAAGGCTCAGTGAATTGATGGATAGTCAAATCCCACTGTGTGTAGAAACGGGCCACTAGTCTGGCCTTGTATCTTTCTATTTCGCCTTTCGCATTCCTTTTTCGGACAGAATTCATCGGTGCGACCAAAGTCAAAATATCGGTCTGAAGTAAAAAGAGTATATTGTAATTCAGATAAGGACCCAAAGTATATTATTTTTCCTTCTTATCCGACCCCCTTACAAATGTATAAAAAATCATACAATACATAGATTACTCTAAAAATATAAGCCCCCAAACTCTTTCTCTTTCTTCCCGATATATAGAGCCTACATTAATTTGAACAAGATATTCATGCCCGTGAGATAACGGTATATTTTTGGTATAAAGTCAGTTAGGTGATGTGAAATGCGAATGATGCGATGGCAGATGGTATGCTGAAATCAGTACTACTTGAGTACGTTTGCAATGTGTAATAAGTGTGTCTATTCTGTGCGGTGCATGGTGATGGATGGATACTCTTTCATTCGTCGCGAATGGTCGAGAAGTTTATGATTGCGAAGTCAAGATTTGTGAAAAGGAAAGTGATATCGGATTCGAGTTTTACGACGGTGCATGCGATGATGCGTGGGCAACTACATCACTGATGTGCTGTAAACCAAGTTGACCTTCTAAAATGATTTTTTCAAGGACTTGTTCTAATCCTTGTCGGCCCTGATAACATTTGAGTCAGATAAATAAACAGAAGCGAAGAAATGAACCGGGACAAACCTTTGCTGCGTTGGCTACAAATCTATTTAGACACACTTCCTCCAAATAATTATTGAATTTTGATATCGGTACTGTTATCTGAGCTTCTTGCTTAAAAATTGTTCTAAAAACGGAAAACACAAGTATTAGCCAAATGCTACAGTATAAAGCAGTCGTTCACAATCGATACATACTTTGCGGGATTGGTCTGGTCTGGTTCGTACGTGACAATTTCATCAATTTGTAAAAATTCTTTATACTTCAAATTGGTTGATTTTGCAACCATTTTCTGGGTTTTAATATCTACTTCACTCACTTCATGAACATAAGATATAGGTTCTTTATCGGTAAATAACTGTAGATAGATAAAAAGCAAAAGTTAGTGTCCCAATTTGGAAAGAGTAATAAGTTTGACACTTGGAGATAAAACGTACTCTTCTAATTAACGATGGAATGTTTTGTTTGACTGAAATCAATCTTTCAGTCCTCAGTACCCCCTTTTCATGATCAATTTCTCTGTTCAAGACATCTACAGTTAACACATGCGGTGCTTGATCATTGGGATATTTCCTCCACGCAGCAGCAGTGACATGGTGCCACGGATGACTGGTGAGTGGTAAAGAAAACGTAGCATGAAGCCGTTGGGAAGGAGAGTTCAGAACAGCAATTTGTGTCAGAGAAAAGACGGGTTTATGGTTAGTAAAAGGTTGGTTATGAGAAAGGGAGAAAGCAGAAAACGAGACTGATGGGGATGTGTGATTTGTCAGAGAAGATCGAACGAGATGAGAGCAGAGACGTACTTGTAGGAATAAATAGACTCGAATAGCTTCATTTATGAGGGCAATAATATACATCTACAGACGAGGGAGTGCTGGGAATGATGCTCTGTTGCGGGAATGATGGCTTTTTATGGTGGTTGTGGACGAGAGGGAATTTTTTTGTTTTTCGGTTTCAGGGAGTCACCCTGTCACGCCGTCTCATCCCCACTTGCATTCTCCATTGTTCCGATTCTTTCCGACAATTGCTCCGACATCTTCCGCAGATCTCATCTGGCAATGACAAATTCACACTTTTATTATCCCAGAATTACAAACAGTCTTCACTTCTTGCCGACCTCCCACACCTCCTTCAACATCGTCTTTTGCGTCTCTGAAAAGTATGTTGGGAAATTGATTTTGAATTTCACAATCAAATCCCCGCGTTTGCTTGCGTCTTTAGAATTGGGCATCCCTTCCCCTGATATAATTTTGGTGAAGTTGGGGCTATACTCGATGGAAATAATGGAAAACGCATTTAAGAGTCGTCGGTTAATAGTCAAGTTCCAGAGTGATCAGGAGGCGGATCAATTAGAAATCATTAATACGCGCAACTTACTTGACCACTTCATGAACAGGGATACTCAATTCTCGTCCATCTAATGTTTTAATCTTCACTATTGTACCCGTTAACGCTTCAAGTAGATTCATCGTATGCGTGTAAATCAAGTGCTGTCCATCTCGTTTGAAATGTGGATGTGGCTTTTCCAGCAAAGTGAACACAACATCGGCTGGTTGTATGCGCAGGCCCATGGGGAATTTGATCACAAACTACATGGTCAGTGGTAATAATACGAAAACACATGCAGTTGAAATTGTCAATGAACCTGGAATTTTCTCTTCTCCTCTTTCGTCTCCTTGTTTTTGAAATATTATTTTCGTTCCAGCTTTATATCCTCGTCGAACAACAATGTCGAGTGTCTTCTCGACCGTTGTGAAATCCGTCTGATTTTCTTCAAAAATCTGTCATCAACCACACGATCGGAATCAGGACATTATATCTATGCGTAATTGTGTGCAGAATTGCTTTTAAATTTACCTTCCTAGTGATGTTGATTTTCTTAACCGTCCCCATGTAAAATTCTTCAAGTGCCAGTTCTAATCGCTCCTCTATTGGAGCATCTTGCTGCGGTTTGGCTTTGATTGGGCCGTATCGAAGTCCCTGAATGCCACCCTTAGGATCAACAAACTGCTGCTTGTATATCTCTGATTATACGAAAATAAATCAGTTATTGAGAGACTTCAATCTGATGAAAGTTTGAAAGGTGGAGAGCACCTTCAAAAACGTTGCTGCCCCCAAAAAATTGGCTGAATGTTTCATAAGGGTCGCCATGGTACTGGTATGCTGGGTATCCCGTATAATTTGGGTCTGCTCAAATAAATTGCGGGTGAGTCAGTGGAAGTGACATTGTACAATGTGAACTCATGCTAACCTTCGCCAGCTGGAATGCCTTGCTTCAATGCCTCAATCCCAAAATGATCATATACCGCCCGTCTATTCTCTAGTAAAAAAGTACCGCATCAGGATTCAAATGCAAAATGTTCCGTGCCCGCTGTAATACAAATAAATATCAATCCAAAATGCTGGATCAACGAACCATCGCTTAAAACTTCGTAGGCTTCGCTGACATCCTTGAATAATTCAAATGAATTCGCAATGACCGATTTACTGGGATGTAATTGAAGTGCTTTTTTACGATACGCCTATAAAGATTGCAAATATCGTCCGAATTGAATATAGGTTGTGTATAAATTAGATAGTGCACAATCGAATTAAGTGCAAGAAGGGAAATTACCTACTTTTCTCACATCAGCAATTGATGCACCCCTGTTTATACCAAGAAGTTCATAATAATCTAAGACCATGTTTTTGACTCTTTTGTGTTCGAATTCGAATGTCGTTGTCGGGATCGAATGTGCTAAGAAATATGAGGATGGAAAGAAGAGATGGAGTTAGCTAAACGCGTTTCATTCTGGAAATCATTTTGATCATCCGACCTGCCATTATCAGAGTATCATTTTGCGTACAAGCATCCAAACTGACTTGGATGCGGCAAGAATAGCACTCAACTGCGGCAATAATATCGCATTTCCAAGCTTATTCAGCTATTGGTATCGAATATGTCTGATAACAAGCCAGCCGAAGATGTATCATCGTCTAGTGAAGAACACACAGCGGTAGCGACGCCAGATTCATCACCTCCTACAAATGTCATTGTAGACTCTGAATCAGCGTCAGATGATTCCTCAACCGAGAATATATCTAACGGATTAATACAACAATCTTCTGAAGATTTGGCTGGCTTAATGGTCCTTCCAACTCTGAAGGCAACAGGTGAAACTCGAGAAGTGAATCCTGTCCAAGATGAACCCAGTGTCGAAATTGAAACAGAATTAACCCAGGTAATTCGAAACTTGGAAACTGGAGATAGCCCACTTTCAACTTCTATTCCACCCACAATACGGGATGCGTTAATCCGTCTTCACGATCTTCTGTTGAACTCGCGCGAAAACGAGCGAAAACTTGTAGGAAAAGTAAAACAATTATCCACAGAACTGAACGAGAGTTCTACACAGATACAAGAAGCAATTAAGAGTAGTCAAGCTGATAAAGCTTCAGTCAAAAGTCTGACGAAAGAACTCAAGAAAGCATGGAAGTTATTGGAACAGGGGAATGAAAAAGAAGCAAAACATAAAGATGTGATAAGTGAGTTGAGATCTGAAGTGGCTACTTTGACAAAACAGATTCAAGCAAGCAAAAGTTTAGCTCCTGGTCAAGAGCACAGTCTTATGGAGTTGATTGAGGTAATTCGTCTATGGATCATATTTGTTTAGCCTGGATCTCGTTTTGACATTCTCATGTTTTCGATATGATAGATAAAGGACCAGCTCACCAAAGAACGAGACTCAAAAGATAATCAAATTGAATCGCTCAAATTTACAGTGGGAGATTTGAACAGTCAAAATCAAAAACTTTCCGAAGAACGAACACATCTACATTCTGAGATGGACTCACTTAAAGAAATCATCGCCAGGAAGAAATCCGACTCTGACCAGGATGCCAAAACCAGAGAGCGGTTAGAAAAGGAATTGAAGGAGATGAAGGCACTCGTTGATACCAAGAATGCAGAATTGCGACAAAAAGTTGAAAACATTGGTAAACTGAACGATGATTTCAGGAAAATGGACAATCAGATGCGCGAGCAAAAACAGTTGTACGAAAAGGCAGTGAAAGAACAAGAACGACTGGCTGCTCAAAATAATGCTTTACAAGAAGAATTCGAACAACAGATACATGCGGCTGATCAACTATTCCAGGAGAATCAGCACTTGGCTACTGAAGCAAAAATGGCAGACGAATATTCTGATCGGACCAGAGTTGAAATGAAGGCTATGAATAAATTGCGAGAAGCGCTGCAGAAGAAAATCAAGCATCTGGAGGCAGCGAAATCGGAGTCAGATACAGAAAAGGATTCATTAAGGGTACATTTGCTGAGTTTGCCGTTATTACCTATTGAATTCTATCCTTAACATCATTCTTCTATCTTTTAAACCATTCAAATCGAATCAAAAATTTTCAGTCTACAAAACAATTCCTTGAGCGAGAACTCGAAGGACTGAAGAAACACGTCGACGCATTGAATACCCAAATTGAAGAGTTGATGCGCGATCGAGACGTTCTCAGTAAAAATCACCTAAAAGCAACATCAGCAACTCAGAAACAATCAAATCTCGTAAAGCTTCAAGAACAAACCAAACGCACTTTGGAACACGAAATAAACGGATATAAAGAGGAAGCGTCAAAGCAAAGAAAAGTGCGTGCTGGGTTCATCATCGAGGAAAAGATTGGATTTAACACTGATGTTATTTACTGCATTAGATCATTTTTGCACTGGAAAAAGAACGGGACAGATATCTTAATGATATAGCCCAGATACAAGCGGCTCGAGTCTCGGCGGAAGAAGAAGCGAAAATTAAAGAAAATCAAGTGCTCGATTACAAGAAAAAAATCACGGAAGCGGAACATAAACTGAAGCAACAACAGGTAATTCTTACGCTATATTTATCTATATTATCATGTCCCACATTCAATTGACAATTGTTCGATTCAGTCTCTTTATGAGCAAGTCCGTTCTGATCGGAACTTGTATTCCAAAAATTTGATTGAATCTCAAGACGAAATTAATGAAATGAAAAGAAAACTCAAAATCTTGACTCACCAAATCGAACAGTACAAAGAGGAAATAACCAACAAAGAAGCAGCATTAGCGAAAGAGCATTTTGAACATCTAAAGGTTGAAAGAGAGAGGGAGGGAGTGAAATCAGAATTGAATAAATTGAAGCAACAATTAGATGGTGCGCAGCAACTGTTACAGGGTCAGGTATGTTTTAATTTGTTTGATCGAAGAGAACTTGGCGTACAAGATATCAACGAATATTTCAGAAAAATGAAGAGCACAAACTGCGAAATCTTATAAACGATGCTGACGTAGAAAGCCAGCGACAGAAGAAAGAGTATGAATCTGTCGTTCAAGAACGGGTAATATCAGAATTTTGTTCACCGGCCCCGCACATTACAATTGGCTCACTATCAGATTTTCATGGATAGGATATCCTCGGAACTCAACTTATTCGTCGAAACGACGAGTTGGCGTTATTATACGAGAAGATAAAAATTCAACAGTCAACGCTGAACAAAGGCGAAAGTCAGTATCGCGAACGACTAGAAGACATTCGCGTTTTGAAATTGGAAATTAAAAAGGTGCGTCGCGAAAAAACAATTCTACAGAATGAAACCGTTAATTTGGAGCCTTTGCGAATGGAGATCTGTAAACTTCAAAAAGAATTTTTGTCAGAGAAGACAAGGGTGAAAGTACTTGAAGGTAACCTTATTCCTTTCACTTTCTTCTGCTGTAGGATCACGGCAATGAACTAAATGTCCGGTTGATTGCTCCACAATTCTACAGAGGAACTCGAAAATCCGATGAACATTCATCGATGGCGCCGACTAAGTGGCAGTGATCCTAGCACATACGAGTTGATTCAAAAGATACAAACGCTGCAAAAGAGATTAATCGTTAAAACTGAGCAAGTAGTCGAAAAAGAACTATTACTACAAGCTAAAGAAAAATTGTATCGCGAATTGAAGACAATGTTGAGTAGAGTTCCAGGACCAGAAGTAGTAGAACAGATCGAAGGATTAAAGAATGTTTTGAAAGATAGAACGAGAGAATTAAAGGTTTCTTGATCATACTGTATGACGATTAACGCTTGGTATTAACTATTTTTCTTTGGTTCAGGCGATGGCCTCAGAATTGAATATGTATCAAACCCAAGTACACGAATACAAATCTGAGATTGACAGGCTAAATAGACAAGTTCAAGAATCCAAAAAACGATATTACGAGCTAAAAAAGAAATATGTAATGAGGTAACGAGAAACCGTGTGCACTGTTCCATCAATTCTCCCATCTAAACCACTTCTATTCAACAGAGAAAAATCAATATCCAACCCAACACATACGTCATCCAATGAACACAATATACCGATCCCAACAAACTCTACTCTTTCTCCCCACTCATCCAATATCGCGACAACCGACCCTGCGTTGGGATTCTCGCTGTCACCGCGTTCAACTAACACTTCCTACCAAAAACCGAGTTTATTGACGTCCTTGCACCCAAAATTACCGTACAATAGTTCTTTGAAATCAGAGATGACTTCGTCGATGCCTGATATTGTAAGCAAAACGGAATCGAATAGTTTGAATTCTAACCATGAAGGATCAGTATCGATACAACAGAATAACGCTGTTGATGTCACGACGTAAGGTTTCATCTGAAGCAAAAATAAAGAGTGCTGAAAGAGAAGTTAAATTAAGTAGTCGAAGTTCTTTTCATTCGGAAACGTCCTCGTTCACATTATATGCATAGAGATATCCCGCCTTATTTAATTTTTATTATGTTCGCTCGTATAACCTTAAAATTGTAGACATTCATACTCCTCTCGTGTAATATATTACATACATTTGATTCTGGGTTAAACTTATCCATACGTCCCAATACCTAACACAACGAAGGAAAAAAGAAGACACTATTGTTGCTGCCCCTGGCAGGCACGACCAAATTTGATTGATCAACGACATTACAATATCTAGGACCAGACGTAACATGGTTTCATGGGAACGTATAAATCGTCATAAATTATTGGCGTATAATTTATCTCTTCCAATTACGTTATAATTTTTAGTGAATGTGTAGGTATAAACGAGCTGATCACTCCAGGTAGAGTTTATTATTGTAGATATACTGTATCACAGTATCCGGTAATAAAAATTTGATCGACATCTTACGTTTCACGAATAATCTGGATTGGAGGGAATAAATAGACAAGAGTTTAACAACAAAATCTCAAATTTTAAACATGCTTTCAAATACTGTTAGGTAAAACACAACGGATCGGCACTTACCTAACTTTAGTAGAACTAATATCATTATAAATAAGTTGTTTAACGACATATACATTGCGCTAAGAAGAGAAAGCAATATGAGCGAAACGTTGGAAGTATGAGACAGAAAAAAAGAGCGGAGACGTACTCGGTGTAAGTACAAAATATCGTGCGATAATAGAAACCCCCAAACGTCGGTTCCCGTTCGTTCAATAATAACGCAACCGTAATCTCCGAGAATATGATGAAGCTAATTTTATATGAGGAAGCAAATCAGGTAATTAACCGACTATTAGAGAAATAATATAGATGGCGCCCAAGAAAAGGAATACAAACATCTTCTTTTGCCCATAAATTCGGGGTACCGAATGATTCTATTAAATCACCACCAGCTAATAATAGGATCCTTATCGGTCGTCGTGAACCTGTGTAACAGGAATTAACCGAAGCAAGATAAATTGTCAGAAACTCAAAACATTCACGAAGGATTCAATGAACACAAAATACAAGAAAAAAAATGCCTTATCAACATACCATCAGGCAACATCACCCCGCCATGTTTATTATTCAACTCTTCATTAAAATGATCTAAAACAGCAGCTGTCCTCTGGAAATCAGGCTGATCACTTTCCCAACTATCCACCATCAACCATTCTGAGACTTGAACTGCGGCTGTACACATGTTGACTCTATGATATGCACTTTCTAGTCCCGATTTATTATACGCATCATTTACCGGTGAGAAATATCCGCCTAGTAATTCAAATTTCCCTTGTTCGAGGATATAATCTCGAGCCATTTCTAGCATATTTCGGAAGTTAAGGAAAGGTAAATGGAACAAGATTGAGATAAAGTAGAAGGCGTCAGAAATCGTCAGGAAGATACTTGTCTGGAGTTGAATGGATCGATAAGATTGAATGAATAAGGGAGAGATTTACCAAACATTCGTAAATGTAGATATGTCACTGGAGAGTAAGAACCACATGCTACCAATACCACTGGTTCTTTATTCGGATCTAGAGAGATAAGAAGCAAGAGCATCCGTCAGCAAACCATAGCTCTTCTGGGAATCTGTTGAGGAAGTGATAGCCACCCTCAGCAGATAACTTCAGCTTCTCCTTTGGCAGTGAATATATCGACATTCTCAAAGATATAAAGCAAGCGGTACTCCTTTTCCAGATGAAATAAACAGAAATGGTTCTGTGGCGTGGACGGAATCGATAGCATTTGTTCTTTGTTTATCGCGTCCATGACTCGCCAGCGCAGATTATCATGATGTTGCGTTGCAATCTTTCATTATCAGAAATGCAAGAACTGGAATACCGCAAACAGTAAGAACGACCAGTCCTATTCTTTAGTTACTCTATTCACATTATCCAATTTATGATTTGATGACAGTCTTGTTATCCTTACAAGGAAAAGCCTCTAAATATGATCATTGTGAAGAAGACCGGCCTTGACCATGGTATCTCTCATGGTCACTCCAAGTCTAGCAGGCGATTGACAAACGGTAACTCCAGCAGCTTCCAACGCAGCAATTTTATCTCCAGCAGCACCCTTACCACCAGAAATAATAGCACCGGCGTGACCTATTGTGGAGTAAACATTGATTGGGTCACCTCGTACACAAAGTGGAAAGGACGCCCGGAACAGAAATACATACCCATTCGTCTACCCGGAGGTGCAGTTCTACCGGCAATGAATGAGACAACCGGTTTGGGGACCTTGCGTGTCAGATTGTGTTTCTTTAAATATTCAGCAGCTTCTTCTTCGGCGGTACCCCCGATTTCACCGATTAAAATGATACCCTCCGTATCTTCATCTTCCAAAAAGACTTTCAAACAATCGACAAAATTTGTTCCATTGAAGGGATCACCTCCGATACCGACGCAGAGAGATTGTCCCAATTTAACATTGGTGGTTTGATGAACAGCCTCGTATGTGAGGGTTCCGGATCGGGAAACAATACCTTAAACAAAGGCCGTTAATATATCTTCCAATATTACTTATGTTCAAAGGAAGCCGTCGACTTACCAATACTTCCGGCTTTGTGAATGTGACCAGGCATGATACCAATCTTGCAGGCTTCGGGTTTGATGATACCGGGACAATTGGGACCGACCAATCGAGTCTTGCTTTGTGAGAGGAGTGCTTGTTTGACCTATAACAGTTTTTGTGTTAGCATAAGACCATACAGAATAGTTAACCCTTTTGCAAAAGTTGCTCTACATACCTTAACCATATCTTGTTGGGGAATACCTTCAGTAATACAGACAACTAAAGGAACTTCATTTTCAACAGCATCCAAAATGGCGGCAGCAGCGAAAGGTGGGGGAACATATATGACACTGGCATCGGGTTGAACTTGAGCTACAGCCTGGAAATTCAGCCGATTCAATAATATTGGTAAGAAGGATAAAAGAAACAAATATATTATTAGTTGATAAGATTATCAGTGCGACAATTATAAAAAGCTGTTTCTTAGACTGACCTCCTTGACACTTCCGAAAACGGGCAAACCTAAGTGCTCAGATCCGGCCTTACTTGGGGAAACCCCACCAACCATGTTTGTTCCATAAGCAATAGCTTGTTTAGAATGAAAAGTTCCCTATATTCATGAATTTGCAATAATTAGAATGACGGTCCGCTCGATTAAGAAAATTGATCGCACTATGTTTTGGTTTTTTATTTATTCGCGAAGTCGTACCTGTTTACCAGTGAAACCTTGACAGATAACTTTGGTATGTTTATGGATCAACAAGTTGTTTACGCTATTGTCGTATACTGAGGTGGTCGAGAAGTTTCGGACTGTGAATGTAATTATTTCGAAATATTTGGAGCGAATGTGGAATAGAGAGTTCCAGGTCAGCCGAATACAGAAAAATCACAACAAAACAATCCTGACAAGGCAAGACGAAGAGGATACCCACCCACAGAAGGACGCAAGAGGGTCGAAGTTAAACGTTGTCTTAATAGAGACTGCATCTTCTTTAGGGAATTAGGATGAAAAATGATATAGGAGAAGTTTTGTGTAGCCAGTCAAAGTTTAATGTTATTTGCCAAAATTTCTTGAAACCTCGTTAGCCGCAGCCCCTTTGACCGGCCACATTTCGGAATCGGAATTCGGAGCTTTTATTTGATTAGGGCCGTCGGATCTATCTACACTTCCATTACAATTTCATTGATTTCTTGCAACTTTATTTAAACCTAATATGCTATCGTGATTACTTACAACATTGCCTGATCACAAATAAATGAGAATGGGTCCTTGCTTCCGGCGGTTGTAGTTCAACAGGAACCTCAACAATACGCATATTTGATGTAGTTTTAACTTTAAAGGGTAGAGCTCAGCAAGGAAGGTTAAACGATCACTCATGTCATAGAACATATTTTTGCGTGCATAAAATGCTGTTGGTCCTCGTCGAAGACAAGCATGGCAATCGACCGGAAAAGTAGGCGGATAAAGCTTTTGTACTGTTGTCCTGTATTCGCAAGATGCCCAAATACCAATAACTTGCAAACAAATTCAGGGGTGCTTGTCCGACTCACGGCGTTGAAAACAGATAAGATTGACAAGATATCAGCAGTTCTTACAGTTTAAGTTTTATATATTTTTCAACAATCATATCCAAGTACAACGTCAATCCCTCCACTGTCTAATCAAATGTACCTTTCAGCCACTTAGTGATGATGTTCCTGTTCAAATCGCAGTCCTATAAAAGTAACAGCAAGCGAGTTGAATTGTTGTTATAAAATCGAGAAAGTGGGAACAATCAGTGATTTGGTATATAAATACAAACCGCAGTATCCACAATCATGTGCACCCGGCTGATCTAAATTGATGTACACTTTTGGATGACCTAATGCGCCACCACCTATTATCAATATTTTAAGAATGTAAAACAGAATATGGTGACATGAGATTAGCGTCGATGAACTTTTGGTGGTTCAAATAGAATACATGGGGTTGGTATTATCGTACCTCCGTCACAGACGGCCACTCGACCATGAACTTTGCGTACGGGTTGTTGTGCTATAAGTTCCATTGCGGAAGGCGGATTTGGCTATTTGTATAGCGTCAAGGCGAGAGAGTCAATACCAGATTATGAAATACTCAATCCGGAAAAGCGAAGAACTAAAACTCTTCCATATCCGTTCATTTTGATTTCCACAATAAAGTCACACCAATCATACAATAGTCCAAAATATACTGAAGTTAATCGGAATATTGATAACGCACTTGAGCTTCCATATCGACTTGTTCAAATCTTGGGCCAGTCATGGCTCGCTGTTTCGCTTCAGGATATGATTTTGGCACATTAGTAACGGGGGCAGTAAGCCCGTGTGATGAAGAGTATGATCGGAATCTGATATATAGTGGGGCTGATATGGATGTTGGGGAAGATTTGAGCTAAATATTGGCAATTGACAACTGGTTACGACAAAACTTAGGTGAGCCGGAGAGAAAAGACAATAGATACCGGGAGGGAGAGTCTCGAGAGAGACCGAGACAGCCGAGAAACATTCATGTCGACAAGGAACCCGAAAGAGATGACTTTTGAGACAGAGAGCGATAATGGTGGACGAGGAGAGCAAAAACTAAAAATCAGACACTGGAGAGGAAGTCACGTGTTTCTTCATCTTGATTCCTTCCCTTCCTCAACTCCGCAAATCTGTCATTCATCCATCCGCAACTAACATTCAACTGTTCTATATCTGTCGCAAATGTCGCTGTCGTCTTCCTACCTCTATCTCTTCAAGTATATAGGTGCGTTTCTTGCTTTCTAGTTCATCTCATCCACTCGTTGGCCTCTTCTGCAGTGATATCTGACATCTACCTCGTTTTGTCTTTGCCTTTCTAAATTTATGATCAGTCATCGGCGATTCCGGGGTCGGTAAAAGTAATTTACTGTTGCAGTTTACAGGTTAGTACAAAAATCCACAGGAATTCAAACCTTTAATCCGATTCCTTGCCTTCGGCATTCGAGTCCGCAGACATAAGTTTGACAATGGTTGCCGCCATTATGCCATATTTACGTAGAAGGGAATAATTAAAGTACAGTCACTAAAGCCTTCTATTCTTTAATTTTATGGTATTTGTATTAAAACATGAAACGAATGACATTCAGACAAGAGATTCCAACCGACACATGATTTGACGATAGGTGCGTCCACCTTCTTTCCTTCCATCTTTCGACTCAATATTGAAACAATTAATTGATCGAAAATTAATAAAGGTGTTGAGTTTGGGGCTAGAATGGTTACCATAGACGGAAAGCAGATAAAACTTCAGATATGGGATACGGTATGTCCCCGCTATTTCGTTATAGAACTTGCGTAACCATTTTAATCCTGTACATTCATCTTTTATCCGTCACATTGCTAATAACGAAGGCTGGACAAGAATCTTTCCGATCCATTACCCGCTCATATTACCGTGGAGCCGCTGGAGCCCTTCTAGTCTACGATATCACTCGGCGCGAGACCTTTAATCATCTATCGTCTTGGTTGTCGGATGCTCTTCAACATGCCAACCCGAATATGACCATTATGCTAGTGGGTAATAAGTGTGATTTGGAGGCTAAAAGAGCTGTATCAAGGGAGGAAGGGGAAGCGTATGCCAAAGAACATGGATTGTTGTTCCTCGAGACTAGTGCAAAAACTGCTGAAAATGTGGAAGAGGTTTGTAACTTTCTTTTGAATTGATGAATGCATGTCTGATTGTTAGAGACTTTGAGATATAACAAAGAAATTGGCATTGAATAGGCCTTCACGTCGATTGGCAGAAACATATATCAGAAGATACAGGATGGAATATTCGACGTAACGAATGAATCCAGCGGAATTAAAGTTGGTGCACAAAGTGGTGCTTCGGCTGCGGGGACAGTGGATTTGTCATCGCAAGATCAAGAAAAGAGTGGTGGATGCTGTAGGTAGAATCAAACAGTTAAACGTACCTTATTATATTTAGTGATCCATTAGCAGAATGTGTAATTGTAGTATTCGGTTTAAGACATTCAATTTTGAAATAATTCTGGAGAATCTTATCCCAATTGTAACATAGTTGTAATCTCTCGTTGTTAACGTTGTTTTTGCTGTTATCTGTCATTGTGACTGCCTTAAATCTGTGACGAAACTACAAATTCAACTCTTATTAAGAAGAATATTCAACTATTTATTTGTCAATCAACAAATTCATCGGATATGATTAAGTTGATCTCCTCATACACCTCTACCGATATGCGTTCCTAATCCGAGTCTTAAATTTCTTTCGATTTAATGTGCGTAGTTCAGATAATTATCTAAGATGCCTGGGCATTTCCCATTGGTTTCTAAGTAAAAAGAGAGAGAGAAACAGGAAGCGTAAACGGTGAGCCCAGATTCCTGCAACATTCCCCTACCATTCTTTACAATGTTTGAAATATATATTCCAAAACTCCATTCGCTCCAGTCTGCAAATCCAATAAACCAGAACAAAAAGAATACGAAGCTAAACAGAATCGAAAGAAAATGTTCAGAATACTAACCGAGGGTCCCATCTTTCCATTCTCCCATTTTGCACCCTTCAAAGTATATTCAGATCTTCTTAAAGCGGCTTGTTTATATTCATTTTTCAACGAATTTCGGACAGCACGAGCACAGGCTAGAGAGTATTGAAGGTAACTATTCATAATTTAATTTCGGTTTAGATCGTTTGTTTGTTCGAAAATGAGCGGAATGTATTATAAATTTGCGTAGATGCGGAAGTAGGTACAGCAGAAAGGAATTGTCAATAAAGGAGTGCACAAAGATGAAGAGATGTTAGAAGAGATTGAGAAGGGCGGAACATGAAGTAGGGCAGATAAAATTATACCTTAAACCGGCGGATCTCCAGTATGTGACTGACATATTTTTCGAATGATTAGTAGTAATGGATTCTTGTGGATAAGAGCGGTGTTTGTTCCAATTCAATGGTCGAAGAGGAACTGTGTTTATTTTGTCAGTATCACGTGATGCTAACTGAACATACACGTGACCTGCTTTTCTGAATTCACTCAACTGTCAGGCAACGAAGGCAGATATCGTATTCGTATCTCAAAAATGACAATCTATATCCCGTCGCACCAACGAAAACAGTACCCGCAATTCTGCAAACTTCTTGCTAAACTCGACTCAATACGCAACCGATCAGACACCACAAATCGCGAGGCCGACAGAGCGAAGAAAGAGGTTCGAGATTTTGACTCCATATTTAGTACAGATCAGTAAAGACGAACTGATTTGACTCACGTCCTCCTTCCAACTTCAAATCATAGATTGTGTCTGATGTTGTTGAATCGACGATAATCCTGGACGAGCTAAAGGGTGTTCAACCAGATGTAGGTCCTTTTGTGTTCAGCGCTTCAGGAATCTCATATCCTAATCCACATCCACCCCGAATTAACCTTTCGTCCGCCCTCTTTAAATGTCAATACATCGTACTCAACTGCTATCGGAATTGATCATTTAATATGACCTCTTCATTATTGATTCCTTAATTGTGAACGTCTTTCAGCTCAAACCCGCTTCTGTACGCGTTCAAGATTACTCTATCCTGATGGGCTCTCACATTTCGTTGAATCATTATTCCTCTCCGACAGTCTCAGAGTCACAATTGAAATCGGTTGAAGAAAAAACTAAAATGAAATTGAACAGCATTATCAAGTTTGGCTCTGATGGTTTCGTCTCTTTTTTTTTTGTGATTTCTTTGGGCCTTTGTCCAAAAGTTTCCGCAAGTCTAACTAGTTGTTACAAATAGATCCGAACAATATGTCTGATAACATTGTTATCGAAGCATCTAGACTGATTCAAAGGATAGAAGAGTATAAAACGACTATCATTGAGTCAAGGAAGCATACAGACGAAAAAACTTGGGAGTTCTTTGAACTGTTTAATTCATACGCTAAGGTTTCTGTTGTACTATTTTATTCCATACGATTTATGTGCTAACGATATCTATGCTTTTGTTTCATCCGTTTGTTTTCTGGTTTGATTTCGTCAAATTCATTGAACGAAACTTAGCTAATTTCATCGCTCATGATTCTGACCCACGAGGTGATAATAAAATTTAAATCAAATCTTGAATTTGAAAAATCTAAAGCGTTTAACGACTATTTTGCGGTGATCGTGAGTAATATCAGTTTAAAGTTGAAGTATGTTGGCATTTTCCCCTTCTGTTCGCATTTACTTCATGTTGTCACTGGTGACAGCCCAGCCGCGGGTTAACAAAAATATAATATCCCATACAGGATTTTGAAGTACGAAATAATATTATCACAATATGATGATAAAGTTGTAGAAGGATTACACAATATTAAGTACGTGTCCAATTTCAAACATTGTATTGTTATTTCTTCTCAAGGGTTAATCTCCATTTCTTTTCGCTCTGTTTCAGGCAATTCCTAGAGAATGAACTCTCAACCATCAAATCTCAGTCGGTTGAAGTATCGGACAAACTTAGAGATTTTGAAACGGCAGCTATGGGTAATACAGAATTCACAAGTTTAGTCGAAATATATGCCAAATTGTTGGGTGATTTGGATTGTGTGAGGGAGGATATTGAACGATTGAAAGGTTAACCATGATGCAAGTTTTACGTATGTAGAATATGGATTGAAAATTTATGTGAAACTTTTATTGTATATATGTTGCCTATTGCGGTGATTTGATTAAAACTGTAATTTATAGACTTGATGAGCGGTGACTATTCTTTCAGTAAACAAGAGTATGCCTATGCAGAGATTTCCTATTCGGCAGATTGTATTATCTCATTCATTACGTACAAAATATCATTATAAATTTGGTTGAATATAGTATTCAATTTTTTCATCATCCTGATTTTCATCAAACTAAGCTTTCTTTCCAGGTTGCGGTTTGTGACTTTGATGTAGTCTCCAGAATAAGAAATAGACACACTCATTTTTCTTACATTGAACCAATAAAAAAAAATTGACACAGAAGAATGTACATTACAATAGTATCCCCCTATGGTTAAAAGCGGCTATGAGATGATGAAATGAGAATTCCACTTATATCAACATTATCAGGGTGAATATAACAGTTTGAATGAGTGGTGTAAGTGAAAGAGGAGTGGAAGTGTAGGTGATAGCGACAGTCAGGGTATGTTTGTTAAGTCAGAGATTGGTTGAGATAGTTGAATCTAGGTATTGATTAAGCGGGTGATAGTCCGAGGTAGTCTTCCTTGATTGTGCCAATTGCAAACTGTAGAGAGTTTCGCATTAGTATCAACGATAAATTCCACAAAAGTAAAGCAGGAGAAAATGGAGATACAAACAATTTGAGTGGCGTCTATCCTTGTTCCCACAATTTTTATCCTAACATGACTCCCTTTGCATAGTTTCTAATGTGACAAAGGAAAAGTTGAGTTATACTACAGCTCAAAACACAACATTGCGAATAAAAGCGCATTAAATATGGCATAACTATTCAACAAACCTGATCATATGAGACGTCAATGTAACTCGGTGGATTCGAATTCGCATCGAATTTATATGAATCCGGTATTAACTAAGTTGTAGGCAAGTACGGGACACCGTTAGATTTTACTTTTAAAATCTAATGTTTGGTGGCTCAACTGCTTCATCATGTGTCACTTGCTCAACGCTGAAAATAAGAAATCTGACGGAAGGCTAAACGTAGAAAGAAGCTGATAAATTTGCGCCGGGACACTTACATGAGTCGACACAAATATTGTTAGTGGTCCGACTTCCGCAAAGAAACCCATCTGTTAGGAGAAAAAGAGAACGGGACGTCAGAAGATTGGAAAAAAGCTCCGAGGCATCCAGAAAAGAAGAATTCTCAACACTTTCGGCGATGAACAGAACTAAACGAACCTTATTCACGGTTGTTATTACCGCATCAACAACTTCACCTTTAAATGGTTTAAACACAATCGCTCGGTATGTTATGTTATACTGAGCCACCCCCATTCCCGGAAATATTTTACCCTTCCCCACATTAGCGACATCAACGACACTAATTATATACCCGAATCGACCGGAACATGAACCTTCGACTTCAGCGTATAGTCTTTTCTCGAGCTGTTCCTTTAAAGTGGGGCCAAAGTTTGAAGGGTGTAAATTTATGGTGTGTTGTAGTTCTTTCTGTTGATGTTGTTGTTTTCAGTGTAGAACGCAGCAATTCAGGATCGGATTCGCAGATTGGTGATTGAAAAAGAGTATGCATACGTATATGAGCAGATTGTATGTTGGTCGTTACATATCGACGGATAGATGTGAGAATTAGAACCATGATATGAAAATGCTAAACAAATGGAATGAAACCGTGATCCAAAGCGAGTTTGACACACAACATACCAAAAAGAACATATCTATACACTCCTATGCCAGATGAGCGATAAGAGAGTGGATGTGCGGGGACACTGGAAGATATCGATGCGACCTCTTCTTGTATCCACAAAGAATATGAATTCCTGCCTTGTTTATTCCCCGGCCAGCATTCACTTTGGCTAATCACGTGCATATCACGTGTTATATTTCCACTGGCAGCGTAAGCACTCTCGTCGCTGCCGTTCCTTTGCTACGATTCCATCGCATTTGCACACAACAACACTCAACACAACATGAGCTACGACAGAGCATTGACAGTTTTCTCTCCGGACGGCCACTTATTCCAGGTTGAATACGCCCTCGAGGCTGTTAGAAAAGGAACTTGCGCCGTAAGTAATTCCTAATCGCGAGTTGGGCTACCCGTATTCCTGCAGCGTTGACCTTTCTTATGTTCTGTAACTATTTCGCTATTCGGCAATCTTCGGCACTCTCTGAACGTATTAATTATATATGATACTCATACCTCGACCTTCCAAACGTTCCTTTCCGCCTATTCATTTGACAATCTGCAGGTCGGTGTACGAGGGGCAGACTGTGTAGTGCTGGGCGTAGAGAAGAAATCGGTGCTGAAATTGCAAGATCCTAGAACAGTTCGTAAAATCAACATGCTTGACACACACGTCTGTATGGCCTCCGCTGGTAAGTTGTCCAATTCGGTGCTCGCAAATCACCATTTGTTTTTGTTTACGTATAAGCCGTTTTGCGAGGGGATCAGTCCTGACTTACGACATTCTGTCACTTCCTTTGCCCGATGGGAATTTGGGAAATACTAGGCTTGACGGCAGATGCTAGAGTTCTGGTTAACAAAGCTAGAATGGAATGCCAGAGTCACAGGTTAACAGTTGATGATCCCGTGTCTGTTGAGTACATTACTAGGTATATCGCTGGCGTTCAACAAGTATGAGTTACATTCCTCTTATATCTCCCATCTCTACCAACTACTGGTCGAGCCTCATCATTGACATTGGAATAATAACATTCTGTTTCGCGTTTCACAGAAATACACTCAAAGTGGTGGTGTCCGACCATTCGGTATATCCACTCTAATTATTGGCTTTGATTCTGACAAAGTACCCAAACTTTACCAGACTGATCCCTCTGGTATCTATTCTGCATGGAAGGTATGATTGAGGGTTCTATCGGGCACATTTAATTGTAATTCTTTCGCTAACAATTGGGTAGGCCAACGCGATCGGCAGAAGTTCAAAAACTGTTAGAGAATTTTTGGAAAAGAATTACAAGGAAAATATGAACAAGCATGACACCATCAAGCTGGCAATCAAGTCATTGCTGGAGGTACATGATACATTACAGTCATGCCAGTCATCGTTAGGGCTTTTTCTGACGTAGAATTCCGGGTTTAGGTCGTACAAACTGGAGCAAAAAATATTGAAATTGCATATATGGAATCGGATAGTGTGATCAAGGTATGTTTGTCTGATCCGTTAATATTATTCAGCTGTCCTTTTTGGGGTGTACAGATGTTGATTGGTTATACATTTAGCGTCTTGATTACAACGAAGTCGAAGAACTTGTTGCTGAGATAGAAAAAGAGAAGGAGGCTGAAGCGGAGAAGAAGAAGAAGCCGGGTCCTAGTTCCCAACAGTAATTTGTTATACAAATCGAGACCAAGTGTGTATAGTGTACAAGCCAAGCTACGAATTATAAAGGTTGTGATTGATACTCAATGATGAGATACAGAGCAGGATGCAGACTGCGAGAGTGGATGAAAGAAACATTGCGGCGATTACGCCAGTGAGAGTATTCATTTATCATCGTCATAACTTAGAGTCTGCAGATGTGTCTGGGGCATCAAAATAAGTCACTTAAAGTCACGCTTCCACATGACATTAAGTCCCTTCGACCCTTCGGTGGTGTCTGTGGAGTGCAGATTTGATTTTTGCATAACAATTTTCCGCGGATATCGTCGGAATGAAGGGCTGATTTTAAATGCTTTATTTCCCAACAGGACGCTATGAGAAGATTCATTTATCATTGGGGTAACGTATTAGAAGGAGACTGAAGATGTGTCTGAGGCATCAAAATAAGTTACTTAAAATCACGCTTCCGCATGACATTAAGTCCTATTAAGTCCCTTGAAGCAAACCCCTTCGGTGGTGTCTGTGGAGTGCAGATTTAATTTTTTCACAACGATTTTCCGCGCACATTGTTGGTTGAGTGATGAACCGACTTTGGACACTATGAGAGACTATGAATAAATTTATGTAGAATTGAAATAACTTATTAAGGAGACTGCAGATGTGTCTAGGAACTCGAAATAAGATACTTAAAATCACGCTTCCACGTGACATTTAGTCTCCCGACACGGACCCTGCGGTGGTGTCTGTGGAGTGCAGATTTAATTTTTGAATAACAATCTTCCGGTGATATTGTTGGATAAAATAATGTGCTTATTCTGTACAAATGTGACACCCCAACATTTTACATTTCCGTCTGAAGAAGCCAGAGGGTAAATTAGACGATGGCTGTTATGATGTCCAGTCTCTTCAGTTTATTTTCTCATTCAGAGATGATTGATCGATAGAACTTTGGCTGTTGTGTGCATAACTGAATGTATTATACTACTAGAGAGGAGTGCGGGAATGCTGGAGTGAATGGAGGAATGAGCAAAAGGACAGAAAGACGAAGCGCGCAGGTTGCGGTGAGGGAGTGGCTTGAGAGTGGCTTCCCTCCTTCCGGCTCAACAATCCGCTCCAATTCCCTCTCCAATTCCCTCTCCAATTCCTCATTCCAATCCCGCATCCATCTCACACACTCTCCCTCCCGTCAGGCCATGTCCCGCACCTGCCTCCCTCTCTAGACCCATCCCCCGACACTCCTCTTCGTCATGGCCACATTGGACCAAATCCCGAAGGAAGCCTACACAACTGATCGTACGTTATCAACTCAACCACCACCCTCCTTCTTTGCTATCGTGCCTCTCACTGTCGCTGACTACTCTCTTCCTTCATAGTGACGGGTCTGGCCACCCAAATTGGCATCACATCTTCAGTATGCACTGTGTGTATCCTCCTATTCATGGGCATGCGCAAGCTCAAACTATTCAAGCATCTGTATGAAGCAAGATGTTTACAGCCAGAGTAAGTACCGCTCTTCCAATCAGTGATGACAGTGAATGAAGCAGCACCCGTATATGTATTTGGTGAAACTAATCTTGATTATCTTTTGTTGAAATTGCAGGAATCCAGCACCGAGGCCACCATCGAGTTTTTACCGATTATTGGTGCAAGTCATCAAGACACCGGAATCATATATACTGGAGAATATCGGCTTAGATGCAGTCATGTATCTTGTATGTAGCAATACTCAACCTATGAGCTGTTTTTTGGATACTGATAATTGACTGCGACGTTTCTTTCTGCTACCCACGCAAACAGAGGTTGACAGTTCTCTGCATCAAATTCACATTCGTAGCTATGCTACTTATTCCTGTCATTTTAATCCCGATTCATACGTCATCAACCCCGACATTACCCCCCAACGGACCGAAAGGTACTGCAGTGGCGAGTACTCGTGCCTTGGATCGATACAGCATACTAAGTGTACCATCCGGTTCTTCACTGTTTTGGTTTCACTTCATCCTTACCTACGTTGTATCGCTATCTGTTTACTATCTAACTTATACCAATTATCATTATTATGTTCAATTGGTGAGGAACTTTCTATTGTCCAAAGCAAAGAAAGGCGAAGTTCAGTTAAGGACGATCATGATTAGAGGTGTTCCGTCAGAAATGAGAAGCGAAGAAGCGCTGCATGACTATTTTAGTAAATTAAATTTAGGAGCAGTCGAGAGCGTTGTCTTGGTTAGACAATTAACAAAACTGCAGCGCAAGATAGACCGAAGACAAAATGCGTTGCGAGATTTAGAAATTAATCATATGAAGTTAGCTAAAGAATATTATACCAAGAAGATGCGACCTTGGTGGGATATATTCGGGATTTGGAGTCTTATCAAGGTGTCAGTTTTGAACATGTGTAAAGGTGTGGAGAAATGTGCCGCTTGGATTGGGACATCGTCCATCTTCAAGTCAATTGAAAGTTTCTACGAAAATCATCTTTCATGCCGAGGGCGTCGGCGGAGGAAGCGAAATCAATCCCCAGAAAGAAAGCGTGGTCGAAAAAGAACAGAAGAGTTTATATCAAATGGTGATACCGAATACCCGGACAATCACCGCTTAGACACTGTTCGCTCTAACCGCAGCAATCACTCGAATCCACAGAGACTGGATAAATCATTTCTATCTCTGTCCACCAAAAAGGCGTCCTCTGTTTCGCTCATCGATACCTCACCTCCAACACCGGATTCTTATCTTACTTTAGATAAAATCGGTGATACGCCAATTCTACCAGCAAATCGGGCACCATCATCGCTTTCTTGGGACTTCTTACTTAATCCTTCACTGCGATCACAATTGGAAGATTTACAACCGCAACATTATACGAAGTATTTAGGTTGCGTTCCTACCGGACGCCAGGTCATTTCAATTGACCATTATTATAAGAAGTTGGTTCACTATGACCGGCAAGTACAGCGACTGCGCGATTTAGAGGAGAACAAACATTTGTACAAACCTACCTCTACCGCCTTCATTACGTTCCGATCACCCGTCGCTGCAGCAATCTGCTCACAATCCTTGACATTATCGTGGGACAGCGCAACCGTCAAGCAAGCTCCGGAACCACGAGACATAATTTGGTCAGCATTTGCCCTTTCATCTCGCCGTTTTCGTCCCCTTCTCCGATCGTTTTTCAACGCTCTTGTCACATGCTTGATTTTTATATGGGTCATTCCGTTATACGTCGTAGTCGCTCTCGTCAATGTCGATAACCTCGCTGTATACCTGCCTTTTCTGCGACCAGTCTTAAATGGCTCGACTCTAAATCAATCTTTCCTACAAATTATATTACCGACTATTACCGCTACACTATGTAACGCAGTTATACCGTACTTCCTATTATTTTTAGCGAGATTTCAAGCTTTTTATAGTACAGGGGCTCTGATGACTAGTGTGACAGTAAGATACTATCAATTCATGTTGTTTAACGTGTTGCTAGTCTTCAGTATGTCCCAGACACTGCTGGCGTCTGTCTTTCAGTTGTTTTTCATCCCCGGAGTCAATTTTCCTGGGTTGGATACAAACACAATTGGAAATATTTTGACTACCGTTGCTCAGGCATTGCCGCAGGTGAGCTTCTACTGTGTTCATGTTTTTGAGAACAATGTATTAACTCTTTGATTATTTTTCCTCCGACAGGGTGCCAATTTTTATCTTAATTATGTTATTTTTCAAGCCAATTTTCATGCTCTGGAACTTCTGCAAATCAATTGGGGTGTATTCTTGTCACTCATTACCACCTCCAGATGGTTTTCGCCGACTCCTCGAGATTACTTCAAAGCGACCCGACCTTGGCAATTCGCTTACTATTGGTATTATCCATCCCTTGTCCTCATTCTCGTCATCTCTATCACATATTCGCTCATTCAGCCTCTGATTCTTCCATTCGCCTTCGCCTACTACATTTTTGCCTACGCCGTGTTCAAACATCAATTCATGTATGCGTACGTGACACCGTACGAACGGAATGGTAAAATGTGGATCCGAGCTGTCAACTGGATTTTATACGGCATGATTTTATTTCAAATAACAATGGCAGGATTGCTAGCTTTAAACCGAAATTTCGTAGCAGCTGGTTTATTACTTCCGTTGCCAGGGTTCACTTTATGGTTGAAGTATTATTTCGACAAATTTTTGAAACCAAAGTGCGGTTATATTCCAGTTGATGCGCAGACGAAGGAAGAACACATTGGGTTGCTTGAGAAAGAGCATTCTCCGGGAAAGCATTCGGACGATTCCGAAAGAGGCGGAAAGCGTAGGAACAAGGAGCAGAAGGCAAGGAAACGTGCCTCAAGTCTATACGAAATTGAAGGACAAGATCGGTCAAGAAGTTTTGGTATGAAAGAGAGAGTTTTTACTCAACCGATTAAGATGGAAAATGGTGGTCGCTATTACGTGACAAAGCGAATACCGTCATTACCGGTAAATTCGGAACCTATTCTTGTCGATCAACCTATGGCTTTGAGTCCTGTGACAATGGATTACTCCTCTGCGGAATCTGAAATGGGTTCGAATGACAACATCGATATTAAAGAGCGGCCGTCGTTGAAATCCTCCAACTCTTCCGGCCGGAAACTCTCTCCTTTGGCCCCGGTGCAATCATTGTTTACGCCAAGACCCGACAATTTTTTCCTGCGGCGTAATTCAATGGAAGCCGAACACCCAAACCCTAATCCGCAGCTGTACTTTCACCCTTGTTTATGGCAACCGTTGCCGCAATCGATGTGGCTACCCAAAAATCCCCTACACGCCGGTCGTTTTGATTTATCGGATTGTACATTCCTTGGTGAATATTGCGTGAGCGAACGAACCTTACGCTCTCAGGTGGAAGATGGTATGCATCTTGAACCTGGATCACCGGAGGTGGAAGAATTCAGAGTTGACAGTGATAGTGGAAGTAGCTACGATAGTGAAGGCAGCGAGGACTCGGGTGATCGACGAGAAAGTATTGTTTCAGCAGTGTCAATCTCTGTTGCCAAAAATATTGATAAATTCCGAACCTGGAGTATGTCAGTTTACGGCGGTTCCCCGTTTAACTCTGAAGATTCTGCATTGAGGCGAAGTATGTCTTACGGGATGAATGGCATGGAAATGAATCCGCGAACTGAAATGGCATTTGTGAGCGGTAGAGACGACGACATGAGTGGTGGAGTTGGCGCTGCGTCTCAAGTTCATCCAAAGAATCATATTCGCTCGAGATCCGTATCACGGCATTCGAAGGGGAAGGGCAAGAATACTGGAGAAGGAGAGAAAATGCTGTATCAAATCGACGATGTGGATGTAGAAGTCGCGGTAGAGTAAAAAAGTAGGACTGGCCACACGGCACGAAATTTTGTTTGTTTGTTTGTTGTATAGTACGCTGTAAATTAATCATCTATAGTATTGTTAATCGATAGATAATGTTTATTTTGGATACTGTTAATATAATCTACACTATGTTTATGGGTATGTCTGAGCTAGCATTTAAGATGTGATTTTGGAACAAAGCGCGTCACGTGGAGGAATCCGAGTATGCTTGATTAATAGTTCACAGTATTGTCGGCATTGGCACTCCCGCATTCCCTGCATTCCATCTCAAGATCACACAGAGAGATCTGACAACTAAGTTTCTTCTCTAGGTGGAATCTCATTCATCTGTCACTGGCAAGCAACACTGGAAGCGTCCTTGGGAGTTGATTCAGCCATTTCGCCACCCTAACGAATGACATATACCCCCCACACACTATGCCAACCATGCCGGTCGCAGAATCTTCGACTATTCTAAAAACTACTCTAGAGAAACTCTCTTCCGAACTGAAATCAAATTTCAAGCGTAACAAGGATCTTTGTGACTCCTACACGGCCGCATTAAATTCATTACTCGTGGAACTAGAAAAAGCTCAATCCACTACCGAAAATGTGTCGTCCAATGATTCGACATCGGTAGAGTCAAAGTCTACAACCACTGGAAAAACTTCCCAATCCCCCGACTCTGTATCCAATGCTTCAACCAATACTGCTGTGGCTAGTCCCCCAAATGGCGAGCCCAAACGAGTCCACCCACCGAAGGTATCGGGCGATTTCTATTGGGAACCGTTCAAAGCAGCATTACATCCAAAGCAGCCTGTTAAGATACGAGAGATGGCATTGGATGGGATTTATAGATTAATAGCTCATAAATCTTTGCGAGGGACTATACCGCTTGCGACCACGACCGCTTCGTCCGAGACGCAATCCGCTTTATCAAAGGACAAAGATAACAAAGATTCGAAGCAACAATCAACATTATCACTTCGAAGAGACAGTGCAGACTCCAATATTTCGGATGCATCGGTGAATCAACCACAGTACCCACGAAACGCCACCCTCATTGACGAAATTGTCCATCACGTTTGCTGTTCATTTCCACCGCTATACACGCATATCGCCGCAGAAGAATCAGTTCATATACAAGTTCTAAAAGTTCTTTTAACTGCCGTCACTTCCAACGCTTGCGAAGTTCACGATATATCGTTATTAAAAGCTCTTCAGACTTGCTTTAATATCTTTTTGTATTCTAAGAATAAGAATATCGTGAACACGGCTAAAGCCGCTCTTACTCAAATGGTAAATTTAGTTATAACGAGGATGGAAAAGTTCTCCGATGCATTAACGAGAAAAAAGGATCAAATGAAAGCTAGAGGCGAAATGGGGAAATTAGAAATAAACGGAAATCAGGAAAAAGATGGGAAAGATATGAATTCGAATCAGGTGACTTCTTTGAATGCTTTACCGGAAGAGAAAGAATTGAATGTTGAAGCGATTGTGAACGTAACGGAGAATGTTGTAAGTAACGGGGAGTCGAGTTCGCAAGAAGCGTCTTCTACCGCCGCATCTCCTTCCGCGGAAGTCGTCTCGAATGCTACAAGCGTGTCTAGCGTAACGAATGAAAGCAACGTACCTGACCAATCTATTAATGACACTCCAAACGAAAATGTTAACGTGTCCGAGTTAAATCCATCGGAACCTGGAAACGACAATGGTTTATCAACACAACAACCGAGCGACACCGCCGAAATTTCGTCGACCAACACGGCCGAAAAGAAAGAGTCTGAAACCAAGCAGAACGTGCCGGCGTCTGTAGGTCAGAGAAAAAAATCTGTCGCTGACCATAATTTTATAATTCCCACGCAAGACTATATTCGAAGAAATTTTGATAACCCCAATGACCCCCTTATTGGTAAGATTAAGTTAAATTGAACTTAATGGTATCATCAACTGACTCAGTAATTGTTATCAAGGTTTCTATAATGAAGTTCTTCGAAAAGATGTGTACTTGGTGTTTCGAGCTCTTTGTCGGCTATCAACCAAATCTTTCAACGAAAGAGAACCGATGAATCAACAGCAAGATGACGCATCATTTACCACCCGTTGTCGCCAGTTATCTCTTGAGTTGCTTCTGTCTCTCTTGAACAATTCAGGACCAACTTTCAAAGCGAACGAACAATTTATACAGTTAATTAAATCGGAGTTATGTGTTTCGTTATCGAAGAATGGTGTCTCGTCCAACGCTATGGTGTTTGAACTCAGTTTAAGCATTTTTGGGTATTTGCTAGCCTGGTTCAAAGCCCCTTTAAAAATTGAAATTGAAGTGCTCTTTAACGAAATCTATTTACACATATTGGAAATGTCAAATGCCAGCTATAAACAGAAACTTCTCGTACTTCAATGCTTGGCCAAAATCTGCCAAGATTCTCAGACATTAATTGATTTATATGTCAATTATGATTGTGATTTGTCCATGGCCAGTATATTCGAGCGAGTCGCTGGGGCGGTCACTAGAACTTGCCAAGGTCAAAATGTGACGCAAAGTGCAAGTCAGAGTGGTTTGGGTAGTATCTTGCCAGGATGGATAACGGGTAACGAGAAAGAAACAGAAAGTGTAGCGACTCAAGAGAAGAAACTAAAAATAGGCGGTTTGAAATGCTTGCACGGGATAGTCACTTCAATGGTTGATAGAATTGGACTTCTCAAACCTGTACAAGGCGTGACCCATTCGAGCAATCCGACGTCCTCACATCGCCATACGAGTTCTATCTCTTCAACGTACAACCAGAATGGGTCAGAGCACAATACATCGCGCGATGCCACGTTTCAAGACAACCCGAATCCGTACGTGATATCCAAAAATCCTCTCGACAGCATATCCATGTCACCAAACCAGTCGTCGCCAGTATTGAATGAAACAGCTGTAGCTTCACAACCTGCTGTGTCAACAACAGCCACCATCGATATTGAAGCTTCTGCTACTATGAAGGCATTGTTGAAGCAAGGCGTCGATCAATTCAATACCAAACCTTCCCATGGTATCAAATTCCTCGTCGAAAAAGGCCTCATACAACGAGAAGTTAAACCTATCGCGAATTTTCTTCTGACGACGCCGGGATTGAACAAGAAGAAAATCGGAGAATACCTCGGGGAAGGAGACGCTTTTAACATCGAAGTTATGCATTCTTTTGTCGATCAAATGGATTTTACTGGCATGCAGTTCGTACAAGCTCTCCGAGCTTTTCTGCAAGCTTTCAGGCTTCCGGGAGAAGCTCAGAAAATCGGTATGTGCTGCTAGTAACTCATTCTACACTTTCGGAAATATCGCTAATATCTCGCTCTCTGATTGTGTAGATCGTTTAATGGAAAAATTTGCAGATAGATATTGTGAAACCAACCCTGACGTCTTTGAAGCTGCAGACACAGCATACGTTCTATCATTTTCAGGTGAGTAGTATTCCTAATAGATGACTGGACCAAAAATCAGGTCTCGAATAACAATTTTTATTCCTCTCCTCTAGTGATCATGCTCAATACGGACTTGCACTCGAAACAAGTGAAGAACAAAATGGACAAGCCGGGATTTATCAAGAATAATAGAGGAATCAACAATAACAAAGATTTACCCGAAGAGTTTTTGGGAGCTATCTTTGATGATATCGCTAAGAATGAGATAGTGATGGAGGAAGAGCAACTTAATCAACTGTCGAAGTTGGGTCTCAGTCAATCAGAATTAGACGATGAGCAAAAGCGAGAGTTATACAAACGGGAAACGGCACAGATACAAAAGAAATCCCAGGCTAGAATTAAAGGAAATCGGAAAAATACCGCCGAGTTTAGAACCTTAACGCACCCTGAAATTGTTCGACCGATGTACGCTATTGTTTGGGGTCCGTTTTTGGCGGCCTTTGGTCAAGCGTTCGAGGAATGTGCCGATGCGTCACAGGACTTACATTCCAATTCTCCAACGACTTCCCCTATCCATGAAACAGACGAAACAGATGTCGTGAACATGTGCGTGGACGGTTTAGCTTACTGTGCCAGCATCGCAATGTACTTTGACCTTCAAACGGAGAGAGACGCTTGCATCAACTCGCTCGCCAATTTGACCAATCTCAGTACAATCTTTGATTTGCGACAGAAGGCAGCCTCGCCTACAACTAGTGCGGCACCTAATGCTCCCCAGCCTACTTCTAACATTAGAATAAAGAATGTCGCTGCCATGAAGGCGATCGTTAATCTACCACACAACTTTGGTGATAAATTGGAAACATCATGGGCGACGGTTCTTCGTACGTTATCGCAAATGGAATTATTACGCAGTATACTACAAGGAAATAGTTCTTCGCCCACCGAATCAAGTAGCCCTCCGATCGAATCCGCTACGAGTCCGACGTCCGTTCCTGCCACTTTCGTCGCTTTGGCTACAAACATGGTCACAAAAACTTCTGTAGGCTTGGCCGAAAATACGAGAACAATTAAAGGAGCTACTGCAGGAATTTTTGCTTCGAACCGAAATAACGCAGATTTGGTGATGATTGGGGAAAAGGTTCTAAATGAATTGCGAGCGCAATCACTGGTGACTGCCTCCGATAAAGTTTACAAGGCAACTGTCAAACTCAGTGGAACAGCCGTAATTCATTTCTTCCGTTGCATATGTCAGGTGTCAGTCGAGGAAGTTGAGTCGGGTTCGCCAAGGTTGTACTCGTTGGAAAAGATTGTCGAAATAGCCTACTACAACATGAATCGAATCCGTTTCGAATGGTCGCAAATATGGAAATTACTTCAAAATCATTTCAATGTTATGGGTTGTAATTCAAATCCGAAGGTCGCTACATTCGCGATTGACAGTCTTCGCCAACTCAGTCTTAAATTCCTTGATAAAGAAGAATTGGCTCATTTCCATACACAAAGCGATTTCATGAAACCTTTCGAATACATTATGAAAAACTCAAAGTCTCATCAAATTCGTGAATTGATAATTACAAGTTTTAGCCAAATGATCCAGTCTCGCTCAAAGTCAATCAAATCCGGCTGGAAATCCATCTTCGTGGTCTTTTCACGCGTAACCATGTTCATCTCTAACGAGCCTGAAGAGAGATCCCTGTCATTATCACTCTTGAAAAATACGTTTTCAATTTTATCACAGATGTTTGAAAGTCACTTGGAGGCGGTTGGGCCCGCTTTTGTAGAATTCTCTAGTTGTTTGGTGGATTTTTCATTGACTGACGTCGATGAAGTAGTTGATAAGTCGCTGAAATTACTCCGTGGATGCGTAAAAGTTCTGATGGATGAACACGTCAAGAGTGAAGTTGATGGATCGACAACGCAGAGTTCTTCAGCGAAGACCACGAATATTAATAGCCCAGTCAAATCATTGAACTCGCCGCAGATAAAAGTTGGGGAAGATCAGTTCTTTCTGAAATGGTTTCCGATATTCGGCGGCTTCTCTAAAATTATCATTGATTCCTCTTCGCCAAATTGTCGAAGTAAGGCCTTGGAGTATTTATTCAATGCATTGACCGCATCTGGAGATTTATTTGAAAGCAAATATTGGAAGGCGATACATCGATCCGTCATTGTTCCCATTTTTGAAGACCTCGGTGAATCTGACCCTCGCCGGAAGGAGGGAGTGAACACCACAGTGTGGATTCAAGCGTTAAAGTTTTTAGTTGATTTATACATCAATCACTATCGATCTCTCGTCTCAGAGTTGGAAATTTTGGAAGGAATTTTACGTGTGACCACTTTGTTCGTCGGTCGCAAAAATGAAAACTTGTCTCAATGCGGGGTTATCTGTCTCCATCAACTGCTGACTCACATGCTTCAACAAAGTTCTTTATCGGAATCCATCGCAGTACCGCCGCAGGTTTGGACTGCCATAACGACGACTGTTGATACCATCTTCAGAATTAGCACACCCGTTGAGCTGATGCAATTAGGACAAATTAAAAAAGTAACAACTGATGCGGGAGCCAGATTTAGTAAAGATGATCCGCAGGTGAAGGCTATTGATTTCACTCAAATCACCATTAAATGTGCTTCACATTTGGCGGCTGTTCAATCTGTGAAAGATATGGTAGAATTGCTAATGACGCAATATGCTTCTGTTCCTAAACCGCTGGATTCCAACAAGATGTATGAAACACTGCCGTATGTTACGCTGCTACATACATGGTCACAGGTTCTGTTCAATTCGTACAAGTTCGCTTTGGAATTCAACGATAACGAAGAGCTCAGGGTGTGGATCGCTAAACGAGGGTTTACCAGCCAAACTCCAAATTTAATGAAACAAGAGAACTTGACTGTTACAACTTATTTAATGTTACTTTACTTTATCTACGGTTCGTTCGGAGATGTCTCTGTCCTTCCGATTGTCGAAGGAAGCAACTCAGATGGGACCACTTCAGCTGGTAGCATTCCTGTCCTGGAACCCCTAATATCGACGTCTCGTACTTTAATCCACAAATTTATGTTCATGTTGACCGATCCGCAGAAGAATGAACGGCAAATCTCGCTCTGGTGTCCAGTGATCGTTCTTATTTATTCTCAACTCAATTCCATCTTATTTCCTTTCCTCCCATCCACATTACCCCCTCTCGCCGATTCATTAAACGTATCATCCCCTGATTATCCATTCGGATTTTCATCAACGCAAGATTATAAAAAGTACAAACTTGCGGAAAATGTACCCGAATTATTTTATTTGGCGACCAAATTACTCGAAACGCAAAATATGGATTTACGAAACGTTTTGCAGGACTTTCTGGAAAATGTTAGCGTGAATATATTGAAGGGTTCTTGGACGGTATCCATTTAAGGTTTAGATGTTCCTATTGTATTATATCATTACAGAGTTGATTCTTTCTCTGATTTGGGAAAAAAACTGTGATTTTGTGTAAATCCCGAGCACTAAAAAAATCATTTATTCATTTAAAGATACATTTGAATGTTTAATCCATCATTCAGCGAAATACATTGTTTTTATCAAAATTTTGATTTGCCTGAACTTATTGACATATGCTCGTTCAGGATACCTTGGAGTTTTTCTGATTTCGTCACCAATCGCGGTATACACTTTCAAGGCCACACGAACCGGAGTTCTATACAATCTAGGCAGCATTTTGATTCCTTTCTCCCCCGAAATTGCATAGGTATTCGCCAATGAAATAAGATCATGTGCGCATTCCTTTAGAATCTGGTTATCTTTGTCGGTAATTTCTCCTTTTCGACATCGCTGAAGCAAAGCGGACTTGGAAAAGGAGGATTTCTGCGGGAAGAATTCAGGAGGAACATACACGCGATCCAATTTAGCGTCCGTAATAATATCTCTAGCGATGTTAATGACTTGAAGAGCCACACCCATATCGATTGCGTGTTGAACGATATTCTGGGAATTTTTGATTTGCTTTTGCCAATCGGATCCGTATACCGAGTGGAACATCATGTAGGTACACATTTCACCAACTGATGACGCCACATACTTTGAATATTGAACTAAATCTTTGATATCGTTGGTTGGTTTCTTCTCCAAGTCCCATTCATAACCGTTGATTAAATCGTGAACTGCATGCTTAGGTACACTGTTCGCGACACGGAAAAAGTTCCTCATAGCGGAGATCTGACAGGAAGTGAAGTCGCGCCCGTGTTTCGACCAAGCGATAGGAACCTGGTTGTATGTATCGTCGATGAATTTTCGAATCAGGGTAAGTTGAGTTCTTTTTCTTTCAGGACTCGTGTGTTTATTATCAGCAATGTCATCGGTCACTCGGCAAAAGCCGTACATGGCGTGAATGTCGTAGCGGAGGTCCCACGGATAAAGTTTTGCAGCGAGTGAGAATGATTTGGACCCGATGCGTATGAGTTCTGTTGATAGCTTTATATCTGAAAGAAGAGTCGAGTCTAGTTGACATTCGTCTGTTAAGGTTGCTTTCACGAAGAGCATGAACACCTGAAAGGAAGATGCATTCGAAGGAACGGGAAGAGCACCAGTGACTTTCATTATAGCCAAGGTACGATCGGCTGCGACGAAGCCACAGACTAAGTAAAGAATATAATCAGCCAATTTTGTTCGAATCAATGTAAGATTCGGGAGACTGTATGACTTACTCAAAATGACATTGGTAAGGAAGAAGAATACAGCCTCTTCGAGAGGGAGATAATCGTTCACCATTATACCGGTTGTTGCGTCCCCCATAATTTCCCATGCTCCCTCACGTAATGCTGTGGTGTCAATCCAACACAGATATAAAGTAGACACTGCAATACAAAATGAAGCTCTCTTCCGTTGACGCCAAATATAATGTGCCGCAATTGCCCACTGTAGCGATATAATAGGCGCGATCCACCACAGAATTGATCCTAAATAGAATGTCGGTGTACCTGGGATACCATTTTGCCAGCCCCACACCCCCATGGCGAGAAAGAACGTGAGGGGAATGAAGCGAATAGCTTCGCTTTGCTTAGCCGCCACAAGATGATGCGTAGGTAGATCACCGAACTGGAAGATAATGGAAGCGAATAATCCGGACATCAAGGTCTGTATGATGAAAAACATGTACTCTTCATACGGTACCCAACCAACTCTGCCTATAACACAAGTATCGCAGTAACCCCAAGCTCCTTTGTAAACTATGTAATTATCCCAAGGCGTCGTGTATGTGAAGGCCATAAAGGCTAAGAATGATAGTTTGAGAACATCGAATTTGTTGATGAACGGGCGAGTGAGAAGAAAGAGGACGAAGAGGGTAGGAAGATTATAATATAAATGAACCTGCATGTATGTCAGCATGGTGGGCGATTAGAAGTGAGTGGTCTACTAGTCGAATTGGTGTCTGGGCAATTTCGAAGGCCGAAGTGTAGAGGAGTTACCAGTGTACTGATGGATTAAGACCTTCGTTAAATGTAGTATCTCCATTTACTCCTAGAGAAAGGAGGAATATTCAAGGGGATATGTCGCAGAATTTTTTTTTGGCAAAAACACGGAGTAACTTGGTTATTCCTCTCTCCTGGAACACCACGGTCCCACTTGAAAGGCAATCTTCCAAAATGTCTGGAAACTAAGGGACAAAAAGAGCTTAATAATTGATGTCGTATAATTTTACATGGATAATTTAATATGGTATGATATGAGGGCGGACGGAGGCCCGAGAAGGCCCAATGTCCATTATTAATGAAAGCACTTTGGCGCGTCAGTTTGCTCCGTAATGCGACTCCGCGATGGAATGCGTGCAGTCTACCCCGTCATTTTCTCCGTATTGCTCTCCGATTTATAACCCCTCCCTCGCCCCCGAACGTTTGCAGTCCTTGATACCCTCTTTAAGATCTCTTGCAGTTTTCAAAACTACTCCAGCATTCATATTCCCTGACTCCGTATTCTTACATCCCATTCCTACTCTTATTATCCCTGCCGTGATGCTTAAAAGAGACGGAAAACTCAAAGTTGTTATCATCGGCGCCGGTGCTGGCGGTACCGGGACCGCCGCTCGACTTGCTCATGCTGGATATGATGTCCATGTTTACGAAAAGAACGATTTTCATGGTGGAAGATGTTCTCTGATCCACAAGAATGGTTTCAGGTTTGACCAAGGCCCGAGGTAAATCTTCGCGACTCTGCGCGGCTCTGAATATACAGGCTAACTATCCCCCTCTTAAGTCTTTATTTGATGCCAAAAATTTTTGAACAAACCTTTACGGAACTTGGGGAAGATATAAAAGATCACCTAGAACTCGTTCAATGCGATCCAAATTACTATTTATACTTTGATGATGGTAGCAAAATGGAGTTATCTAGTGACTTGGCAAAGATGAAGCAAGAGATCGAGAAAATCGAACCAGGCTCATACGGAAGCTTTCTTCAGTTCTTGAAGGAGGGACAAGTCCATTATGACATCAGCGAGGATATGGTATTGACGAAGAACTTTGAAAAGTGGTCAGACTTTTTCAACCCCAAGAATGCCCCAGCTCTATTTCATCTTCACATCCACGACACACTCTACAGCCGCATATCGAAATTTTTCAAAACTGACAAACTTCGTCGAGCCTTCACCTTTCAATCAATGTACATGGGAATGAGCCCTTACGATGCGCCAGCTACGTATTCTCTCCTTCAATACACTGAATTCGCAGAAGGTAAAGCCAATTTATTCTCTGACGATGAGTTGCCATGATCCTTATACGGTTTTCGCGTTTCAGGGATCTGGTATCCAAAAGGCGGTTTCAACAAAGTCATCGAACGTTTGGAGCATCTTGCTAAGAAGCGTGGAGCCAAATTTCATTACGGCAAGGGCGTTTCCAAGATCAATATCGCCGAACCAACGGGATCTCACGACGTCAACGCAAAAGAAAACTATCGCCACACTACTGGTGTCACTCTCGACGATGGAACTGTTGTCAATGCAGATATTGTGGTTTGCAACGCTGACCTGGTCTACGCTTACAACAATCTCTTACCACCCAATAACTATGCTAAACGACTTCAAAACAAGGACCAGACATCTTCCTCGTTCAGTTTTTATTGGGGCATGAAAAGGAAAATTCCCGAGCTCGATGGCCACAATATATTCCTTGCCGCCGATTACCGCGAAAGTTTTGATCAAATCTTCCAAGATTACACCCTTCCAGCAGAACCAAGTTTCTATATACATTGTCCATCTCGTCTAGATGAAGCCGCAGCCCCCGCTGGCAAGGAAGCTATCACAGTATTGATTCCTACAGGTTGCATCAATCCTGAGAAACCTCAAGACTACGAAGCGCTGCGCCAACGAGCTCGTAAGCAAGTGATCTCTATCATCGAACAGAGAACAGGAATCAAAAATTTTGAGTCTCTTATCGAATGTGAAGTATTTAACACTCCTCAAATCTGGACTCAAAAATTCAATATCTTCAACGGCGCTATTTTAGGACTCTCCCACACAGGTACCTTAATTCTGACCTTCTTCATTCATATTTAAATCACCAGAGTACTAACGGTATTTTTTCTTCCAAAGTTCCTCAAGTCTGTTGGATGCGTCCATCTACTCGTCATGGTGAATTTAACAATCTGTTCTTCGTTGGCGCTTCTACTCACCCTGGTACCGGTGTCCCAATCGTCCTCTACGGTGCTCGTCTCGTCACAGATCAGATCAATAAAAATGTCAAAGATAAGACTCTATACAAAGGGGATAAAGGGAACTCGATGTCGATTCTAATTGCACTCTTAGTGGCAATTATTGCTATTTGGTACGCAGTGAACAATCCTGAAGCGGTGGAGAACACGATTGAGATGCTTCGTAGTGTAGTTGCGCAACCAAATTAGTTAAGCTTTTCAATTTGATAATCACTGTACGAGATGTGATCACTATTCCATCGTCAAATTTTTTTGTATTTCGTATATGGTCTGCTGTTTTCTGTCAAAATATCTGAATGTTCAGTGTGATGCATAACAATATATTCTGTTTATTTACTTTTCATGATGTCAACTGCAATTAATTGATCGGAAACCGACCCGCGGTTTAAAAATTGGCCACTTGTTCATTTTACTCTTATGAATGAGATCGCAGACAGATAATTACAGTTATTTGCTCTGTTTAAACTTCCACCACCAAAACATTTCGACCAAAAACATATGTGGTGTTGTCAGCGTACTTATAGTCACAATGAAAGCTGGCCAAAATGAATCAAAGTTAAAGTTATATACCACGCTAAGCCAATCTCTCTTAGTCCCCAATATATCATTATAATTTTGGAAATAAAATGACATATATCCAATGACAACTATCACAGGCAATGTAAACGGGATGACCAGTGTGATCAACCCGAATAAACTCTTCGCGTCGCCATTCTTGCGGAATGGCTGAGAACGGGATCCGTGATACGAAGGTGACTTTTGATTTCCATACTTTTGATTGAGATGATTATCTGCCTGTTGTGGATATAGTAAGTATTGTTTAATCGCGAAAAAATATTCGAAGGAATGCCATATTCCAAAGTAAATCGCGAACGCTACGAAAAGGTCGGTGATATGAAACATGAGGCAAAATAAAATTGATTTGAAAATCTCGATACCGGGTTTCCACCTGCTCGTCAAATATACATTGTCTTGAACGAGAAGTGGTTGAAATGATGAGAGCATTAGGATTACAAAGTGTTGCACGACACTGACAAGCAGGATTGTGTCGTAATGTGGCCAACTGACGTTTTCCTCCAAAACCCAGGACAGGCCTGTAACTCTGTACATAATCGGGAATGATAGCGATCGTTGTGACAATGCAATTAGGCCCATTAATAAAATTCCTCTCGACAAAAATAGCAATCTCCAAGGAAAATGGATTTTCCCTTTCGATTTGTCGTTTGCCTTCTTGATTCTATCGAGTTCATTGGTCTGTAAGTATCCAAAATCTCCTTGACCGAAATGATACGCAGACATCGCGACAAAAGTGAAGAAAGTAATGGCTGGTGATATATACCACATCGTCGCTTGTAGTGTCATCAGTAGAATATAAGCTGAATAAAATATAACTGAAGGATACCGAGCCAATTCTTTTATCTTCGTAGACATGAATAATCTCGAATAATAGCGACTGGACTTTCTAATTGAAGTTGCATGCAAATGAAGATGTGATGAGGATATGAGATGCTGACGATTTCTAAGATCAGGTTTCTTTCTGATATTGGCTAATCGCGTATTAGCGATTGCTCCAGTTTTGACGATCTGCTGTTGTCGGCAACAGTTCTTAGATACTTCATTCTCCTTTAAACAAATGTCTTTCCAGATTCGATAGAACAGCAAATGATCGACTGCTCCATGAGGTACGCCGCAGAAAATGACACATAACACAATAACTGGTATTTTCAGGTATTTGTCGAAGATAGCTGGTGTTGCATTAGCCAATAGTAGAATGGAGATTGTCGGTATGAACAATGGATATGGAAGAGCTCCATCAATTTCGAAAAATCGAAGTCGAGAATGTTTGATAGCTATTTGAGATGGAGTTGAATTCATATAGGAGGCAACGAGCAAACCAGTCGAAGAGGGCCATAAGGTTTTCGAAACGCGAAAGAGGATTGTTAGATGTTGGATAATTATTACGATTAATACATTACACTTCAACTGATATTGGCACCAGTATGGGAAATATTAGCGATACAATACAATATTATCATATCTATGTTAATGTCACAGTATGCTATAGCTAAATACATATTTACAATGCAACACCGGTAAGCTATTTTTTGTGTTTTATCCGTCATAACCTCGAGGATTCCGAGTTTGCCAGTTCCACACATCACGACACATAGTCCGAAGATCGCGAGTAGCTTTCCAGTTGAGTTCTTTCTCTGCTAGCGACGGATCACAATAGGCAGAAGCGACATCTCCAGGCCTCCTCGTGGTCACCTAGTGGAGGTCTTAGTACAATGTTGATATAACTTATCTTTGTGAATGAAATGATACCTTATATGGAATCTGAATGTTTGAAACTAGCGACATCTCGCGAATTACATCTAGAACAGAATATCCACAGCCAGTTCCAAGGTTATAAGTTTTGAGACCAGCTGCATCTTTCATTTTTTCTAAAGCTGCGACGTGACCAAGAGCTAAATCGACGACATGGAGGTAATCGCGCACACCTGGAAACGAAGTGTCAGCAGGCTCTCTACAGCAATAAGAGGAGGAGCATAATCCAAAACTTGCCAGTTCCGTCATTTGTATGGTAATCATTGCCGAATATATTAACGAATTCTCGCCTTCCAGTCGCAACTTGGGCCACAAATGGCATGAGGTTATTCGGTACGCCGCAAGGATCCTCTCCAATAAGTCCACTCGGATGCGCACCGACTAAAATATCGTCAGCTACTGTAAAACGGTTGTGATTTACGATCAATAATTACCTGGATTGAAGTAACGTAAGATCACAATGTTCCATCGTTTGTCAGCAAAATGCAGGTCGCGGAGAATTTCCTCAGCATGAAGTTTAGTACGCCCGTAAGGATTGGTTACACTCAACCTGCAGTCTTCAGTTAAGGGAAGTCGCTCGGGTTGACCGTATACAGTGGCAGAACTGGAAAAAACTAAATTGCGGACATTGAACATCTCCATCACTTCGATAAGATTCAGCGTGGATTGAATATTGTTGACATAATATTTGATGGGTTGTGCGACTGATTCTCCTACAGATTTTAATGACGCAAGATGCAGGACCGAATGAATGCTGTAAGCCTGAAATATAGACATTAACGCAGCTTTATCGCATAGATCGATTTTGAGGAATCGAGGAGCTCGCCCAGTAATCAGCTGGATGCGAGGGATGACGGCTATGTTCAAAGTTAACTTTTAGCTTTAAGTTCCTAGAGGTGAAACGGAGTACGCACTTTGGGAGGAATTATCTAAATTGTCGACTATAACAACGTTGTAGCCTTTGTGCAATAATTCGACTACTGTGTGACTTCCAATGAAGCCGCAACCGCCAGTAACCTGTCAAGGGTAAGTCAACATCCGACGGTTAAATCAAATTTTGAGTCAGGGCAGAGCATACTAGGATATAAGGTTTTTGTTCCTAGGTTCTAAGGTTAATTCAAGCTGAATATGAGGGATAAATGTCAATAGTTAACTACCATCTGCATTCCATTTGCACTTGCAAGGCTGACAGCATGCTCATCTGCGCAATTTTCGATTGAGATATTTTCAGCTTCTGCACTTAAGGCGGCTGTACCAAATTGCGATACGCTATATCGTCGCAAGTCCGGAAAACTTATACTCTTTGGAAAGTTTGTCTGCTTCGTCTCATTATTGATAGATAGATTGTGATGTCGTTTCCATGGTTCCGATGTGGAACATTCGAGTAACCGTGCTGATAAAGATAAATGTCAGAATAACAGTAGCAAATGCCGTATATATATATATTATCTAATACCTTCGTCTTCCATTCCGTTTTGAACAGATAAACTATGAGACTCGAGTCAAAGGTTTATAGTAATGAGTAGTTCAGACTCGCAGAAAATCTTCCACATTCAAGTCAGTGGGAGAAGAAGGGGCGACAATCTTAATGAGACCGAGCTGTTAACTTGTCGTCAAATATTCAAATTTTTCTACATTTATTATTATAGTTAACACGAACCAAAATATACTAAGTGGGCTAGACAGACACAATTTCAAGAAAATCTGAGAGACGTACCAGAACACGATTCGAACTCAATCCAGTGCAAGTTGTCTCCTCGTCTTTTTATTCATTCACAGGAAAGGATATTTACCACAAAAAAAAAACTTGCTTATCAGTGGCTTGATTTGATGTATTAGGAAGCAATTAATTTGGAGGAATAATATGGAATCCCGGGAAACACGACATCATGGATTCAGCCACACAAGCCACAGCCTCTTCCTTCTGCTGCCTGCGGACTTTAAACATGCCTTGAATGGTACATCGAAGGAAGGCTGCTAAAGCCCTCACTTGATGAAATATTGGAACTTTTGCATGGCGCTGGATGACTTGCGCCTCCAATCGCACTCGACATTGACCCTGCCATCGAGTTTGAAATTTGTTGCGTCTGGCCATCACAGGAAAGACGCCTGAGATTGACAAATTGAATTAGTGACAGGATCTCGAATTTTCAATGAACTGATTCGTGTGGAGATTGAGGTAGGTCAACGATGTTTAATTTTACTCTGTAATATAACGTTAACAAGGACCAGTTATCAACAACAGGCCTTATAGTATAGAGGTTAGTACGTCGGATTCTGATTCCGACAACGTGAGTTCGAATCTCACTAAGGCCTAAAAGCGTGCATTTTTTTTCGTGTTGTCCTGGGTCAAGCACACATCACTTTTTCCACCTCTGATGTAAATGTCGGATGAGAGTAGCAAAATTCGAGAGGGGAATGATGTTATGTCGCATCTCTGAAAGATTTTAAAGTAGTCAACGACTCTATTTATTTATGTAGGTAGGATTATCATTATTATGTACATAAACATTTGACCGGGTTGTCATATATAATGTTTTATTCATCTAAACTTCTATTCTGCTTCGTCTTCGGCCAGTGCTTGTCGACTTGCATTTGTCTTCCGCCGAGTGCTGATATTATGTCGCCTCATAAAATCGGACATCAAGTTTCGCAAAAGCGAATAAGGCAAGTAGCTATCAAATTCTGCTGTTTCCACAGATTTCGTAGATTCAGCAAACTAAACATCAATGTTAGAACGGCGAATGTGAAGAACTATCAAGATGGAAGGTGTATGGTGAATACCTTGTATAGAATAATAAATATGGAATCGAGATCCTTGGCTCGGAAATCTTTTGCTTCAGTGGTACACTGTCGATGATACAGTCGAAGTAACACGGTAGAAGAGGCCTATTTATGCAAATTGCTCATGTGTTAGGTCACAGAGCACATTATGTTTTTTGTGATTGGTATACTTACGTTCAACAGATCCTTTCTGAAATTTGGAGAAGCAGTAGCAGACTCAGGGAACACGTTACCCAAAGCGCAAACTGTGAATGCCTGGAACGCATCGGCGATGCAGTGTCCATTATGTTCATGAGCTTTGAAATTGAAACGTTAGTCGTACGGTCAAACGAAACATGAAGAACTCTATGGTACGATACCGTCAAATGTCGAAACGTATGCATAGGCATCCATACAGGCCATGTTCGTTAAGAGAGCGGTGAACATATATGGCAAGACGGCCCACACTCTTTTATCAATATTTAAAGTTTCTGCAGTGTTTTATGTTAATTACTTAACGCGTCGATCACTGTTAAAAAAATCAAAACGTACTGCAAAATTCGAATGCATTGTGCAACGAGGCATCTTTGTACCGACGTAAACCGATTAAGTTTGAAAAGTCATCAAACGTCTATGTATTGTCACATGAGTTAGTCGATCAGAAATAGCTACTTTCGAGGCTCATGTCCACGTTACCTGATCCTTGTCTACTCCGGATAACCAAGTTGATGAATGATATGCCTTCGTTAGCGCATGGATATGGGGGGCCGAGTTGTTCATTACCTAGGATCGGATATTTAGACATAGATGCAGAGCTTGGAAAGAGTTGAGTCGCAGTTCATACCGTTTCCAAAGATTCGTAGAGAACGCTTCGGAAATTGAGGAGTACGCCAAGCGCGATGAGCTTTTCTACATAATCATCGATACCTGCGTTCAGGACGAAATACGGTTAGCGATGAAGTTGATTTATATCATACTTAATGTGAAGTCCTACCCTTCATTTTACGAATTGTCTCCATCCATTTCGTCTCGTTAGAAAGCAAAGCCTGCAGCTGGATGAATGACTCGAGGCTGGTTGCAAAATTATCCTGATATTCAGAGGTGTTAGATTGAAGGAAGAAACATTCTGCTGTCATCAATATCTCACCATAACGTGCGACGCCAAGGCAGTGATGTATTTCAGTATTCTCTCATCCATGAATTTCACACCATTTGGTCCCACGAGTTCGCATAAGGCCAAAATTTCTAGAAAAGGAAGACGATTAGAAATGTCCCAGATTATGTCCAGTTAATATAAAGACATGAGCGTACCATTTCTGTCCAGGAATTCCTCGTAACGATACGCATTCGGAATCCGGGTGAAGAAACATTTTCGTAAAGGCGAATACATGACATTACCCGTTAAACACTTTGTTGCGGCGAAGTCGACATACCTTTGTAGTAGATGTCAAAAAAATTGTCATGCATTCAGAAGAAGAAAACTCTTTACGGCGTACCAAGTCGCTAATGTAGTCAAGTAGGTTTGGTTTGGATTGATAGTCTTTGTTTTGTTCCTCTCACGTTTTGTAGGACTCGATCGATTGATCAACTGATCGGGCAATGGTTCGCTCGTTTTCCGTGCACTATGATCGAGATGTCAAACTTCGGTTCAGTCGTTGATTCTAGTCAAATACACTATACGTACGCTTCAAGACTCGTTTGGTCGGATAAAATGGTTTTCAAGATAGAAGAAAAGTCGAATCGTGCTGATATAATATAAATACGGTCAGCGCTGAAGTGATTTTGTATGCACTTGTAAGCGTCCGTTCTTACCACATATATCAATTATATTCAAAGCATTGAAGTAACCAGTTATTAAATCTTTGAAAAGCGTAGGCTTTAGTATTGGATATGGAAAATCTTCCAATAGGGCGGCCGAGTCTTTTGATGGCGTCCAAGTTGGGTCATAGACGGAACTTTGAAGATAACTGTGAAGTAGTAATCGCATTAGAACAGAGACATTACGATTGGTACAATAAGGTCACTTACTTCTTGACGATTTCGGTGAAAGATTCTACGAGATACTGCATCGGACAAATAGTTACATCATAAATGGTTACAGATTTGGGACGTCGTAAGGAACTTATTAGATTCCGAACATATATTTTGGTTTTTTCGAGACTGTAAAAATAATCATTGTCAACTAACGGGGGAAGATGATTCGCGGGGACGAGAATCATTCAATACCTTGAGACTGGATTATTCGTGTACGACAATGCACTTTCCCATGCAGGTAAGGGAGGTTTTTCCGTAGCAAGCTGCTTCTTGTTGTTCTGTGCATCGGATTTCGATTCAACGAATGACAACGCTGCCACATGAGTCACTTGTTTAGAGTACTCTACTTGTTGCATTGCTATCGCTTGGAGCATTTGTGCCGTATGATTGCCGATGACGCCATATACCTCTTCGAGGAAGTAAGTGGTAACTTTACTGACATTTTCCAACTTGAACGAGCGAGTAGAAAAATGTTAATATCAAACATTATGAATGTTTAAAAATTTAAGTTGACATACTTCAGTTGACCACGCCGATGATGGAACCTTTAAGAATTCTTCTCCCAACATCCCGAATACACCGAAATACTTGACTTGATTTACATTGCTGGTTGCTATAATCTCATTCATATGATACCGTAATGCGTCGAGGTAAAAATATAACCCGTCCAAAGAAGCTGTCTTTTCCGCATAAGTTTCTAATTGATCGATGAATCTGGGTGAAACATCAACACTTCGAAGTCAGTTTCCATAAAAAAATTATCTCGGCAAATTACGTATATTGCTTACCTAGTCCGCCATGAGATCTCATTCATCAAACTGTATACCTGAGGAATATTGCGCTGTCTAGCGAATGAGAATGGGAGGGACATACAGGTCTGTAGTCTGGCCCAGTTCACTCTCAATGCCTTCAGCGGGACGTGAGCAAGTTAATAAAAATGTGCTTAGATCCGTGAGCTTGTATTATACGTACCTCTAAATTGTTGCCTTTTGCACTTTCCATACTGAGGTTTTTAATTGTATCAACGAGCGATAAGAATAATTCTTTGACAGTTTCCGGTATCGTATCTTTAAATTGTTGAATCATTGAATCCACCTGCTCCGACAGCTTTGGCGAATACGCTTTCGAGATGAAACTGACATAGTAACTTTGAATGACTATGAAAGCAATCAGTTTACGATCACCGGCTCTAATAAAGTTGACACAACTGAAATACCTTCTTTATTGACTAGTACTGTTTTTTTCATCTCCAGTACCAGCCAAATCAACTCAAGGATAGTCAAATCCACGTTCGCCAAAGCCGCTTGACCCATTTTGGAATTCTTTGCTTTCCCAGAGACCATGTTGATATCAAATTGTTGAAAGTAGCATAGGATCTCATCACGGGCAAACCCCAGAGTCGCAGAGACAACCTAACAATATAATGTATGTAAGTCGGCTGACTCAAAGCTATTTTGGAAATTGCCGGTATAAACGACGCACCGGAAACTTGGGTCCCATGATAGACGGTTGGTCTTGACATAAGGAGATGAGCTGTGTCAACTGATTCTTTATATATTCTCGTCGGTCTCGATGAAATGTAGCTGCCTTCTGAGGAAGGTTTGTGAATGCATCACTAGATAACAAAGAAAAAGTAAGTCTAGCAGCCAAGTGCATTTCTGAGAAATGCACATACTTTATAAGATTCTTCAATTTGGACATCTTTGTCATAGACTTGATAGTATTTTCATACTCTTGTTGAATATTAAATAGCTGGACAAGCAAGAAAATCTTAGCAATCGAGGACTCTGTTAATAGAAGGGGAGAACTATGTTTACCTCGTCTCGAACTAGTTTAGTGGTCGGATTATATCCGACAGCAAGCTTAAATGCCGCAAGTGCATTAGGATCTTTCATTAACTCTTGGGGGCAAGTAAGGAACCCTAAGACTATGTTCGCTGTTTGGTTCGCGATACCACTGAACCCTTTCATTCGCTATGAATGTATCATCAGTTATTCCAATACTTCACCCAATAAAGTAAATAAACTGCATACCATGTCTTCCATACACGGTGCTCTTAGGTTTGTCGTCGCACCCATACCAACTAACGATAACCCTCCTGTTCTTCTCAACTGATCAGCCGGAGCCATCGAACCACGGCTGTAATCCATCATTCCACTACAGATTGCCCCAGAGATTTTGAACGAGATTGGATTCAAGGCCTCTATTATGTTGGCATGAGGTTTATCGACATAGATCATCAAGTCGGATACCCTATGATACAAAGAAATGAAATGACGTCGTGTGAGCATAAAATCTGTTTCAACTCGTCCGAGGCCAACAGTGAAAGTCCTTACTTTTTATAATTCGGTTCCATCATTCCATTTACCATTGTAAACACTCGACCATACGCAGCAGTAATTGATTTTCGATGTGTTCCCAATTGAGATAGCATGAGTTGAATAGTCACATAATTCATAACCAAATTCAAAAAGGGATTGGCAACATCAGGATTGATTTCGGGCTAGTTTGGACGTATTTATAACACAACGGATAAAGTTTCAAGTGAATATAAAAGTCGTGATAGTCTTATAGTCTGAAGTGTGGCAACGTACATTGATTGCGGTATCGGTTAATTTTTCAATGGATAATAAGACCATGGATGACGCATCCAAGAACTCCAAGCAACCCACGAAGACCTTGTATATCGGCTTTAATTCCTCAAATATTTCCTTGTGAGCCGCTGTGAATGCATTATGACCATTCGCCTAGACCATTTGATATCTAGTTAGAACTCCGGTTCGCTGCACCTCCAAAGGAATACGCGCACTAGATTCTACCTTCTGAACCTCATTTACTTCAGGAAATTTCTTCAAAAAGTATTTAATTACGCCCGATAATGCATTGTCTGTTAATAACTTCAACTTCTGCGGCCGTATGAGGTTCGTGGGGCTAGCATTTGTCGGGGAATTGGACGCTGAAGAAGACGTGGACTCGGGCGAACTTTCGGAGATAATCTTTTTTACATTATAAATTGCGATAAGCAAATCCTCTGCATGGCTGTTGAGAATTTGCAAATGCTCTGATATCTTCGTAAGATCGTATGGCATGTTGCTAATAGCTGAATTCAGGAGTGGGGGAGGGAAGGGAAAGGTCCGAAGGATGTTGACCGAGCGTGGAGTAACGCATTGGTCCTTTCTGAACAATAGCAATTCAGGGAGGGGCCCTCCGGCCTCCCCTTACCTAAGGACATAAATTGAAATTTATAAAATTCCATGGCTTATTCCAAAACTGGGCACTGCTTATTCCATTCATCGCTTGACTTAACCATAATGTATACCGAATGATACTCGAAAATTGAGCTATTATTGGTGCGCACAAATTCGCGACGGGTTGTCGCTACAAATAATACCTCGCAATATACCAATATTTGGGCCTAAAACTACCATTGCAAATTGCGCAGTACGGTGCATTCCTTAATATACTCGTCATCACTTATTTACCCAAGCATCTTTCGCGTCCAACTACCATGAAACCCGAAAGGTACAGAACAAGGCAGATAAGCTCGAGCGATTTCGTGAAGATCGCGACCATCGAGAAAGAGAATAAACGATCGGTTGACTAAATGTAGGAAAGTAAAATTTTTAATATTATCATGAACGGTCGAAATTACATGTGCGAAGGCATACCTTTGGTGTCAAGTACGACGCTAATTAGGATACCTTTGTCTTCTTCCGTTTCTGAAGCTTCGGGATCGGGGATCTGTGTTCAAGTATCGTTTTGAATAATATGAATATTAAATTGAATCCATATCATAACAAACCATTAGGGTCTCGGAGGGATAGCATCCACTCTCTTTCCATTCTGTTCTGGTCTTCCCTGATAAATCGGCCTTCACAATAGTGTCCCAAATGGAATTCTCCTGGGTCCTGGTTTCGACACTAATAGAGATACCGTACGCATACTGATGATGCCTCATGTGGCAATTTGGATTTATACGGGGAAACTCGACGCTAAAATCCGTGCGATGAGTGTACCCAGCCTGTACATAATGTCAGTACTAATAGAGTCGAAAGGAGAAAGGGGAGAGCTAGTAGTTACTTCAGGAATTTCGTTTTTCCTTATCTTATAAATTGCAGCCGCCTGTCAAGGAACGCGGTGTTAATTGAAAAAATATCTGGTTGGTCAAGCTTCAAGTAAATTACCTCCGGAACTTTGCTCAAGACATATCGTCTGACAGTGCCGGGCGGGAATGGCGGCATTCCCAAAGTTCTCAAGTTTCTCAACCCGAAACAATGAACAATGGTATCGTCATCATAAGCATTTAAATCGACGCAAATACTTCCGTCGGATTCTTCCCATGCGTTGACCACATTCAATGCAAAACAAGCGGGAGCTTTAAAAATACAAATCTGATCCCGCTTTTCTCGATCGATGATATGAAAGTACATTGGGGACGAGTGATCGAACCGAAGCGCGTCACGATAGTTGCGAGCCCAGTATAGTCGAAGACTACCAAGACCGGCTGAAAATGGGTATACAACAATAATCACGTAATTTTTAGTTAAAGCGAAAGAATGAGCGTAGGTAGGTTTCGCTTGAACAGAGGCAATCATATGTCCCTTCAAAATTCTAGTCAGAAAAGCGGATGCAATTCGGCAAATGTGAAATAAGACACGTACGGGAGGTTCAAAATGATCTTCGTCCAATATAGAGAAAATATTGTAAGTTCCTTTCGTGGGCGATAAGGAATAAGCTATCGTCTCTTTTTCTCTCTCGTCGCGTTGCACGACAGCCGGGGCTCCGTCACCCTGGAATAACGGATTGATATCGGAATATCTAGGTAAACAATCAATTGTCATTAATTGTTGTCGTCATTCTTGCTAGACGGCATACCTAAAAACTCGCTTAGGAATCAATGTTATAGGATCAATTTCCTGAAGCAAGCTCGCGTCCGTCAAGCAAATGAGATGATCGCCTCCTTTTGACCTCCCGAGCGGAAAATCTGGAATAATATTCATATTCACGAGTGATCCAGAAGGGTCATTTTCAATTTGCTTTGAGTACGATTGAGCGATAGCATTTGGGTCAGTCCCGTGGACTTTTTTGTAATCTCGTGCATAATCGCGGACCTGTCATATGTAAATGTTTTATAAGGACGAGACCAATGTCAAGGAGAGGGAATACAAAAACAAACCGTTGCCTCCACACCATTACTTGTAAACCGAGACCGATATTTAATTTGATTTTCCTTGCCATTCACCTCAAAACGATGAACTAAGGATAACCCATCGTACCAATGATCGCTGCGCAATCGAATCGTTAAGACCCAACGCAGCAAAAATTCTAGTCCCAAGAAAATCAACGTACAAGGAGAAAACGCGAAGATTTTTTCGTTTACTAAGATACTCGATATCAAATATGCCTGGACCGATCCTGTAGAATGCGCCATTCAGCCAAGTTGGAAGGCTTCCAGACAGGTTAAGATTTTGTTGTTCCGTTATTTCTTCACCGTTGGAAAAGCCTCTGTTGAAAACTCATTAGCTTCATGAATTTCCTCAAATTCAACGAGAAGGCGAGTGGGACGTACTGGATATATGGTACCCGTCGATCATACAGCTCAGAATCAGCATTGTAACTAACATTCAAAACCGGTTCTCCAACGATAGTCCCGCTATCTCGGCCCTGCCTCCCTTCCAGCCCTGTTTGTACTCCTCCAATTTTATAGTAAGATGAACCAAGCTCTCCTTCTGCAGGAATTCCTTGAGCTGATCTTGTGCCCACTGGGGTAATATACGGAGGATATGCGGCGGCACTTGACACAGAGCTGGAGGCGCGAGAGCGTGGTGACGAAGAATCATAGGATTCTTGAAGGCCGCTTGTGTCTTGTAAATAGAGCTCAGACAACTTTTCTCTGGCTTTAACAATTCCAGGCTCTTCGGATTCTTCAAAAGATTCGATTGTGGTATGCACGACCCGAGGATTGATATCCTCTGTTCGCTTTTGCGGGCTTACCGGTGGAGAGGGAAATTGAGAATCTTGCGGAATTTCCATTTTTGAGTGTAAGGGACGAGAAATTATGGTATAACTGCCTTCTTAAAGAGAGGGAAGAAGGGATTGAAAGTGGCAGAGCAAGATGAATTTCTAAGTTTACACCGAGTTCATGACGTCACTGTACCCAAATGAGTGTTTAAACTTTTCAAGTACATTTCCATTGTCGCACACTATCCAACATATAGGTCGCAAATTGTACTCTAAGGGATAAGGATGCGACATCATCGGCTCAGGATATGCAATGAATCGCCAAAAGCACTTGATAACTTGCCATGCTGAAGGTTATGTGGTTTGTCCTCGTCCAGTGGAGGTGTCAAAGATGTTTCGTCGCTGCTGGAGAGCGGAGTCTCCCTTCCTCCGAGCACCATCCTCCGCATTAGTCCATTCATCCGTACAGACATACTTGTATCATCCTGTCATCTTCGGCACAAAGATAAAAAGAGTATCCTCATCCTCGCCGTCTACGGCATTCTCATTTCCTACTTCTCGCTGCATCGTCTCTTCTTTCGCTCCGAGTCCTCCCCACACTCGCTTTGTCCGTCAACGTTTCAGCCCCGTCTGTAAACGCCTCCCTAATTAACTTTATCCGTCTGGATAAAAAGTATCGCTACTACACTTGCCAGTGCTCATATCAAACTATCATTCTCACCTTCAAATATCGCTATATCTAACTCGCTCGAATGTCGAATACGGCTCCTTTGGCTTTCGGCAGTTTCAGGGATATCTGCAAAACTTCTGCTTCCCTTCCTGTCTGTAATCTGTTCAGAAACAGAGAAGATAAAGCCTGCTCTCTTGTCGGTCTGGACTTGGGAGCGGTCAGAGTATTAGATTTCCGTATGTACTAAGGCGAATGTTTTCTTTAATCCCATATGTTTGGAACAATTGCCAAAACTCCTAACACAAATTGACATTTTATAAATTTATGCTTCGGTCATGAAAATTGTCATTCAATGTCACTCCATTGCCTATACTGCATATTACCGTATCAAAATATTTGTTTTATCGATTGTTGGCCACTCTTGCTAATTTCACTCAACTTGTGCAATTTCCGATTTCATTCTCTGCAGTTGACGTTATCGCCTGCATTCTATGTCTTGCAGGATTGGTCGCCATTGCATACAAAACCCATTCAAAATATGCTGCTGTCGGTACGTCAACTATGTCATATGAAAAGAAATCTCAACTGCGAATATTGAGATAATTTGTTGACATTAATTTTGTAACAGGACGTAAGGAAATGAACCTACTATGGTTCTCATACTTTCTCCTAATCATATCTCAGATTGTTTCTGTGGGTGGATGGACATTACCAAACGAAAGTTTTGACACTGCGAGAGTGGTGAGTATTTTGTTTATCGGTGCGAATGAAGTTGCCCAGTAAAAGCTTAACATTCATTGTAGTGGGCATCGGCTGTGCATTCAGGTTTACTGGTGGCGGTATTCTGGATATTGTTGATGAATGGTTTCGTTGGTGAGTTTTGTCATCCAATTCAACATCGATCGTTTACACTATCCTGACTGAGATCTGGTAGGCTATCAATGGGTCGAAGACGGAACACCTTTATCTCTCTATAGCATCTTTTTCAGCGCCACATTCTTCCTTTGCGGCACGATATATATTGCGGCAGATACAGGATTGGGCTATTCAACGGCTTTTCAACATGGCCCAGAGTTGACAAATGTTGCACTCTTCGTTTTATTATTTTTGTTTCCGATTTTGTCCGCCGTTGTGTACCTTATATTACAAATTGTTTTGGTGACGAAGAATTTAAGCGAGAAAAGGCCTTTGTGTAAGCAATCATTCAATTCATAATTCTATCAATGCTTCTAATATCTCTATTCAAAAACATTCATTAACACCGGATAATTGCTGTCTTGCGTTGGTTTCTATTCATCTAATCACTCTATCAGTATACCTAGGGGCGGCTTTCCTCCTTTTCGCGATTTCTCAAGTCTTCATATTCGTTCTCAACGATTCCATTTGTGAGGGCACAAAGAAGTGGATTGGTTCGTATTATTTAAAATTGACATCATTGCGGCCACTTTATTGACGAAAGCTCCCATTTATCTTTGGTATAATTCGATTTTTTTCTACAAATTTTTATAGATGGAAAAATTTTCAGCACACTTCTCCAATTCGCAGCATTGTTTTGCGTATTCAAATATTGGGCCAGCATTACCGAAGGTTTGCATTCATTCCTATTGACATTTTCGGTTTATCCAACATTACTGAAAATATGAGTTAACTTTGTTTGTTTGTTTAATCAATAGACGAATGGGAAGATTTCGAGGACCAATTCTAGATTTCCGCCCGCATAAACTTCCTTCTCTTCTTCAGCGATCATCCATATCAATCACACTTTCCCTCCAGTCTGTAAAAACCTTCATCCATCTCCGCCAAACTTGAAAATCTAATCTCCTCTCGACGCATATCTATGCTTTTCACAATCCCGTTACAATCGATTTATTCTACGATATCGAATATAGACTATATTTAATTTATAATTATTTAATATTTCATTTAATTCTTTGTTGACTTTTTTAAAATTATCTATACTGAAGGGTTCTTAGAGAATGCGACAGGATATTTAGTAATTGTGCAAAAGTGGAAATGGTTGCTATATAATGGTTGGGGAATGTCGAATAGCGCAAGTCTTATTTTTTTTGCTTAATCCTCACTGGTTACTGTTTATGGTTAAAATCCGATATAATTGTCCCTCCTGCCTGTATTCTGGTAGCTTGACTTGCCCAGAATTCCGCGCTCGAATGCATTGTAAATTTTATTTATATAGCCGTTTCCAGTGTCCTACACTGATTGATGTATTTAATTTGAAGAATACAACGTGCCGATTGCTTTGGTATCCTTTGTTTGTAGAGTATTAAATATTAAGATCAGTTTGAGAGGATCGCATGCTGAAGTTTCGCCTCGCACTTACGAGAAGGCGGCAAAGAATGCGCAAGAACATAATTGGCCCATATTCCATTTAAACTTATGTAACGATTGGAAAATCGTGAAATTTAATACGTTCTCTATTGAATTTGAATCCTGCCGTATCTCTCGTTCGTCCGTTTCCAGTCTTTAAAGCACTTTATCCGTCAGCAGAAGCTAATCCGCAGGAAACTTCCTAGTTGATGTATATCGCCGGCCATACTGCTTTTGGTAATCCTTCCTTCGAGTGTTCGTCTAATTCCATCAACTCCTTCTCGGCCCGTCATTTTACCCCTCCAATATAGAATAATCAACTACCCACTCATTTAAACTTTACAATGATCTAAGGTTAAACAAATCGAAAACACTCGTAACTGATATAATAGTTCCCCATCTTCTCCGGATCAGGTGTTAATATTATTATGTGGTTGAACGTCTTGAGATCCTTGGCTGCGTATTTGACAGTTCCGGAGACTGGGGTAATAGTTGGCGTCAGCGATCGAATGATATTTTGCATTTGCATATTGTAAACCGGTGAATTGCGGGTATTAAAAGGAATCCATCGCAGTACATAGTTAAAATGCAAAGTCAGCCTATGGAGGATTTGTAGAGAGACAGAATAAAGTGATCTTGGCAAATATATACCTGTAATAAATATACTACATGCCCCTGTTGCTGTTTGTGATACTGTGACAGTAGTATAAGATTTTAATTGAAAGTTCAGTTAGTTAAATCTCGGATACTATCGACACTGAAATACAGGCTGTATATCTCGAAGATGAGGGAAATCAAAGTGGTACCTAACAGTGGTTGACAGTCGACTGCCAGTATATCATGATTTGTTACAGGTAATTGCTGAAGGAATTGTTGAAATGACGATAGCCCTTGAAATGTATTGCCATTCCATGCTATTGCTGAATTCTCTCGATAAAACCCGCCGACTTGCTATTATCAAAATCATATGCCAAAAATCGTAAAAGAAAGTATCAATACATAGAGAGATGTGAAAGTAAAAGAAAGCATAGCCGTCATAACAAAAGAATAGATACTGTACAATCCGTTGGGTGTCGAAAAGGTTGTAATACTGCTGTACGAAGGCATCCGCACCCTGATGAGCGATCGTAATCTGATTTCTGTAGTTCTGCTTTGTCTGTTGGCGAATAGAGGGACATGTCAATGGCAGTGATGTAATGAGAAACTAAGATGACTGACTTACACTCATTTCTTTGATTATATATGTATTTACACTACCAATTACGCACTGAATGGTTGAAGGTACGGGTCGCCTTTTTGTTTACTCGATGCCGCATCCCTAGAACGCTTCCCTCACATCGCTGGCCCTGTGTATATAGCTAATCATTCTACATAACCTCGATCTGATAATTGCCTGTTGATTGAAATCTTTACATTTACGATTATTTCTTCCTTGAGATCCGGCAGTGCATCCACGACAACAGAATTCAACACTCGCGTTCGGTATCTTACATATTCATCAAGTTATTATGACACAAACTGCCGGAATGCCTGCTGCGATCTCTGAATCTTCGGGCGCATCAACAAAAGCAGTATTACCTTGTATTGTGCTCGTTAACTGGCTGGTTAGATATTTCTTATCGTCATGTAACCTGAAGTGATGGAAACTAACTATGATCTGTTTCTATTCACTCTTTTACTTTGTGTTTCAAAACATAAGGCCTACCATAGGCCGAGATGTTCAATTGATCAGATTATTCAATATATGATTAAGCTCCAGTTGGGAAAGGTGCGTACTTATTCAGCTGCATCCGTTGTAGGCCTCATGTGCTGATACTAATGTAATTCTTGTGCGCAGCTATCGACAGATAATGAGTTTTATTTTAGTTTATTTCATGCAGCCGTGATGGGGTTGTCAGAGACTTGCTTGAACGGTTCAAAAGTGCAGCAAAAATTGTTTCGTTCCGTGTTGCTCTCCATGGTATGCTGCAACTTTGTCGTCCATCTCGTTTATCTCCATTAATAAAGAATCTATTTCAGCTGCCCGAACTTGTAGAGCGTTATCATCGAGAAAAATATACCAGTACCGAAAATCAAATACCCAATCTACAAGACTTATTGAGCTCCGTTCTAAATCAATTGAGCGGCCTTAAAGATATCTTGGACCTTTGCACTCCAATGGAAGGAAGTGAGCATAGGTCTGTAACCGCTCTATATAAACAGTTATATTTAAACCTAAGCTCATTCATTGTGTTAGCTATCCCATCATACTTGAGTTGACAAGATCGTTGATGTATTATGGCATGTTGCCGACAAACTTCATGGAGAATTCAACGTGGATTTCTCAGTTAGGTTACAACATTGATGATCTTAAAGCATTTATGACTCCTGACCAGGTATTATCTGCTGACTGATTTCAATTAACTTAATGGTAGCTAATACCTTATTAAACTTTTACCTTCAAAGGAAATTACTTCGACTGAGCTCGATCTGTTAACCAATCCATTGCCAGTAGATAATATCACCAAGCTCGTGGCCAAGGTAGCAACCCAAATGTCTGCCGAGCATTCAAAATATTCTTCTATTATGTTTAATGTAAGTCACCCTCGTTCCATAATCTGATTGAACTTGGATCGTGTTAATTTTACTGTGGACATGCAGGCCATACAAACGTGGTGCACTTCAAATAATAGAGTAGCGCTCTTTTTGTTCAGTTTGCAAGTATTGAGTCAGCCTGAAATAATGGATCTGGTTCATATATACCGCCCGATCACAGAATTAGTGACATCATTAGAGTCTGTGCTGACGATTTGGGCGTTTGATGTGGTAACAGGTAGCTTCGTCTCTGAAGTTCGTTGACAATTATTCTTTTTCTGAAGAATTTGTTCAATTTAGACGCGCAACAGATAAAAAACAATTATCAGCAATTTGGATCTGTCGCTTTGTTGTTGTTTACGTTGTGTGATCGCTGCATGGTACTTAGTTCATAAAATATGCGTTAAATTTTCGTTGAACGCCGAACTGACTTCTACTTATGGTAAACAGACGGCCAATACTGTTGAACTCGTTCTGAATACTCAAGGGACAAGTGTATATTCATGGATCATTGGCTTGCACAGCCGGAACTCGAATCAGATGGCAGAGCAATACCAGCAGCATAATGATCTCATCAATACATGGATAATACGGTTATTCTCAACTCAAACGAATTTAACCAATGCTGTTGCCGAGTTGATCACGTTCGTAGCCATTTCAACTTGCTTACTTTTTTGTTTTGATTGCCTTGTTGCGATTGAATCCATGTCGCTGGTTCTGACTCGTTAATTTCCCATCTGTTTTAAGTCTGACCCCTCTGTCTGTGTCACTCGGAATAACGAAACCAATATTTCATCGGGCAGTTGAATGCGCCGTATCTGGTGTCATTGGATTTGATAACCTATTAAATGGCTACATTTGCCTGATAGATTCAGCTTACTCTTTTTTATTACTTGATGCTATTAATGTGCTGTTGTCCTCCTTGGTCACCACAAGGTCTGATTATATAAATTCTTAGCTTTCATCTTCTGTATAAAGATGCTCATTCATGACTCTATATAGTGTCGACGCTTTTCCCTCGCTTTTCAATGTTTTGTTTGAACTCTTCACGAAGCATGAAGTGCCACTTGTGGTTATGGTCGCCCTCGAAAACCGGTTACTGAAAACTTTGAGGATCGTTACGCCTAATCTCGCGTCTCAATCCCCAGAGCATTTGGAATTGAAGAATAAAATTGATGTGTTGATAGAGAAGATTCAGAATCGAAGCCCGTTCAGTTTGACTCGAGCAGAGGGTTTGTCTTGTAGGGCTTTTTCGATAGCACTGCCAGTTCTGTTAACCGAGATGTTATTTCTTTTACCAGTTTCGAAACAGCATATTTATCCCGTTGCAGGAATCCTAAATCGTTCTCGTCTGTCATATTCCACCGTTTTGAATCACTTGAAAAATCCCGTTCTTCCCTCTCCTTTGGAGTCTCAAGTTCATTTGGTTGATGTAGAACTGTTTAGTCGATCTTTATCGGTTGTAGGGATGAAGGCTTTCGCGATTTCGCTTCTAGAGGAAATATTTTTGTGGATAGAAAAATCGGAAGAAAGCCAGCCTGTCGGTGAAGAAGATTTAAAGCACATTGGTGAGTTCGGTGCTTCTTCGCTGTATATATTCGACCTGTGGACTAACGCTGAGTTTACGCTCCTTTTTATTTCACAATTTAGGGGAATTTACTACCACCATGTTCTCACTCATACCTCCACACTCATCGTCTCCTTCTTTACCTGCTTATCAATCCACCCCTTATCTCCTCCTCACAATCCTATTACAAGATGTTATACCTGGACAGCTAGATCATCTCATGAAATTATCGGAAGTCGAACATTCGGCGTCATCACCGTCGCAATCGCAAAAAGACTCTATATCGAATACAACCTCAGAGGTTGATGACTTATCAACGAAAGCGAAAATTTTGGGTTATCTCAGCTCGTTCACAATTTTGCTGGTCTTTTCAGATTTTGACGTCAAGCGGAATTTGACTGTCGGCCATTATCTTAAACGGATCTTTAAGGAGAATTATGTGGTGCAAAAATTTGTTAATCGTCTCAAAAGTGATATCGAATATACTTTGATTGCAGATCATAACATAGGGGTGAAAAGGCAGACTTTAATGAAGGCGTTCGTGAAAGGATTTTTGAATGACGGGGAATGGGGGAGTGCAGAAGTATTTAATTTCGAGGAGACGGATCAGAACGATGACGGGAATCAAAGTGCTTTAGCAGGCGACAGCATCATGGAAGAATAGAAATGTGGTGTCTTGTATATAATTTTACTGCAACAAATCCGATCAAGAAGAAGTGAGGCCAGTGCAACGTCCGTTCCCTACCTGCGTCAGCCAGGAGTCCAGGACGCGAAAGAACACGGGAACCCTTTTGTTTGCGTGCATATATTCATCCAGGAAAGGGAACATTTCTCCATAAACCACATAAACCAGTATCAGAACATTTCTCAGCTACCGATCTACGCAAGATGATGGTGCGAGACAAACAACCGTCTGTCGGAGGAGGCCTTTCTCTCCCCTCTCAAGCACCTCCTACGAATCCGACAGGTCCAATCTCAAAATTGAAGAGGACTAACTCAGTCTTCACCCAAGTTCCACAGCCGATTCTTGAGCTATGCAGTGCTATACAAAAGCAAGATACAGAAGCTATTGACAAAGTGATACAGACAAAGTCGCAATCTCTGTCTTTGACGACAAGAATCACTGAGCGAGGTCGGACACCTCTCCACCTTGCTGTTGATTCCAAAAGCCCCGTCGTCGTTGAGAAGTTGCTCGCTTCAGATATACCGTACGACATTAATATTCGAGACGACAAAGGAATTACACCTATCCATGTAGCAGTTCGAGGCGGATCAGTCGAAATAATCAAATTGTTGATGGCAAATGGAGCTGATCCATTGGTTCAGGACGACACGAGCAATGGCAATGCTCCCATTCATCTTGCGGTTAAAAATTTCAACTGTTTCCTTGCTTTAGTGGAAGGCATGGACGAAGAGAAACTGAAAGAAGTGATGAATTTCAGAGATAGAAAGGATTGGTGTCTCTTGCATTTGGCCTCCTATCATGGTGTGTGTGAAAACGACTTTGGTCCCATAGGGTACAATAAACTAACGGCGAAAGTTGGGAATTCGAATCAGGTCAACCAGAATTGTTAAAATTCTTAATTAAAAAAAATGACGATATTAACAAAGAAGGAAACGGTGGCTGGACAGCAGTTTATATCGCCAGTAAGAATCTCTCCACAGTCGAATCTAGTTAGCTGAAATGCTAATTCCTGCTCACTCCATATAGCTTGGTATCGAAAGGTAGAGCCTCTTAGAGTACTGGCTGAAGCAAAAGCCAATTTGAACGACAAATGTGACGGTAATTCCACCCCACTACACGTTGCATGTGAAAAGGGTTTGTTTCTTGTTTAAAGAAATCTCGTTGCAACAATTCAGAAAAGATAAACAGACAATCTTATAGGATATGTCGAGATAGCGCAAATTTTATTGGAAAATGGAGCAGATGTGAATTTGTTGGATGAATCGGGTGCGTACTGGTGTGTACTTTGAATTCAGGTTAGCAAAAGCTAACTCATCCCATAGGAAATAATGCTCTCCATCTCGCAGCTCAGAGTCTGTATTGAGTTATTATTAATTAGCGTTTGGCTGCCTTGCTCACTGATGTCCTTTTCCAGGTGGCTATATTCACATTATTCGACTTTTGATACAGCACGACGCTTCAGCCCATGCTAAAAACCAATCAGGTTATAACGCCGCTGAAATAGCTCTCTTAGAACGGCAAATTGATACGCTACATATATTGATTCAAGAATATGGATGTTGTTTAACAAAGCCCCTTCCGTTCGACGTTGATATCGATTTGTTAATCGATGTAATTAACAAACCATACTCTTTTATTCAAAAATATAAATCTGGAAATGGGTCACCTCATCGCATCCTTCTCGCTTTTTTCGATCATCAATTCAATGAGGTGTTGGGTTTCCCGGAAGAATGTATATTTGATGCCGAAAAATACCTCGCTTCGTCCTTCGATTGCACGATGCAGTTTACCAGCGTCGAATTGACATTTCCAAGATTGATCAAAGATAATTATAAAAATGTCATCGACTTGTTACATCGTGTCAAATCGATTCAATCTAAAAACCGACAAATCGATTGTGGTAATCTGTTAACAGTACTCCAAGACACTTTGCTTAGCACCGTGGACGAATGGAATGATCAACTAGTCCAAATTGAATCCATCGCAGAAGAAGAAGATTATATTCGATCTCAAACAGAGGCATCGCTCAAGATTCAAGCTGAATATGAACGATTATCAGAAGACAAACAATTCTTTGATGCTTTGAAACAAGAAGATGACTTCATGCGTCTCACCATGGATATTTTGAGTAAAAAAGCGGAACTAATAGAGAAAGTTTTGGTGATTCTTCAGAAACACAAAAATTTATTGGGGCAGGTCCGAAATTTGGACACAAGCTGCAGAAACGATTTAAACAGATTCAAGAATGATGTCGAAAAAACTTTACTTTCTTGTCAGTCGCGCTTGGATACTTTGTCATCGTTCAAGAATTTCCTCGGAATCAAACGTGACGAAATTGAGGAATTATGGAGTCAAACATATGATCAAAGTCCCTGGCTTAAAGATATTATTCAAGAATTCTTAGAGTTGTATCCTCAAGGGTCTTCAGTTGACGGTGTTAAGTGCATTCCGATTATGTTAAACTGGTACATTGAAGAGAAGGCTGGCCAGATGATCAAAGAGCATGAATTGGTGGAAAAATCAATGACTGTTCTGAAGGAACATATGAACGCAATTGACATTTTCTGCCGTCTTACCGACACTGCTTTTGGATCATTCATAAAAGCGCTTTCCTTCAACGTCGATACTCTCACAGGGAAAAAGCATCACTTGCAAACCGATATTCCTGATACCTACAAAATTCTTCATGATCGCCTCGTACTTAACGAAAAACTTTGTCAGACAAATATCATGCATCTGAAAAACGACATCAATAATGCAAGAGATAAGAAAAATGAAGCATGGGAAATTCGCCATTTGGCTGATCTATCGAAATATGAAAAGATAGAAGCTCAATTGCAGAAGAATCTCAAAGAAGAACAGACGAGATTAGAGAGCATTGAGCGATACGTTCCCCAAAGTTTTGATATTGTAAGGCGACATCTGGACTCGACTAAGGTCGATGCTTGGTTGAAGGAATTGTCTGACGCTGGCTACAAAATTAAGAGACTGTCCCAAACGAAGAAGCGAAAAAGAAGCGATGAGGAATCTGATATGGACAGTGATGGTGAAGCAAATGAAACAGGGACTCAAGAAAGCGGAAGTGGTTCTCAGGCAATGGGAATTCGGAAAATGGCTATGCCAAAGAGTAAAAAGTCTAGGCTGATGGATTTCGTCGGTACCGCATTTAAAGCTATCGGGTTTTCTTGGGTCGGCACCGAAGTGGACGACGAGAAAAATTTACCGGCTGTAGCTGAAAAAGCAGACTCGACAGTAGGGGATGTCGACTCCGAATAAATATAGATACAATGTCTCGTTTTTGTGTATTATAACTAAGTATTCCCTCAAATTTTGTACGCCTATGTATGTAGTTCGAATAATTTTTGAGTGATCGCGGTCACTTGAACTCCAAAAAAAGATTTTGATTCAATCTTGTGTCTCTTGATTTGCGGCGAGGTCATGGACGAGGGCACTAGTGATAAGGACAGGGCTCAACACTCATCATTATCCAAGAGGGAAATCCGTGAGTACCGAAATATCGCTCGATATTTTGAGTCTGAGGTCGACTTTGAGGGTTCCTCAAATTTCGGCTACCGTCAGATTGTCCACTCAAATTCGAGAGGGTGTGCATTCTCTCTTACTGTGCGATTGTTTGGTTAATTATGGAATCGATACTGATTTTGTCCGTACTTAATACGTTAGAATCATTGAGCGACCCAATTTGAAATGGCCATACCCGCTCAGAAGACTTCGGAAGTAAGTTCTCTGATCCATTGCTTCTGTAAAAACACTTTGGGACGATTGATTATCAGAACTTTTGAGAACCACAAATAACGAGTATACAGCATCATATCATACTGACATTGTATCGACATTTACTTTGGCTTTATCTCAAAATATTTTTAAAACTATCCTAGGCTTAAAGCTTGTGTTCCTTTCTCCGAATTTCCTTTCGCAAACGATCCCAATTTCTGTGGATTTTCCGATTACGACTCTGACTCCGATGGACGAGAATCTGCTGACTCCATTTCATCGGCATTCTCTGATGTATCTTCTGTCGGAACTTCTGGACAGACATCCGACGATGACGGCGCTAGTGTTCGATCTAGGGCTAGCAGTGTGGCCAGTCAGAATATTGATGACATTGAAGATGAAGCTGGCAGTTTGACGACAGAAGGTATCACGCAATTGCAAGACATTAATTCAGAACAGGGGCAAGATAATGACGATTCGTTGGCGATCGCCGGGGAGGCTATTGAACCCTTCGAGCAGAAAGGTGATATTGAAAACTACGAGTCAGCTTCAGCAGATGTGCTTCTATCTGTGAAGAGCAGTCCCCGTAGCGTGAAGTCAGAGAGATCTGTCGTTCGAAAATCGCCATCAACTGGGTTCTCCGTGAGAGAGCCAGGCACTGAAGGTGTAACCGAGAACATGTCTGATCCTGGAGATGATGAGATTGGAAGTCCGTTGGAAGATGAAAATTATTCAAACGTTGTGCACAGTGGTGAAGTCACTCTCAAGTCATTTTACGTCGACCCGTCCTTGCCCCAGGAGAAGTTGGACCCATTTTCATCCCTGGAGGACGAAATAGAATCTCTTTATGCTGTAAACTTCGCTAAGAAGAAGATTTCAGAGAACACTGAAATGGATTTATTCCAAGGCTGTTATATCTCTGAGGAAGTTTGTTCCCAACTTCGTAAGATTTTGACTGCATCTGAGGTGTACCGAAAGTAAGTTCAACAATGCTTTAATGAAAGCTTTAAATGGTTACAAAATTAATGTAGAAGTCTTTTTGTGCGTAGAACACATGCAGAAGAATGTGAACACATGAGATCATTCGACCACAATTCAATAATGGAATTAGCGTCTGTGAAAACGTCGATCCCCACAAAGTAAGTTTTAATCATCATTTCCTCATCGCTCCAAAAAAAAGAATCGAATCTAATAGCGTACTTAAATAGGGTCCTTCAGCGAGCAAAAGCCCGGTTGCAGAAACTCTACACTTTACCTCGAATCCGTCGGGATGAAGTTGCATCACAACTCGGGATTCTGATTGATTTGTTGCAAATGAATCCGCCGATACTTATTGACTACATCGCCGACCATCATATCCCCGAGAACGAACTTAGGCTCGATTCACAAACTTTGAGCGCGGAATTTTCGAATCTGGAACGACGCCAATCACCGCAGGGAGAGGACTTAACGACTCGATTGTTGCGTCAACGGTTCTTAAGATCCGATTATAAAAATACTGACTTTCGTAAGTTAATGGCTTATCTATGATGAATTCGTTGACACCAGCTCAATTTCAAACCGTAATCACAGGTCATCCGGCGACTACCTCAGAATTGTGCATACTGATGAACGATTCTATTATTACTATTCCGCCTGCTCTTCTTTCGGGTTTGTTAATCACGTCGTCGTCTGTATTCTTACCCTATGATTAAACACTGTACTATTCTTTCTTCTAGTCTTTGATGGCTCTGTTAAGCTTTTGGCCGACACGTTACAGAGGTTAAGCCTGCCAGGCAATATTCAAGGATACGATCGTATCAAGGCCGACGAAGTCGGCGTTATAACTGTTTCAGATATTTATAGGCCGATCAATGGTAGAATGATTGTAATGGATATGAATTTTCCCACTACTTGCTAACTTCAACTTGTCTATCAATAGATATTACGGATTTCGTCTCTCCTATGGACTACCTTCCTCCCTCTGTGACATCGCTAGTCCCGCCCGCGCCAGCCGATTTGGTCGCTCGGCTCAACAAAGATGTTCCACTCCCTCGTCACAAATTTAATGATGACATTCTTCAGTGTTACTGGTGCCTCTCTACTCAACCGCAGTGGAGGCCTGGGCCGAAAAATGTTAGACTGTGCAATTCTTGCGGGTTACGTTATGCCAGTACTGTTAAGCGAGATTTGGAGACTGAACTACGAAACCTTCGAAGGTTAAAAAATTGGGTAGAGGAGTTGGAGAAGAACCGGAGAGACATGGGAGCTGGACGACCGAGAACTGAAGCTCAAAAAAAGTCACTCATGAGACGGAGGCCATGGAATGTAGTCGATAATTTGGTGACGGCCTATGCTATGTTGAACGTAGAATCTGACCAATTTCCGGCCTCGTATCCATTTTATGACCCCAGTTTATTCCGTGTTATTCCTCGTGATTTACTTGCAGATAACAAAGATTCAACATCGTCTCGACCAGGTGCTGCTAATCTGAATGATATTACATCAGACACTTTTTCTATCAGTTCTCCCTCTACGTTATCATCACCTTCTAGCTCTACAGCAGTCCCCGCAATGTCATCCGGTCGTCTTCCAAACGCATGCGAATGGTGTGGAACCGTGTATTCACGGACATGGAGAAAAGGGCCGACGGGAGAACGTTCGTTATGTGGAGGTTGTGGCTTAGTCTATGAAAACCGAGTTCTGAATGCCAACGCGGACAGTAGGAAACGTAAGAGGGATAGAGACCGGCAGGGTGAAGACGAGGAGGAAGAAAACTTAGATACTGATTCTTCAGCGCTTGATGGGACTGAGGGATCAAGTGATGAGAGCCGGAGTGAAGTTGAATCAATTGAAACCCGTTCGTCTCTTGGTAAACCGTTTCGAAAGCGATTGAAGTATCTATCGAAAGAAATCATTGACGACAGTGACGAGGACATGTAAGATGTCGAGAATTGTATAAAATGTACAAAATATCATAATGATCATAATTCTAATAGTAAATTTGAGCACATTAACTTAAAGGAAATGTCCGTAGTAAAGAAGCATCATTCTTTGATATAGACATCTCTTCGGGGCCAACTGTCAAGTGCTTGTCTGGTGCTCTCAAAGGTTAAATTCCCGTTTCATTGAATAATGCTAAGTATTAATATGATGGTATATTCTACAACATATCACAGACAAAGTTAAGCAAACTTTCCGTAACCATCAGATAAATCGCTATATACAAATTAATCCAAAGCAGTCTACAAATTATACTAATCTCCAAGCCGGAATGGTGGATGTAAGTGGAAATATGATGTTCTTCCGAAAGTGAGAAGGTGAGACGAGGAAAGCAAAGCCAAAACTTTCAATACATAGTGGTATAATTAACATCAGTAAAAATATTAGTTGGCCCGAACCGCCTTGAAGGCAATCCGAATTAAGCATCATCCAGCAGAAACTTTCACACTTTTCTTTGCCAACGCTTCCCTTAATGTCTCGATGCTCGAACTCATATGTCGATGTTTCACCAAACTACGAGGTTTAGTTGCAAGTGGGGTTGCCTGATAGAATTTGATCGCTTCGTACACTGCTACTGCTTCGGTATCCGGGTCCAATGTTTCTAGTTGTATCACTTGCTGCGGTGACTCTACTTTGGTATTTGCAGCTTCTTGCGCCGCCACTGGACAGAGGCAAGTTGAGAAATGGCCATGATAATAGTTCAATGCAGTCATTTCATATTGTGAGGGGTGGAGTGCACAGTCCGCGAACGGAGACGATACAATGGTTCGATGGTGACGTGAGTGGAAGCCAAAGGAGAAGAAACAGTTTTGGCATCGGCAGTTGTTGGAGAGGATACAGAAGGCACGGAAGAGTCAGATGAGGTAATTGAATTCGATCGGGATCGCGGCGGGGTATACAGAGAAGTTGGAAAAGTTGCAGAAAGAGGCGGAATCGAAAAGGAGGGTGGCCCAAAATATGGACAAAACAGAGGATACGATAATGGAGCGGAACCGGACGACGGGTATAGAGGATGGAATGGGAGACATAGGGGATCGAGGGAAGGCAAGATAGTGTGTGAGTTATGAATAGCAGACGATTCATGAGAAGACGTAGGCGCGGATATAGTGGGGTTGCGGGTGTTTACATTCAATACTGAAATTCATTATTTGAATTGTTTATCAAATATAGAGCATAGAAGAAAATAAATGCAACGGAAGAAACAGCACCCGCACAGACGAAAATCCAACCAGTAAAAAATCGACAATTCATAAACTTACGTCTGTCTTTCTTCTCCTGAGCCATCCGGCTTTGGTACAACTGCACCAGTATGTCATAACCTTGAGAGCGCCCTTCGACAGCTCGCTTGGCGGCAACAGAATGATTCTTACATGTGATAGCCCGCATGCATACACCCGTGCCAAGTGGCACACCGCAATGTCTATCAAGATCGAGGGGAACTTGGAGGAGGTATGAGTGTAACAGATAAGATACATTGTACCAAATTTCCACAAACCTTTCGCTTTTCCCGATTTAGATTTCTCGGGCTTTTCACTGGCTGATTTTTTCAATGGTTTGTCGCCTAGAAAATTTTGTAAGCTCACGTAAACCGTCCAAGATAGGTAATAAGATACTACCATCTGATTGAAGCTTCCGCTTTTTCGTCTTTACTGTAGGCGCAGGATTCGATGTCGAAGGGGTGGAGTTAGCAACCGATGTGACGGCGGCCGCGTTGGAGGTCGATGATTTTGATGTGACTTTGGTTTCTTTCATTTGAATTTTCTGACAATTTTCGAGATGTTGAAGAAAACTACTTTGAAGAGTAGGGCGAGAGCAATGATTACAAGTGACAACGACAGTTTCGGTGCTTAGTGGCGCGAGTCCAAATATATTTATGTCTTTTGAATCTAATCTTGAAGAGACTGGGGAAGCGACTTCATCCTCATTAGACAATTGCAGTATCGACTGTTCCCATTCTAAGTAATTTTCCATTATAAAGATTTTTAAAATGTCATTAGTACGACTTGGAGCGAGAAAGACATTTCATTATGAACATAATATTAAAATTTAAATAAGGGCAAGCGGTGCTTAAATCACATTGGGGATTGCATTAAATAGATACATTAAAAAATTGGACGGACAAATGAAGACATTTCCGGCCGAGCAACTGGGACAAACGATAACGGTAATGAGACAAAAACAACACACCGTCTATACCAAGACTTCCTTTCACAGACAGCCAGGAAGACATATATAGGGGGAGGCCGAAGCCGCGGAGAGTTGAGGAGATGAGTACAAGACTGAAGACGGGGAACGGGGGGAGGAAGAGCGGATGTCGGTGATGATGTGCGCTGTGGATGAGGACAATTCGCCGTGGATGAGAAGGGAGAAAGTCACCTGTTCATCATCCGGGCATCTCGCACCCGGGAGAGCGACCGCATCCGTATTCAATGATGAATCATGATTCCTACACTGTTCATCCGCCGACGACGTTGAATTCTTTTATTTCCCCAGATCTGTTGAATGTGACACATAGCACTCCGGTTTGCGTTATAATCTCCATCACATTTTCCGGTTGAACTGGTGTGCTGGCTCAATATTAGCAAATGAATTCCGCGAAATTGCAGAGAATACCGAACATAAATTCGTGTTCACTTGAAAGAGGAATGTGAATCCATATTGATACAACAAATATCTATATACCTCTATGATTTATGGTCGCTGCAAATGAAGCAGCTCAAGCATTTCCTCTTTTGTATGCAATGTTCGATATGGAGAAGGAGTATGGTAACTTTCGGAATGCTAAAGAGCGGCGAACCATTCATATAGAAGTGGTTTTGGCTTTTCTTCCTCAGCCGGTTATCGTTTATAATGATATCCATAATGATGTCAAGATCAATATCAAATATGTAGTCGGATAACATTAGCGGCAGAGGCGCATCCAATAAAGATAAATAGTATCTTTGTCATGTATGAATAATGTTTCTTATATTTTGCAAGCTTACGAGACTGGATCTGCTATCGCCGTGGAATGTCAGCGAGGATGCACAGATGTATGGAGAAGATTGCCCCAGCAAAAGATGTTGCCGAATGGCTGAATATACTGAGGGATGACGTGAAGACACCCAATTTCAATTCCACCAAAAACCCTATTCAATTTCCACATCGCCGTTGAATCACTTGCCAGAATGACCCCCTCTCCGCAGAATGAATCCATTCCTTCTTATCAGCAGCAGATACATGTTCTTGTCTCTTCAGCTAAGTGGAGCGATCTCATCAAATACTGCGAGGACGCCGAGCTCGAGGTTCGTTATCACACCCGAATACACCTGGAACAATTGATCTGATGGTACTTACACTTTTATGCCCAAACAGACAGCTGCAAACGACATAGCCGGAAGTGTACCTCCTGAAATTGTGATTCCATTACTTCTCGGATATTTAATAATAGACGACATGTAAGTCAGTCCGCAACTAGAGGTTTGGGCGGGTCGGTTTATTTGAGTTGTTGCATCAGTTTATCTCAGAATTCCGATATCACACTGTCGGTTTCGGTGTTATAGAGATGCAGTTTTTGAAAAGTGATTACAACTGAAAGATCTGAATTCTCAAGTTTATTTTTTAAACGAAAGTCGTGAATACTGATAACGCTTTGTCATTTCCCTTGATCTTTATACAATTTGACACGGAACAAAAGGTCTTCGGCACGACATCTTCTTCATCAGATTCCTCCCAATAGCCTCACCCCTGCTCATCCTGACTTTCCTTCTGTTATTGCACTCGCAAACCATCTCTTTTCGGTCTTTACGAATCCGACATTATCGCTAGTAGACTTTTATCGTCTTGCGGACTCCCATCCTTTTTCCCCTCTCCATAAACATTTAGTGAAAGCTCTCGTTGAAGCCACCAAAGAGAGAATGTACATGCTACTTTGTAAAGGATACGAGACAGTGAATGAAGAAACTGTTGCTAGTCTGCTTGGAATGGCGGAAAAGGCCACAAAACCCAAAGTGGACGAAAAAACGAAAAAAGTATTGATGGATCGGGGCTGGCAGTTGAAAGAGTTGTCAGATGGCAAATTAGTTTGGATACCATGTAAACCCGGTATGGTTGACATTTGTTTTGCTTATTTAACCTATGGCCCTAACTGTCCCTGTGTTTTCTGCTTTGCTAGTACGGTCACGTTCACAAAAAGTCAATCTGGACCAACTCTCTCAGTTAGCTGACTTTGCTGTGGCACTGGAAATGTGAACAGAATGTATTAGAATAAATCTATCAATTTCATGAGAATCTATCAGCAGTTAGTCATGTGGCGAAACTGGTTGGGCCATGTAAAATACAATTTAATGATGTTCTGACCATCATTGAATGTTGAAGACGAGTCAAAACGTTTGCTTGCCAATACAGTCACTATTGTCCATAACGAAATATGATACATTTGCGCGCTGGCGAAATGATTCGGAGTATACTCCATAAGCTCGTCACATTGAATCTAGTGGTTTCGCCCTACAAATTCAAAAACGTGGAAATTATTGTACCAGGTAACTCAATAGCGCGCGAAATTTATTCTATCGATGATTTGCAAATCAATTTTATTAAAGTATACATTATGCACTCTACACTAAAAGTTACTGCGCCACTCGCAAGTAATGTTGCACCCTATCCCAAAATCTTCCAACCGCAGATTCATTGACTTTATCTCTGACTATATCAATTTTCACATCGACCACTTTTTTCATTTTACCGCTTTCTACTTCCGGCGCCACTCCAGACAAAAAGTCATATAGATCTTCGGTTTGCGATTCCTCCGCGTTACTCGAGTCTGTATGACTTGTTAATCCCTCTTGCTCAGGGTCAACTTCTGGCTCAAAAGAGGACGAAGATCCAGTTAAATAATCGAGGAACATATTATGAGAATCAGTATCAGTGAGTTGGAAATGTGTAGTATCTCGGACTTTCTTCACTGGACCAATGATAATAGAGAATGGAGACGACGGAATCGGGGATTTGCTGATGCTATTGATAAAGCGCGTTCAGAACCACAAGCAAAAATTTTAATTGACGGTTACATTATGAAATACATACGTGACGGAGGGTGTATTTGGCGGCGAGGTCTCGGAAGAGCGACCGCTCTGCAGCTCCTACATAAACAACAATTGAATAAAGCGTAAACTTTCGACTGACACTTTAAAATACAAACCTTCAACAAATTCGCAACATCAAGAACAGACTTGGCCCCTAAATTCTTTATATTACTTCGTCTTAAACCGGCTGGTGAATCAAATGCGAGTGTCAACATTGAGGTATCGATTGCTTTGCAGACATCTGGAACATCTCTTAATGCTTTTGCGACGGCATGTGTAAGTATTCCATCCACTTCATGGCCCGAAGACATCATGTTAGTACATTATCCAACGCATAATAGAGTTATAAATTTTTTAATAGATACCATCAACATCCTTCCTCGACCGCAATACCTGTGAAGGAAGAGAGGAATGGTTACCACCGACACCATTTCTAAAAACCAGATATGGTCAGAAGATACTTACTTGACTCAATTCGAGTTGTTTCTGTGACACAAATTTTGATGGTGCCGACGGTTGTGGCGGAGGTACCTAACAAAAGTCCACAAAAGGTTCAGAAAATTTTCATGTCTGATTCAAGGTATAATTATTCATTTACCTCGGACATCGGCTTATGCTTCTTTGGAGGTTCGACTGGCTTCCCTTCTAAATAACTAATGATATCCCCCTTTAAGAGACGTCCCTTATGCCCAGAAGCAGGGATTTTGTCGGCCATGTCTAACAAATTGTTAGATTTAAGGAGATGGTAGACGGCAGGCGAAAGATGACGTTGAAATGACGGTGTTGATGACGACATGTTGGAAGAAAGCTCTACTGACGGTTGAACTTAAAACAAAAGATGAGGTCAGCCCGGTTAAAAATTACTTATGACGGACTAAGAAAATTTTACCGGAAGGAGGGGACGTTGGCGGGGGTGGAGGCGTCGACGCAAGAGGTTTGCTGCTTTCTGGTTTCGGCTTTTCAGCTGACTTAGTTTGAGATTTCTGCGGAGGTGTAAATGTTGCAATGTCGTCTCCTTCCTCCATCAGATATGCGATAACAGTGTTCACTTTAACTTTTGACCCGCCTTCCTTGACCTTAGGCAACTGTTACTTTCTAAATTTACGAATTATCGACTGTACGATTTATCTTACCATAATCTTTGCCAAAATGCCTTCATCAGGGGCTTCGACTTCTATCTGCGCTTTATCAGTTTCTACTTCAAATAATACCTCTCCTGGCTCCACCTTGTCGCCTAAAATTCGAAAGAACGATCAGAATCCGTGCGCTATAATAATTCAAAGCGAAATTATATAACCTTCGCTTTTCAACCATTTCAATATGGTACCCTCTGTCATAGTTGGGGAGAGTGCAGGCTGTAAATGATCAAGATATCGTAATGTAAGAAGTCAAGCATCGAGACAGAGAAAAGCAATAAGTCGAATCATACCATCAAAAGCTCACTCGCGGCAAATGAAGACCTAGAAAGATGTAAACCTACAAACTATATGAGAAATAATTCGCTCATGCAAGCAACCAAAGGATATATCTACCTCTTAAACTGTTGCTGAAGACGGGTGAGCAAGAGCGAGGCCGCGATACTGGCCGAATAGAGCGCAGTAGTGATGAGTGGATACGATACATGACGAGAAAATTGCGAAAGGCAAGGTATCCTCTTTTGCTTTCAGCAACGACCGAGGAAAAAATATGACGGAATGATAAGACGTTTATTTTCGTTGTTATCGTCGCTAATCTCCGCACATCATTCGAGCAAAATTTTCGGCCAGTTCCAAAACAAGGGCGCACGTGCCTGAGAATCCATTTGAATGTCCCCGCGAACAATCGAGATTCCTCCAGTATTCCTCCCTCCCAAAATGCAGGACAGATCATATTATTACTGACCTACAGCCCTAGCAAAGTAAGGGATTCCATACATTTAATAATGCCATAGGATGATACCATTCAACGTTTGAGAGGGGTTCCGCGACCAAGAACAAAGAGACGTGAACGTTAATCGTTTAACGAACTGTACATTATTTATTTACAATTATTTTAGACACTAATGTACACAATACCATAACTCTGACTAACCGATCACCTGGTCGTATATATGTACGTACATTGAAAACGCCCTACTTCGTCCCTTTACTGTTTCAGTTCCTTGCTTAAACTCATAGATTTTCCGAGACTCTTTAACGGTATTAAAGCTGCCACAATTCCCGCCACTACACTTCCAGCCACAGCTACAAGGAACATGTCCCATGGAAAAACAAAAGCGGTTTCCATTCTGACGAAAAGGACACGCTGAGCGTTCACCACATAAGCAACAACGACACCGATCAATGTCTACGAAATGAATTAAAAAGGTAAACGTGAGCGCCAAACACGAAAGGAGTTGATCACAAGAAAGTAACAGTACCCCTATAAATGTGGCAGATATCATCACAATTACATTCTCCCACATAATTGCTCTGATCAGTAGATTCCTCTGCACGCCGATACACCTCAAAATGACAATCTCCTTTTTCATTTCCATGATTTTGACAAATACGCTCAATCCTAAACTCACAACTCCCAGTAACACCGGCAATATCATGACGAACAAGAAAACAATGTTAAACATGTCGTTCGTTTTTTCGACAGCCTCCACTTCGTCCGGTAAGTTCGAAATAGTGGGAAATATTCCGGGCGGAAGACTTTCTGAAAGAACATTTCGTAATGCAGTTATCATTGACGATTTAACGTCAGGTGGGATGTACGTTTCAGGATATTTTAATTTAATATGAATATTTTGAATGGGTAATGTTTCAGTCGATGTGTAAGTATTGTTTGTGAGACTCATATACGTCGCCAGCGAGGCAATTGACATTGTAGGTACAGACGATCTTGGAGGAAATTCGGAGACACCCTTAAACATTGGCGCCGTTTTAAGATAAGCGATAGGGCGGATGGAATGCCGGATGATAGATGTAGAATTGTCCGCATTGGAAGTATTGCTGGGAAGTAGGCGAAACAAAACCTGGGTGGCAAAAGGCTCAGAATTGAGAGATAAGGCACGATCAGAGAGTAACCATGAGCTCGTCAAAACGGTATTTTGATTACTGGAGCGAGAAATGACCTTTGCTAAGTTTGAGCGAATCTCATCCATGGAATCGAAACGTTCATAATCATCGCTATACTCGTCGACTTTCACGGTGTCGTCGTTACCCACAGTCTCGAAAAAATTGGGCGAAACGCCGAAAACGTCATGCGCTAAATGCACAGTTTGGCCCAGATTCGTAACCTCCAACCCTGATCCTTGTGGCAAGATAGTCGATAAAGGATACGTAGAGAAAGCGATTGATTCGACATAAGGCAAGCTATTCGTAAAATTCTGCACTTGAGGGACAGGCAAAGAGGTAGCTTTAGTGCCGGAAAAATGGTTTAATGAAATCGATATATGGGTTGGATTCTTCATTTGGATCCTGCGATACGTTCAGTTAGTGTACACCATCAAAACTACGACGAAGGGAAAACGTACTCTATTTTTTGTCCGTGGAAGTGCGTCCGTACGCTAACGACGAAGATAATAACGAAAGCCAAGCAGACACCATACCCTAAGCTAGTTCTTTTATTTCGTCTTCGGAATTGCTTTAAATTTTTTCCAACTAGTTCTTCCGCTCCTCTGTTTTCAAACCAAAACAGTTTCATGAGTACCCATAACAACGCCGCTTCCAGCAGCCCTTGAAAATTTAAAAAGAGCAAGCATAACCCGAATATAGTTCCGACAAGGACCACCAAAAACAGCAAAAATAATAAGGTAAATCGACCGGTTGCCAGAGAGAACGGGATTAGAAGATATATCCCTAATAGTATCAATGTTAATATTAGCACCCCGGAAAGGAATCCCCAGTCGATTCCGTTAAATAAAGATTTAAGGCTGGACTGTGCTCGTCGGAACTTAACAACTTTGATTTTGAATGTCGGTGCCCTTTGAGCCAGGGAGTCTGTCAAGCTTTGACGAAGTGCTTGACGAGCCGGAAATATCGCGCTAAAGAGGGGAACGAGGAGTCCAAGAATTACCGCAGTGATGAAAGCCGCGGTCGTCAGGAATGGGGGAAGTGCATATGTAGTGGGAGCGAGGTACGGGCGCAGCACAAAGAAGGTGATGTTCGCTGCAATCAATGCAATGATTGTAGATGGAATCGCCAACACAAACGTTTGCATCTGTAAGAATATCAAGTTAGAGAAGTAAAAACGCGATAACATCCAGTGTTCTAAGATACCTACCATCGTTATTTTTATTGCGCCGGACTTGGTATCCCCGACCATTCTGAAAACGCCAATCTCACGTCTCCTTTCCTCCAAATTCGTCGTAATAACACACCAACAAAGCCACGAACACAACCCAACGAGAGCAACAATCACCAAACTCAAAATAAATGTCAAGAATAAGCTGACATATTCGGTGTATTGAAGCTCGGATATAATAGGTAATGTAGACGTCAATGAGGTATATCCAAGTGTGAAGAGAATGGATGATGCCCAAGATCCCACTGCATAAGACGATGTTTCGAAATTATGGGCATAAACTGAAGGTGTCGGAACTCTAAATAGTATTTGGTTGACCATTTCATGTTCAACTCCGATAATTCGGATAGGCGAGGAAGTCGGAGATAAAAAGGGAAATTTTTCACCACGCTCCGACTGACCAACATAATCAAGGCGCGGATTCATCCCTTCCTCATCCAACACACTTCGATACTTTCGGCTGATTGCTTCTGTCATCGCACGTTTAAAGCCGACGAACCGATCGTTTGGCAGATTATTAATTACCGATAACCAAAAATTTGCAAGTTCCATCACAATAAATCGATTTCGATCCTCTTTAAACTTTCGTCCATTAGATTGTATTATTCCCGCCACGCTCAGTTTGATTGGAATGTCATTTAACTTTGGGACTTCCTGAGATGACGATCGCCAATTTGGGTCACTTTGTATGGCACCGAAAAGTTGGTCATATATCGGACGAAATATATCTTGCACGCCTAGTGTCAGATAAACTACCGGAGGGTTACCCGTCGCCAAAGGCCTCAAACTCTCTGCCACTGACTCGTGCACCAAAACTTGCGACGGTGCTAAGGGTTGCTTATAGAAGAATTCCGTTCCGATCGATAAGGTGTCTTCTCGGATACTGTCGATCAAAATTAATGTCACAGTTTTATTATTTGGACATGTTGTATTGAGGCAGGTAGCCGATAACTGACAGTCGGATTGAAGGCTTTGCTCGCAAAACGTTATGCGCGCCCCGGCTTCCACTCTGGCCGTGTTCCTTCTCATCTGCGGATCATTGAGTAAACTTATAGACTTCGTATAGTTTAAAAAAGGTCCATCCCTCGGACCAACGATTAAATCGAATTCGCCGGCTCTTCGTTCCGCATATCTCAGGAAACCCAGAGCCGAATAATGAATGAGTGTCATCATTAACGACACTACATAAACGAGAAGAAAAACAGCAAAAAACGCAATGAAATAGGTTGTTAGATGAGTCTTGACAAATCGAAAGGCGTTTCGAAGATGTAGGTTGAACACTGAAAGTTTTTTGGCTAGTTTAGATCGTCGCTTTGGGATTGGAGGAGTGGCAGTTGGAGAAACTGTCCCAATTGCGTATAGCTCGGTCTGATCGATGGTTTTCTTCTTTCGGTTGAAGAATTGATACCACTTCATAACTTCCTCAATATCTTTGGGCTCTTCTTGATTCTGCGCATCATGGTGCAGTGGTCCGACAAAGTTATGGAAAAATCTCCTATGATTGATGGTGAAATTAGTCAATCGTCCGCATTCGTATTGATGAGGGATGTCAATTCTACCTTCCTCGTCTGTTAATATCCTGATGAAAAGGAAATAACAGAATTAGACCAAATCAATAAAATAGGCGATCGAGAGATTTTATATACCGGAGATTCCGATGCTATTCTTCTTCTATATACCATTGATCATAATTGCCTTTGCAAAGTTAGGGAGTACGGGAACAACAACGGTTGAAGATAGGCATATTGCCGGGCAGAGTGCGCGAAGTTTTTTTTAGGACACATATGACGTCACCTGGGTTCACGACTGGAGCCTATACTATTCCAAGCTTTGCAAATGAAAAGAACCGTAAGGCGGTCGACTTATTAACATAACTCAGAAACACATGACAAATCTACTTCTTTGAGTGATTAACGTATTACAAAATATAGCATCATAACAATTTTAAGTTTCATCTCTGTATTGCTGGCTACCTTATCCAATAACAATCTTCGAGTCACCTTCTACAAAGTTATATTCTGGAATTTCCAGATTCAAAGGAGCAGGACCCTTTCGGATTCTGCCTGAAATATCGTAATGCGAACCGTGGCAGGGACAATACCATCCGCCAAAATCACCAGCTTCTCCTATGGGGACACAACCTAGATGAGTACATACACCCAACATGACTAACCACTCTGGCTTCTTTGCTCGCTCGCTATCTGTTTCTGGATGACGCAGGGCGCTGAGATCAATTTGGTTTGCTTCGTCGATTTCTTCTTGAGTACGATGACGGATAAATATAGGTTTACCACGCCATTTGACGACAACGTTCTTCCCTTCCGGAATGTTGGTAATGTCTACTTCAACCTTTGCTAAAGCAAGAACATCGGCGGAAGCGGATAGATTGGAAAGGAAATCGTGAACGGTGTTTTTAGCAGCAACAGCTCCGAGGAAACCAGTGGTTCCAACCATGAAATAGGTAAAGTTTCTATCATTACCGGGCGAGGATTTTTTCTTGTATGAAGAGAAGTCAGGAATAGCAGTGCTGCTTTGTGTGGAAACTGATGATTCGGAGAAGAGGCGACGTTGCTGGCCGACAGAGACAGGTGCTGGGTATGATGTAAGGTAATTTGATTTGCAAATGATTTTTTTTTTGCCAAAGACAGCGTCATTCATAGGAAAAATTGAATGAAGGTATGTATTGTGGTGGCGATAACGGTACACGGCAATTGAATTGTTAATAATTGAAAATTGTTTACAAAATAAATGAAAAGTGAGCACATGATATCAAACACAAAATTCCACTCCACAAGTCAAGCATTCGGAACACTCATACAATTAAGCAACATCAGATACTGACCTGCGGTGAATTTTGTCGTTTGGGTGGCGGGGAAAGAGGATTTAACTGAAGCAGAAGCTCTTGCGAGGGGACGAGAATAGTTTTGCAGGGAGGAGACTACGGGGGAGGCGGTGAAGGTAGTGCGGGAGAACAAGGCGGAGGAGAGCCTTGAGGAGAGGGAAGCCATTTGAGGGATCTTTCGACGGACGGGGACACAGCGGACGAGGGGGTGTGGATGGAGGATGCGATGAGGATGCAAAAAAAGAGCGAATTCCACTTTTGTCATCGACAACAAATCCACTCCTCTTTGAAAATTTACCCTGGGTCGCGTCACGTGACTGTCGCATGGGCACGTCGGCCCACTGGAAAACAACAACTTCGCAGGAGGGAACGAACGAACGAACGAACGACTGCATCATCTCATCCCAAAATGTTGGCATCGCATACCTCTCCCATGGACGACAACGATCCCTCTCCCCTCCACAGACTCTCCGCAAAGGCAGACGATACACCTTCCGCTGCCTACAAAGTCGCCGATCGTAACTACGCTCAACAGTACGCCAATATCTATTTCAACCGTCTGTTCCAACTCCGCTCCGCTGTGCTGAACAACGCCAAGAAAAAGTGGGGCCAATTGGAAGGTATGTGCAGGTCTATAAAATAATCTGATAGTAAAATCAAAGCATGGTCATTAATTATACGTTGTGCTTCTCACAATCTTCACTCGATTGTCAATCTTGTTCAGTTTCAAAGAAAGCAAAGTACGTCTCAAAAGTTTTAGATATCAAACCGGCGACATTATGCTACGTCGTGGGAACTATTTATGTTGAAATGGCTCTGAAGCCAAACATCCTTGACGAAGTTGCCCAAGAGGTACGGCATTCAACGCGTTTTGCTTGTGACAATGATACGATGCTGAGGAAAAGTTCCTTTTCGTCTAGTATGGTGTTGTAACTCCCCCGCCTCGAGAAAAGTATGTCAGTGATGTTGATCAAGTTATGCTGGAGGATGAATATGGTCGTGTCAAGCTGACCGGGGCGAAACTGAAACAAGAACAAATCGTAACTGGTGTGTATTGACAAAATTGCGGAATGCCCCACCTAATTTCTCATCATTATCCGTTTTTTTAGGGGTCGTGGTCGGAGTCTTGGGATCCGAAAATGCTCTTGGTGAATTCGAAGTGATCGATGTTGTTTATCCAGGTCCCCCTAAACCTTCGCTGTCGACTAGAGATCGTCAATCCAAGGGAGCAGAGGACAAATACGTAGCACTGATATCAGGACTCAATTTTGGTCAAACAACGACGAATTCAATGGCTGTTCAAATGATGACTGATTTTTTGACTGGGGAGTTAGGCTCTGATGAGGTGAATAAGCATTGATCTAATGCTATCTTTGCAATAAATTCTGACAGTTCTTTCCAAATTAAACGCTAGGATCAACACCTTGCATCGAACATCTCGAGAGTCATTATATGTGGAAATTCCATGGCTGATTCGAGTTCCGCCAAGGAGGATGACAAAAAATCGGTTAGTTTGACTCGTTCAATTCCCGAGTGAGCTTGGAGCCCCTCTGACACGTTAAAGTAGCAAGTGCCGGACGCAAGTCCCATACAGCTGTTCGATTCTACTTTGGAGCAGCTTGTTGCGTCGCTTCCTGTCGATGTAATGCCCGGCGATAAAGATCCTGCCAATGCCACATTACCGCAACAACCCATTCATTTTTCCATATTCTCCAAATCCTCCCAGTATTCAACCTTCAAAAGTGTGACAAATCCCTATCAAGTCACTATTGACGATTCCTTGTAAGATCACGCAATCTTTCCTTTCTTTGCTTCCGACCTAACTTGTTTCTCCGTCTCCTAGATTTCTCGGGACTTCCGGACAGACGATCAGCGACGTGTTCAAATACGTTGAAAATCAAGACAGATTACAATTAGCGGAAAAAACATTAATATGGCGCCACCTCGCCCCAACGGCTCCCGATACTTTGTGTAAATATCTTCTTGACATGAAAGTGCTTAAGGTTTAGGCATTAGTTTAATCGTATTACCTCCTCAGGGTGTTATCCGTTCCGTGATCAAGATCCGTTCGTTGTTCAGTCTCGACCAAATGTGTATTTCTTGGGTAATCAACCTGAATACAAGACATCGCTACTCCAAGGTTTATCTCCTCTTTCCTTATTCACCTTCTTCACTTTTGCTTTTCACTCATTCTCATAAACTTTATCCCCGGTGAATATAGATCCCATGGATCCAGAATCTCCTCCGATCCGGGTAATCCTTGTTCCCGATTTTTCTGCCACCGCAACGATAGTGCTTGTCAATTTAAGAGATTTCAGTTGTAAACCACTCACCTTTACTGCTTTTGATGAAAATGAATTAGCCGGGTTGGTCAATGACAGTGCCGATGTAGACATGAGAGAATAATGTTCTTGTATTGTATATACTTCCAGTTTGGACTTTCACAATGTACTATAAACAGTCTCTGGAAATGAAATAAATATTTTATGTATTTTCACAACGATTTATACAATTGTAAACACTAACATCCTAAGCTTACACAGTTGGTAGATTCTACATAGTCACGGATAACTCTATACTATCCTAATCTATTGAGGCATACTAACGCATGCTTTATGTACAGAAATATAACACATACACGACAATAAATTTAGTAATTTTAAATTAATTGTAAAACGACACGACGACAGAGACCAAGCGAATGTACAGTAAGAAGACAATAGTCGAAATAATTAGTTAAATAGAAATAAATGAGTAAGCATGAACAGGGTCGAGACAATAGATATCAATGGATCGGTGGAGGGTAGTTTTTTCGGGTTTTTTTACAAATGAAAAAGAAGAAAAGAAGAATTTCGAGATTCTCTATGCTGTGGTTTGTTCCATCAAGGTAATCAGTTCATCAATCACGCCGTTTCTTTCTAACGGTTCGTCCAGTGCCTTACAGAATATGATTCCAACACGGGATCTTTTGTTCAATTTAGCTTGATGGGATGTGTTTCTCCCTCTAGGATGATCAATGTCACAGTCCGATTCGATTTCAATATTATCAAGAATGAGATCATCAATCAGGATGTGGTCAATAGTTAGTTTTGGTAGACTTGAGGATGGAACGTTGATTAGCGGAGAAGTCTGCAGACAAGATGGTTCGTCTTCATTTGAAGGTACTTGATAATTGCAAATAGGAGAGTTGACGGCAGTTGTGCCAAAATCGGGAACAGAATTTGTGCTGGTATAAGGCTCCAAATGTTCGGCTGACTGCTGGAGAACAAAGTTGAAATTGTTAAATTAGTGGCATGAAATACTACTATTCAGTTTGTGTCAACAAGTACCTCGGGTGATGTTACACCATTTGTAGCTTGTTCACCCGGTTCTTCTGTTTCGTCTTCTGAATCGATAACCCTGCGGCGCTTCGATCTGTTACTCCGGCGAAACAGCTGTACTTCGTCAACTTCGATTTCACTGGACGTCTCACCGAGATTCACAGAGAGTGTGGTATCGTCAGTACCTACAACATTTGTTTCTCTGGCCCCACTGTTGGAGTTGAAACGAGCAAGAGGTATGAAGGACAAGTCACACTCGGCAGACACGTCTGAATCATAATTCTCTGCGGTTCCCGTATTCTCAATGGGAACTTCGGAAGAGGGCATAAAAGGGCGAGCGTAGAGAATGCTCCCATTATTGCTAGAAACGAGGGACATGTCTTCGATTTCATTGATAACATCTTCGGTGACAGTCACGGAAGGGCGCGGGTAGAGGTAGCTGCCTTCATTACTTGACACTAACGACATGCCTTCGTAATCCGCTAAATCGGGAAAAGATTATTAGGCCACACAGAGGTATCTTGTTCTTAACCAAACGTTACATACCAGGTTTATTGTAAAACCCATCCTCGCCAGCTGGATCGCTATCCAAGATCACAGAATCTAAGCGGGATTGCGGTAATACTGAGTTATCGGTTGCCACATTATCCGATTCCACATCTTGCTCAAGGTGATCAAGAGAAATTGAATACAATTTCGGCAAATTAATCACCGCTTGTGATCGATAATCTATTTCGTCGACATCTGTTCTATCTTCTTGAGTCTGGGGTTTCAGAGTTTGTGTACTTTGAAAGAAGTTAGACTTGCTCGCTGATTCGGATTTTGATCCTTGCGTGGGATCCTTCAAGGACAACAATACAGCAGCGGCACTGGATTCTGATGTGGCACTGACGCCGCTCTTTGTGGCTGCAGACGAATACTTTGAGTTAATGTTACTGAAAGTGGACATAGCTTTCACCTTTGTCAGTTTAGACGCCAACCGTTCGCTAGCGCTTTGAGTTGCTCCATCGAGCGGTTGGGCCAGTTTTTTTGGCTCGATCGAATCACGATATACTGATATTTTGCGTGGCTTTGGATGTTTCATTTTATCCTTTGATTGAGGGAGAGTTGCGACTTGATCATATTGATAGATGTCATACATGCTATTGTAATTGAATGAATTTTTCTTGTGTTGGAGCGCTGATTTACGTGTCGTGAGTGGTCGGGAATTGTAATTTTGATTTTGCTGTACTACTGATAATTTCTGCCTTGGTAGCACTGATTTTTCATACTTTGTCATTGACGATGTACTTTTTAAAGTTCCACCAGACATTGAAGTGATTCCACTTTTTGGATTGGCGTTCATGTTTGATCCAATGGTTGCCTTGGCTTCTCTCCTGTGTTGAACACCTTTTCCATGGTCACTGCTCCTTTCAACCTTGTCAAGTATCCGAGATGAATTTGTAGATCGTTTGTTAGGCGGTTGGGACATGGTATTTGGCTTTTCTGTCTTATCCGATAGCACCTTCTTTGTTTTTGTGGCGGTGGCTAAATCGAGTGTGAAATAGTGATCGTGGTAAGTGAACCATCAACGCTTTATTGAATAACAAAGGAGGGCAAGTTGCTATAGAAGAATACATACAGATTTTGGCGAAGGGGATGTCGCTAATGACGCTGTCACCAGGAGAACTGCTCTCATATGCATTTGTGAAGGAGTGGACAACGGACCAATGCTTTGGCTTGGCCTGCCTCCTTTTATATGTGGCCTTCTCTCTCGTTACTTGCGAGGGACCGCTAAATTCGGTGGAGAACATAATCGGGGATAGTAGGGAAATGTAAATGGTGCTGTGATGTGTGGTGGTTTAATGTAACCACCAAGAACATCAGTCATCACGCTGCACAGTTGCAAGTAAACAACCACTGCGAATCATTGATGATCAGCGGGTGGAGAGTTCTCATAGCCTCCCCTTCAACCAACTCATCAAAACTGAAGGAGACCTAAATTTGAACCGGAGGCACAAGAGAATAAATACGACATACATACTCGTTTGATATTGATTCAATTTGTATACATATGGCTAGCTGGACGCAATAGACGATGTATGCGTTATGCAAGGTTCCGAGTTTACCGCGCAACTCGACGTGGCAAAAGTTTGATTGAGTAACAAAGGCTCACTACTGACTCAACTATCCCAGAGTGATGAGTTAATTCTAATACTATTTTGTTCCATGATATTGCAATAAGTTATCCTCTGATAGACAGATCGGACATGGGAATTGTGAGGCCGATGACCACCGACGCACTGCCGTTCAAAACAATGAACATTTTATGTAATAAGGATACCAACAGGCAACATCGTATAGCCACCGTCACACCATTATGAGTTTGTCTGCCTTTGTGTCAACAACTTCATCCACTCATCCTTCATATGTAGTTCATAATCTCATGGTGGATGCGGGAGACGGAAACGAGAGCGCGGAAAGCGAGGACAAGGGAGTCCACGTGACCCGGCGGTTGGACCAAGGGAAAGGGCATTCCTCAGTTCCCACGACTCCGCAAAGTGGAAAACATCCTCTCCGTCTCTGAACCACCAATTCGCATCTCTCCATCCCGATTACATCTTTCCGTATCCCCAGGGCACTGCTCCTCCTGCCGCCCCTCGTCCCGTCCACCCTCTCTGTCTCGCCGTCAATCGTCCGTATCGGCTGCACCGAGAACCCTCCCGTGATCCGTTCATTTATCCTGCCGAACGATCGCTTCCTCCCGCTTTTATCTATACGCTTTCTGAGCCATTAGATCTATCCATACTGAGTGTATAGTATAGAGTAGTGTACTCAGTCCAGAAATGTCAGCAGAGTCCAATCCGTCTGGCTTTATCAGTGCTCAGATGCACAAAACAAAAACCGAACCTTTCTTGCAGCCTATCTCTGTTTCAAACGACGACGAGAATCGTCTGACATCATTTGTTAACCAATTCGACATGTCTGCAGACTTGAACACGAAGGGTTTGATGAAGGATCTCAATACTGGGAAAGGTTTGATGAAATCTGCGGACCCGGAGGTACGTGCTATATGTCCGACTTGCTTCTGGGACTACGATGGAAAGAAGGAAAGATGTCTGCTTTGTGTAAGAAGAAGAGTAGTTCAATGGCAATTAGGTGGTGGCGCAAAGAATCAGTACATTGGTCCGAGATGGAGCATGTTTGCTGGACAAGGGTGAAGACGACCAAATCTTCGCGTCGCGACCTTGTGAATCCATGAAAACCATTTGCTTTGAAGAGATTAGCCATGACTTCAGTATTCCTAATCAATCAAAGCATCAATTAATCCACAATGTCTTTCTTTATCATAGATCGGCCGCGATCAACCTCTTTCGGATCGTTTCAGACGGGAGCAGCGCATATTGTTTGATGATCAAATGAAGTTTTTAGATATCAGACAACCATTAGCGCCAGAGCCATTAGAAAAGCGCGAAGAATTTACAAAGGAGCGACCAAGCAAATCAGTCCCAACTACCCGAGTAGCGAGTGCTGAGAATTCTTCCTCGACCTCCCCGATCCCTCCAGAAGAGGTGGCTCCTAGGCGAAAAGCTGATCTGGCTCAATATAATAGTACTCTCTATCTTCATCAACTACCTTCACGGTCAGATGAGCAAAATAACAGTTTCGGGCAAAGTTCAAAGCTGAATCCATTTTTCTTCGAAGATAAAGAAGGTAACTGGACTTTATGGATGGACTGAATCAAAGTCTAGGCTGTTGACCGTCTTTCGTTTCTTCACAGTTGATGCGTTCTCAAACGCATTCAATTATCTTCAACTGAACTCAGACAACGACCGATTCCCCTCTCTGGTAAGTACCTGCATAAAACTATTCTTGTAATCTGCGCGCACTAACGCTTGCCGCAGCTTTCTTCTACTTCGGCGGCTCTCGATCTTTCTGGACAACAGGGAAGACAGTCGTCGACAATGGATCAGTCTCGCATGTCATCTGATTGGCCTTCTTCAAGCGGGACGAATGGTTTGTTGCAAGGTGCGTCTTTGACCCCATTATTCATTTATAGCAAAACTTATTGATAATTTCTTGCTGCTTCTGATAGGTTCTGGTCTGCACCCTTCTCATGCATTCCAAGGTCACGGACAGTTAAAAAAGTCGGCGTCATTTAATAATGTAATTCCGTCTGCAATGGAGCGTCGTAAGCATGACTCCATGTCGGAACATACACCAAGCTTGCTACCTAAGTATTCGGGCAACTTTTATGGTCAGAACGACTTGTTGAACCAAAATCCCAATCTTTCATCTCACCCGTCTACCCGAGAGCCAACTCGGCACGAGTCGCCGTTCTCAGATTCCGATGCTGGACAGGGTCAACAAACTCCTGGTGGTATTTGTCGCTTCTTTCAAGCGGGCCACTGCTCCAGAGGAGATCGCTGCTCTTACAGCCATGTTGGTCCTACTTCAAGTGGTCGTGGGTTCTTGACACCACTTCAAATGGCGTATCCTGCAGCCATGGCGTCCTTTGCCCCGGCATTTTACGGCCAATATGGTTTCGGGGGAATGATGGCTGGTGCCCCCTTCCCGTTTGGTCATCCGTATGCTGGATTTGCACCCGGAATGCATCAAAATAACTTCATGCGAATGCATTCAGGTTTTGGGATGGGAAAATTCAACAACAAGCGATACGATCATGAAGGTAATGTCAGTTCTCTTGACTGTTGCCGCTGCTCTTGCATAGTAATTTTCCCTCAAATTTTAGCCAACCGATTTGCCGGCGTAGCGATTGAAGATTTGACTGGCCAGATATATTCTTTATGCAAAGATCAACATGGTTGCCGGTATCTTCAAAAGAAGTTAGAAGAACAGAATGAGAACCACATTGCTCTAATATTTAATGAAGTGTTCTCTCACTTTGCCGAGCTCATGACGGGTATTGTATTACTTCCACTCTAATGACTGTGCGACGCCAGTTTTAATATTTGGCGTGTAGATCCGTTCGGCAATTACTTATGCCAAAAGCTTCTGGAACATTGTAACGACGAACAGCGAACTGCTATCGTTGAGAATGTCGCCCCTGAGTTGGTCAACATATCATTGAATATGCATGGCACGAGAGCTGTACAAAAGATGGTAGAATTCTTATCTACCCCCCAACAAATACGCATTGTCGTTGTAGCTCTTAATCCTAATGTAGTAACACTCATTAAGGTTTCCGCGTTCTCTTTTTCTTGCGACTTTTCGGCGTAGATTCTAATGTGATTTTTAGGATCTGAATGGCAACCATGTGATACAGAAGTGTCTGAATCGCCTTCAAGCAGAAGACAACCAGGTATGAACAAAATACTGTTATCGTATCCTACCATGACTCATCTGACCTCAAAATTTTAGTTTGTGTACAACGCCGTCACCCAACACTGTGTTGAAGTTGCAACTCATCGTCACGGTTGCTGCGTTCTCCAGCGATGCATAGATCATGCCTCTGAAAAGCAAAAAGTCCAATTAGTAACCGAAATCACGTTCCATGCACTCACTCTCGTTCAGGTGTGATTTTTAGTATTACTTTTTTGACGATTCGGTTCTTGCTGACAATGTTCTTTAGGATCCCTTCGGTAATTACGTGGTTCAGTACGTGCTGGACCTTGGGGACCGTCGATTCTCGGATGGAATCATTCGTCGATTTATTGGCAATGTTTGCTTACTTTCGGTACAAAAGTTCAGTTCGAATGTGATGGAGAAGGTGAGACCCTCACTCTCACATAAATTTTCCTGTTCTTTCTGACAGTAATCATCCTCGTAGTGTATTCGAGTCGCGGAACCCGAAACGCGTAAATTACTCATAGAAGAATTATTAAACAAAGATAGATTGGATAAATTATTGAGAGATTCTTATGCCAATTACGTAGTACAAACTGGACTTGATTATGCCGATCCAGTTCAAAGAGCAAAGGTTAGTTTTAATTTACTAGTTTATATAGCGAATTCCAGTCAAATTGACCCCCTCACTTAACATTACTTCACAGCTCATTGATTGTATCCGGCCCTTGCTTCCCGCTATCCGCAATACCCCTTATGGCAAACGCCTACAAGGCAAACTGCACCGGGATCAAATATCTTCAAACCTGAATGTCCGCATGGATCAACTTAATATGTTAGGAGTTGGGTATCCCTTTGGTGTCAATGGATTCGGAAATATGAACATGAATCTCAATTTCCCCAGTGGCGGTCTCGTCGGTCTGAACGAATTCAACTATCCTCACCCCTCTTACATGTAAAAGTATCACTGTAAAACGAATCCTGGTTTCGAAGATGCCGGAAACATCAATCACTTCGTACTTCTGCTTTGTGACAAATTTTTACCCTTTTATTCTTCACTTGTAAAGTTGTTAGCCTCCAAATATCTGTACATCACCTTACGGCTCCTTCGTTCAAATAGAGATTTACAACCGAAATCGAAAATGAAAGATTGGTGAAGAGGGATTCCGAAACTCGATGTATTTATTAGATTAGTGTCAAATATGTAAAACTTATTGTTTCCTTTTGGCAGTTAATGTTTCTCCCTTTCTTTTGTATTTACCTTCGGCTCTCCGCCTTGTCTATTGGTCGATTTCTTACGTTTGTATTATTTTGCAATTCTTCCATTACAATTTGCTGTGTATTTATGCGTTGTCCCTTTAACTCTTACCATACTGATATATGCCTCTGGCGTTTGGTTTACTATTGTTGTTTACTGTTTCCTTATGAATCCTGGATTGTTTCTTGTGAATTACGTTTTTTTGGCGAAATAGCAAGATTCAAGCGGGGGATGATACTTGGGACGTGCTCTTCCCTGTTCGTTACCGCGGCTTTGGGGGAATGAGCTATTCTGTTTCTGATTTTATTTTAAAGCTTTGTCTCATTACTGTTCATTAAATATTGAGTGTTGTTTTATATTATTACTGATGTTACCTAAAGGTTTTCTCTGGGATTAACATTAAATTTTGTGTTGTCATTTGAGTGTAAGAATGAAGGTTTTATTTTTGTATATGTTTGGATGTATGACGGAAATTATTAAGTAATTGCGAAGACGATACCGATATCACGGTGGAAATATTATTTGTATGACTGGATTGTTGTTTTGATAGATAAAATTGATTCTGTGCTCATGACGCGAACCTCAAGATGGGCAATATGCTCAAAAACTCCAAAACTCATTCATTATACATCGCAACTTACACTCACTTGTCTCTATTACATCACGAGATACATGGTTTACATTTCTGAAATAAAATACACAGACCAAATCACATAAGTAGTCTACTCTTTCTTGACAACTTTGACTCTCTTTGGTTTCACCACCAAAGTAAATACGTACAACACGGCAACAGCGATATGACCAGACCAGTACAACGAGTTCATGGTCGCAATGATATTACTAGCCGTGAGCAAATCGAATCCCAAAGCAGCGTAATACAACCCGCAACTCATCATGATGTAACAAATGGTGCTGTGTAAATATCTACCGACTTTGTTTCCGTTCGGTTCGTAGAATGATTGAGTGTACGGTTTCACGAGGACGGCAAGAGCACGTTCAGTTTCCATGTCAATGAATTCGAGAGAGAATGCGAATGCGTAACCCGGGTGAAATCCGTGCCAAATGGAAAGGAAACCAAGAGTTCCGAGGGCGGATAAGTTTTTGTTACCGAGGAAACGAAGACGTTTGAATAAGTAGAGTTTGGCCCAGTGGTTGGTGTTGACGTTGAAGTTGGCTATAGAGAAAATAGAACAATTAGTTTAATACAAGGTAAGTTGGAGTATATGTAGTAAGGAACGTCGGTATGTGAAAATCCAAACTTACCAATAATTTGTCCGAGTGCTGTTGCAGTTTCGTACTTCCAGATGTTGATATTCAAGAGACCAGACCAGTCTGGTTCACCTCGGGAATCGAGACCGTTGAAGCCAATACACGCCAGTTGACAAGATCCTTCAGTGAGTTTCCAAACACCGAGATACTAAAAGGCGAAAACAACACAATTTCTGTTATTATCTGTTTCGCGGCTTCTTCTGACTGAGAAGAATATTACCTTGGTCAATGCAGTTTTTCCAGTCCACCAAGCGATAAAGAATCTCTTCCATACAGGCAGAGAAGCGAAATCAGAAGTGACGACATAAGACGATGGGAATAAGACTTGAAGAACTTGAGTGATTCCAAGATAGAATACACCGATCAGGAATGTGCGGGTGGCAGCGGATGTAGAAGTATTTTTGATTTGCTCCAATGACTTTTTGCCGCCAACTTTAAATTGCTCGAGTGTGATGTATTTTTTGTAGAGCGAAAACGAGAATTGGGGACCAACGAGGAAAGAGCCGTAGAAATAGGCATAGCCCAAAGTTTCGAGAAGGGAGGGAAGTTTAGGAAGCGACAAGTCCCCGGCCCAAGCTAAGGGAATCTTGTTGTCCGAGTCGGCGGCCGGTTTTGACTGGGCGCTTTTGGCCTTATCATCAGCCAAGATCTTATCCTTTAATTCCTTGATATCAGTAGCGCTGTCCTTTAGTTTTTCTTTCAGCTTTTCGGCGGCCTTCAATGTTTTCCCACCATCTTTGAAGTCGAATCCGTATCCGATCAGACGAAGACACAAGACACTTTGGGGCGTGGTCCAATTGAGGTCATATTCGTCAGATGCATGAAAATAGTAAGCGGTAAGCAAGTATCCACAGTTGAAGACGAAGGAAAGGGCACAGGCAAATGATCTTTGTTTTGAGAAGAGGGCGCAAATAAGCCAGGTGCCGACGACGGTGATGAGGGAGTGGATAATTTCACGGCCGCAAAACAAATAAGCGACGGCAAGGCCAGTGACAGTGTTGTATAGATTTCTGAGGGTAACTTCTGGAATAGGAGAGGAAGGGAGCGGTTTGAGGAGGACGGAGCGGGAGAAGAGGGCGATGGGGTATCCGGCCAGAAGGCCGATGAGGAGGCGGAGGGATGGCTCTGGGATGCCTGTGGCCGAGCTGAGCTGATCGATCATGGGGAGAGAGGATAACCGACCTTTGATGAGAGATGGAGTTGATGTAGTTGTAGTTGTGGATGAGATGGAGCGAGTTCCCTTTTTCTCTTTCCACTTTTTCGCTTTCCCAGAAACAGGTGACTGGCGCCCGTCGCACAACAGCGACAAAATGGGCTTGTCGAGTATATAAGCTGCGAGTGATGTGTGAATTCTCCAGTGCAAGTGATTTGGCCCAACATTCTTGCTTATTGCTGTTATCTCTGCTACTGTCTCGGTGTACATGTGTAATAGCATCCGAGCAGTACAGTATTGCCTGTAAAAGTGCGATCATGTAGTGAATGTTCACAGATCAATTTCATTCCTTCCCTCATCGTGTGTTGCTGATCCAAGAATCTGCTCTCCTTATCTCCTCTCCTCCTCTCTTCATCAATACTGTCTCTTATCGCTGTCTTGAGCATACACTTCTTGCCTCAGTATCTTCTCCATTCTGATCTACTCTCAAGCATCCATAGCTGATTAACCAATATGGTGGCTGAAGATTCACTGGATTCCTTCAAGATTGACTCGCTTAACCCAAACCCAAACCTCAAAGATGCCGTCTTCTTGTTGGATAAAGTAAAATCCATTATTCTTCCTATAGACCACACTCTGGTGGAATACGAATCCCTCAAATCTCAGGTGGCGTCGCTCAATGAAACACTCTCGCACACAACGGAGAACTTGGCCAAGGCTGTGTCCGACTTGGAATCCGCCACACTCCAAATGAATAGCATGGAAAATCAACATGCAACACTAGTAAATGAGCTCGAAATGAAGCTGTCCCAAAGTCAAACTGCTTTGACCGAATACAATGCGACAAAGAATAAAGTTGTGGCGTCACTTCAGCAATCAAAGGAGGAGGTCCAATCCTTGCGTCGCATTATCGAAAAACAAAACTTGGAGATATCTGCCAAGAATGTCGTTATCATTCATCAAGATGCCGATCTCGCAGCTCTGCAATCATCAAATTTATCCCTCCTCACAATGCTCAAATCGCAGGAAGCTACTGGTCATGATTTAGAACGCGTCCTTTCCAACAAGGAAACGGAAATCCAAAGGATCAATAAGGAAAAAGAAGAAGCTTTGATGGCCAATGCTAGCATTAATGGAGAATTGGAAGCTGTGAAGGGGAAGATAAACGCTCTACAATCGGATCATGAGCTTACAAAAGTGTAGGTATACCCATTCATCTCATTTTTCAACCTATGCAGGCATTAACAATTGAACACAATATTTATTTAGCGCGCTCGGCGAAAAAATCAATGAAGTCGAACAGGTTCAGAAAACTAACAGTATCCTTCAAGTTGAGAATGAAGATAAAGTCCAATTGATCACAGAATTGGAAGCACAAATTGACACTCTCCAATCCGAAGTAAAGCGAAGTCAAACGACTGCCCTGGACTACGAAGCCAAGATTGCCGAACTGAATCACCGATATGCTCAAATTCAAGCCAGATGCGACCTCTTGGAAAAAAATTGCCGCGGCAAAATGGAGCAGATTGAAGATCTCTCCAATTTGCTGGACGAATCCAATGCCGAGCGACACGACATAGAACGCACTTATCAAAACCTCAAAGAAGAAATGCAACAGTTGAACACAACTACGGCTGAAAAGATCCAAGATATGAGCTGTCAAATCGATTCAAGAGACACCAAAATTCAAGAAATAAGTGAGAATCTTGATGCGTGTTTGGCGGCACAGATGGAGTACCAACACGAAATATCTGTCTTGCAAGAAATTACGGATCGGTTGAAGAAAGAGAATGCCGATTTAGTTTTAGAAAAGAGCAGAAATCTCTCAGACTATGAATCGGTCGTTGCAACTCTCGAACCGCTTAAGCTTCAACTCACCGAACTCCAGCACTACGTATCAGAGCTTGAAATGCAGAAAATACAGCAGACTGACCAAATTAATGCCTTATCGTCAGAGCTAAGTGGTGTTTCTGCTGAGAATACGTCATTGAAGTCTAACTATGAAGCCTGTCTTGGAACGAACAAAGAGTTGCGGCGTTCGCTTGAGAATGCTAAGTCTTCTAATATGGAATGTGAAAGGAAGCTGGCTGAGGCCAATGCTACCATCAGCGATCTGGACGCTGCTTTATGCCAAACTAAACTTATGACCAACATCCTGGAGAAGCAAATAACCGATTCGGACAACATGGCAAAATCGCTAAAACAGCTGGGAATTGAAGCCAAGAATCGTCAAGTTCGGGAGTTGTCTGAAAAATTGTCGTTGATAGAAGGTCGATATTCAGTGAAAGGAGAGGAGTTACGTAAGTATAAGCAAATGCTTAAAAGATTCGCCAACCAACGCGATGCTTTATTGCTGGTTCTCCAATACATGGATCGTCAGTGTAGTCAATGTAGTATGTCACTAAGAGCCTTAAGCAATGAGTTCGAAAATGCCAAGTCTTCACTGCTTGCAAAAGACGATGCCTTGGCAAGTGTACAAAGAATGAATGATGACTTACAAAAGGAACTCGACGATATTCGGGAAATCAATATGAATCTACTAGATGAAATGAAAGATGTTGAACAAAAGTTTAAAATGAGCGAAGCACTGTTAAAAGACGATGCGGATGCGATAAAAGTTGAGATGGAGTCTTTAAAATCATCAAATATCAGACTTAACGAGGAGAATCAAAAATCGCTTCAAAAAGTCAGATTGCTAACGTCCGAGCTTGAAGAGCTTCAAAGCATGAACATTTCTCTCTCTCGGGAACGAGCAGCTTTCGAAACTGAAGTCGCGGATCTTAAGACATACCTCGAATCTGAGACGGATCGGTTAAAATCCGTCAATTCCAATCTTATCGATCGAAAGGAGCTCGTCGAGGAAAAACTTGAAAGCTTGAAAGAGGAGAATGAGAGGTTAAAGGATGAGGTTGAAAAACTCCAAGAAGAGATTGCGCTCACTGAAACGACTGTCGAATCTGTACGCGCAGAATTGAATTTGACAACTGAATCTCTGCGGTCGTCGCAGGCTGAATCCTCGAAATTAAAATCAACTCTCACGAAACGAACCGCCGAATTACAAGGACAGCTCAATGATCTCAATCAAGCAGTCGCCAACAAAGAGCAAACGATCAAGGATCTTCGGGCGCAATTGAAGGCTTCTGATTCAATTAAACCTAACTTCTCTCCAGGTCACTGTACAGCTTTAAAAAGAAAGTTGAGTGCGAGAAACAAAAATCTTGGTCGGGACGTGCAGTCTGAAATTGTTCCCCTTAAAATTCGCAGAACAGAATCAGGTAAGAGTTCATCATTTTGATCAACTAGAGTCCAGACCGGAAGTCAATTGTAGTAATAATTAAACACTTAGCCTACGTCAGTAAATCATCATCGTCAGCAGCTAATCTTCAGAAACGAGTATGACATGACTTCTTCTTTTCAATAATGCTCGCAGAGGAAGATCTTAATTGATCTCTTTTACATAGACTTGCTCTGTACCTCATTCGAAATCATCGGCGGATAGAAAGCAAGAAGCTAGAGGTTTTTTTCTCCCCTTTTTGTAGCTTTCGGCTGGAGCAACTGACATCCTTTGCGCCCTTGCCAGTTGTGGTGACGTTTTCCGGATTCAGGGAAGTGGCTCCAGTGTACAACTGGGAGCTTCGTGATGTAAGTTGTCTCTATTCTGCCTGCGAACGATTACATGTACTACTTTATCTTTGCCAGCTGATTTCCTGTTCGTATGTGTGACAACTCTAGAGTCTCGCCGAGGCAATCCTAAAACTGGGCGGAAGTGTAAAGCTCGAAAATGACGAATTCGATATCGAGATTACTGTAAGCTGATTTTCCGAATCTAATACCGTCTTAATCGTTACATCTAAGATTAAACGAACCGACAGCACGTCATAACACCCCCTAATTCTCGAACACTCAAGACTCTTGGTATTTTGAGTTTCCTTTAACTTTAAGTTTAGCGTTTTTAGCTCACCTTTTATCTTAATAGCTGCCGCCCTCACCCACCGCTGGCTTATCTTGGATTACAGTTGGATCACCGAGTCCGCGAAATGTGGAAAATTCATATCGCCGGAAACTTATGGTGTTCAATACAAGTCTTCACCGTTTAAAGGTCAGTTTAAAAACGCTCTGACTTTCGTGTTCTCGTGGTTTAATTTTTCGGATCGCGCATGGGAATCAATCTTTAACTGTTTAGATAAACCTGTGTATATCACTCAATCGTTTCTGGATGAAAATAAAGGCGATCGGCAATTCAGAATTGATAATGCCAATTCTTTGATCGTGACAGTAAGATTTCGTTTCTAGTTCAAAGTATTTTACGACAAATACAAGCGTTGACAACATATGCGGATTCTTTCTTGCGTTTACGAAAATTCCGGATGAACGTGTCCAGTTCGGGTCAGGCAACCTCACAAATTCGTTGGAAGACGCCAGTTGGGTGTTGAGAGCGACCTCGGATAAAACGTACAGTATTTACGTCTTTCGTCAAGTAGGAAGGAGTATTATCTAATTTTTGCTCTTCGGCTTTCATTGTTCCGAAATCTGTTATCTGTCTGGACGTTTGGATTCTCCAGAGTTTACCCTGTCCCATCGTTAGATTGGTTGGCGTTTGTCAAAGTGATCTTGCCGGATTCGAAAAGTAAGGTAAAGAAATGAACTAATTGGGTGATTTACGTTCTATTGTTCTGTTTATTTGGTGGATCGTTGTAAAATTCATAAGTTACAGAATTTAGAAATCTCTAGTTGTAGACGATTTCTTTATCATACATTCGTCAGTAGTACATAATACATTTCTGTGATGATCTTACTACAAATATAATTTAAGTAGTCTAACGAAATGTCCTGAACAAATAAAATAATTCGACAATTCTATCCTCGAATACTTTGACTATTGTACAGAAATAACCACATGCCAGTCTTGCCCGGCTCATTTTTGACGTGCGATCCCGTCACGGGCTCCCAGTCTGGAATGGAATAATTGATTGTCACCACTCTATTTTTAGGACAATTCTGCAACCACGCTGTGAGTTGAGGTTTCAGTTTATCTAGACCTTGAGGAAGAAGGTACAGTATCGAGACAGAGCAGTTAAGGGAGATCAGATCGACAGTGAACATATCTTGATTTAACCAGGACTGTTTGGATTGGTATTCGGATTTGGATGATTGAGTGATGCAGTGGTTGAACAGGTAAGGATCTGTTGTTCGGGATCGACGTCGTTAGACAAGTGGAAATTAGACGATGAAGGATAAATCAGTTGCCAGGAAATTCAACACCAATAAACAAAACTCAAAAATAAAAATACGTACCAAGTTCGACGCCGATAGTTTGTTTCGGAGCGACATCCCGAAGGAGAGCAGCAAATAGTATTCTTCCGTCTCCGCAACCCAAATCAATGAGGACGTCCTCAGCAGAGACTGTAGCGAAATCAAGAGCAGCTTGAACAATGTGATTTGAGCAAGGCACGTAGGGAGCAATGTATTCGGTGTCGCTTAGGGGACGGGAGTTGACTAGAAGGGACAAAGTTAATCAACGGGGATGGGATGAGAAATGGATGAGGGATGGAGAGAGGGGAAACCTATTGTGAAGGGAATTGGGTTGGGTTTGTCTGGGATGTCGTTTGGCAGGGCATCGGAGGATTGAAAGGGAAGTCCGTCCATCTGCTGGATTGCCTTTGAACGAATAGACTACACTGTAGAGGAAGAGGAAGGAATTCAATCTTGAAGGGTGGCAACCTGGCAACCTGGCAACCTGGCAACCTGGCAAGATGGCATGATGGCAAGAGAGAATGTAGGCCAAGCCGGCAGCATCCAAGAGTTGCCATATTGCCAGTTGCCAGTTGCCAGTTGCCAGTTGCCAGATTGCCGGAGGAGGACGCACAGGGAAAAAGTAAACAAACACTTCCATCGCCACTCCGTTCCACTCCCCATCCTCACTCTCACCCACACCCTCTCTTTCATCAAGACTCCCTTCCCTCCCCTCTCTCTGGCTTTTCTTTTGTTCAAAAATGGCAGCATCCGTCTGTCATGTCCTCTAGTTCCTCCATCTCAAACAGAAGTATCGCCAGGCACCATCTATTCCATCTCATCAACTCTATCAACACCTCTAATTACACCGCCACTGCGTCCGAGCTATCTAACGTACTACCTCTCGCTTCTTCACATCTGATCTTAGTGTTCATTTTCTGATTATCTCACCAACACCTCCCCTTACCGTTCTTTTTCTCGTAGCTCGTCGACTCGTATAATCTCCGTCCACTCTTTCATCACATCCTCCTCTTTTATCACTTCACTGATTCAGCCCATTCCAATCCGTTGATTCCTCGCATCCTCTCATCCGAAGCAAAATATTTCCTATCATTCTCAGATCACAAGGCCCCAGTCGAGTCATTTGCCAGTTCAATAGAAAAAACATTTCAAAATCGATCGACTTTTCAATTTGAGCCTATCGATTTATTCGAATTTTGTCAACAAATTGATCTTGACCTTCGAGAACGTTTTATTTTAGCGGTTTCTCTTTGCTCTTCTAGCTCAAGAGATCTTCAATCACAAGGTAGGTTTTAGCCGCCGAATAGGCCCTCTTCAACACCGGCTCAAGGATGGCTATGGACTAACACACGTGGTTACGGTAGCTTCTGCGCTCGTTGAATCAGACACCGCATCTTTCATCCGTGATATCAACCAGTCATCATTTGTACCTACTGCATTGTTGATTGACTATCTCTATCATCATCTCTATTCCTCTAACGTTATTCCAAAGCCTTATCAATCGTCTTTTGAACAAACTTTAGACAGACTCTTGTGCCCCGATTCAAAGAATATGGCGACTAAAATTGAGAGGTATATATAATTTGTATATCATATTTAGCTGCATCACCTCATCCGTCATATCTTAACCTTCCGCACTTGCAGTATTGCTGATCTCGTTCGAGATATCGGTTACAATGTATTCTCCAATGCGACTGTGTTTCATAAAATCTTGGCGCAGGCCGGAGTATCATCATCCAACTCCTCTTCCTTAAAGGAAGAAATGTTGTCCCGTTTGATCGGTATGATGGTAAAAACGCACAGTTCTTTGCCTGATGGGATATCAAATGGAAAAGTTGGACAACCTTGGGCACAAATTGTCGAAAGCAACAAAACCGCTCCAAAGAATTCATGGGATATTGATGTTTTCATTAGTGTCGTTATGGAAATAGTCCCAAACACAAATTGGGTCAATGTTATGAAGAATTTGGATTACAGTACATTTGAAGTCACTGATTTGCGTGGGTTTGAGTTGCTGGTGAATGCCTATCGAAAAGGCAGCAAGGTATGGGCTGGTATTCTGCCATACAGTATGCGTCTCGTTCTCACATCCATGCTTGTGGCTTCTTTAGAGCAAGAAATTTCCGATCCAAATTCTGTTTGGTCGCTGGAAGAATCCTAAAGCGCAATATTCGCTTCTGAATCAGGCGATATCTAGTCCGCCAGATACATTCAACTTTGCAGATTACACTATTGCGGAAACCAGAAAGATTGTAAATCCGGACGAACTGGCTGGCGTTATCACTGGGTCCGTAAAGTCTCCGATCAATGCCACTCCGAATCAAGCATTGAATTCTTTAGATGTTCTGGATACCATTTGTAAACTTCTCGAGTCTTCTGAGTGTTATGACGAATGTCGTCAGTTTTTGGAGACTGCTGCTCTTGGAGCACCTGAACTTACCTTACTCGGCTTGGTTCAATTACCGGTGAGTTGTTATCATCCACCAGATTTCCCTCCGACCACCTTTCATACCCCAGTATTAACATTTTACTTCTGTGTTCAGCTTCCATGGACAAGTCTCCAGAAATCTATCATTTCTCGCTTGACGATATTGTTCCTTGAAGGGCATGCCAACTCAAACTTTGTGCTCAGTCGCCTTTGGACTTTTAATAGCAATGTTTTGGTATCTTGTATGGTTGAAATGCATCAGGACCCGGGTTCCTTAAGTCGTATACTAGATGTTGCACAAGAGTTGAAGGTTCTTCTGATGTTATGTTACATTTAAGTTGAAATTTTGCTTAAACTGCTCTTCTCTCAGGCACTCGGCACCGTCCTTAAATCAACTCCATTCCCGTTCGCTCTCGATTTAGCTTCATTAGCTTCACGACGAGAGTTTTTAAATCTTGAGAAGTGGCTCCAAGACATGATTAGAGACCATGGGGAAATCTTTATTAAGGCATGTTTGGAGTTCATGGGAATCAAATTGATGGCCCAATCTCATAATGCGGCGCCAGTTGTTCCTTTGGCAATAGAAGTTATTGCTATTTTCCTGAAAACTTTACAGGCTCACACAAAGTTAGTGTAATTCTTTGTTGTCGCTGGCATCTATGTACAGCAATTAACATCAAACTTTTACATCCTAGCACCGTCTCTCCTGACACTGCAGAATTGTTGAAGGAAGTGTCAGATAGGTGTTTACAAGTGTACCCAAGGCTCATGAATGTGTGGCCGACAGCCGGTGTTGCGCATGATATGCCAAATTCGAGTGAAGTTCAATTCTCGGAAGATGTTGAACATGAAGTCAATTTGTATTATGAAAAGTTATACAAGGGAGATTTGATGGTCAAAGATATTATCGAATTACTCGCCCGATTTAAAGTCTCGAACGAAACTCGGCAGCAAGACGTGTACGCTTGCATGATTCACAATTTGTTCGACGAGTACAAATTTTTCCCAAAGTACCCGGACAAAGAGTTGGCTATCACAGCAGCTTTATTCGGCGCTTTGATTCAACATGATTTGCTATCCTATGTTCCGCTGGGTTTAGCACTGCGCTACATTCTTGACGCCCTTCGTCAGTCGCCTACTTCAAAAATGTTCAAATTCGGTCTTCGTGCATTGTCTCAATTTGTGTCTCGTCTTGCCGAATGGCCGCAGTACTGCAATCATCTGCTTCAAGTACCTGCTCTCCTTCAAGCTGCCCCCGAGATCATCGACATCCTACAACAAAAGCTTCTCCTTGCTTCCAAGCAGGAGACCTCTAGCGACGACGTCTCATTCGAAAATCCGCCAGAACTTCCGACGAGCGTCTTCGTGTTTAAGGCTATCACTCCTGATCCTTCATTAATTACTCCAGAGTCTGGCTCGATTGAATATGAATCTCCTGCAGAGAGTGTTCAAGACAAGCTCCTTTTCATCATTAACAATCTCTCGCAATCAAATATGGTGGCAAAACTCAAAGAGATGAAACCTTTGCTGCAAGAAACTTACTACCGCTGGTTTAGCAACTATCTGGTCACAAAACGAGCGAGTATTGAACCGAACTTTCAGACCTTGTATCTGGACATGCTGGATAGTTTGGAAAGCAAATCGCTAGATAAGCATGTGCTGTATGAGACTCTATTTAATATCAAAATTTTATTGGATTCGGAAAAGACCATTGAAAGCTCACAAGAAAGAAGTCATCTGAAAAATTTGGGCAGTTGGTTGGGTGGAATGACTTTGGCTAGGAACAAACCCATCAAGCACAAGCATTTGTCAGTTAAGGTTAGTATTAAATCATGTCAAGGGTGATATTCTTTTCGCAAATTTCGTCTAATTCCGTTCTCGTAGGATCTCTTGCTCGAAGGCTATGATTCACAACGTCTAGTTGTTGTTATTCCGTTTGTGTGCAAAGTCCTTGAACAGTGCAAATTGTCAAAAATCTTCAAACCACCGAATCCTTGGGTCATGTCATCTATAAAACTATTGGTTGAATTGTATCAGTTTGCTGAGCTTAAATTGAACCTTAAGTTCGAAATTGAAGTGCTGTGCAAGAATATTAATGTGGAACTTTCAAGTAAGTCACCGTCCAATCATTTTTCGTGCTTTAGGAATCACTCGTATTAATTTTAACTTATAGCAATCGAGCCGACCAATATTCTCAAAAACCGACCGTCCAAGGAAGAACCGGAAGCAGCATTAACTGGCGAATTGGACCGACTCACTCTGAAGGATGGTCCTCGCAAACTTGGTGGTGTTGCGCAAGGAGATCAAGTCACCCCTCAAGGATTGCCATTGAATCAGGCAATGCCCACGCAAGACTTGTCGGGTGTTACATTCGCCAACTTAGCATCCTATATAGTATTTAGTCCGCAAGTAACCATTTTCACGCAACAACCGGCTTTGAAGCGCTTAGTTCATATTGCTATTAGTCGAGCCATTCAAGAAATCATTGGCCCTGTTGTTGAAAGGTCCGTCACGATTGCTGCCATCTCAACGAGAGAGTTGATTGTAAAGGATTTTGCGTTGGAGTCGGATGAAACAAAGATGAGAAAGGCTGCGCATTTGATGGCCCAAAATCTCGCTGGTTTGTATACTTCCTAGGCTAATGTAATGATGTCAGTTACAAAGTACTCACAGCTGTTTAACAGGCTCATTGGCTTTGGTGACCTGTAAGGAACCATTGAAAATCAGCATGGTGACACATCTTCGAACACTCTTATTGCAGAATGGTTTATCCGAGCAGAATCTTCCTGAACAGCAAATCCTTCAAGTTATAGCCGACAATTTGGATCTCGCTTGTTCAATCATTGAAAAAGCCGCCATGGAGAAGGCCATACCGGAAGTCGAGGAGGGACTTGTCGCGCCGTTAATGAATAGAAAGAAAGCTAGGGAGCGAGGAACGCCGTATTACGACGTTAGCGTTTTCAACTCGTCCCGCTATGCTTCCGCCTTGCCCGAATTCTTAAGGCTCAAACCATCCGGGCTTGCACCTCCGCAACTCCGTGTGTACGAAGATTTCAGTCGAACGAGGCAGTATCCTGGTGTTGCGGACGGGGAGCCAGCTCGCCCGCCAGCTGTTGCTCAATCTCATGCCGACGTTGCTTCACAGCTTGCGTTCAATGCTACACCGACCGCCGCAGCTACTGTCCCTCAATTTGAAGAAAATCAGTCACTTTTAACCGCCCAACAAGCATTCGAAAAATTCACTCAATTCATAGCCGATCTTGACAAACTCGTTTCTTCGAGCCCTACGGTATCATTAGTGTCTCTACCCGCAAATCATGAAGTCCGGTATCTTTTAAGAGAGATACCCCAGCTATTGTCGCAATCCATGAATCGGGATGACCTGGCTTTATTGTTCGCTCAAAAAGTTGTGCAATGTTTATACAAAAATGATTCCCATTTATCGAGAGAAGTTTATGTCGTTCTTTTGAGAGATTTATGCGAGTTATCCAAGAAGGCGGCCAAGGAAGTTTTGGCTTGGTTGTTGTATGCTGATGATGAGGTACTTGACCATGCTTTCGTTATCCTCGTTCGTATTTTTTCCTTACATTTTATTTGTAGCGTAAATACAACGTTGATGTAGCTTATGCGATCCTTCGTGCCGGCTTACTCAGTGCGGCCGAGCAAGATATACAACTTGGAAAAATGATGGAAAGCGGCCGTACGTCTGTGATCGACTATACAGTCAAACTTATTCGAAAATGCGTTCTGGAGGAACCACCTTTGGCTACCGCCTCGGAGTTCTTGAACTCTATTGATATACTTGGACGCATTGCGCAAAGAGTTAATGCTCCTGGGAGGTGAGATGTCTTTATTGCTGCCTCTTTGGTGAAGTCACTTTTGTTAACTTTATTTGACTTATATTTAGCGTAAATGAGCTGTTAGAAGATTTACGTAAGAAAAACGCTGTTCCTGCTCCAGAACCAAAGGATGTTGAATCTGCTCTTCGAGATCAACTTTCGTTCGCTTTTGCAGAGTGGATCAGAATATACCAACTACCGACGTCCACAGAAAAGGTGCAAACCGCCTTTCTTCAGCAGGTACCTGCAGATATTTTTTGACTTTGTCGCTTCTGTTTCGAATCAACTAATCCTGTATTATAGCTTCAGCAAAGTGGCCTCATAAAGTCTGAAGACGCGATGTGTCTTTTCTTCAGAGTTGCAACTGAGCTCAGTACCGATAGCTATCTCAAATTGAAGAATGCACCGGGTGCTACTCATCTCACCGTTTACCAACCTATCGACGCTCTTGCGAAACTCATTGTTCTACTCACCAAATTATTTAACGAGACACCCACTGCCCGATTGACTTATTTCAATAAAATCGTTTCTATCATCGTCTTGGTTTTGGTTCACAATCACGAAGTAAAGAAATCTCAGTTTAATCAGAAGCCGTTCTTCCGATTGTTCTCGAGCCTGCTGAGTGAATTGAACGCAAATGAGCATTCATTCCGATCGATCCATTTCCAAATGTTGACCGCGCTCAGGTTTGTAACTTCCTAAGAATTTATTACTGCCTTCATCTTTTAACACTCCTTCGATTTTCTAGCAACACTTTCCATACGCTGCAGCCGTATCTCGTTCCTGGATTCACGTTCGGTTGGTTGTCCCTTGTGTCGCATCGCCAGTTTATGCCGAAACTGTTGCTGGCGGACAACCAGAAGGTATGTATTATTGTATTTTCAATTAGCGAATGTAGCTAACCATGGTTGTATTGGTGTTACAGGGTTGGCCGTTATTCCAGAGGTTGCTGTTGGATCTATTCAAGTTTTTGATACCCTTCTTACGAAAAGCTGAGTTGAAAGACGCCAGTCGATTATTGTATAAAGGAACTCTTCGATTGCTCTTAGTCCTCCTTCACGATTTCCCGGAATTTTTATGTGACTATCATTTTAGCTTTTGTGATGTGATCCCGTCGTCATGCGTACAACTACGAAATCTCATATTATCGGCGTTTCCGCGCAATATGAGATTGCCCGATCCGTTTACGCCAAACCTGAAAGTTGACATGCTGCCGGAAATCGCTCATCCGCCTAAAGTTCTATCCGATTATGTGGCTGCTTTATCTGCCAACAATTTTAAAAACGATTTGGATAATTACCTGAAGAATCGGTCGCCAGTATCGTTTCTATTCGATCTAAGGCAACGACTGCTATTATCTGAGGGGCAATCAGATGATGTTACCGGATCGAAGTATGATGTTCCTCTCATCAATTCCCTTGTGTTGTATCTCGGAACACAGGCTGTTTCCCAGTTGCAGAATAAAGTGAATCAAGGATCGTCTCCCATTGCACACAGCATCTACATGGATATATTCCAGCAGCTGCTCGTGGATCTGGACACAGAAGGTTGCTTAATTTTCCATCTTAATGTTCTCCTTTCTCGACGTGTAGCTAACTTTGCTGTAATCAGGGCGTTACTTGTTCTTGAGCGCAATCGTTAATCAGCTTCGCTATCCTAACAGTCACACACACTATTTCAGTTGTGTGCTTCTTTATTTGTTCGCAGAAGCACGTAAAGCCGCAATACAGGAACAGATCACCAGGTTTGTGTAACATTGCATTTCGGGATGATTTTTTGCCCTGATGTTTAACCCAAATTCTTTTGTGCTTAGGGTATTGTTGGAGCGCCTGATAGTGAATAGACCGCATCCATGGGGTCTCCTCATAACATTTATAGAATTGATCAAGAATCCCCGTTATAAGTTCTGGGAGCATGGCTTCACTCGATGTGCGTCGGACATTGAAAGGTTGTTTGAAAGCGTAGCAAGAAGCATTAACCAATCGTAAGAGAAAAAGTGTATAAATGTATTAGAGAAAGGGTTGAATTGTGTTTAATTGCGCACTGTGATCTGCTCTGGTGCAGCAGAAGAATGTCACTTTCGTTTTTTTTTGTACTTGTATTGTAACATTTGTATCCTGATTATTAATTAAAATGCGAAATTGTTTGCCTCGTATTCATACAGAAAGACTCTGACTTGTCACGTGATTTTCCAAAACAAAGATGGGAACGTTCCAGAGTTCGGGATAAGTTTGGCCTAGACATAGCAACCGATCCCACCCAAAAGGCAGGCCCAACCACACAACGAGAATGGAAAACATTGAACCGAAAGGTATGTCTTATACATCGTTTTACAATCGTCGACCAAGTCTCATCCAGTTTCAATTTTTAGTCTGGAGCGACTACTTCGAGGCATACAGAAGCGAGTTTCTGCTGTCATTCCTCCTGATTGCAGCCTCATATCTTTACTATGTTGCCCAAAATGACAGCCGTATGGAGCAACAAGTCAGATCTGCGGCGATTCCCGAGATCGAACGAAAGTCGCCAACTTTAAAGGAGGCCAGTAAAGAGGGAGAACTAAGTTGTCAAGACCCGGCCGAATGTTGCGGCGGTGTCTGTAGCCAGACCGTAGAAAAACCAATTACTGATATTGGTTCTAAAAAGAAGGATGACGGTTGTTGCGGGGGCCAGTGTAAGCAAAGCGATGAAGGCCTTCCATCAAACGTGGGCCCGATGCCGTCGGCCGCATTTCACAGTTTTGATTCGTCTCAATCAAATTCCACTATTTCGCTCCCGGTTAAGATATTCTACGCAACCCAGACCGGAACTGCTAAAATTTTTGCTCAAATACTTAGTGATACATTATCCTCTTGTGGGATCAGCAATGTGATCATCGACATCCCTGACTACGATACCGAAGACTTCTTCTCCGAACAAAGCCCTTGCGTTTTTATTTTGTCCACTTACACTGATGGTGGACCTACCGAAACTGCAGAATGGTTTTATAAATGGTTGGAAGACAATCGATTTGATTTTAGAGTATCCAAGACATCCTTAAGTAAAATGCGCTATGCGGTGTTTGGTTTGGGTGATTCCGAGTATAAAGAAAACTTTTGCCTGGTGTCAACAAGCGTGGACAAATATCTGGAAGGCTTGGGAGCAAAGAGATTAATTCCTATCGGCTTGGGTGATAAAAACGATGGTATGCTTTGGTTTCATTCATACCTGATAGATGACTTCGACTGACGTTCGTCAGAAATGGAGAAATCGTTTGATGAATGGCGACAACAACTGAAACAGAAGCTGGAATCTTCTTCAACCGAGGATAATGTCGGTTCACACGTAACAGTCGAATATGAATCATCTGACGAAGAAGTTGACGAAACGATTGAGGATATCGATATCGGATCTGGTGATGAAATGTTGGACGTGGAAGATATGGGAAAAGTAGCCAGTAAAATTCAATCTGCGAAAAAGACAAATGAGGAGGAAGAATATTCTTACGATTCCCAAAATTCTTTTCCTAAAGTTATGCTTGGAGGTATTTATTAATTTGCTGTCCTTCATGTTTACATATTTAATCTAAATTCTTGGTTCATTCTATCAGATGAACAAAAGCCAAAACAAGTTCCAAAGGACATGGTGACACCTTTACTGCACAAGAGTTTGACAAAACAAGGCTACAAAATCATTGGATCGCATAGTGGTGTCAAAATTTGTCGATGGACAAAGAGCATGTTACGAGGTCGTGGTGGTTGCTACAAGGTATTTTTTGTTTGATTCTACGTATTTCGACGGTTGGTAATAACTCTACGACTCTGGCAGCACTCCTTCTATGGTATTGAGAGTCATCGGTGTATGGAATTGACTCCGAGTTTGGCTTGCGCCAATAAATGGTAAGACCGTTTTCAATATTCTATTTCTTCCGAGGAGGTTGTAGCGTCTAACACTTTCAATTTTCCACTCTATACAGTGTTTTCTGTTGGCGGTATGTTCATAACTTCACAGACATTGGACCTTGATCTGTCACTGATTTACATTACTAGACATCACACAAACCCCGTTGGTACAAGTTGGCGCTGGAAAATGGATGATCCAGAAGTAAGTGAAAACTCAACATGCTGCTGCTGAACAATATCTGACGACTACTTTCAAGTTCATTTTGGAAGGAGCTCTTAACAACCATTGCGGCATGGTAAAAATGTTGAAAGGTGTGCCTGGCGTGCAACCTCATCGATTCGAAGAAGCAATGGCTCCTCAACACTGTGCGCTCAGGTGGGTTGAATCTGTATATTGCGGAGATTCTTTTATCTTATTCTCATATCTTGTTTTCTTTCAGCTTGGTGGGCGAGCCGATTATGGTAGGACGATTTTCATCAATGGCCGATTTTGACATCCTCAAGCATCTAACAATATTTGCAGTACCCTCGAATCAATGAGTTTATTTCTCTACTTCACGACAAAAACATTTCATCGTTCTTGGTTACCAATGCTCAATTTCCGGAATTGTAGGGATTTGCCTGTTCATCAATCCTCGCTTCTGCTTAAACTGATCGATTAAATCTACCTTTGAATGATTAGAATTACAAAATTAGAACCAGTCACTCAACTCTACGTGTCCATTGATGCTAGTACGAAAGAAAGTCTGAAAAAAGTAGATCGACCTTTGTTTAGAGATTTCTGGGAAAGATTCTTGGCATGTCTTAGCGCCTTACGAGAAAAAGGCCAACGAACGGGTCAGTTTATTGTTTCAAGAAACCGCGAGGAATACGTCTGATATCTGTATTTCTTATTCTCCAGTGTACCGCCTGACACTAGTTAAGCAATTCAACACCGAAGAAATTCTAAATTATGTGGAATTGGTCAATATCGGTTGTCCGGACTTTATTGAGGTGAAAGGAGTTACATATTGTGGCTATAGGTGTGTTATACATTGCATTTGCGTGCTTGGTCAGGCGTCTCACCTTTGCCGTATTTTCCATTCATGTAGTGCTGCATCGAATCTCACAATGGCAAATGTTCCATATCATAACGAGGTAATCCATTTCTGCGAGCAGCTCGTCGCTCACCTTCCAAATTACGAAATAAGTTGTGAACATGAACACAGTTGCTCAATTTTGATTGCGCACAAGAAGTTCTTTATCGATGGCAAATGGATGACCAATATTGATTACCCAAAGTTCCAGAGTTTATATAGGGAGTATAAAGCAACTGGGAAACCTTTTAATAGTTTAGATTATGTTGCGGCGACCCCCCATTGGTCTGTTTTTGGGGATGAGCATCGAGGATTCGATCCCGCGGAACAGAGATTTTATCGAAATAAGAAGAAATCAGCGATCAGCTAAATTTAAGTCAATAAAAAGTACTTCCTTCAAAACATTTGCGCGGGTATATATTTTGCTTAAACCAACCCCACACTACATAATTTCTTCAGTTGGCTGAACCGACAAAAATAAATAAGCACACAAATTATCGTACAGACAAAAAACATCCTGTATAAGTACAGCAACACTAGGCCTCGTAATTTTAAAATACAAAATCAGCCTATCTCCAAAATGAGATGGTATAATATTTCCATCATTTTCTTTCCGGCGATAATTTAGATTTTAATGAATAAATCCTGGCCAAAACTGATTAGGAATAGAAGGTGAATGACCCTGTGGAAAATTCAATGAATTCTGCAATCCGGTCGGTTGCTGGGTATGTTGGAATGATTGACGATTCATGTGGTTTGCGGGTGCGAATGGTGTCCCTTGTTGCGGGTAACCGACTGGAACTGGAATATAGTATGGTTGCATAAGAGGTTGCATAGGCATATAAGGGACGAATTGGGGGTTGAAACGTCCGTGGTTCTTTGATTTGTTGTGATCTCGTTTTTTCTGCATTGACAATACACAGTTAAATTTCCGAGTTTCTTGATTATATCGACATTGAGTGTTGTCTTACCTTTGAACTTTGAACACTTTTCAAGAAAGGAAATTCTGGGAGAATGACTTCCAGTTTACGTTTAAGAGAGTGAGTATCCGCTAGAGCATTCTTGATATCGTGACTGAAGGGATTCATAGTCAACAGCATCGCTTTGATCTCAGGATACTACAAAAGACAATATGGCAAGTAAATAAAACGATCATGAGCATTTATCTAAATATATCGCTTCGTTCTTCAAATCAATTTAATTTCGAATTCTTGAATAACACTGTTTACCTGATCGATATCAGATCTATTTTCAACTAGGATTCTGGTGGTCTAATTGAAATTTTTCTGTTAGTTATATACTGCTAGTATTATATTGAATTAAAAGATTGAAGAGAAGGTAGCATATATGCTGGTGGATTAAATAACTCACCGCCTTGATTTTGGCAAAGTTCGCATAGGCTCTCACGGCCTTTGGGAAATTTGACCACTGAAGCAATTCATTTACAGCAGCTATAGGGATGCTGTTGTAGCGAAGTTGCATGTCTAAATCGTAGAGATACTACAAAGCACAACCATGTATTAAAATCAGAGGAAATTGTCTGTTTGTTGTGAGCTTTTTCATTACCTGCCGAACAAGTTCAGAGACGATAAGCTGGGGAACTTCTTGAGGTTCTTTGATTTCCAGACATCTAGTAGAGGGAGCGGTTGGAGTGTGGGAAGTCATCATCTTTGCGAGAATGGAATATGGAATAAGACGAAGACGATGGGGTCTACGATGTTCGCAGCTTTGCGCATTGGACGTCCGAGCAGGCACGGTTCCCCACTGCAACTGATCTGTCCCATGATACATGGATCTGCAATTCTTGAAAGCAAAATACGAACTTTATTCGAGTTTGCGGGACTACTTTTAAGACTTGTTGCGCTGGCAATTGAATATCTATTTATGTATACTAATGCTCTAAAAATACCCTGCTGTTGTACACATTACGAGTTACTGCTTTACAAATTAATCCTACATTTCTAGCGAGTAAACGGAACAATGATTGTTCCGGAGAACCCTTTGCCTGCTGTAGCTGCCTTGATCGATCCTCCCCCATTCCATTGAACTTCATTTTTATTACATGTTTTATCACCTCGTTTCACAATCTGGAATTCAAGAGACCTGTTACCAGGAAGATTACGAAGATATCCCGACCAGACATTTGGATATCGGTAGTGAAGGCGTTTGACGTTCGGTGAGCAGGGATCCCAGTTGCCTAAATCAGGAGTATTACCAGTAACTACAAGGACTTCCCCAAACTGAGTCTGGAAACCATCTGACACAATGTTGAGACTTGCAGCCGATGTGTTTGGAGGTGCAGAATGTGTAAAGACGTATGTATTTTCGGAATAAACGGAAGAGGGTGCTGATTTGACCAAGATGCTGGAGGAAGATGAAATAACGAATCCGGGCCCGGCTGACTTGAGCAGTTCCGCTTCGCTATTAAGTTTGTTCAATTCCTGGCCGTTGAAAGCAACATTTGATACTTGCTCCGACGAATCTACAATTAGTCGAACGATAGTTGATCGTGTAGAAGCCGCATTATCATAAGATCCTTGAGCAGCCTTGACAGTGATGGTGGTTGCGCGGGTCTTGGGATCATAAGCGTAGGTGATAGTGGTGGCTCTGACTTGGCCCGACTGATAGCTGATAGTTTCACCGTCATCTTCGTAAAGTGTGAACTCAGATTTCAGAACTGTACGGTCGTGATAGATATCGATGATTAAGTCAATGACTTTTGAGCCGTCTCGACGGAAGCCTGAAATGAGGAGGTAGGAGTGTTAGGGGGTTCAACAAAGCTATCACTTCCAATCTAATTGATAATTATAACGCACCTAGTGCATCACCGGTTTGATCGTCGACGTGACTTCTTGGAATAATTGCACCACCTTGGATTATCGGATCAGTGAACGACCAAATTAAACATGAAGCAACAAAAATGAACTGTACCCTTAACGAAGATAGGAAGAGAGAATTTTCTAAATTCTCCGAGGTATTCAGGATATTTCTTTACGACTTCACCACCGGTAAAGTATTCCTTTGTGTGGTAATTAATCCATTGAGATCCTGCTGGGAGCAACACATCGCGATATATTTCGTTTTCGCCCATAACCTTAGCTACCAAGACGAATTCACCAACAAGGCGCAAGTCAGACGTGGCAGCAAACACTGGCTGATCTTGATACTGCATGAAGACAGATGGGAATACGGGGAGGCCAGTGCGATAAGCACGATGTGCCAAAGAGTAATAATACGGAAGCATTTCATAACGTATGCGAAGATTGGCACGATTAGCTTCGTTCCAACCCATTACAACTGGACTTGTTTCTCTCCAAGGAGCCGAATCAGCATTTGTGTGTGGACGAATAGGCGCTAAAGTAATACGAAATTAGATTTGGCCAATATGTTGGAACGAAATAAACAACAGATTGTCGTATACAAACTTGCAAACATAACGTCGTTGGCAAACCATTGTGTGTATGTTTCTGCAATATATGAAACTAGCGATTAGTTCACAACCAAAGAAACCCCAGCATACCCAAGTACTCACCTTGGAGAGCATCGTTCGTTACTTCACCATTCTTAGTTTCTAGGGGATTACGGTGAAAACCACCAATATCTGATCCGTAATAATCGATTCCAGAGAAAGACATTTGTTGGTGATTAAACAGGTGGGCGATGTAAGCTCCTCGGTCGGTCGGAATACTATACTCTGGTCAGTGCATCCGTGCAGGTCCTCAAAGTGACATCACTAAAACCACTCACTCGCCACTCCACATAGATGCACCCAAACGTTGAACGCCGGGACCGCCAGATCTAGACATGATGAATAACCGTTGTTTGACACTGTTCCGTTTGTAGCCTCTTTCAATTGATTGTAACCATTGAACGTTATAGATATTGTGAACGTCGGCTTGCCCATTCTTGTTCGGAAGAACCCCTTGATACCATGCTTTCTCGCCCCATCGACTAAAATTAAATGACCGTTAGAAATACCAAAAAGGACGAATGAAGCTATTGATATATAAGAGCGTACGCTGGATACATCTCTGGCTCGCCCAAGTCGGTCCAATGTCCGATAACGCCAGCATCAACGATATTTTTTTGACGTCGATAATCGTGCCAGAAGTCACTCGCGTTGGTGTTGGACCAGTCGATCATGACGCCTTACAATCCCTAGATTTAGATGTAGCCATAAGAGTTCACGAGATAGTGGCAACATACCTGAACCCCACCAATTCTTATCGCCAGTTCCCCTCATGAATGCAACTTCCTTCCCGTCATCTTTCATTACCAGTCCTTGACGTTGCTTCATCGGTTCAAAAGTTTCGAGGTTTTCGCCAATGTAAGCCTCTTCGATGACCATGATACCGACGCCCTCTTGCTTTTTATACTTTTCAATTGTCGCTTTGGGAGATGGGAACCGGTTCTCATCCCAAGCAAGCAATCCCATTTTGCTGTTGGGGTCACCCTAACAACACGCAAGGGCGTTCAGACGGAAGGCACTCACCAAAGGAAGAAAGAAGCAACTCACTTGTTTGATACCACCAAACCCTGCGTAATTGGGTAGAAGATTAGCAATCTTACATTACAAATAAGACAAATAGCATCTTGAAAGAGTTACATACAATACAGATCAAGAACAAATCCGTCAACGGGATAATTGTTCTGCTTCAATCGCTGGAATTCGGCGTCCATTTCTTTCCAATTCTTGTACCCATATTTGCTCAACCACAATCCTAGGAACAGGAAGAGAGGATGTGTTAATTTGGCCCTACTTTGGTTTTAGGAGTGACTAACTTAAACTCACCGAACATCTTTTTCGGGGGAACAGTGGCCCTCCCGACGATCGACATGTATTTTTGTCGCAGATCGAGCAATTTTTTTCCATTTATAAAATAAAAGCGGAGAGTATCGGTGTATTGAGTATCGACAGCCCAACTTTCCCGATTTTGGAAATTAAAGTTGGTCTTATACTGACAGTCCAGAAATAGGGCATAATTGCTGACATCTGACATGGACTTTGGCGCATTGGAAGCGTAAAGAACAGGCATATGGACATTTGAGATGCCGGAAGCCAAGCCGTTGAAATAATCCATGCTACAATGCGCCTTATGTTAATAGGAAGACAAAAGGACGAATTACAAAACTGATTTACGAACTGATTTCCGAATCGTAATTCCTTCTGAGGTTGTTCCGAATTCCTAACCTTTCCTTCCCAACCACCAGCTGCGTCGGCCCAAACATTGTTATTTTGACCAAAAACGAATTGAGAGCCTAAGCCAAAAATATGCTTTTTATCTTCAGCAGAAAGTGTGAATCGAGGATTTTCAGCCTTGATATCAAATTTCATCTGCGTGTGGACGCGATTTCTGTTGTTCTGGAGGTCAACGAACGTCATCGTAAAATCTTCAGCTATAGTGACCCTTGTTGTCCCAGTTGACAGGGATTCGTTTCCTTGTGCCTGGATGAAATTGATTTTGGACGGGCCATTCCAGCGCTTCGAAGGATCGACATATGGCGAGGTCCAGATCGGGGAGTTATCGTCAGTCAAATTTTTGTTTGTAGAAATTTCGAAATGAAAGACGTCATCATCAAGGATTTCAACTTTGAGATATCCGTTTGGTGTTTTGAAAAGTTGGCCTTGTTGAGACTTGCCGCTTGTAGTAAACTGTTTGAAGGGCGTGTAGACCTTTCGCTCAACCTTGGCCGAAACAAGGAGGGCTTCAATTAGACCGATAGAAAGAAGAAACGATATCAGCAATTTTGGTTGAGCCATATTTCTGTTTGAAAGCGACCACTGAACGGAGAATTTTTCCGAGCCGGACACCCTTAATATATATGTGTCCCTCTTTTTTCCAAGTCCAAGAATAATGTGGGGAATGTGGAGGTTTGCCAGACCTAAAAATCGGCTTAACAGTTGCATGCCTATTCTCAGCCATTACGCCAGATGTCTGCAACAGGGGTAATATGGACGAACATGGTATCAAACTCTTATCAATCTCTGGAAGGGCGAACTATCGAGTGTAATCACCACGTCGGCCGCTTATTGTCTCCTGTTGAATCACGTTAACGTAACATCCCACCGTTTTGAAGCCAAATCTCAACGCAGGACTAATTTTATAGATTCATCGAGTGAATTCTATGTATTTGAATCAGAATCAACAGAACATGATTTATGTCACTGACGAAGGAATCTGTTGTGAAGGCTGCAGACCTGCCATCCGTCATTTTTTCGCAAATTACCCGATATCCGACAGCTCTCGGATCTCAGAAATGACAAGCACCCAAGGTCATAATGGTTTGGATCTGAGAATTTGCATGATGATACATCCGTGGCATGAGTCTACATATACAGATGATAAGGAGAGGTCGTCAGAGAGACTCTTGAAGATCCAATTTAAGCTATTCGAATCAAGATTACCAACAATCCGGTCACGGGGCGCATCACGTGCCATGACTTCGCTCGCACAGGACCGACTTGCTTCAGTGGGGCTGACCAAATTGTGCATTCCATCCTTATATCTTTGGCAATTGCTTTCAGTTGATTCGAAATTAAGTCGACTTTGTGCGTTTAGAATTCTTACACTAGTTATCGATACCTCCCAACTATCGGCCGATACTTTGAACCGCATTTCCCCCGTTTACGTCGGACTCATTGCATTGACTTTCTACCGTTAAATGAACAATTTCTTCTCTAGTGGAATTTCCCCCAGCGATGTGCCCTTCCCTCATCTTTTAGCAAATAATGTGTCGAATGACGACCAGGAGATATTAGGTCAAGATGGAGACTTCATACAGAACAATATCTACAACGAAGCTTTGGATATTCAGCCAATTGCATCTAATGCTTCTGCGCCTTCGGTTCCGACTTCCGTTCTCTCTTCGTTCGTAGCTTCGTTACCTCAAATTCATCAATACGATAATTCTTCCGCCCATATTTCAACTTCCCTTCTGAGAGATGGGTATCCTGCGTCAATGCCTTATCAATTACGCTCTGATGTGGGAGGGGTTCCGGAGACCTTCGCTGTTGGAATTCCGCCTCTGTCATCACAGTTGTTGAATCAATCCAAAGAAAACGAATATCTGCAGAATTCTGATTATGATCAAGATTTAGAATCATGGGTATGCTCTTGGCATTAGTTCAATTCGGTTTAGCAACGACAAGTAATATATTTTCCTACATTTATAGCTGCCATCAGCCATATACTCTGAGAATTTGAATCCAAAAGACTCTGAAATGTTCGAGCATGACGGCGATCATCCTATGTTGGAAGGTCTTTTAGTCCAGGATGTAAGTTTGACCTATCATTGATACTTGAATGCCAATGCCGCATGCTTAACCTATAATTTTCTGCAGAATGCGATTGCGGTGTCCGATCGATTTCTCAATGAAGCGTCACATTCTATGTTTCCCAGGAAAGATGCCGCATTTGCGTTACTCTACGCATTCTCTATGTCAGTTTTTTGTCTTCTTGGTATCTCCTTCTGGCTCACTCCAGCAGTACGTATTCGGCCCTAGCAGTAATTCTAAGCTCGTATCGCTCATCATTCACTTTTTTAGGCTGCAGTTTCCCAGATTCCCAGATTTGCTCAGATTTGCTTATCCTCCTTTCAAAGGATGCTACCGCTTTTCTCGATTACCTTAGTCGTGTCAGTCATTTCGGGCACTATTTGGATCTATACACTTAGGTTATTTGTCAAACCACTTATATGGCTGACGGTTCTTATGGTGCCGTTGTCATGTCTTTCATTGATGATATGGTCCAGCCAGCAATTAAGATTGATTGGCAAAGGGGATGGTCTTGATGGTCAATACGGCGAGACAGGATTGTAAGTGTTCGTGTCATGGCTTCTGATGTTTTACTTTGAATAACTCACACATAATGTTAGCCTGGCGGTAATACTTTTGTCGACTGCGATTTCGGGGTCTGCTTTTACGTTTTATACGTATTTAAAGCGACATAAAATTGAATCTGCCGTGAAAATGGTACAATTGTCTTGTGATATATTGACGGACAACCAGCAAATATTTGGTATATCTTTCTTTCTACTCGGTGTCTACGTCGGCTTCTGTACTGTGTGGGTTCTCGTCACTGGTCGATTCTTGAGCTTGTGGGGAGGAAGTAAGATATATTTACTTCTGTCGACTGGCATGTTCCTTTTCTGACACTGAAAATTTAGAATCCTGGGTGTCTGATATGGGGTTCACCGTCACAATGATTTATTTTGTTCTTGTATTTTTGTGGACAACTGCCATCTTTATGAACATCCATCGCATGACCATTGCTGGAATTGTTCATCATTGGTATTTTAATAGGTAATTTAAACTATGTTACGACAAGTCACGCTTCTGCTGTACTAATCACCGCGTCTAGACATACCCCCGGCCGTCTCAATCCAAATGAACGCGGGAAGGAGTCGCTGAAGCGGGCGTCTACACTCTTGCTTGGGTCGGTTTGCTTTGGCTCTTTAATCTTATCCGCCGTACAAACTGTGCAGATGATTTCTTATGTTTGGGAGAAGGTAGTCTCAGTTCAATCCTCTTCCATCCGTTGATTACTGACAAATCGTAAACAGAATCACTTGACTTCGCGAAATCAACGCCGCCAGTCCGCGAGCGTTTTCTGCGTTTTCAGTTCTTTTTTAAACTTCCTCACCCGCATTATTTCAACTATCAACCACTATACTCTTATATATTTGACTTTTACCAATCCGCCGACCTCGTTTTGTACGGCCGCCAGACATTCTACACTCCTCATTAAACGAAATGTGGCGGACTTGATGTTGCGAGATATATTCACCCGAGGTATCCTATTGTTGGGTAATTTTGTACTGAGCTTGAGCGGGGGTATGGTTGCTTGGATGATAGGTGCATATTCGATCGAAGCATTGAACAAGGGTATCGATGTTGGTTCAAATTCGGTGTTATTTTGGTTTGGTGTTGGAGGCATCTCTATCGGTTATTTCGTTGGAAGATACTTCTCCGATGTCATTATAAATATTATGGACTCTACATTCGTCTGCTACGGTAAGTATACTCTTTCAGCTATTGAGTGAGGATAAAGTACTTACGCGTTGCCTTTTCAAAGCAATTGACTTGGATACGAATAAGTGCCATTCCAACAGGGCGCATCAAATTTTTGGTGGCTCGATTACCAAATATTAGAGCACATTCAGTGTCAACCTATTGATTACCCCCATTTTGTAGTATACATCACTGTATGATAGCAAATTAATATAATATACCCGTTGATATTGAGACTTACGAAGTCTGGGTGTCTGCACACGTTGACCCTTCCCACCCGAACTTAAATTCTTCCGACTGATTTTGCATTTTAAAAGCCGGCAGAATGTCCCGCAACAGATACAACCCAGTCGCTACACTTGATACACCGTCCGATGACTATAGCAAGATTGATAAGAAACCGAAGACGACATCAGAAGTACTTAAGGGGAAGATGGAACAACTCCTCTGGGTAATGTTGGCTTCAGGAGTGTTCGTATACGCTGATATGTGGAAATCTTTGCAAGATGAACGATTTCATGGGTATGTATTCCGAAAGGCAATACGATTTAGTAGTGGCAAATATCGTTAATACACATTCTCAAATCATAGGTCTTCGTTCTGGCTTGGATGCATTTTTTACTTCCTCAGCTTCACGGTCTTCCTCTACATCACATTTATTATGCCCTATTTCTACAATGTACGGATAGACTACAAAAGTTGGCAAAATACAGCGCCAAGAGCCATACCGTTCGCTAGTGCCTGCGGATTGATTGGGTTCATCTGTTTCAATGTATCGTTTTGGCCTATTTATCATGCCTTGACACCTTTTATTATGTTCATAGAGTTATTAGGATTTGTAGCCCTGGTGGGATTATTCTAAGATCAAGGAACCTTTTGGAAAATTCAAGATGTATATATACCATTTGAACATATCAAATAGTCAATGAAGTTGAATGAATCGATAAGTCTGCCCGACGAACTAGCTTGGTGTGGAAATTCAAATCTACAAACGCACTTCTCCTGATCCAGAGGTTCCTCTACAGAGCAGTCCCTTTACAGTATCCCTCAAGGGATGACTACATCAACTGCGTATATTGAAGAAGAAGAGCTGTTTGAGAACATAAATCGAGATAGATTGTCATTTCAAATTGACGTTCATGATTTTAGTTTGCTTAATAAAAAGGTAGGCGGTTAAACATGACGGCATTTTTACATAACTATAATGATTAATTCATCGTTCCAGAAAAAACCTGTGAATTTTACCGATATATTCGAGGAAACCACGGGGCCGTTTTATTTTAAAGCAAAAATTGAATATCATGGTTCGTTTTGATTCAATTACATCTAAGGTTCCACATCACTGTCGAGAAATACTGATTCGAACACCTATGTGTAGAGCTGCGGAAGAAAGCACCAAAGTGTAAATATATATTTTTATATGTTGAAATTCGTACGGCTTTAACCTTGTTTCGCAGTGGCTGCGAAGTATTCAACTGATATCCACATCACTGGCGCCACGAATACTTGGAGTTTGGTGGGTGTGCCCGGAAACATCCCAAGGTTGTTCTTTCATTAACGGCTTTTATTAGACATTTTTTCCGAATGCATATGAAGTTCTATATTGGATTGATGGACAAAAAGCGTGGTATTTAATTCGGGTGCGATTCATGATTCCTTCCGATTTGGGATGTGTAAGTGTGCTGTCCTGACAAATTTAAACGACAGTCAGCACATCGTGACTATGAGGAATTATTCGAGGAAGCCGAGGAGAGATCGAAATATGCTGGTCCGTTATGCGATTCATGCCTATTTAACATACAATGCTTAACATTTGAAATTTTCAGCATATATCATAAACTATCCGGACTTGGAAATTGGCGAAAGGTCGCCGACGTTGATGCGAATTCTTGCCGACGTAAGGACACCCTTACTGAATTTTTTTCTGAGAATGGCACTGATGTATGCGCTTTAATAGATGTCTGTCCGCTATAGATCTTCCGTCGATGCTTTGCAAGCTTATATCATGAAATACAGGGAATTTTATGCCTTGAATTTGGTAAATCTGAGATGTTCGAGTCGGAATATATCTGTCGAACAAGCTAAAGCTGAGCTGCGTCGAGATTGTCGCTGTTATTTTGAATTAGAGACCGGCAATATGGCGGTATAAAGATTTTACAATCTGGTGTGGTAATATCTCAACTGAATGTGTTTAAAATAGGTGGAAGACTACCTTCATCCTACGAATACTAATCTTACATCAAAGAATTTAAACGGGCCGACAGCCATTATGGTATGTCGTATCCTTTTGAACAGTGTTACACAAATCAGCTGATGCTTTAGATTAGTGGGATCCTTCTCGATGGAACGATGAAATTTTGACTTGTCCCTGTGACGACTGCGATACGCTGTTCGATGGGCGGGACGCCCCGCTGGACCAACAATTTGAAGAGCATTTGCTTCACGACCACAATTTCAGACTTTCGGACGAACCGACGGACTGGACGGAGTCCAAAATAAGGTTTGCTTGGTATTACCGTTCGTGCGTATGTCCTTAAATATTAATTTTTCATGTATACTTTAACTGTTGTATAGGGATATGATTGAACGCTTTGCTCTTGAATGCCCTGCCGTACGCGATGAGGAAAAATTGTTCAGCGAAGCATATGGAGCATATCAACGGAAGTTAGAATTTCTCAAAGGTCAGGCAGACCGACATTTACCACTCCGATCACATATGAAGGTTCGTTACAAACAAGAGAAACAGACGCTTTCATGATATCAGTTACTTTTTGATTTACCCTTGCCATTCGTAGGTAGGAAATGGTTCCGTTCACAAGTTAAGTTCAAGGCCTAGTAATAAACGCCCCGTTCCCGAGACAGGTAAGTGCCTTCTTGTGAGTTGATTCAATTGTCGCATTTTCAAACATAACATCCACAGGCCATGGCAAACCATTGAAGCGATTAAAGCTCGTGTTGAAAGCACTTACTGCTGAACGTAGGTATCGAAATTACAAAATACAACAATCATCTGCACAGAAATCGACTGTCACACCTATTGACATTTCAATTCTTTCCAACCATTGATTTGTCTTTTAGAAGCCATTTCGCCGTCAAGTGATGGATGCCCCGACAATAGTCGCAATCATTCTTTGATTCAAGAGGGTAAGTCAACTAAGACTGACGGAACAGAATCAGTACCTTCCGCTATTGCCGACGCCACTATGGTCACCGGATTACTTGAATCCGTTAACGGTGAGTTAAGTCTGTTAATATCTATTGCGGACCAGTGACATTCATCCCCAGGCTTTGTGAAAGCGCAGTTAGATACTGATCATCCTAAATTAACTGTGATATCTGATGCGTTACATATCAGGAGCCCCCCACATCAATACAATAGCTTTGAATACGGAAGCGCCTTCAAATTCTGGGAAACCGGCAGACGGCATTTCAGTCGGTTCAAGAATGTCTGAGAATACCGATATATTGTCACTGGAAGTTGACAGACGAAAGAAGACAGAACAAAAGGCAATACAAGAGGAGAAACTTGACTTGAAGCGAAAGCATTCTGGCGTTCGCAAACCCAATTACGACAATTTAAAGAAAATCCCATCATGGCTATCCAAGACTTCCAAAAAAGTTTTGCCAGCAGCAGACACATCTTCAAACCGTATCCCTTCCAATGCCGACGAACAAGACGAATTAAATACGTTGCTAAACAGTCTGAATTCATCTCTTGCGGTGAAGTCCGTTCCTGACACTGTATCTCGAAATTCAAATGTCACTAGGAACCATTCTTTCAAAGAGAAGCTTGATTCTAGTGTAAATAGTTTACCTGGGCTCGATAACCCGAATGCGGTAACATCGAAAAAAACACGCAGGCAAAAGAAGAGTGAACCAGAACGATTATCCGTTCCGAATGATGGATTGAAAACAATTGTTGTGGAGGCGAAGAAAGGTATCAAGCTGTCGTCTTCCGAAAGATTGAAAAATCAGAAGGTTACTAGAGTATCCCGAATCAACACTGTCCATCAGCAAGTACAACCAGAGCCGCCTAATGATGACTTCGGTTCCGAGATATCAATGAAAATACATAAAAACCGGTCTTCCGTTGAGTCCGTTCAGCCGCCCCAACTCCCTGGTATGTGCCTGCTGTCTTGGGCGTCTCATTGCCATCCTCTTCAAACTTCCCTTATTCATCTCTTCCTTCATTCTCTTTTTTAGCTCAAAATCTTAACCATTCTCCGACAACCCCCGTCCCAACCGGTCGCAAAACCCCACGATATTTTGAGAAGGTATCCATCAACCATGCCAAAGCCAGCGTCAAACAGGATAAATCTGTACTCTCAAAGTCACGAAAAGTTTCCACCACCGGTACCAACAATTCAAACTCTTCCTCGCGCCCGGTTCCTTCTTCTTATCCTCAGCCTCATGAATCTAAGTCTGCTTCACGATCCCAAACAAAGAGCGGCCGCTCTGAATCGGTGCAACAATCTGTCATTGAATCCCGAAATAGCTCTTATCGACTTGCCAAACGGAGTTCGTCGTCAGCTTCCGCAGCTGTTAATCAAAATGAAGTGATTATTCTTTCAGATTCTGACTCAGAACACGTTCTATTAGGCGGCGACGACATTAGTATGTCGGATGCTGAAGGAATCGTTGTTCGTTCGAGCACCCGCTCAGCTTCAGGGAGTAGTGGACAAGATATTGACATTATTGACCTTTGCTCGGATGATGGTGGTGATAAATGAATTATTTGCTGGGCTTATTTGTACTATATTCCGGATTGTAACTGATATATTTTATATACTAATACCATGGTACCTAACATGCTAGTTGCATATCCTTGAATGTTATCGCCAACAATTCTAAATAATCAGATCAACTCAAACGCATGCCAATCTCTGAAGTATCATTGCCATTGCTGTGTTATTTAGGTAGAACAAGAATTGTTCTCAAAACTTTTATATGATTCTTCATCGCCAATTAGTTACGGCGGGTTATTAATACAGATCAAGCACGAAAATACAATAGAGTATGAATAACAATTGAAACCGCCATATTTGTTGCACTTAAACCATTCAAGTTTTTATGAAACGAATGCCCAAATAAGATACGAGTCTGAAAATTATGATATAGCTAACCAACACTCCAGCGCACAAGCCAATACTGAACGAATTTAGTCCTAAAGTGTTTGTGATTTGATCTCCAGATGTGATTGGACATTTGCCGTTTACGAGTTGAGAATCCGTGCCTACAGAAAATTTGAAGGTCAAGTTAGAAAATAGATCAGTTTTCCAGTTCTCAACGAATTTAAGATGACTTGCATTTCAGGGTAAGACCCGTCAATTCGTTTAAGCTCACTCCAACGTACGTGTATTTGACATAACTCAGAGCATCAATCCATGCAAAATATTTTGGCAAATTAGCAGGAGATAAAAAGAATCCACCCTAAAAAATAGTTGTGGTCAGATAAATGGACTACATAAGATGCACATGAGATTGAACTCACATAAAGACGAGCAATTTCGAGTGCCATCGGCAATATTGTTACCGACAGAGAAGTAGTGCGAGCCAACGCAGAAATAGCTAAAGCAAGCGAAGTAGCGGCGAAAGAGCAAAGGACCATAAATGTCATAAAGATGATGAATTTATCGAATGAAGCTTGAAGTCCGACCATAAAGTAGACGATGACAGAGAAAACAATGGGACAAATCAATTGCATGATTGCTTCGGCAAGATTTTTGGCCAAAAAGTAACTAGAAGCTTGATAGGTTCCTGTGTATCATTCTTATTAGATGCAGATCGACACTGAAAGCAAGAAGGTATTAATTGACGATAATCACCTGCAGCTCTTTCGCGCAACACGAGAAGACGCTCAGAAGGGAATGAATTAATGATGGACAATGCAGCAAACATTCCTAATCAAAATTTTAAAATAAGCACGTTTTCAGTCTAACCATTGGAAGCCATCAACGTCCAACCTTGATTGATAACACAAAAGAAAAGCACCGGTTGTCGACGAACAGTACTTGATTGAGTATCACCAATTTGAAAGAAGACACCGCCAATTAGAAACGCCATAATAATGTTTTGAGCCAACAGTGTGATAATAATAGAGCGGGCACGAAACTGCTCTTTCAGCGACCGACGGAAAAGAATACGAAATTGGCGACTCCACGTCAAACGCTCCAAAGCTTGAAGTTTACCAAGACGGGCGCCGTTCTCTACGTCGACTTTGGTGAGTTTTAGTCGTTGCATCAAAGTACCGGAAGGGTCTTTATCTGATTCATGTTCATCAGACTGAATAACATCAAGCATGTGATCGGCCGGGTTACTAAATTGAGGACAAGGACTGAACCAGTAAATGTTAGCAGGCAAAACCCACTGACAGTACAAATGATGACTTCACGAAAGGTACTCACAATCCACATTCAGCAAAAAATCTCAGGGAGTCTTCAGTCGGTCCGTAATAAACGATCCGGCCCCCTACATCAAATTAGATTAGTGAATAATGCACAATCATTTTTAAATTAGTCTACTAGTACCTTTTAAAAGTAGAATATCGTCGAACAAATGAAATATGCGGCTTTGTGGCTGATGAATCGTAGTGATGATTGTACCTGTTAAGGCCGCCAGTTAATCCTTCATTCTCATTAATTTAATATAAGGAAATTTGCATACAGTCGCCGCATCTTGTCAAATCCTTCAAAGCTTGGCAGAGCGATAAAGCAGTGACTGAGTCGAGCCCAGAAGTTGGTTCACTAATGGCAAAGACGTGTTCGTCGAGACGGGGAAACCACGATTAAGACTAAGGATAATACACACTCTAGGAATAAGAGCTTCGGACGGTTCAAAAGCTCCATGGCTACACAGAGTCTTTTGCGTTCACCCCCAGAAATTCCTTTGTTAAGGGGGTCGCCAACAATGGTGTTTCGACATTTTTCCAAACCGAGTTTTTTGATCACTTCATCAACTCGTTCGTTTCTTTCTTCAAGGGTCATAGAGGGCGGCAAGCGTAGCTCAGCTGTGTAAGAAAGGGTTTCTTGGACGGTAAAGTATGCATTTAACAAGTCATCCTAAATTTGAAAATATTGAAGCAATCAGATTCGCCAACGTTAAAGGAGACAATTCACGGCACAGAAAAATATTCTGATACTCACTTGCATAACATAGCCGCTGACTTGCTTGAGTTCAGTGAGGCTGTATTTGACACCATTTAATCTCATTTCGCCATCTAATTTGATTTTGTTCGCGCGGCAAGCTAGCACATTCATTAGTGTGGTCTTGCCTGAACCTGAAGGTCCCCTAATGAAGGTAGGTTGTCAGCTGTCGTGGATTTCTAAATTCATTTTCTTTTCAAGACCAAACTAAAATAGAAGACTTACATGATGGCTAAGAATCTTCCGTGGACTACTCCGCTAGCGCCCTGGAGCAATGTTCTGGCGCCATCGCCAGATTGTACAGTAATACTTTCCCAAGCGATCTCAATAGCCTTTGAGTTGCCTTCTTCCATTTGGTGCATCGCCGCTATCATTTCTTCACGAGACCGAATACTTTGAAAAGTGTTTTGGTTCGCTTCTATCTGATCATTACCGTGACTGACACGTAAAAGTTGCGGGAAACCGACCGAACGAACGGTGTCAGAATTGGCTTCGATATTTCTCTCGTCGGTTTCTTGTTGGTCGTTGCTGGTGTTGTTTTGCGCCATTGTGACAGAGAAACTGGATCAGTGATATGCCGTGGATGAGAAGGGAAGACGAGGTGGGAGGTTGGTCATTTTATACCGAGAAATTCGTTGGCCGCAGGAGCCCAGCACGCGAGTTTGAAGAAGGGACTGACACTTTCAGACAATCAGACTATTTTCCTTTCATTACTGCCAGCCAATACTAAGTTACTCCTGTCAACTATAGTGTAAGTTCTGCTGTTACCGTTATCGATTGAGAGCGGTGCCACGTTTCCATTTTTGCAAAATGATATCACTTGGCGCAGGGGTCCTGCCTTACTGCATCCAATGGCGCGTCGCGCTAGTGAACCCCTTTTTGATTCACAGTCGCTCACTCGCTCTTCAAACCAGGAGTCGGAGCATCCGATTGGACGGGTGGATGAAGGACCCCGGATGTGATGTCGAGGATAGTGGCGGTCTACACTTTATCTACGACGAGGATGACGTTTTTTTGGGGAACCTTTCGGTACGGCGGTAGGGCTAGAACCCGAATTTGCTGTTGAGAATGAGAATATTCTGAGCAAGGCTGTGGGTAAACAATTTAGGCGGTTTATACCTTTATCCACAACGAGAATGACGTTTTTTGTGGGGACCTGTTCGGTAGGGCTAGATGATTCTGACTCCACATGATTCTACGGGTAAAGCAGTATTCCGAATATCTTTAGCGGTGATATCAGTTACATATCCTATTCGGGACAGGGTGGCGGAAACACCGTAAAAAATCGGCAGAATTGGTCACGGAGAACTGAAAAAGACTAGAAAAGACTGTATTACGAATTTCCGAGTACCTTACCACCCTGACCGGATTGCCACATTCACGACGCTACCTTATTCGGAGAACAAAAGTATCGACTTTGACAAATTTTGCAAAACTAGAATAAATGCAAATTTGCAAGAACACAAGACTTCAAAGAATTTTCTTTAAATTAATTTTCGGATTGTCTGCTCTTTCACAATAGCATAATACTGTCCCCAAAAAGTCGCTGTGCGATAAATCGTCATGCTTTGTAGAGGCCGGGTGCTTACTGGACAGTGGACCCTCATCACCACCGGCACCAAATATTCGCGTTCCATATGCAAGAATTCTGAAGAGACTGTGCGGCTGCAAATCTCTGAATGGAAAGCCCAGCCTTCTTTTCTGACGTTGCTAGATGATGTCGATGCCAAGAATACTTACATGAGAAGGTTTATTGCTATTGGCACCGAATCGTCTTTTGACAATCAATAGAACGATGTATGATATCGGAGAGCGTGTCCGCTTTAGGTGAAAAGGAAGAGTGTTCTTGACTTAGTTGCTAACATTTCTCACCAAATTCTTTATTTTCATCTATAAATTACGACCGCGCTAGATTAACCTAGATTATGAGCTGTTCTCTATGGGATATTCACCTTTGCTATTATCGCCGTCATCCGCTTCTGTACTTCCGACTCGGCTCTGAAACGTTTCAGGCAGAGGGATAGGAAGTGCGGCACCGCCTCCTCCGCTGAATAACTTCTTTCGCAACATCTCGTACCCTTTCTTGTCTTTTTTCGACACAGACGGGACAACTTTCGTTAAGGCCTCCATGAAGTGAGCGGATTTGACTACAAGGTCTGGCGTCGCCAATGTTGCGACCGGTGAAGGTAAAGAAGGCACTGAGGAGGAAGACGAGGTTGAATTTATATAACGGAGGGTAGATCGTAACGCTGAGACTGAGGCTTCTCGCAGGAGGGCAGCAATATCAGCACCACTATTTCATCCAGCGATAAAACACATACGAACAAACAGTCAGTTTAACAGTCTCGAGATCAACGGATAAAATTTCCCTATTTCGTACCTAAACCCATCACACCTTTCACTTCTGGCCAGTTCGTCCAGTATGACATCATCTCCTAGAGGAGTCCCGCTTTTCTTTACCAAAGTTTTCAATATTTCAACCCTCTCAGCAGGGGTTGGCAACTCGACGTACAACAACTTATCCAAACGTCCCGGCCGAAGCATGGCTGGATCAATGATGTCCGGTCGATTGGTTGCAGCGATTATAGAAACCGATTTTCGACTTTCGAGACCATCCAATTCTGCCAGAAGGGTATTGACCATTCTTGCGGAGGATTCAGACTGATGAAACAGATTTTGTCAAAAAAACGATGAATGGAAAGGTGGAAAAATTTTATGATGGGTTTAATTAACTTACCTTTGAGTCATCACGTCGAGGACACAGTGCATCAATCTCATCAAAGAATATGACACAAGGGGCAGAGGCTCTTGCCCGAGAAAACACTTGTCTGACGGCTCGTTCGCTTTCACCGACATACTGCGAAAGGAAACGGTCAATATGTACACGTTCAACTACTAATTCTTCACTGGCAAACAACAAACCTTATTCAATAATTCTGGCCCTTTCACCGAGATGAAGTTTGAGCAGCTTTCGTTCGCTACCGCCTTAGCCAACAACGTCTTACCGCAACCAGGAGGGCCCCATAACAATACACCACTTGGGCTATTGATTCCCACTTTTTGAAACAGTTCCGGAAACTTCACCGGCTCTACAACTGCCATTCTTAGCTCATCTCGAACATACGACAGTGCGCCAACGTCATCCCAGGTTACGTCTGGAATAGTGGCGAAGCCCTCTCGTTTAGAAGATGGTTGAACTTTCGTCAGGGCGAGTTGAAAGTCGTCGTTTGTAATAAATAATGGTTCCAATTCTAATTCGGTTAGAGGATTCGGATGTTTTTGAAGAAATCGAGCGATTGTTTTGTGTGAATAATTTGCAAGAGAGGGTAGCGATTTAGGTAATTTTTCATTGTTAGGTAGGGTTTGATCATCTATATCCATCGAATCTGCGTCGTCGATAGAAGACTTTAGAGTATCGAATATTCGTTTCACAGCATAGAGGCCAGCTGCAGCCGTGAGAGCACTCAAGTCAGCGCCGACGTAACCTGGAGTTAACTTCGCTAAAGCCTTGAAATCAAAATCCCCAGCGAGTCGCAGTTTGCTGGAGAGAACTCGCAGGATCCTAGCATTACGTAACAGGAGTTGATGAGTTTACACCGATTAACATTGCGTCCACAGTCATTCTGCTACTTACTTAATTCGCGCCTCCTCGTCCGGAACGCCCAAACCGATTTCGCGATCAAATCGTCCAGCACGCCGTAGAGCAGGATCCAATGAATCAGGTCGATTTGTTGCGCCAATTATTATAACAGACTTGTAGTTGGTCTTTTCGAAAGACACATCTGTGAATAATATGTAATTTTTAATATTAAGAGTCTTTACACCGGCAATGGCGAATACACAAACCATCCATGCATGTCAGTAATTGGGCCACTATCCGTCGCTCCATTTCCCTCTGAGCGGTTTCTCGTTTTGGGGTAATAGCGTCGATTTCATCGATGAACATGATACAAGGGGCAAGTTCCTGTGAGAAATCAACGGTTAGCTACAATACATCAATTCTCAAATACTTATACAACGTCTCACCTTCGCTTCTTCAAAGACCTCTCGAATCTTTTTTTCTGATTCCCCGGACATCCCAGAGACGATAGAAGGAGCTGATATGTTGATGAAAGGAACACCAACTTCCTATAATTATTTCAGAAGTTGTCAAACTTTTATGATAATCACTATGTGTATTTAAAGGCGGAACATACCCCAGCAATCGCGTTAGCCAACAAAGTTTTACCGCAACCAGGGGGCCCATGAAGCAAAATCCCTCTGTAAAGCAAACGAGTTAGGCTACAATATGATAAATTTTCATTTCACATTTCACCTACCTAGGAGGACTGACTCCGGTATGTCGATAAATTTCAGGGTGCGCCAGAGGCATCGCAACCAACTCCAAGATCTCCTCAATTATGTGATCCACACCTCCTAAATCCGTCAACTTTGACGTTGGTACAGAGTACTCGGACGTCCCCTGGTTACTACTCGATTTGGATCCAGTTTTCCTTTTCTTCGCTTCCGACTTATGTTCATCTTTCGGTTTCCGTTTCGTTGATTTTGAGTCGGTCGAAGTGTCAGCCGATTTGGAGTTTTTCTCATGACTTTCCGCCGAATTATCTGCAGATATTGATGTGGTTTGTAGGGACTTCTCGAAATGTGTAGAACTGGTCGGTGGGATAATAGTAATCACGTCCGAGGACATAGTGAACGAAGGATTGAATTGATTGCCAGAATCGCCATCCGACTCGTCATGGTCGTGGGTAGTAGGTGTAGAAGTTGTGTTTGTAGTATAAAGACCTGTTATGCGTTTGTTTAGTGAGTTGAATTCCTGGTTTCAACGAATGCAATGTTAAGTTTTCAGAACCCAGATGACATGTGATAGATAGTGTGACAAGTACCTTCGCCACTGCATAAATTGCTTCGTCGTCAGGTTCAGATTCCGAACTAAAGTTCACAAATGATGTGTTAAGTGAAAATGTTTATTCTCAGCACAGTATGATTTCATATCTTACCTTTCATGCACTGGTATATCAGACAACGTTTCCTGCTTAATCAAGCTTACAACTAGATCACGAAAATTAATTGTTAGCACTAATACTCTGATTGTGGTTAGCAGAGGTATATCAAGAATTACCTTTCCTAACACAATCTTCCAGGAACTTCTTCTTTTGCCTTGCCAAACTATGATCTATCTTGGTACAGCGTTCTAGTAAATAATAAATGTCATAGGACGGATCTTCAGACTGTTGAGCATGAATTTTCTTGACAGCGTTATACACTTTGCGTTGAGTATCGTTTGTTATCGAATGACGTCTGCTATTTGTCATCGCCGAATCAATGTGTTCAATTCACCGAGTTCAATCGAGTAACCTGAAAGTGAATGTTAACATGTTTAGGTAGTCATGTGATAGTTGCTAAGGTGTTGACAGCCATTAATTTTAGAGTAAGGTATCAAAAATTGTAGATCTGAAATTATGACCATTCGTATTACATACTCCAACTGATTATATGACTTTTGTTAAATACATTATAAGGCTCTAAGTAATTACATAAAATATATAAATTTCAATTGTGTCTGGCACGTGTGTGCAAATTTAGCAAGGAACTCAATTATATCAGCTGCAATTTACATCCATTGACAGCCACCATCCATATCCTCATATCAGACTTCTCAATCATCATTGCGATGAGCTCTTCCTCAATGTCGGAGCATCCATGCACTTTCTCTTCTAAAAGGATAATACGGCTTGTCGGCTTCATTCCCGTTCTGTTCCTGGTTGCTCTCATCGGTTGGAGCTACTATGCCTACTTGTTTCACTTCGCACCCAATTTACCCATCGCAACCAGAATCATTCTCTTGTCTCTTTATCACCCTATCTTTCTACTATTCATATTTTCTTACTGGAGAGTTGTATTCACTCATCCCGGCTCGCCGAAACTAGATTACAATTATCCTATCAATCCAACCAACCTTCAAAGCGACAACCACCATGAGTGCTCCGACGATAATACAGCCCTTAATAGCGACTTTCAAGTTCATAGTCATTCACCCTCCCGCTCTCTCCTTGCCAAAGCGCCGTTGTCTTCCTCGCCCCCCTCGAATTCAAGGTCGCCTCTGGTTTATCCAAATGACTTGACTGAACCGGAACCCCCTGCTACAATCTCGGTGGATATGGGTGAGCCGAAGAATAATTCTTCGCAAAGTCCAATAATAATAACTCAGCAGTTGCATGTGGAGATGTATCGAGACGAGAAAGGGGTTGTCTGGCATAATGATTCTGTGCAAATGAAGTATAACGGTGGAAGGAGAGTATGTAGAAAATGTGACGAGACCCCAAAACCGGACAGAGCGCACCATTGCCGGATATGTAAAGAGTGTGTTTTGAAAATGGACCAGTATGTTTAGTTCTTCTTGTTTTCGGCTTTTTTTATCGATGGTTGTTCCATGTAAAATGCGCTGTGATTCTAATCACTCTACCCCCTCCTATTTGGCATTTTTGTTATGCTATCCATCTATGTTTTCACTATTCAGTCATTGCCCTTGGTAGATATTATTTGCTTTTCTCATAGTCAAACTATTCTTTGTTGTGCTTGCCATTATTTGAGCGTGGCTGACACTTGTCACTTTCATAGGATCAATAACTGCGTCGGATTCTACAACTACAAATATTTCTACCTATTTCTTTGTTACGGTACACTCTACACAGTGTTTATATTCGTTACCGTTATACCGACCGTGATTAGGGCATTCTCTAGTGATTCGGTTCGTTAAATGAAAATTCTTTCTTTGGCAAACCTCACAGTATTTTAAAATTGATGTTTGTATCTTACGATGCAGGTTGTGGAAAATCTGAGCATACATCATATATTTCTAGTATTATGTGGATTACTTTTTGGAATTTCCTTGTTAGCCTTCAGTATTTTTCACACCACGTAAGTCCTTACATCCACGTTCTTGATAACATGCCTCTATTCCTAACTACTCAACCATGTCTCTTGTGAAATCTGCTTTGACCGCTTATTCGACAATTTATCAACTCTGCTCGCGCAATCTTTTTAGTTTAATTTTGAAAAATCGAACCACAATAGAAAATCTGGAAAAAACTCACTACAAAATCGGCACATCCACGACTTCCACTAAAGTTCTTAATTTGTTTGATCTCGGGAAAAAACGGAATTGGGAGCAAGTAATGGGTGTGCATAAAAAGTATTGGTGGTTGCCGGTGAAAAGCAGCATTGGGTTCGTATTTCATTCCTTTAGATCTCTGTTTCTGTATTCAAGACCATTACTGTTTCTCGACTTTTGTTATCGCCTACTGCTGACGAACGCGCAGAAAGAACGTAATTTATTAACACATTACTTCATCCTTTTCATTATCCGTAAGTAGCGATGGGCACGTGTTTCCGTTGAATGCATATGCGTATGGGACTTTAGCCGAAGATGAAGTATAAAATCGTTAAAGTGTACATGGCCAGGTTTTTCGAATGTGAGATTACCCGACTTGTTGGAAATAATGTCGATCATTCAGGTCCGGAAAATGTATTGAGAATATCCGCTATTCGACTCTCCGCAGCTATCTCTTTGATTTTGGAATGGAGGCAGTTATGATGTAATTTGTTATATTGTATATAGTTAAATGTTGAAGTCTCAGATAATCAGGGTCGCAGTCTTTGTATACTAGCTCGTTACGGTGGTATTAGATAATAATAAGAAACTGTAACAATAATCGGATGTATGTTTTAAAGGTGGTTTATTCATTATTTTGGTACAAACGAGCCATTAAACTTTTTGTTTGGTTGTTCCAAACGAACTCGACACCCCACAACGTAAACTTCATTCTTCTGTAATTAATACGTCAAGCTCTTATCAGAACCTTCGTACGTACACCATTTCTCAGTAGTCTCAACACTTTCAACCCCATTTATAAGCATGTCACATTTACAATTTTGATTTACCATTTCTCAAAAAAATGTTTTGAGTGGCTTAAGGTCGGCTGGTTGCGACGAAACCTTTACCATCATAACCATCTGAAGCAATACCGGTGAGAGGATTGGCTTTTTGCTGTTTGGCAAGTTCGTTGGAAGCTTCTTGCCATTCTTTTGAAATTGTGCGCGGGGTAGATTGAGCTATAATATCAAAGTAGCGATGAGAAGGCGAGTGGATGAACAAGTCAAGAGTGGATGGTATGTGAGTGTTGCGACGAGATGGTGAGTCATTTCGTGTCATGTTTCGGGTTGTTGATGTACCAGTGATGAATTTAACGATATAAAGAAAAGTAGAAAAAGAAGAATAAAAATATCGAGGTAAATCAGATGTAACTGCACGAGTACACAAATCTCCTTAATCCATGCAATAAACAAACTACACTCATGACATAAAATCCAAAGGTTCTAAATGTTCAACCCCCCATAACAGCAACGGAGAAAAACACATACAGGCAGTTCTGACCCAGTAAAACAATCCTGCAGAGACAGCTAACACACCAACACTGGCAAGAGCAACTTTAGTTTGGAAACCTGCTTCAAGACGTTCTCGGGGACCGTGGGGGCCGAAAGCGATGTAGTAAACTGCGATATCGACAGAAGGTAAACATTTGAGAAATATCGTTTGATATAATTGAAGTGATGCCACATATAGATAGGGAGGCGAAGTAAAAACGGAAATAGAGTCAAAATGTCAGCCAACAACTCAATTCCAGAAAAAAAAATAGACAATCCACAAATCTGGAAGAATGCACCAAAAACAGTCAGAAAGTTGTTCATATGAGAATGCAACGTACGGGACTTCTTTTCTTCTACCGACAGCTTCTTCCAGTCTCCTTTTTGAAGATCCAGGAGTTTATCTGTGACGACTTCACGATCAATTTGCGACATCTGCTTCCATCTTGCGGGAATGTCGGCGAGGGAGAGAGAGCTGGAGGAGGAGGGAGCGGCGACCGTGGTGGCGGATCGTCTGGGGATGCGGGAGAGGACTGTGCGGAACATTGCGAGTGCTGATGTGGGGTATGTCTGTTGTGTCTGATGCAGCGATGGAATTTCGGCCGTGACGAGGGAAGGAGAGTGGAAAAAACAATTTTTGTTTGACCACGTGGCCCCTCCGCTGAATTGAAACCCACGTCATGAATCGGTATTTTCTTTATTTCTTTAGCAGTTGGAATTGTGGATATATTATATGAATAAGGAAGTAAAACTGACATCTCCGTGCCTTGTATATGACGACAGTTTTCTCGTCGATGTGTTTTCAGTAGCATTCAAGTTATCTCGCCAAAGCTCAGATGATCTCTATATATCCGCGGACCCTGTCCAGCCGTTCCGTCCCTTTTCCGTCGCATATTCCGTGTCGTTGCTGATTCATCAGGGCAGGTACTCTATATTAATACTCGTAAATGATACTACTGATTGCGTATTGTGCACTGCGGAGTCGTCCATCATCACCAACCAGAATGCTTTGAGATGGACGGTTTAGGTCGATCTCCAGAGTCGTGCGATCGCATCATCAGGTTGAAATGTTTGATGCTATCGTTCGAATTAACAAAAGATTCCGTCGGATTTTTCCATTTTTTTCCCGGTTCAGTTTAAGCACCAGTATGAAAGGCACCGATGAGTTCATGCCTACGCAGAAATGAGAAATTATTTAAAATATTTACATTGCTAGCTCTGGATCGGATCAGTCGGGGGAATAAGTCAAAATCTTGCGTTCTTATGTTATGAATCAGAGCAGAGATGGTCTAAACTTGTGACGTTGCGTATGCTTCAATCTTCAAAGCCATAAGAGCTAGGAAAGGGCGGAATACAAGATCGCAATGATCTTTCTTGGCGTGCTCTGGATTGAGTGCCTGAAAATTGTAAGATATCACCGATGGCTCTTATAGCCTAATTTCAGGAACTCGGGACAAAAATGATATTAATAAAGTCACAGACAGGTTTGTCACTTTGCGTGGAATGATCAAACTAGTGGTTGCCATGGAACACGACGGGGAACAACAAAAGTTGACTCGTCCACTAATTGTAAATTCATCCACATTACTGTACATTATCACCATTGAATAACTTATTAAACCATACATGAAATCTTCCGTACAATCTCCCGATTCAGATTGTGAATTCGATCTCTTCTCTCCCTTAAGTCCATCGGAAATTTCTTACCTTTCGTCTCGTTCAGCACAAGTCAACCGTGAGGTTTCTACAGCCCTATCTCTCATCCCGACGTTACCACGTTTGCGATCCCCCGCACAATCTCGCCAGTTATTCGTTTATAAGCGACATTCTTTGGAGAGAGGACATCCAATCCACAAATACTCTTCATTACTTTCGAATGAAGAATGTAGCCAAGTTTTGAAGATTCTCGATTCCTACGTATCTTCATTTCACTCAATCGCACAGTCTAATGCTCAAAGCCTTGAATCAACTCTCCCTTCGTCTCCTGCTCGAATCCGATCCATTCCATCTCCGTGGACCACGTCTCGCCACACTTCATATCCGACAACTGACATCCCCGTTTCGTCCATACCCCCTCTCGACTCTTTTCTTTCCCCGATAGTTACTAATCGTATCCTCCCCACAATTGCCGAACATTACGGGTTTAATAAAGGTGAGTTATACGTGAAAGATTTGTTTGTAGTAAAATACCAAGTCAGTGTGCCTACCTCAGCTTCTGAGGATGAGATAAGTGAAACGACCAAGGATCTGCAGAGTGAATTAGAAATGCATACAGATGGCTCTTTGATTAGCTTCAATGTCTTGCTGAACCAAAAATCCCAGTTTGTGGGTGGTGGCACAGTTTTTCAGGGTGATACAAGTGTAGTATCCGTCTCGGAGAACAGTGGAAGCGGGTGTCTTCAGTATAAGGAAGAAATAATTAAGTGCTCGTCGCTAGACCGCACTACGATAAGTATTCAACAAGGGGATGCAGTATTCCATGATAGCAAGCGTTTGCATGGGGGCAATAAAATCACATCGGGGCAGAGATTAATTTTGGTCGGATTTTTGGACAGCGTTAGGTAAATATGGAGGACATGTATAATTCCCTCGCCTGCCCGCCCAAGATAGTTTCTTCAAATTAAATCTATTTATTGACAATCCTTATAAGTAAATTTATTGTACCTTCGGGTCAAAATCATGTACATAAATCTACAGTGTTTTCACTAACAATAAGACTTACACAACCGTATTCGGCTTACCCGCGTCAACTATGGTTTACTATTTTTAAATATCAATATCATCTTTCATCATACTTCCGCCCAAGGTAACTTGCTCTCCAGGTTTAAAAGCAGGCATCCCAAGATACGGACAAGAAGCACATCGAAAGGCATCGCCGAGATAACACTACGGAGATAATCCAATTAGGGAAGACGCCCTGGTGGAAAATGGAGGCACAAATGTTAGACTTACACTGCCACAACTACTAGCCGGCATATTTTTCTTTGGAACAACGTTTGTTATTGGGTTCAATGCTGAATTTGCAGTGGCCTGAGGTACCTCATCTTCCTCTTCCATTTCAGCCAAACCACATGTACAGTTTTTACACGCTTTCTTCTTAGTGGGGCCGCATTCTTCAGGTTCTAAAGAACAGGGCAGAAGTATCCGGTAAAAATCAATCCACAAACCAGCGGAGGGAGTAATAAACAAAACTTACTACGCAGAGATTCAGCAGACGGCTTCATCATGTCGGTTTCATCAAGTAAAGTATCCTCATCGATCATTTCAGCATCTTCATCGTCGTCAGCTGAAATGGTCCAGACTTGCGATTTGACAGGTTGTACCAGCGGTTGGGTTGGACCGTTGGCTACTTTCTTACGGAAGGATAAAGGAAGGGCGGCAGCAGCTCCAACCTCATACGATGGCTTTTTCGCTGTAATCTATGAAAATCGTAGGTGTCAATCACAAATTGAGAAGTCGGAACCGTATGAAACGATTTTCAAATAATTGATAAAAACCTCTGCAATTGCTATTCTTCCTGACAGTTGCTGGGAAATATCGTTTACTGTATCAGCTGGGACATTCCAACATCTGCCGACAAGATCAAGGACCTCCTGATCACTCAAAGTAGGCCCGATGTTCACAACAACATCCACAAATCCTGCAAGTTTGAAGCTAGACGCAATCTCAGATTCTGACTTCAACGGTATGAGCTGGGTCAATCTAGTTGGCACTGTGTCAATTTTCGCAATCGGTTCCTTCACATGAATGGATCCACCGGGACGCAAGGCGGCGACGTATTTCGTCAGAATGGAGGAGGAATGAGGCAAAGCCGGATGTATAGTACCCGAGAGTATAACATCGTAAGATGCAGAGTTTAGAGGAACGAAAGGTAACCTGTCCTGTTGTTCAAAAGTGATTGATTTTGTGTTGGCAGCGGTTAAGGTGTTTCTGGCTGATTGCAGCTGATCTTGCGAAATGAACGGATTTCCGACGAGAAGGACGGATGAATTTGAGTTGATTGCAACCGGCGACATATTGTTGAATGAATAAAACTTTGAGTGAGGTTAGAGAGGTGGAAGGGACGAACGGAATGGACGGCACGAAGCAGCAATGAAGTGAGTTTCTGTGAAAAAAGAAAAGGCTGGCTGAACTGATGAACCGAGGTGGCTGCTTACCAAATTCTCAGTGTCACGTGATGTATGGGAAATGTCACGTGTTCAAACAGAGCAGTACACGTGACTACCCAATTCATCACGTGACATGCACATCATGTGTGTGGAGAGGTGTCTGCCTCTGCGGGCCATTCAAACTTGAATTTCTCATCTTTTCCTTTACCGCTAGTTTTCGTCCTTCATTCTCCATCCTTTCATCTCCAGAGTCCTTCCGCAAAGTATATCCGCTGCGTTAAAAGTATTCGTTCTCTCATGTCTTCCGCTGCCACCCAGCCGTCTTCTCCCGGTAATAACGACGATGCGAAAGCAAGCGCTGCTATCCAAAAGTTGAAGCAGAATGAAAATGATTTAAGAAAACGAATATTGGCTATCCAGCAGGATACTTCAATACCGGCAGCTGAAAAGGCGAAGCGTATTCAGGTATTATCTTAGTTGATGTGAAAAGCTCTTTGTCCTCTATCTTCTGCGTTTCGTTGTCGACAATTGCTTTCGTTATAATCTTGTCATTCTGAACTTTTACTTACGTCCGGTAATTTAATGTTATATTTTGTCCGTTTATGTCTAATATGAATTATAGCAACTTATGTCGGGACAGGCACAGAAACAGCAGAAATCATCAACATCACGCTCGATAGTACAGTACAACAAATACGGCGAGATCCGGCAGGAAGAAAAATGTCCTAGCTGGCATGTAAGTTAAAGATAGCTTCATTCAGGGCTACATTTTGTTTTTTGCTCTTTGAGCTTCTTTGCGGCGAAGAATTACGTTCAATTGAGACAGATTTATTGACCAAACAGTCAATTTTAGGATGAAGAGAATAAAGTATTCGGATGCAAACATTATATGAGATCAGTGAAATTACAATCTCATTGTTGCGGTAAATGGGTCGTTTGTCGATTTTGTCATGACGAAGTGAGCGACCACGCAATTGTTAGGTACGTCATGGTTATTTGATAAGAGTCGAACCCAGTGATGTTCACCTTACTGACGCCTTTCTTTCCATCTAGGCAAAAAACCAAATTGATGATGTGCATGAAATGTTTTCACGTCCAGCCTTGCTCGCAATTTTGTACCAATCCCGAATGTAACGCTAAAGTATCGCGGTATTACTGCAATGAATGTAAACTATGGGACGATGATCCGAAGAAGAACATCTACCATTGTTATGATTGTGGAATTTGTCGTATTGGTAAAGGTCTAGGCCAAGATTACTTCCACTGTAAGAAGTGCAATGTTTGCATGGCAATCTCGCTCAAAGATAAACACAAATGTATTGAACGAAACTTGGAGTCAGACTGTCCTATTTGCGGGGAATACATGTTTACATCTACGACCACAGTAATATTCATGGTACGTTCCTTTTTGTTGTTTGCCTTATTGCACTGAGGTTTAGACGCTCGCAACTATATTCTTCTGAGGGTGATCTGCTGACTTTTCTCTAATATGTTCTTTCTGCCTCCCCCAATAGCCTTGTGGGCACTGTATTCATCATAAATGCTATCAAGAACATATCCAAAACAGTTATACTTGTCCGACATGCTGTAAATCTCTTGGCAACATGACAGAATATTTCAATCGAATCGATCAAGCGTTAGCTCAACATCGAATGCCACCGGAATATGAAGACATGCTCAGCTTTGTGTTTTGCAACGATTGCGAAAAGAGGAGTAAAGCGAAGTATCATTTTGTTTACCATAAATGTGGTAAATGCGGTAGTTACAATACCAAAATCCTGAGTACAATGAAAAAAGGAAGCAATGACGAAGCTGTTGTCGACGAAAAGCTTGCCAAGTGGGACGCCGAAGCGAAGGCGTGTGCGTCCGGCGCTGGATCGCCCTCTTGCTCAAGTCCCATCTGCAACTCCAATTCTTCTTCGGTTTCTAATCTCCAGTCTCCATCGTCACCTACCACATCAACTACATCCTTATCCTCAGGCTCTCCTATGCCTATCAATCAAGAAAGACGGAATTCTGAAACTACATCATCAACTACTACTTTTATTAGCAATCCTTTGAACGGTTCGACAGACTTACCGGGTTCATATCCTAACGGAACACTCCCAACGTCAACCTCACAAACTTCGCCGTCACGTACGAACTGAAAAAATTCGTTGTTTGAAGATATGATTCTTTTGCGATATACCCATTATTTACGCTATCTTCCTTTATCATCTTTCTTCAACCCTACTTTATATTTGTTGGAATAAATTATTTACTTGGTAAATGAATACATTGAGACTTTTAGTGTCTAGATGAGAGTTTATCGTGTCTTCTTAGGCTGTTGACTAGCTAGGTTAAGTACTAAGCCCACCGCTTGTATAAGGTGGGTAGATAATCCTATTTATTATTTGACTGAGATATTCTCAGGTTATTACTTTTCCTTTTGTTTGACTGGGCCGTTCCTGGTGCCGACTGCATCTTGGAGTATTATGCTCGGTGTCAACAATAGGAAGGTATCACGTAAATAGAAGTTTATTCGGTTTGGTCACCCAATATCTCGGATCAATTAACCAAAGATTGAGTTGGTTGCTTTGCGAAGCCTGTGATCATGAACATGCACAGGCAAACGATGTATTCAAATTGGTGAATTGCGAAACCAATGAGATGATTGGAGGAAGAATTTCCACAGTGTATCTTTTGGGCATTGGCTGGCAATCAGTGGCTTCATGTATAATTTATTCGGGTGTAGATAGCAGATGTGCACGTGAGGTTCACGTGGTGCCTGTTCCCCTTCCAAAAGTCGAGAAGCTATCATCAGACTATTCAATCATAATCCATATCAGGTCACCTCCTCGCTCTACACCACGATCAGGTACGAAATCTATTCACTTCCTCTCTTTCCTTTTCTTTCCTTTGTTTTTCCTTTGGAGTCATAGATCATGTATGATTATCATGAGATTAAGCAAGAAAAAAATCTAAAAAAAGTCTAAAACATATGGTGGCCCAACAATCGACAAGAGTTAACAAAATATAATACTTCTCTATAAAACATAAAAAAAGGCGACGATATAAAAGACAAAAAAGAAAACAAATTAAAAAAAGAAAAGAGAAATCTCTTGTTACTGCTTCAATCTTGGTATGTTGTCGAGAAGTTTGTTTACTTACTATTTGCTTCGTTGTTTCAATACACTCGTTGTACCTGCGATCCCTCGCCTTCGACTATGATAAATGGATAGTTTTGATGTCTGCAATATCAACTCAAAACATGTTTGGCACACTGCAAATTTGGTCGTAACAGTCAACTAACCGATTATTCGCTGGCCTATGTTATGTTTTGGGTTTCGAAATTTTATCATGCATAATCAGATCACAGAGAAATCGTTTCATAAACATGGCTACTGAATTAAACAACAACATTGATGAGCATCTTATGGATGAGGACGCTGTAAGTCATCACTCTAGTTTGTAGTTACTGATTAAGTTGAATAGCGGCAGTCTACTGATTATCAATCGCCCTTTACTTTCGTCAATCTTTTAAATAGGAATTGGAGGCCATGAAGAAAAGAGTACAAGAGATGGAAGAAGAGGCCGCTAGATTGAGGGAAATGCAAGCTGAAGTGGAAAAAGAAATGAATCTGAATTCTGAAGACTCGAAAGAGGAAGTTGATGCAAGGAGTATATTTGTTGGCAACGTAAGTATTGCGTATTGAAATACTTATTCCATGTCACTATTATGTTGGTCGTCTGCATTTTCACTCATGCTGTCTTCTCCCATCGCATAGGTGGATTGGGGAACAACTCCGGAAGAACTTCAAGCCCATTTTCAATCTTGCGGTACTATCAATCGAGTTACCATTCTTACGGACAAATGGACCGGTCATCCCAAAGGTTTCGCTTATATCGAATTTGCCGATTCATCCGTTGTACCGAATGCATTAGTGCTCAATGAATCGTTGTTTCGAGGGAGGGCTCTGAAAGTTACCGCAAAGCGAACGAACGTTCCTGGAATGACAAGAGGAGGTTATCGTGGAGGATATAGAGGCGGTTACCGCGGTAGAGGATTTCGCGGAAGAGGGCGCGGAGGTTATCGGTGAGTACAGTAGTGATTGTGCGTTGAGCTGATTCGATATTAACTCTACATTATACTAGCGGACGTGGTCGAGGAGGTTACGGATATCAGCCTTATTAAATGTCAGATGTTTCATAATATGTGGAATAAAAGCCGTTCACCCTTTTATTCGGTGGGTTGCTATGTTTGCAAATAAATAGTTACAAATATAATATTTGTGTTCGTCCTGATTTGGATCTAGCCGGTTAGTGGAATCGAGCGTAACTGCCTGTACTTCAATTGCTGAAATTGCACTATGATGATGGGTATGCATGTGCTGCTCCGTCATTCCATAAGTTGTTGACTCATTGACAGTTTCAAGTTAGCTGGCAGGTATCGCGCGAAGCGGCCTAGAGGAGTCCTAGAGGACAATAGGGACCTCGCCGACAATCTGGGGAAGCGGTTAGCTCAAACTGTGGCGGAATAGACATAAAATTTTCTTGTCGGAATTTGCACCACACACACAAACAGCCGACTGCGATTGAATTTTATATTTTAAATGTCAAACAATCAGTTGCACCCGCTTCTTCACGGTGGAGTGAAAGTAGCCGACTTGTCTGTCGTGTCGGCATCCAACTTCCTTATTCTCACTATCGAAGGTGACTTGTACCATTTCCAGAATGGAAGTACCTTCTTTGTCTCTCCCGACACAATATCCGCTTCCTTGACATCGACGGGTTCTTTGTACCGGGTTGACCGAAAGTATGCTTTGTGGGTTTTTACGGCGCAATCAAGACAATGGAGAAAAATTGAGGAAGCCGGATTAGTCCGATCTGTCACTGCCGCTGTGGACGATACTGTTTGGGTTTTGGATGAATGGAATCATCTTAAATTCAATATTAATGGAGAATGGAAAACACACAGCGGTGCTATGATCTCGTATGGTGTTGGAATCGTTCAAATGACCGCCGCACCAGACGGAACCGTGCTTGGGACTTCGTGAGTGTTGTCTTCTGTTCGCCGTAAAGATCAACCCGATTTGAATACTTATTCACTATCAATACTCTTCCTTCAAACAGATATAAATCCGTTCTATATAAGCCTAATCGTGATGTTTTTAATGAAAATTTTGCCTGGGACCGATTCTTTGACAATATGCAGTTTATTCATGCGGCGTCTGCATCACATATCATCGGCGTCGACGGCCTCGGTTCTATAAAAACTTTATCTGCGGGTACCTTTGTACCGGTCCCAAATGATCCTAAAACGGCTAAAAAAGCTTATATTACTGTCGATGGATCTATTTTCGTCATTGATCAACAGCACCATGTGTGTGTTCTAAATCAATCACTCCCCTTCCAAACTCCGATCACCTTGCCTTCTCCGACCCAAAAGTCGCATGTACCTCTATTACTCACGCCAGCTTTAAACTTGCAATGGTACCCATTGTCGACATCTCAATCCTTCGTGCATGTTTCTGTGGCATCCACATCAAATATCATTGCTGTGACTGATTCAAATAAGCTTGTCCAATTTGATCCCGCCAGAGATGCTTGGTCCCTCGTTTCGGCAGATGCAATATATGCTTCAGTTACAACGGACGGCACCATATTCAAACTTGATAGATCGTCGAAATTGCACAAGTTTGACGGATATGCCAAAACTTGGGAAGATCAAGGAAAGAATTTCATTTCTATTACTGCTAAAGAAAGAACTCAAGCGTGGGCCTTGACAAATTTTGGAGAAATGTTTGCTCTAAAGAATGGAGAATGGAAAGCTAATGAATACGTGGGGAAGAATTGGGGTCGTGATATTGTCTTGACATCGAGCGGTGAAGACAACACTACTGTTGGCATTACAAGGTAAGAGGTTGATCTTTTCAGATTTGATTTTCAATTCCCTATTAATCAGCTCGACTTTTAGGGAAGGGAAGCTGTACTATGTTGAAAATCCAAATGTTGTTCACGGCTGGGTCGATTTCGTAGGTCTGTTCCCGTCACCGATTCCAAAAATGCAATATGTTGACGTTGGAAGCAACGGGGCTGTCGTGGCGGTTGACTGTGATGGTTCTGTCTACCGCATTACTCACGAGGGTATACAGAAACTCACAAGTGTTGGCGGGCTTCGCTTTACTAAAGTATCAGTCGGTATCGATGGGCTAGTCGTAGGATTAACACTGAATGGAAAGTTATACTCTTATGGAGCTCCCATATCGAATAATCCTGAGCAAGCGATTGCTGAACCTCAATATGAGAAACCTCCCGTCTCTATGCAATCTATGATGCCCGCTGACAGTCCTTATGCTGTTCCTGTTCCATCAAGTTTTACTCCTCAAGTTTCTATCCCGCCGGCGCGTGAACCAGCTTTCCCGTCGACATCACCCTACGGATCGATACAGTCTCTGCAGGCTCCTGGCTATCCTCTCTTAACGTCCACTGACCCGATATCTCACATATCGTTAACTAATTCCCAAAACGTACTGGTTGTCACGGCCTCTGGTCTGTTGTATCAATTTGTACAATCAGCTTGGTATCTCTTAAGTGATGATACCCTTCTCGCTGAACTGGCCCCAGAAAATAATGGAGTGATTTACAGGACTGATGGTTGTCATAATCTATTCAAATACGACCCATGGCAAAGGCAATGGATGGCCTTAGGAAAAAAGTTCCGATCTTTCGCGATTGGTCAAAATAATGTGATTTGGGGTATTAACGATTTCGAAGACGTATATGTATTCGAAAATGGAAACTGGAAGCTACAGAATGATGGGGCTACAAAAAAGTGGGGAGTTGGAATCATGCAGATAAGTGTTGGCTACGATGGAACAACTTTGGGTGTTGCTTTGTAAGTTCATTTTCGTGTTTCTATCTTTGTGGTATTTAAGGACGCGTCCCTTACGCTGTTGAAATATTATTCAGAAAAAACAAGTTATGCCGTCATACTGGCCATGGAATAAGAAGCTGGGAGGGTATCGGGAACGCAAAATCGGTCGCAGTCGGTTCAAGCAGTCAAATATTAACAATTAATGGAAACGATCAGCTTTGCAAATTCGGAAATACACAGTCAGTCCCGATTCCGAACTTATCTGTTCCTGTAAAAAGCGCCAAAATTGGTCAAGATGGGACTATTGTATTCATTGATGTAACCGGAAAGGCCTTCTCTCTCGATCGCCCGATTACTTCTCATGATTCCCAATTTTTACCAGAACCTCGATCTGTGCTAAAAAGAGATCCTTTACATCCTTTGGCAGTTGTTCCGCCAAAAGACGGTAATTGGGTTGTCACTACTCCGCGCGCTCAATTTCAACATCTGTCTGTCGCCAATAGGACAAATGTCATCGCAGTTACTACCATGGGTTATTTGTACACCTTGCATAATGGTCGATGGACCTATCTTTGTGACGATACGATGTTCGCCGATATCGGGGTCGACGGAACAATGTACAGGATCAATGGTCGATCTCAAGTGCTACGATTCGATCCTGGCTCCCGCCAATGGATAGATATGAATCGATCGTTAACTTGGGTTTCTGTTGGCAAAGCTAATCATGTTTGGGGAAATGACTCAATGGGTGAAACGTGGAGAATTAAAAATGGCGTCTTTGAAAATGTAGATGGATGTAACCAACGTTGGGGTCTCGGTATTACAAAAACTGTGGTTACTGAGGATGGTTCAGTCGTCGCACTGAATGAGTACGTTCATGCTACTTTTCCTACCATCTGCCAGAATTCTAATTATCTTTTCTACTCTCAATTTAGCAAGGGACATTTGTTCCGACAGCAATATGACACTGCTGCTCATAGATGGGAGAAGCTCTCCGACAATCCGTCACTAACACTCGCTTGTTCTCATCCATTTGTCTTATTGACAATTGACCAAGCAACGCGAGATATCAAAGGCTATAATGCATTTGCCGACTTTTCCACATTCTCGACAATGTCGGCACCAGCTGGAAACACTGCGCAGCATGGAAATAAAGTTATGTTGAAACATATATCCGTCGGTAGCGATGGAACATTGTGTGGAATCGACCAAAACGGTGTGTTGTATAGTTACATTTATCCTGTGACAAACGATATCGATGTACCGCCAAAGCCGCAGTTTCAACAGCCGATGCCGCAACCAGCAATGCTACCGGTACAACCGATGGCAACGATAACTAAACCTGATGATGATGACGACTGCTGCTGTTGCTGTGGTTGGCTGGGAACAAATAGGGGTTAAGATGGACATGTACTTTTACTCGCATTGTTAATAGATATACAAGTTTGGAAGACGAATTTTATTCTAATAAAAAATCATGTGATACTACTAGGAAAAATTACAATTGGTTCATATTCCTGCTTCCGAGTGACTTTTAACCGAGATACTTAGTTTCACTCGACTCATGCTACTGGTGTCCCTTTGTTTCGTTTCAAAATGACTGGTAGAATACTTAATACAGCGAATATAGTAATAGCGGCGACGTTTGTCGGTGTTAGCATGGATACGCTGTGATTTGTGGACAGTTGTTGAATGGCTTTGCCTGCTTGCACATGAATAAATGATGGTGGTGCAACCCCTATATGGATGAAGCTCAATCGTCAGTTTCATTTGAGAAAATCTTGACATTATGTGGCATATACCGACCAAAAAATGTACCAAAGAAGAATGTATATATCGGGATTTTTAAGTGTGGTGCTATGTAATGTAAGTGATTAGCTTAAAATTTGGTCGCAAGTTCCTAGCATTATCTCTGTTTGACTTACAGGCAATATTAATAAACCAATTCGGCAAGAACGGAGTGATTCGGAGGAAGAGAATATAACTAAACAAATGGTCTCGCTGTTGTGCGACCTGTATTGAAGTGGACGTTTAGCGTTGATGATGGAATGATGTCAAGTCACGACGTGCAAAGTACCTGAATTTTCCAACTATTTACGCGGGATTTGAGGTATTTTCTGACCAAAGGCGCTCCAAAGAATTTTGAGATAAAGTAGCAATTTGAGGCACCTATTGCTGAGCACTAAAAAGTACATTATTAGAGAAACAAGAGGAAACCCAGAGATGTGCGAGGACAGCCTACAAACCGTGCAAACAAGGAGCAATCCTATCGGCAAACCGAACAACGCGCCTCCAAGAACACTCTACAATAAATTAATCCGTATTTAGATTCTTCAAAAGATTTTGATATGAGAAAACCAAAACTCACCAGCATAATGGAACCGGGGACTGCAAAAGTTTGTAGGAAGACGTAAACTACAACGAAAGCAATCATGACATTGTAATAGTGGCTTTGCATAAAAGTAGTTAGCAATCTCGTTAATGCTTTCACGTCGTCTAGCGTCCTGGGGTATTTGAGTTGTCCTCGTTGCCTGAACCAAAGAACGGCTTCATTAATCACTTCGTTGGGAAAGCGATAACAATTAAGAACATACTCCGCCGTGAATTCAGGTGCCGTCAAATATACCGCGTAGAGGCAACAAACAGCTAAAATAAACACACTGACTAAGACTGTAATCGAGGATTCTTTTTCTTCGGTTGGCTCTATTTTGAAAGCAGCATTATCAGCAAATACTGGCTTCAAAACACGGACGTGTTCAGTTCTTGCGATCGAATAACCAATTCATGAACATACCAAATGACTTTGATTTTTTCGAATATTTCGATTCGTCTTCCGGAGCATCCTTCACCGAAGAGACTTTTGTTGATTTAGATCGTCCTCGTTTTTGACTTGGGGAGGAATCCGAGGAACCGTCATTTTCCTTGAGAAAAGTGCGGACTTTATCTGATTCATCATTTGTAATGCTAGGTTTAGCAGACGGAGTCGTTGATGATGATCTTGGCTTTCTCCTGGAGATTGAAGGGGAGGATGAAGCGGAAGATGATGATCTAGCCCGGAGTGAGTAGCGATGGGATGGTGTATCCGACATTTTCGGTACGACAACAAATGCAGAATAGGCGGGTAACGAATAGTAAATTGGTATCAATCTGTGGAGATGGCAATAAATAAGCGCTGCTTCCCTCTTATGCTATGGGTTGTGGAGCCTATTAGTCTCACACAATCGATGTCCACAGCGAAGTTGTTACTTGAATCTAAGCAGACAAGAGAGGAGGACCAAGGAATTGCGAAGGGCGTTCAGATTCAAATTCCAACGCTACAAAATACCGCGGACAGAGCTTCATATCATTCAGAAATAATGGTCTATGTAAGTTCTCTCTAACTTTTCTAAATACAATGCAAGTATGCAGAATTTTAACGTTTATATGCTTGTCCTCTGCGTATATCATTTTAATGCTTTCTTCGTCAGTTGCCACGTTTGAATTTGCAGCCATCAAACTAACCCACTAATTCGGCAATATCGCCAGTAACCGGTAAAGAAAATAACTGGGTCGATATGAGGGTGAATGACATATTATGTACTATTATATTCTACGTCCTTCTATCATCTCTGCATGCTTCAAAGAAGGAAGAGAGTTGTTCAGTTCCGCCGCCCAATGACTTTTACGATTTATTCACTTGCCGGCTCTACAGTGAAGGGCAATATGTAATTGACAAAGATCCGACGGACCCAATTCGTACGAAGATTGAAAAATTCATTACCAAAGCGTCCATTATTTATGTTTCGACTTCCGCATCAAACCAGGAAGGCTCCACCACCACTACTTTAATTTCTCGTTCAATACTACCGTCAGACCTTGTGTCGACGCCATCTTCAATAGATATGTTACCAGATACTGCCACATTATCTACGAAATCGTCAGTATATAGCGACGTCAACGATAGACTTCCTAAATCAGCCAACTCATCCGATAAAGGTTCAATCAACGCGACCCGAACGTCAGAAGCACTAATCGAGTCCACTAAAGAAGCGTCGAAATCCTCATTGTCACATTCATCTTCATCTCATGCTGGCGAGTCGGGTATCAAGTCCACGACGATACCATCGATAGCCTCAACTAGTGCCCAAACTGCCAAGAAAACTCCAATATCAGATACATTGGACCTTGCCATCCCATCCCGACCTAGTTTTGACGATTCTTTTCTAGACTGGAGGTATCCCGATTTGGACGAACAGATACTGCATCTCGAAGTAGGCGATAATACATTTGACTCGCAATCCGATTCTCGACATTTCCCTTCATTCGAAGAATGGCGAAAGAATGCATTGTTGAAGGAAGGGCAGGCCGCGGAAGGTATTTATTGGCATAAAAAGAGGACCAACAAACCTGATGCAGAGTCTATATTGAGTAATTTAGAAGATGTGGGCGTGGACACTGCTGACGTTCTTGAAGGCCAGCATTACAATTCTTTGCCGGAAGAAGTCACGGGTCCCGAAATCTTGGTGAAAGAAAAACCTAATGCGTCTAGTGCTTCTTCAACCCCAATCTCTGATCCTCGAGATTCCAAAGACCGATTTAATTATGCTTCTTTTGATTGCGCAGCTACGGTGATGGCTGCCAATACGGAAGCCAAAGGCGCAACAGCTATATTAATGGAAAGTAAAGATCAGTATATGTTGAATATCTGCTCTGCGAATAAGTACGTTATAGTCGAACTATGTGACGAGATTCTAGTGGATACCGTCGCTCTTGCAAATTACGAATTCTTTGCATCCACGTTTAAGGATTTTAGGGTGTACGTGTCTGATAGGTATCCGCCAAAAGGCGATGGATGGAAACTTTTGGGTGAATTTCATGGGAAAAATACAAGAGATTTGCAGGTAATTTGTTTTTGTTGTCAACGAATGTAAGCAGATTATACTAAGAAGCATCCGCGCCACAGACATTTCGTATTGACCGACCTTCTATATGGGCTCGCTACATCAAAATAGAATTCCTTAATCATTATGGAGAGGAATATTACTGCCCAGTCAGTCTATTGAGAGTGCATGGAACAACAATGATGGAAGAATACCGACGAGAGGAAGAAAGTCGTGCCAACCGTGGTGCTCCTATTTCCATTCTCGTCGGTGAAGCGCAATCATCCGCTGTTCATACACCAATTAGCGATCTCTCCGTGGCTGTTTCTCATACTTCCAGTTTTGCACAAAACGCAACCCCGAGGACAGATAATTATCCGGCATACGTAACCTCCACTCCATCCTCGTCTCTGTCATCAACTCCATCACCTATTCAAAAATTCCCGACGATTGTATCTACCCACCAAACACATCCATCCCCAACAGATGCCATTCTCTACAAGTCGTCTGCCACTACCTCGTCCATCTCAGCGACTACGGGGTTGCCATCTGCCACCTCCGAATTCACTGATAGAGAACAAGGAAAGGAGACATCCATGCTGAAAGCTTTTTCGGTATACCCCTCATCAGCACGTCCTGACACACCAGTACCAACTCCTGCAGCCTCATCTCCGGCTTCCCCCGCTGCCACCGTATCTGCGCCGCCAAAACTCGCTCCACCCGATTCACCATCCAACTCTGAATCTACATCCAGTTCCCAGGAAAACATTTTCAAAACTATCACTAAACGCCTCAATAATCTAGAGTTTAATGCAACCTTGTCGGTACGGTACCTTGAAGAACAAGCTAAAGCGTTGAGCGAGTTGATGAAGAAAATGGAGGTGACTCATCAGCAAAGGTTGACGAACGTGGTAATGGCATTAAATAAAGGAATCTTGAAAAAGTTTAAAACCGTGGTAAGTGCATTTCATTTATTTTTGACATCATTTAAATTGCTTAATTGAAATATTTGGATGTAGCTGCAAGATTACGAGTCTTTGCGATCCACCGTGCGATCCGAGATGCAATATCAGCGAGAAACCATTAACCTCGAGTTACAAGAAACAAGAGCTAGGATCAACGTATTGTACGACGAGGTATTTCCACCTTCATTCCTACTTGCGTTGGAGTTTAAGCTTACCATAGTCCGTCTTTTTACACTGAAGATTCAACAACGAAAGCGATGGGAAACTTTGCAATTCATGCTCTTGTTCTTTGCACTATTTGGGCAATGGATGAAATCTGGAATCAAAGCATTCTGGAAGTATACCGTCGGACATAAGATAAAGTCTGTGCCTTCCTCTAATGAACTGAAGAAAAGTGCACCAATTGACGGGTAAGGCAGATCATTTTTTATTTGCGGTTATATTCATCCTTTTGGAGTACTTTTCACCATGACGAATCATATCACTGTATTTTAACCTGCCAATCCTTAGTACTCGTGCACTTTCGCGTTCTGAACCGGTTTTATCGACTAATTCCATCCCCATCACTGCACTGCATTCTCAGTTGTTTGTGAAATCGCAACCCGAAGGATTGCACCGTTCACATTTAAACTCTTCCAATAAATCTACATTACAATCAAATAACCGTTCTTCAAGCAAAAATCTCAGTACAGCGACATTATCATCCAAACGATCCAAGAAACGGAAAAATAAAGGAAAGAGCAAATCACAGTCGCCAGTTGAAGAAATCAATGTGAGCACTTCTGCGGGTAGTACAACTAACTCAATATCGCCAATGGTACCGTCGAATTCCTTTGCCGAAACTAATGATCACCGACCCGTAGCGAATGTCGAAGCCGGAAATTCTAGATTGAGTAGCAAAGGGATCCTAGCGACGGAAGCGCAAGATAACATATTTCGCCCGCCGAATGTTGGACGAAAAAGGTCGTTGTCAGACTCTACGGCTGTTTTCTCAAAATATGGTGAAGAAAATGACGACACAGTGGCGGAGGGAGAGTATCAAACGATTATTGAGGAACCGCTCGATCAAGAACAAACATCCAAAATTTATCAGTATCGTATCATCATCGACGACAAGGCTGTTGACCCTTTGAGTCAAGCATTGGAAAATAGGACCGAGCCCGCACTGAGGTTGGATACTGATTGCGCAGCGCCAAATGACACTGAGTGGATTGGTGTTAGGAGGAGGACCAAAAAAGGCGGACCTGGAAAGGGATAAAGATTTTACAAGCAATAAAAAGTAAATCCTTTTCTATGCCGATAAATCGAACATGAATGATGCTTTAATACAATCGGATGCGAAAGGGACCCGTATATTACAATTGTCAATATTAATCATATCAATCCAGCCTGTCCAAAAACAACCACTATAGGGCGAGCCCAGTGTGTGGTATTATCGTTGGGTTTGGAAATACCAACTTGACTCATCAATAACCAGTTCTCCAAATCTCTATTGTAGTTACAGCTACTTTAATCATTTATCCGTAGTTGAGTCTGAAAATATCATTTAGAACCCAGAAGCTGTTGTTTTCTGGGACAAGGTGGAAAATTTGACAAAACGAAAGGGGGTTGCCTTCATTATCAGTCTGTAAATTTTTCAATATTTTGTGACGGTGCGAGATATAAGAATATTGGCGAATGAATGGAAGCAGTATATAAAAGTCCGAAGTCATCAGTAAACAATAATTCAATTTGGGATCAAAACAAATAGTCGGACGAGAGAGATTCCGAACTTACGATTAGTTGACCTGTTACGGAGACGATAATGGAGCCCATTTGAGGGTGGGATGGTTGGGCATCTACTGTGATGACTTTGTGTTGAATTTTCGTGAAGGGAAGAGACTAGATGTTGATAACAACATGATCACAGTCAATGGCCAATGTTCGAACGCAACGCGTTCACAATTCGAGATATCAAATATGGCAACAGACCTGCAGTTTTTCGACGATCTTTGCCACGCCTTGAATTTGGTTACCTTCGAAGGAGAGCATAGAGTGTTCTTTCTGTCAGGAGTGCAAAGGGGTTAGGAGTTTGTGACGATAGAACGTGATGGAAGGAGATGAGGCCGAGTGAGGGGCCCGTAGCGTACATATAGACCGGCGAGCTGTGCTCTGTTTGAGTCGAAGGTCTGGTAGTAGAAGTCGACGAAGGAGCGGGAGACTGAGTTGAAGTCGACGGACATGGCTGGGGATGGATGGATGGATACTTATGGATAGATGGATGGATGGATGGATGAGGGAATAGGATGGATGGATGGATAAGCGAACAGCCCGTCGAGCTGGCCCTCGTTCCCTCTTTCGCTGTCGTTCAAGTGCCCTGTGGAGTGTGGACGATGCGATGGTGATGTGTGTATATATAATAGTGCGAGTGAGTAACGGCATGGGGGGATCCAGTCTTGCTGATATTTGCATCGACAAAGTGCAGACATTGTCCATGTGCGAGTTGGATCGCTCTCTGCATCCATCCTGATGAATGCCTGAAATCGAAGAGTCGCGATGATGATCAAATTCCTCTGTCCCGCTTCAAAGTTGAAACCATTCCTTCTCGGTCATCAAGATATCTCATCGGTTTTAGTATTTTATCGTAAAGCCCAGGAACGTCTTATTCTTCTACCTGCACTCAATCATCCGTCGTCGCTCATCCATCCTCTACTATCATCAGTAATGAAGTTTGGAAACCATCTCAATTCGCAAAAATCGACTTATCCGGACGCTTGGAAAAACTCTTTTATCGATTATCTCACGCTCAAGCTATACATCAAGAACGAAATTCTCGTTTCTTCCCTTCGATTCGATATTAGACTAACTCCCCACAATTCAACGGATGATTTATCTCCTTTCGCCGGTAATATTGCCTTACAGGCGTCTCAAAGATTGTCCGGGCTCGCCGACAGAGTACGTAGCTTGACTCATCTACACTATCAGCATGCCTTCCCTTTCTTGCGATGATTTCATTGTCTGACCAAAAATATAACAACATCCATGCATAGGTCAAGAAATTCTTTGAAATGCTCGATAGTGAAGTGTCGAAATTAACAAAGTTTTACGAAGAACAAGAAGACGCCATTGCCCAGGCCGCCTCCGATGCGAACAGTAGCAATTCCACAAATCACCAATCGATTTTGTCTTCAATCGTATTGCTAGAAAAGTTTATTTTACTAAACTACACTGGCCTCACAAAAATCCTTAAAAAGTTCGACAAACTCTCGGGCCTCGGCTCGTCTTCTATCAGCGATGCTTACATCTGGCGTCTTACACAGACCAGGTTTTATAGAGGCGAGACTCTCAGTCTGGTGAAGAAAAACATGATTCATGATTTAGCAGGAATTCAAAGCAATGGAAATACAGAGAACGCAGCCAGTCAGCCTGCCAACGGCCGTCCTGCTTTGCTTTCCCCCACTCAAAAGAAAATAGGTTCACAGGCGGATCTTTTAGACATTTCGTCCATCCCAACGGAATCATCCTCCTCATCTTCCGTGCCCCTCCTACGGGAAGGAAAATCACTGACTTCGTGGTTTCCGCCAGCTTCCCTGTTGCCTTCACAACGTATTCTGATCACCTTGTCCGGCCCTCACGGTACCGACATTCTATCTGCCCTCCTGAGCTGTATTGCTGCATACAATTGCAAAATCGAAGATTTTTCCTTTTCTCGACTTTACCATAACGTTACATTTGCCGTGTTGATCAGGTTGTCCTCTGATGTCACCGTAGACATGTTCAAAAAACTGGCCGCCAATGCCAAGAAATGGGAAGCAACTCTTCAGTTTGAAACATTCATAGATGGGGCCAGCTCATCGCCTACGACACTTCCTGCTTCTCTCGAAGACGCACCTTATTTGAACCGTACAAAATACGCAGCGACAGTTTTGAATCAAAATGGCCTTACTGCTTCTTTTCTCAACGATTTCACTAGCCTTCTATTACAGTTTAAAGTTTCGGTCGAACGACTGAGTAGAATGAATTCCGGAGCTGCGCTTTGTTGTGTAGATTATAAATTATCGGTACCGAAAGAGATAGACATCGATGAATTCAGAAAGAGACTGTTTGAAATGAGTGGTCATTACGGAACAGATGTTAGTTTACAAGAGTTTAATGTGTTTAGACGAAACAAACGTCTGGTTGTGTTTGATATGGATTCGACTTTGATTCAACAAGAGGTGATTGATGAAATAGCAAAGTTTGCAGGAGTAGTCGATAAAGTTGCCGTAAGTCCTTCTCATTTTTTAGGGATTTCTCGAAGATGGCACGATTCTTAATATACTATTTCAATTAGGAAATTACGCACCTTGCTATGGCCGGCGATCTGCCATTCACAGAGTCCCTTCGCCGTCGTGTCGCTTTGTTGAAGGGTACCCCGACCTCCGTTTTGGATCAAGTTAGGGAAAGATTAACATTCACAGAAGGAGCGAAAATGTTGTGTAGATGTCTGAAAAAACTTGGCTTCAAACTTGCGGTCATTAGCGGTAATATTTAACAATCACCGCCTTCAATTGAGGTTTTAGTTAACGTTTGATTGCTACGTGTAGGTGGCTTCATGCCTCTGGCCACGTACGTCAAGAACGAATTAGGTTTAGATTACGCATTTGCCAATCAGGTTCGGTTTGCTGTACTATTCTGATTTCTGTGATCATCTGCTGACGTATCTTCTGGTTCACCGTATTTAGTTGAAAACAACACCAGACAATCGCTACTTTACTGGAGAAACTGTCGGACCCATCGTTTCTGGAGAACGAAAAGCCGAGTTGCTAGAAGTGATTGCTCAAGCTGAATCGATATCTTTAGAGCAAGTCATTGCAATCGGCGATGGTGCTAACGATTTGTGGATGTTAAGTTTGGCCGGCTTAGGTATCGCCTTCAATGCCAAACCCAGAGTTCAAGAGAAGGTAAGAACTTTCGGACGCTGTCTTCTTTTGTCAGCACTAGGCTATTCATATTCAACCTATATTAACACACTCTACCTCTCTTCATTGTTGCCGATAGGCTCGAACTAGGATTAATCAGAAATCTCTAGCCCACGTATTGTATCTATTGGGATACACAGATGAAGATATCCGTGAGCTTATCTAGGAAATACCCAAGATGCAATGGATTAATATTTTAAGACCTCATGTATCACATTTGTTGGAATGAAATGGTTAGCAATCTTCAATCTTGTGTGTAACCAATGAGTTTGGGCTTTTAATGCAATCATAATGTACAATTTACTGCATTATCTACCAGTATTCACATAATTTTATCATCTAATGTCCAGCCAAATCTTCAATGATGTCGTGCTATGATACATAGTTTTATAAATTCCACTCATTTACACCGACAATTAGTTTACTGTTATCTGTTTGATTGACATTTGTTTATTCTCCAAATCGTCTTGAGTGTCGGTCATTGTGTTTCCCCCTTTTTGGGCTACTTTGCCTATTGGTTTCTCAGTATACTGCGGTTCCGAGACGAGGGTGAAAAGTGTGATCAGAAACATAATGTTAGTGCAAAATGGGGGTGAACGTTTCACAGAAAAGTGAATACAAACAATTGACCCTTTATCTCGATGAAATTCCAGGTATATAAATCCACGTTGTCCGTCGAATCTGAACGACGGTTATTAATGTAGAGCAGAAGTCAGTTATTGACTTCGACTATTCACCCTTCCCAATGACACCGACAGTAACACAAACCTATTCTTTCGCACTTCCAACCACTGTTTATCTTTAAGTCTTTGCATAATCAATACATTGTCAGCTTCTTGTGTGACTTTTGCGCTCCCCATAATACTACTCATATTCAATATTGAATCTTCTGGTTCTTTCTTCGGATGAACGACAATAGTAACATGGGTATTATATTTTGTTGCGAATGAACGTAATTCATGTAACACTATTTCTTGATGATCCCAGCGTTCGATACCCCGAGATTGGTTTGATAACATGAATTGTAGATTGTCAACGATGACGTGCTCGATTGAGTGTGACTCGTGAGCAGCCCGGAGAGTGGAAAGAACAAGATCTATGGTAGTGCTACCATGAAATGGCATAAAGTAAAGAGGTAACTGAACCAATGGGGTTAGGAATTTCAAGCATGCTTAGAGAACTCTGAACTAAAAGACACAGAATTATACCTGATTTAACTCATTCGCACATTCTTTGAAATAAGGTTCATCATAGTGCCTCATAAAATCATGTTGTCCATACTGGCAAACCATTTTTTTCAATAACCTGACATTAGATATTTCAAAACTTCCCCATAAAGTCCTACACCATAAAAATCAATGAGCCCACTGTTCCCGCTCAAGATTATCAATTCAACAGAAAAAAGAGAGCAGAAAAACATACTTGACACCTTGCATTGCAAAATCCAATGACAATTGAGATAAAAATGTAGTTTTCCCACTCCCAGTTGGACCAGTTAACACCGTCAGTTCACCTTTTCGATGACCCTTCAAGATCTCATTAAATGTCGGAAACTCTTCACTTTGGACTCCAGCAACTTTGGGACCATTTTTAAATTCGTATTCTACATCTTCGAAAAGATCAGTCATAGTGGTTAACAATTTCTGCTGAGAAAGTTGCGACGACGTCTGCGAAGGCGATAACGATGAGTTGAAAGATTGTTCATTGGATTTCAAGTAGGGATTCGACAATTTGGAGGAAGAGGTCGGGTAGGAATTATTATATTTCTTTGGTTGGGAATCAATGATTTTTACAGAACTTGAGTATCGGCGAGATACTAAATTCAGCAAAGTAGGCCGCCATCGAAGTGTGAACGGAATGTGGATAGGAGCTACCGGGTGGACATTAGACAGGGCCGGAATGGATGAACTGGTTATCCGGTTTCGAGCAGCAATGAACATGGAATTGACAATCCTCTAGGGAATGCAGAATAATCGTGCTTTGAGATTGTAATGAGCAAGATATGGTAAGTTGACGGTGATAGGAACGTCAGGATCCAGTGATCGGGGCAGACACGGGGTTGGCCTGGCAATGAATCATAATATGGCATTTCAAAGGATAACGGCAGGAGTGACAACCGACAAAAGGGGTATCATCATTCTGTTTGTCGAATGCATAATCTTTGTACAAAAAAATGTTCTAATCTACATTACATTGCTATCGCTTCAATCAGCATGTGTCATCCGTTCTTCAACATGACGAGTTACTTCGGTTCTCTTCTACTTCTTGAGCAATTTTCCACTCACATATCTCTTCCCCAGATTTCCCCATATTTGTAATTTAGAAACTAAAGTTTCTTTAGTAATGGGTTTAGACACCACATCAGTGAAATATTGTCTGCCAGAATTGCCAGAAGGATGTTCATATGAGGTGACTGCAATAATGGGGGTATCATTATTAATATTCTCAGTGGATTTGATCATTCGAGCTGCTGTTTCCCCGTCAACTGAAAAAAAGCAATTTAAAATTGTTATTTGAGTGAACTGAGTACGGCGAAATAAATGGAGTTAGATAGGATACCTATAGGCATGCGAATGTCCATAAAGATGATATCAAACTTGACATTGCCGGTTGCAGTCCGAATAGCTTCTGCGCCGTTATTGACCGCGACGCATCTGCATCCGGCTCTTCGAAGCATGGTTTCTAATATTTTACAAGCGATCGGATTGTCATCTAATAAATAAGTTGAGAATAAGTAAGTTACGTCACACTATATGTAAATGATGTGCTAAAACTGACCGACGATGAGACAATCCAGTGGTTTATTCATGAGAGCTGATTCTAAAATGGTAGTTTCTTTTTCTTTTCCAATCAAACTCCGCCGAGCGACACTATCAGCGCTACTAGCACTGATGGTCCTGAGCCGTGAAGGTAAACTGTTTCGTCTGCTTCCAGCCCCGGATTCTTCGTCTTGTATTAATTTAACACTTGTTGTCCGCTCTGCCACCGAAGCCGAGAATGGAACACGGCTCAAGGTCGGGCTAAGTGCCAATGGACTGGCAGGACTTCCGGGTATTGATGCTGGGGAATCGGTATTGATTAAACGACGACTGACGATGGAAGTGGATGAGGAGCGAAGTCGGCCTTTACTAGGGGTAGGCAGATTAACATGATGGGAAGGTGGTAAGTGTGGAAGAAGACGTGGTGACAATGTTTCATTATCGGATTCTGAAAATGATGACGACGTAGGAGATCCAGCAGCACTCAGGGACTGCAATTCAGACCTGATCTTTTTAGCGATATTTTCATTTGCCTTTTCCAGTAGTGGTAGATTCTTATAAGTAAACGTGCCAAAGTCAGGGACTGGCGAATTCGTTCCATCTCTGGTGCGGTCTTCTGTACGCTTCGAATCCGGACTTTCTACTAACTGACGACTGTTCTCCACTTTTGCCACGTCGCTGACATCTTCACCTTCGATGTCATTCAGCATTTTCATGTTCACACCTCTAGAATCAAAATAATCTGTATCTTCTACACTGGCAGGATTGGGTATAAAAGCAGCATCTTCAGATAGCAGAGTATCCCAATTTAAATCGGCGAAGAAAGGATGCGATTTTACTTCCGCGGCACCTTTACTTCCCAGGCGCTTACTAGGATCAGGAGTAAGCAGCTTCTCAATGAGATCTTTCGCTTCCACAGATATCGGTACATTTGGTGGATAAGTAATATTCCGCGCCAAAATATTTTCAAACACTTTATCTGGCGCTGCAGCATGGAAGGGAGGGACGCCATAAATGAACTCATACAAAATCGCACCGACAGCCCACTAATGAGAGTGTAAACATGTAAGAGTCAGTAACAAAAGTGTACAGAATCTAAATCATTGAAACATACCCAATCGACCATCGCATCGTCTTGACCAGTTCCTAGAATACTCTCTGGCGCCAAATAATCCGGGGTCCCTACAATTTTCCTTTCTTCGTCCCGATCTCTCATGTAACCGTTCCCATTATCGTCTAATCTATCAAGCCACGACGAATCCGTAGAGATGGTACTACAAATTGAGCTTCGCCTAGAATGATTCATGAGTACTGAATTGATAAAAGATGTGTTTTCGCGTCGAGTAGCACTGTGTGGAGTAGTAGGCGGCCCTAAAGACAGCGACAGATTTTCGGAGGTAGGGGTCAAAGGAGGGGTAGAGCTGTGCTGAGGTTGTGAAGAACGATTCGTGGACGTTGAGGATGTTGATAGATGGAGAGTAGGGGAATTGGTTTGAACAATTTGGGACGTTATGGACGACGCAATGGAGGACGGTAACCCAATCGATTCGCCTTGCGCTCGTCGACCGAGAAATCCGATTCGTGAAAGACCGAAGTCGGTCAATTTGAGGTGTCCTTTTGAATCAATCAGGAAATTATCTGGTTTCAGATCCCTGATTAAAAATATTAGTACATGTCCAGACGAGAACGACAATAAAGCGATGGCAAACCTGTGAACAGTCCCTCTCGCATGCAGGTAATCTAATCCTAGTATAACTTCTGCAATATAAGCTCTAGCCCAATCCTCCGGCAACCCGCCCAGAGCTTTAATTAAAGCAGCGCAGTCACCTCCATTTAAATACTCCATCACAAGGTATAAATTATCCTTGCTTTGAAAGGAGTAATACAATTTAGCAACGTGCGGGTTCTCATTTTGCATCATCAATATCATTCTCTCTGCTTTCACATTCGTGACTTGATTTTTTTGAACCATATCAGACTTCTTCAAAACTTTAATAGCATAATAATCTCCAGTTACTTTCTTCTTTGCGAGAAAAACGGAACCAAATGCACCTTTGGAGATGGGTTTAATGATGTCAAAGTCACGAATGCTAGGGGAAGCGATTCTGGGTGAGGAGAGGGGTGAACCGATACCAGGTGACAGCGGAGGAAAATAATGGCCGGAATTACGAGAATTGGAGTGACTTGATGATCCAGAAGAAGGAGATGGAATTGCTATGTGTACAGGCTGAAGTCTGTTGGGATTAATGGTGATGCGAGGGGGTGGATCCTTTCGACGGGTCTTTCGAGTATCCACCGACGAAGTCGGCGACGCATCTTCCGGGTTATTGGAAGAGTCTTTCGATTCAAATGACGATGAACTGACGTTTAATTTTTCTCGACTTAAATCAGGAGTAACTGTGGATTGTGCGGGTCCGGTGGATGTCTTGCTGCCTTCTTCTTTTTTCATTTGCAACGGAACCGATGAATTTTTCTGTTTCGTAGGACTCCAACGTTGCGAAGATCTGGCCTGTTCAGATTGTGCGATTGCAGAATCCTCAGACACTGATTCTTGTGATCCCCAGACATTTTGTTCTTCGTTCCACATTCGGGCCTGAAGAAGCTTGTTCAACAACAAAGACTTCGCGCTTTGGATCTTCAAAGACACCAATTTCTCAACTTCGCCTCCTATTTCTATTAACGACTGAGATATGGTGAAAAATTCCAATTTCGAATTCAGTGACGACACGGTCCAATTTTGTAACATTGACGGAATGTAGAGGGTGGTTGATTCAAAAAACTTAGGACTAAGAGGTTTATCAGAATCACCATCAATTGAATACAAGTCTTCAGGGATGTCGTCCGAAAAAACAATATTAACGTCCGTTGTGAGATTCTCAATGGGCGAGGACACAATCTTGTTTGCGGTGTCAAGCACACTGAGTAGATTGGTACAATAGTTAAGCTCATTGGTTAACTGAGGAATCATGCTTTCATCATCAACAAGCGCTTTCTTCGGGCAAACTGAAGAGTCCTTTTCTGTTTCCAAATCTGCTAGTCGTTTCCTTATGGATTCGACAGATGCAGACAACGATGTTTTAATCTCGTTTAACTCTTCTGTTACGACGTTATACTCCATCTCTGATTTATGCGTATCCCGACATATGGCCGAGTGCTTTTCAAACACCAGGTTCGGAACCTGCAGCTCGCAAATGTGGCAAAGAACAGGGCTAATAGGAAGGGCTACAGCGGATGCTACTGGACCCGAAGAACCGGTGGTCGATGCCGATGCTGACATCGGATTAGCTAAAAAGTCCGGTTTTTCGGCTGGACGAGTAACCCAAACCGTGTAACTTGGTTTTCGTGTCGATCTATCGTAAACCAACATGCCCTTTCCTTCCATATGAACCCATTCAAGGCAGTTCAATTCGTCTTGTGCGGAGGTGACTGTATCCGAATTGGCGAGAGTTTTCGACGAACCGGAAGAAGAAAGTTCGTCCATTTTTAACCGTTTCATGCGGTACAAAATTTCAACAGTCGTATTTTCGTCAACATTTAGGAGTCGTTGAACGGCGTTCATGAATATGTCCGAATCATCAGGGTGGAGTAGAGAAGAAACTTGCTTGGACACTATATTCTCCGGTTTATATCTTCAATGTTCAAATCAGTAAGTGAATCAAACATGTGAAGCAGAAAGAAAAGTATTATACTAACCCTAACACTGTTTGACAGGATGGGCTAATATACTGGACAACACATTGTTCTTTGCTGAGACGTTTTGAGGGATCTAAAGACCCCAGGGACACTTCCATGAATAAATTCACGCTTCTATCAACTTCTGTCACTTCTTGAAGCTCTTCTCCATCAATTTCAGATGTAGTTGCCGAACATCTGAAAGGAGAACCGTAAGACCGATAATCATCACTTGCATCCATGTTAACCATAAGAGAGGATTCCAAAGTGTCAGACACAGAATAGTCGGTAGCTGCATCTGAGAATGATCCCGAGAATTTCCCTTGGACTGGAAATTGATCCCTCGATTTAGATGAACTGTTAAGCGATGAAGAAGAGTTAGCGTTAACATCTTTGTCTCGAATGGGTAGCGAAAATTGCATATTCTGACTGGCGAAAGGCACATCTTCGACGGAAATAGCAGGCGACGTTGACTCCGATGCACTAAGAGTTCCGATTTCCATGACTTCTACTAAACGTGACAATCCAGAAAATGACACCAAGAAACGAAGAACAAATTCTTTGCAATGCCATTCCGGATGTTCTTCCCATCGAAGGAACAACTGTTGAATAGTTTGAGACAGTTTCGCGCATTTTCCTCGATTCTCTACCAAAGTTTCGACATCGGTATCAACAATTTCTTGCGCCAACGATATAATATCCAACAGCGACGATACAAACAGGGAACCTTCGGGGCCAAAAGGTGAAGTTGCGTCGAAAAGTGCGGACTGACTTCCGTTTGAGCTGTTTCGAGATACGTTCAAAGACAAATTCAACTCGGACTCCACATGTTCGTTTAAGCCTGACATTACAGATTTCAATTCACAATCACAAATCTCCTTCGCCCTTTTGATTCTATCGGACAGCCCTTCCAACCGAAGTGAGGTTCCGCTTCCCATATTGGTCCCGTACTCAGATGGATCATATGTGTACTCGAAATAGGACACCGATTCATCATCTCGGAAAAACCAAGATGACAGACTGTTTTCTGACAGGGATCGTCTAACGGCTGGAACCGGCGATGACATATCAGACTGCAATATGGACCCAGGCGAATTGGCAATCTCATAATCGTAATCTGACGCCAATTTCAAATTTGACGATTGGGGTATGTCAATCGGCTTGGAGGGAGAATCTTGCACTCTGGAGTAAGACGAGTCACTTGATGTCGACTGGGAACGTTTTCTTCCGGTTGTATCTTCCGATCGATCTAAACTGGATGACGCAGAAGTTGACGACACAAGTCGAGTACGTTTACCTGTCTTGGAAGAAAGTTTTACTTCGTTTGGTGTTTGACAGCTCTCAGTCTGAAATTGGCTCCTCTTGAATTCGTCAATCCAATCTACCCACTTTTTGGGCTTTCTTCTCCATCGCAAGAATTTTGCAATTCGAGACTGAAGGAGCAGCTTCGTATGGTTGTCGTGATTTATCTCGTGAGAAGCGAATCCGGGAAGGATAGAAAATGATGCATGACTTGCTGTTCGCACGGAAGTTAACGACGAACGGGATTCCAAATGTTGAGGTTTGCGGCTGTGAAGTGAATGGGCGCGACTTCTAGATAACTTTTCTACCTTTTTTGAAGAATTCGATCGGTCCGAGGCTAATGCGTTTACAATACAATTTGGTTAAATAATGATATATAAGTTGCCACACAATTTGCAAAAGACTTACTGCGTCTGCTGCGTGACGGAGGAGGCTCTTGTCGCTTGGTAGAGAGGCCATTGAACGATGATGCGTGAACCAAGACTTGTAACGGAGGTATGTGTGGTAGTGACTGCGAATGGAATGAAATGGGTAGAGAAGGGGATGATGTAGATAGATGTGCCCAGCCAATAGGATAGCTGGAGTAGGGATTCCGGCCGTCGTCGTCACTCCAACCGTCTGAATTGTCACTATCTGTGCACGATGTTTCTGTTAACGCTCTAGAAGCCCGTCTACTAGAGAGCGATCTTGCCGAACCCAAATTTTGGGACACAGAAGACGGAGCAGGGTTACTGTCCACTAAGGAATATCTTCTACTCCTGGCAAATGGTTTTGCGTTAGTGCTGCTGGATTTTTGCTGTCTTTGCTGGTCTCCTTCACTGTTACTTCGTGACCTTGCTTTAATTGAGGAAGAAGATGCAGAGAGAGAAGGGGAGAGATTTGAAAGAGCTAAGAATTTGTCTGATTTCGCAGGGTCATCGGAAGTGGCAGTCTGAGGCTGTGGTAGCGCCGTATTCGCGAAGGGATTGAGCGGAGAAGACTTCCGTTTTCCCTTTGGGCGAAGACGATCGATTTGGGGGTTGCTCGAAGAATTTTGGGACGACATTATCGACACCCTTGAAATAAGGTGCGGGGGAGTGAGGTAGGGGAGGGTTAGTGTGCTAGGATGGGAATGGTCGAGGAGTGATAGAGTGAGAGACTGCGATTGGTGCGAACTGCGAAAGCCGGACTAGATTATATCGGCAAGAGTGTGATGGAGGTGAGAATGCGCATTCTAGTCTGTTATGTGCTGCGGTGGAGAGAAATGGGACTGAATGGGACTGAATGGAATTGGAATTGGAATTGGAATTGGAATGGAATTGGAATTGGAATGGAATCAGTTGAGCCAAACACGCATAGACGACACCCAATTCCCTTGTCACGTGCAGTCACGTGTCAGTTCGCTCGGGACATCAAGTCACGTGTCCTGCTTTGCTGTGAAACCCAAGCATCTTAATGTAATAATTGTAATATTACACTCCACATCCCACATCACATACTTCCCACACACCCACTGCGCCGAGTCTCTGGTATCCGGCGCACCCTGCTATGCATAACCCTGTCGATATGATTTCACGCTAATCGACCATCTCCATCCAATTCCATCCACATCTCCACATACACAGATACACATGATATAATACCAGCAATATGTCGACGCAAGCATCGCCGCATCCCTCTCCGCTTCGTCTCATCGACAATTCCTCCCTCGCTCAAGCTGCTTTCGCCTCCAGGCTTCCTCCAGATGACCTCTCTTCGCTTGAATGCACCCTATTTCTTCCTCTCTATCGCGATAACCATAATCTCCGACGCCGTCATCTGAATATTCGCAACAGAATACTCAGAGCTTGGCTGGATAATCCGTCGAGATCTTTATCCCTGGCTGATGTTTTCCACCGATTACCTGATCATCCGAAACCATGGGTCTCAATTGTCTACTATTTCCTCATTCGCCACAGTCATATCAACTATTTTATAGTTTCACCTCCCCGTTTTCCGAATAGCGCTATGGTGAATGACGTGAATCGTAAAACATTCATTGTAATTGGGGCCGGTATATCTGGTCTGACAGCTGCCCGGCAAATTCGACAAGTTTTCGGCCACGTCAACCCTCCGCCAAGGATCATTGTACTAGAAGCAAGATCAAGAGTAGGCGGAAGAATACTCACTCATCCACTCCACACAAAAATACGCGCGGATGGAACGTCTGATGACTCTTGCAAGGCAGGGGTTGATTTGGGTGCATCTATCGTTCATGGGTGGGATGGCGGAAACCCGTTGAAAGTACTGGTCAAAAACCAATTGAAGTTGTCAGACTTGGACTCCGGCACTAGAATGACACCCGAATTATATGATGTCAATGGTTCTGTTATCGACACTTCTACTCACGTAAAGTGCGAAACTATTTTCAACCAAGTACTGTCGGATACGTTAAAAGTTAAGGAACCTTTGGTGGAGATTGTCGATGAAGACCGCCATGGTGGGCGCAAAAAACGAAAGGCAACCGAGCACCCTCGAACCCGTGGAAAATCTTTACCATCTACATTGAACGACTACACAGCAAAAACAAAATCCCCTTCTCATTCTCGGCGGAACAGTACAAACACGATCTATTTCCCGTCGGATTCAGACACGCAATTGAAGAAAGGCGGGGATCATAACAGTAAAGACGATTTCGCTCCAATCAATTTGGGTGAAACACTAAAGAAGAAATTGTCCAATCATCCGAGCCTCCGATTGTTGAGTGACAAGGACTTAAGGGTGCTGCAATGGCATTTCGCTAACCTCGGTAAGAACCCCCTTCCAAAGTTTGGTTGAGAATCGGCGATTAAGTGACTCTTCCATTAGAACTCACGACCAATGCCCCGCTCGATGATGTATCACTTCTGTATTGGAATCAAGGCGAGAATTTTCTGGGACCACATTCCATGATTATTGGAGGTTTCGGGCAAGTGATAAGGGCATTGGCGTACGACGATCTCACGTCAACAGCCCCGTCGCCGCAGTCATTCGATCTTCATCTCAACAAGTGCGTTACCAAGATAGAATACAAAAGCGTAACGTTATCGCAGTTGCAAGGTCTCCCCTCAACTAGAAAATCGGATAATTGGAATATCCGCGTCACCTGTAACGATGGGTCGTCCATCGTCGGAGATGCGGCTGTCGTTACTATTCCTCTTGGAGTTCTAAAGCATGAGTCTATAGCTTTTGAGCCGACCTTACCAGAATGGAAACAGCAGAGTATCAAGAATTTAGGATTTGGTGTTGTTAATAAGGTTCAAAACTTAGCCTCACTTTATTCAGCGTCATTCAGTGAATCCTGACGGTCAATCCATAAATAGGTTGTTTTGGCGTTTAAACATGCTTTTTGGAATGAACGTGTAGACTCATTCGGTTGTGTTAACCTGCCAGATGAAGTCGGAGGTTACGACAGAACAAGAGGTAGCGTAAAGCAAAATTTGTCGTATTTCCCTAAACATCAATTTAAATAAGTCGTCCAGGACAATTCTTTCTTTTTCAAAATATGACAGCTGTTGTTAATGTCCCAACTTTGACGTGTTATCTCGTTGGCGAGAGCGCTAAGGAATTGGAAGTTGCTCAAGATTGTGTCATTATTGAACGCTGTATGTCTATTCTTTCCCGCATCCACCCAGAGGCATCTCCCATTCCGCAACCCATCGAGTCGATAGTTACGAGGTGGACCTTTGACGAGTTCAGCAGAGGTAGCGCCTCCTACCTCGCCAACAATTCGACTGTCGCTGATGTCGAGAATTTGAGAAAGACAATCGGGAATACTTTATTTTGGGCTGGTGAAGCGACTTGTAAAATATATAATGGGACCATTACAGGTGCTGTATTAAGCGGCACGAGAGTTGCCGCGGAGGTGGGAGATACCTTTCTTGGTAAAATTCGACCCTCAGCTGACCTCGAACAATGTCTATCTGAAGACGTAAATATCATGGATGATGATAGTGCTGATCTGGATGTACGATTAGTATTGGAAGAATCAAGTGCCTCTACGATAACAGATGCTTTGGTGAATGATGAATTATCTTCGATAAATTCAACATCAAATGCCCCTCTTACGACCAAACGTAAACGGGGTCGACCGAGAAAGTATCAAGATGATGCTTCAGATTCCCTGACTCCATCAGAATCCGCTTCAGTTGCAGTATCTCGGCAATCTTCTGTCCCTCCGGAAAATGACTCGCTTCTTGTGCGTTTGCCACCAGTGACTTCAATCACTGCTTCTCTTCCCCCGTCCAACTCTCAATCGCCGTTGCGGCAACTCTTACAACCAGCACTATCGTCTCAGGATGATCAATGGTCTGCGCAAGAGTCCGACTTCAGTCATCGTTCCGTGGAGCACGAACAATTCAAAACATCTACGCCCCTAATACCACTTCATCAGTATTTACCATCATTTGATCATGGCCAACCATTCAATAGCCAATACCCATCCATGAAGATTAACGAATCGGCACAGGATGAAGTGAAATGTTATCTTTGTGATCTTGTATCATTGGGCCCTGTTCAATTAATTCAACATGTTATGAACGTTCACTTGACATTAGAACAGAAGCAGGTTTGCTACATCAATTGTCTCATTTCTGTTTTGTTCAACTCCTAATTCTACATTAGTCATATATGCATCAATTAAAAGTCCTTCGGATAGAATTTCCGCCTTCCCAACCTTCTATGAAATTATACCCTGTCCTACCTGTCCTTCCCGGACCACCGTCCTCAAAGCCCCACATTAATCCCTTTTTATTATTTACCAAAACACATTGGAATATCGGTAAAGCTCACCTCTCTGCTACGAATGAGAATGGTCAGCAAACTGTTAGGGCAGTCTTGAGTGCAATATGGAAAATGATGTCAAATGACGACAAGCAGGTATGGAAGTCTCATAAATACGAATACCTTTAATTTCGTAATGATCTGATTTGAAACATATTTGACCACAATATCAGCCTTGGTCCGATAAAATTACCGAAATGCGCAATGAATACAATTTTCAGCTACATGTTCTAGATCAGCAGTTGTCCGTGCTAGGCTTAACGCGAGATCAAATAGAATCTCTCCGGTCAAAGTGCATCATTTATGCACCTACTATGAATTGTACGTCGATAGATAAAATGCCGGGCGTACCGGATAAATTGATCAAAGCGTTGGATGTTGTCAACGAATGGAGGGGACGATTAGATAAATTGAAAGATATGAACCCAGTTGGTGATATCGGAAATCAGCTTCAAGATCGAGGTACTGGTTCCAGTGAGAACGTCAAGTTTAATTTGTCGGTATCTTATGTTCAACAACTGGTCAGAGTATTGGGTGTGTCAGAGTTGACTAGAGAAGAATTAGAAAAATTAGCTGTGTGGTGGAACCATTATTTTACTATTGACGAAATGAGACTAATTTGCTTCGCGGCGTCTGTTGATGTGGAGGAAGATAAAAGTTGTGTTCCGGCTGTCGAAATTGGAATTGTAGATAACGGCTCGGTGAATAGTTCTGAGGACGTAAATATTGAAACATAATAGGAATCGCTAGAATCTATTGTAGCTTAATAATATAGCAAGAACTTAACATTAGTGCTTAACGCCTATCGCACCATCTCAAACGTGGGCTTCACAAGATAATATTTAAATGTTTCGAAGACTCAATTGGTTGAATTGGGTTGTATTGTGCCTTATATTCAAGTTCACTTCATGGACCTTCTAATTATCTCTGTTTCAGTTACTAGAGTAGTATTAACCAGCTGGCTTGATCAGAGTACATGCGCTGTTAACACTGCGGCTGTAAACTCACAGAATTTGGCAAGCCCTTCAGCTGTGAAGTTAAGTTAAGCAGTCGGGCTAGTGGATCGGTCTGCAATACTATCAAAGGGTTAAGACCGCAGGATGAACTGGTCAATACAAGTGTCTATGACTGATTTAGTGCATGATCAACCAGTTAGCAGTAATCATACACTTGGCTTGGGGTTGAGGATTAATGTAAATTCGTAAAGAATTCATTGTGATTGGTAGATGCGGAAAGTTAGAGGTAAAAGCGGTCAATAATCATGTATTTTCGTGAACTTTACAAGCATTCCTGATCATTCTACCCGCCCGTTAGTTTTACAAGCCATTATATCATTACATTCCACCACTTAGAATCGGAGCTTGGTGAAAAACCATTTGTTCTTTCCTCCGTTATATCTATGCAACGAGTGAGTGAAGATTATTAGCGAAAGTCTTAATGAATACAGATTAATGTTACTTACTTCTCTTCGAGCATCTTTCGGATAGCTTTCTTGGCTTCAACGCGTTGGGTGGGTTCTTTGAAAGTTTCGGCGGAGACAGAGTTCTTGAGTTGGTCCAATTCGAAAGTGTAACTATAAATGAAAAACAGAAAGGCTTAATACAAAATCAACAGATCAACGGTGCATATTTTTACGAACCGAGTGGGCATCATGTGATTGTAGTTGACGACTTTGATAAAAGGCTTAACTTTTGATCGCTTGGCAACTCTCTTTTGACCCATTGCCTTGGTGATTTTCAGCGGGTAACGCTCAATACCGGCAACGATGGCGTGGGGGTATGGGCGGGACTACAAAAACGGATAGGATATTTAGCCCATTTTGATTTTAGAATCCATGACAAATTGACGGATGGGCAGTCCACTATCGGTATCTCAAATACTTCTAACTCAACCGTCACAATAACAATTCTCCTACTCTATACCGATTTGTGCGATGCATATCCTTGAACTGATCAGAGGTGTGTATTCCGCATGCCCATCCGCCGTTAGTCTAAGTTTTAGCTATTTAATGCATACCCCATCACCATTGTCGTTGTTCTTGATAACAACTGCTTTTCTTCCAGCATAGCGGCCTTGAAGGACGATGACAACCTAGTTGAACCAGCGTGTCAGCAAAGATGTTTCTGGGGTTGAAATATCCATCCATCGTAAACCTGTCGACTATCTTGGCAAAAATCATCAACTTTATACGTCAAAAGGTCAAATACATACTTTTCCTGGCTTGACGATCTTAACCATTTTCAATGATTATACGAATGAGGGGGAAAATTGATAGTAGATTGCGTTCCTACCAACTGCGCGGAAGGTTGGATGTTTGGAAGGGAGTCACGTGATGGTTGTGATTGCTGTGGAGTGATGCGGTCAAAGTTGACAATTTGACATTGGATCATCCAAAAAGTTAAAGAATGTGACAGCACATTCTTATCCCTTAATTTACTTGAATAGGTTCCTAAATCAATACCGAAATAAAGTTCTGATCCAAACCACTTTACTTTCAGTTGCCGTGAACCCTGCATCGATCTTCCGACATCGGAAGAATGGCATTATCATGTTAGTATGAGAAAACTTATGTACACTCGATTGGAAAAACTCACGGACAGTTCTGTTATATCCGGAAAGTGAGCTAAATGAGCTTTGAAATTGGTGGATGAAGGAATAAAAACTAGATATTGGCAATTTCGGTCAAGAAACACCTCAGCCAACTCATTATCACCCTCTGGAGGAAGTTTCTCCCTCCCACATTGTGAAGATATTATTCCCCTCTGCTTGGATTTCAAATTACATATGTGCAATATCAGGTAATATCGCATTACAATGCGGAGAAAGTTAACGCGTGTTTTTCTTCGATGGCATCGCTCGACCACAAAGGCCTCCCACTAACTCAATCCGCTCTCAACTTTCAGACCTTTCTAATACTCGCTAAGCATAATCTGACGACTGCTTTTTTTACCTTTATTTTCTGAATATTAATGGCTGAAGTCGGTTCCCCTAATTGCCTAGGGTCCACAGAGAGAGACGTCGTCGCCCAGGGTCTGCTCATTATGGGCTTTATGATAGTCGCGTTGCTTCTCGGTTTGACGACAAAAAAATACAGAATTGTATGGCTGCAAGGTAGAGTCAAGTCGATACAGATGTGTTGTATATTTATTTTCACTCACCTCTCCCTCAAATCGATAGAACCCGCCGTTGCAATTCTCATTGGTCTTGCCACTGGCTTACTAGTGATGCTAGTCAGTGGGGGCAAAGTGAGCTATTATCTCACACTCAAAGCATCATTTTTCTACACAGTATTGCTTCCCCCCATCATTTTTGAAGTATGCCATTCACTATTCCTGTAAAGGAGCGCTTTTGTAATGGCTGGACTGAACAGTTTTGTCATTTCCATAGGCCGGATATTCAATGAAGAAAGTTTCATTCTTCAAAAATTTTGGGGTCATTACATCGCTCGCACTCATCGGTACATTATTTAGCACATTTGTGACGGCTTTTATTATATGGTTAATTGGGCGAGTCGTATTTGAGATCTCCTTCCTCGAGTCTATGATATTCGGATCTCTACTTTCCGCAACCGATCCCGTAAGAAAATTTATGCTTGAAATCAATTGTGAAATTGTTACTCCACATTAATCTCATTCACCATACTTAAGGTTTCCGTACTCGCGACATTCTCGGAAATGCCTATCAGCAAACACATCAACATCATCATCTTTGGAGAGTCTGCTCTGAATGATGCAGTGGCGATTATTTTCTACAGAGTAGTAGTGGGATTCGCTGCTCCGACTGCTGAACTCAACGCAGGAACGTTCTTTCTGGCCTTTTTTAGTGCGTTAGGAGTATTCGTTGGCTCCATGATAATCGGCTTCACTTTTGGAATGATTGGGGCAAAAATATCCAAGCATATCGACATGAAAGAACATGTCGCACAAGAGATTGCAATGGTTCTCATTTTCGCTTACTCGAGTTATCTGATTGCCGAATTTGCTTATTTAAGTGGCATCGTCTCAATACTCTTTTGCGGTATTGCAATGGCACATTATTTATACGACAATCTCTCCGACCACGCGCAAAGGTCAACGAAGGTAACCACCCACTCAAGGTTCAGTGTCTTTTCTCAAAGATTAATCCTGACGCAACTTTAGGAAATTGTTCGAGTTATGGCCTACATTTGTGAAACTATTCTATTCATATATCTTGGATTGGGAGTCGCAGCTTTTCGTGACGAGACGGTGGATTATCACATTGGATTCATTGCCATTGTGCTGGTAATTACATATTTTACATTTAAATTTCGTCTGCTTTGATCACCGATTGACAAAGATAATTAGTTTGCGATGCTCTTCTCAAGAGCGCATGTATTCCCTATCAGCATTGTTGCCAACTTTTCAAGGAAAGACAATCCTATCACGTTCAAAGAACAACTCTTCATCTGGTATGCTGGCCTTAGGGGAGGGATAGCGTACGTGTTGATATCATGCTCATCGGTGACCTTTGCCCTTTGATTACTAAGGCGTCCTTCTGTAGGTTCATTCTCGCTATTCAAACGACGGAGGACCCTAATTTCTCACCCGAATTTAAACGTATCCTTCTGGGGACAGTGTTGATTATTGTCTTCCTGACGATCATAGTTCTCGGATGCTTGACTCCATGGACCATGGCAAAACTAGGGATTACCGGCAATGGTGCAGGTCATGGAATTGTGGAGAGCGCCGAGGATTTAGATGCATTTGTGGTCAAGGAAGTTCAGAACAACACAAATTCAAAGAGTCCAGCTGTCAAATTAATGTCACTTGATAAGAAGTGAGTGATTTATCCTTCCCTTTCTGAATAGAGTTCTTAGACCTGACATAAAACGATTAGATACATCAAGCCTTTTCTCACGCAGCCGAAAGAGAAGGCAACAATCGAACGGTCTTCGAGGCTAGGAGAAGCTCAAGAAACAAATCAACCGATCGAGCTTTTTGCCTTGGAAGATGATGGAGATAATCAGGCATAAAGTATGGCGACACACCAGCAGATGTATATTAGCTTAGATAATTAACTGAATAAAATATTGTGCAGTGGATATTGGGTTATCTTCCATGTAAACCAATCCAATTTATTTACCAGCTATTCTTCGCTAATCTTCGGCAACGCTTCGTCCCAAGGGCCGTTTATTTGGCTATAATTTCGTCAGTTCGGTGAACTAATTGAGATAACGGCAAAGAGGAGCAACATACTTTTTGTAACGTTGAATCCAGATCAACCATAATGGACAAACGAATGTAATAAATAATGTCGTCGCAAAATATAAATATATTACAAGCTTTGAATACTGAGAGAACGATGCTGTCGCCAGGACGACCAGTGCCAAGGTGAGGGCGATTTTGTGAAACTCAGATGAGGACTACTCGTCCTTTGTTAGCGGCCAGCTTGGGTAAGAACAAGCAATTATACGGTGTACGTACATTGAGAAGACGACGAAACATAGGAAATAATGCAAACCACGCCACAGCGAAAGTAAGAAAGGAGAATACATGAATATTGGTCGGCAAACGAGAAGCCAAAACAACAGACGCAAACACAGCAGCATTCGTGGCGATGACCCCCGGCAACCTACGACAGTTGAATCAACGTTAGACGAAAGCGGCATTATTGTCTGATGAAGAAATAGATTACTTGAGAAGAGTGTGGGGCGAAACGCTGTAATCGTACAGAAGACAGTTTCCGAGAAATAATCCAGCACTTAAGGCCCATATGGTATCGCTCGTAGTATCTTCAGTCAACGTCTTCAACACTGGTGAAAGTCCAAAGAGAATTATACAAAAGAGCACACTGCTTTTGATTATATGTCGCCCTGTGAAAGTAAAAATGCATTTAGCGTAAGACTGCTGTGACTCGATAGCCTAAGACAGCAGAGCCCTCGAGTCGGCTACTCACGTTTCATTGTATACGATGAATACATGGAGCGAATGCTATATTAAAATCTTATTTTAGCATGTCATGGTTTTACTTTTCCTCGGTCGAATAGCTACCACTCTCACCTGAAATCCCATATCGCATATCCGGTGGCCATGGTGAGCGCGCAGGATGTCAGCAAGACCTCAGGCGACAGTCGTCCAACATAGAGATATATGAATACAGCGATGAAAATAAGAATGCTGCTAATATGCTGAGTTATAACACCTGTGTCTGCTACAACGTTCCAATAGTTATACGATCGCACGTTCGCTGATTAACCATGACAGTCAGCCAAAGTTGCGATCAGAAAGAAAGCAGAACAACAACCATTCTTCTTCAAGTTTTCTAAGAAAGTCGAGTCAACATAATTGTCAGGATAATCTTGTTTGATATAGAGCAGTTTTCTCCATCCGGACTTTTTGCGAGATGTCATATGTGAGCGAATGGAGGCTATCAACGAACGGCGCCGAACGGAGTATGGTACAGCGACAGTCACGTGACTGGTAAGCAAAGATTTCATACTGTAGAGATTTGCATCGTTGTAAGCCAGTCATCATTGATTCTATAGGTGGCAATGACAACCCGGAATCTGCTTTCAATCTCCAGGAATATACTAGCAAGGAGGCCTTGCTTGTGTATGTATCTAACTCTGAATTTCTGCCGATCGCAGTTTCCATTCCATGCTCAACCTATGTTCTCCATAGTATTGTCTGGTCCTCGCCATTTTTCTCGCTCTCTCGCGACACAGAGCAATAAAACTAAAAAAGATTTAGCGGTATCACCATCGATCAATGCCTTTATCGCCCGGACTGGAATCAACCTGTCGACTACGAAACTACTTCTGCAAGCATTAACCCACAAATCCTATCTTCACGGAACAGAGCCCACGAACGAACGACTTGAATTCCTCGGTACGGATTTCGATAGACTAACTTGTTTGTGAATGGTTTTACTCATCGTACTTCCAGGCGAAAGTGTCTTAAAATATCATATAACCGAATATCTGCATGTTAAATATCCCAACATTCCTGCCGACGCCTTAAGAGATGCGATCAAAATATACAGTGATGAGAGCAGTTTGTCAAGCATCGGGAAGTCCTTTGGTGTCAATGATGTGATGCGGTGGACACCGGCTGTACGTATTAGACAGTTAATTTGGAATGGTGCGTCAGCCTTAACCTCCCAATATTTTAGGAGCCGTCAAAGCATGGTGAAACAAAAGTCGCAAGTAAAGTTGTAAAAGCGTTGATAGGAGCTATTTTTCATGATAAAGTAATGCTTTTTCCGGTTTTTTTTTGTTATGTTTGATAAACAGCAGATTCTTATGATGTTGATAATCTTGATTTAGGGTTCGGTTGCAGCAAAACAATTCATTCATCAGATCGTCCTGAGTCGATCAGCAGATCTGGAGAGCCTAGTGACAATTGAGGAGCCTAAAAAGGTATTGTCGGCCTTACTAAAAAGGAAGGGAATGGCCTCGCCCGAATGCAGGTAGTGTATTCTCGCGTGCTGCATTATCTTTCATCAGAAATTTAACGTTTGAGAATTAGGATTTTGAAAGAGACTGGCAGACAAAGCTCGTCCCCAGTATTTATTGTGGGAGTATTTTCAGGGACAACTAAACTTGCTGAAGGTTGGTGTGTCAATAGTTCTATCATCGACGCCTTATTCCATAGTGGATTAAAAGTTATTTTATCAGGATTCGGCAGTTCCATACGTATGGCTGAGCACAGGGTAAGTTTTTTTAATTATTGCTTAGACTCTTGTGTGCTCAAATCAACCTAATGGGGTGACTTAGGCGGCGAAGAATGCACTTTTGAAACATTACCTGGAAGAAATTGACGTGAAAGCAGTTCCTTCCGACGCCGACCAAGGGACTTATAAAGCGCCGCGTTTGGGAGATACACCCCCAGTAGTTTAGAGCAAAGTAGTTAGGCGGGAGGGTTGAACTGTTGTTGAGGGAATGTGCCTGGAAATGTTATTTGGATGAATAAAAACGATATTGTGAATTGCACAAATTGTCCACGATAGTGATTGTGCGGGGTGTATCACACCCCATCGGAGCCAAAAAATGCACTCTGCATCCACAAATACACTCCGCATACAAAGCATATTCCCGTTGTATCCCGTTGGAAGCCGAATTGCTTCTCCCTCTTGCCTCGTGAGACTATGAAAGGGCTCAAAAACAGAGTAGTATCGTTCCCACATTTTTGAGTCGAACTAAGCAAGAATTCCCGTTCGTGTACTCATCCCCTTCATTATCTCGCTGTATCTTTGCAGCTTTCCAGAAATAAGAGCGCATCTTCCGACAACAACACTTCATCCCATCCCGCATCTCCAAAAGTTATCGCTTCCGCTAAAGTAGCAGCTGCCCCAGTCACAACGAAACCTGAGAAACCGTCCTCCACATCCCCAGTGAAAGACACCAGAGAAAAGCTGAAAGAGAATTCACCACAACCACCCATTACTCCGTCTATTGTCGTCGCTACCTCAGAGACTTCCCCTAGTACAGCTACATCGGTATGTCTTACCTCGCATGTCCGTTTATGAGACGAATTTCAATCGATAGTCTCGTATCACAACAATTTAATTTATAACTCGCAATTACTTTTACGTGTTTCATAGATGTCGTCACAAAAGCCCGCAGACAACAAAGAAGTTCCTAAGAGCGGACCTATAAACAGACTAAAGAATTCTCCAAAAGATTCTATACCTGTAAGCAAGGTTCCTCGACGTCAGAGGTCATCGCGTTTTCACGCTTCTGAAAAAGTAGAATTGGAAAAATTGCCAACATTTAAAGGTTGTTATCAATGTGATTTACCAAATGATTAGCCTGATTAATTGGAATATCTTCTCCGCTGACAGATGTCTTGGCGACTGAAAGGCAAGATTTATTCATCAAGAAACTGCATCAATGCAATGTTATATTTGACTTCAACGAAACAACTTCGGATCTTAAGGGGAAGGAAATTAAAAGGCAATGTTTAACAGAATTGGTAGAATACATAACCACTAACAGAGGAGTAATTACGGAAGAAATATACCCAGAAGTATTTAATATGGTATCGTACTTACAACTTCTTTATTTGTTCAACGTTCAAATACTCACACTATCCTGGTCCATTATAAATCACAGTTTGCTACGAATTTATTTCGAACTATTCCACCGCAAGTTAATCCTACTGGAGATGCGTTTGACCCAGAGGAGGACGAGCCTGTGCTTGAATCCGCTTGGCCCCATCTACAAATTGTTTACGAATTTTTCCTCCGCTTTATTGAATCCCCCGATTTTAACCCGACCATTGCGAAGAAATACATCGATCAACATTTCATACTACAAGTAATATTTCTTTTTAAAACCTATTTTAGTTCAGTAAGAATCTGACAGTCTATGTTTAGTTACTGGAATTGTTCGATAGTGAAGACCCCCGTGAGCGGGACTTCTTGAAAACAACTCTTCATCGAATTTACGGAAAATTCCTTAATCTCCGCGCTTTCATCCGTCGGTCCATCAATAATGTATTTTTCCAATTCATATACGAAAACGAGCGTCACAATGGCGTCGCAGAACTGCTCGAAATTCTAGGAAGGTAAGCTAACTTATCCAATTAAATCACCATCATAGATAACTCACTCAATTGGAATGCAGTATTATCAACGGATTTGCAGTGCCCTTAAAGGAAGAGCACAAAACTTTCCTCAATAAAGTGCTGATACCCCTTCATAAAGTTAAATCACTTGGATTGTATCATCCTCAATTGGCATACTGCATTGTCCAATTCATGGAAAAGGATTCCTCCTTAACAGAAGATGTAAGTCTAAAGCTTTTTTTTTCGTTTTATTGTCATTAGTTAACGGGTGTTGCATTCTACAAAAGGTCGTTTCTGGTTTGTTGCGGTATTGGCCCAAGATGAACAGCCCCAAGGAAGTCATGTTCCTGACTGAGATGGAAGAAATACTTGATGTCATAGAGCCGCATGAATTCGCCAAAGTTCAAGTATCCTTATTTCAACAGATATCGAGATGCGTTTCGAGCCCGCATTTTCAAGTATGTAGTTTCATACGCATTTGATTGCAAGTATAACTAACTGACTTTCTTTAGGTTGCGGAACGAGCATTGTATTATTGGAATAATGAATACATAGTGAATCTTATCAGCGAAAATGTGTCGGTCATTTTGCCGATTATGTTTCCGAGTCTATATAGAAATTCTAAAACCCATTGGAATAGGTAATGTTTACCGCGATAAGCGTTCCAATTATATCTGACTGAGTTGTACATCTCTATTGCAGAACGATTCATGGTCTCGTATACAATGCATTAAAATTGTTCATGGAGATCAACCCAAAGTTATTCGATGAATGCACCAATAAATATAAGCAAAACCGCCAACAGTAATACCATTTTGACCTTTGACTTAACTTTTCTCTCAAGTTTGCTGATCAGTAGTAATTTCTCTTGTTTCTAAATTTTAGGGAACGGAAAAAGCAAAAAGAAAAAGAGGACACTTGGATTAAGATAGAGCAGCAGGCGTCTCAAAATGCGGCAAAGTTGTTGGCGAGTAAGAATGCCGCAATTGCTCCTATAAAGTCCTTAGAGCAGTCCAACCGTACGATTACAATTTTCTGCCTCCGCTTTTTTTTACATCTCGGAAATACTGACTCCTGTCTAATTCAGCTATACCGATTACACCAACAACCGCCGACGGTACAGGAGATGAAGCTGTCAAACCGGATACCAACGAGAGTTTGGATTTGTTTGCTAAAGAATTTGTAATGTCTTTGCGTTTGTTTACTTAATCGTTCCCTGGTATTGATATCATTTCTTTTACATTTTAATAGCAACAGCAATTCAATCAGGACGCCTCAACACCTCCTCGTTTCAGACGAAAATCGGTTCTGCCTGTAGATGAGCAAGTTCTCACTGAGCTATCACGGCATAAAAGTTTAGAAGATGTACTTAATGGCATGAAAGAGTAGAGTTGACAAGACGGTGAATGGCTGAATCTTGATCTCGTGTAGGATTAGATTGGGTTCGGAAAGCGTTTTATTTTGATTTGGTTATTTTTCTGTATACTGTTTTGATATGAGCTAATTTGAGGGACAAAGGTGTAACTATATGTATCTGCAGATAAAAAGGAAAATATAAAGCAGATATTCTGATCGCATTTTGCCCTCCCGTTATCGTGTCCCTTGGCGAATACTACCTACTTGGAAATCTCCACCACCTGACTGTAGCTATCAGACTAAGTTTTGCGAGAATGTATGTAAATATAGCGGGAATGAATCTCCATAATTATAAGGTATTGCCAGAAGAGCACGATGCAATAAATTAATTTACCATTAATGCTAAAACTGAAATGAACCCATTCTTGCGGGACAAATGGTAGAAAACAAGTTGCATCTACGAGATTCCAGATGAGGGAAGAGTAAACTACAATGCCGGCAGATATTTATTTATATAAGATTTTGGCGCTGCAGTAGCTCATAAGTCTTCCTGTCATAAACATTTCCGGCTTGATCCTCAAACTCTTCTTCCGTCTCTGCTTTAAACTGCTCTTCTTTGTTTGACTGTTTGAGTTTTTCCCACACTACAAGCAAAAAAATAATAGTGTCAGTTGCAGCGTGCGAAGGAAATGACGAATACATCTCACTTACATGCATAAGCGTCTTCTATAGATGTAATTTCATGGAAATGGCGAGAATTCGGGATACCGAGACATCTCATACCATGAGCATGACGAAACTCCTGCGAAGATATTGTCAAGTTTTCAATTTTAAATAACTTAGCAAGGTTCCGATGCCGTTGGAATACCCAAACACTTACCTGGAAATGTCGGTCGAAAGCCTTACGCCCCATATACACGTAATTACCACAAATCTCACAGGGATATTCGATACCGAGACCGTGCAACTTATACAGCCAATACGGAATGGGTTTGCCATCCCAACCCAAAGGTAATTTCAATGGGTTATATATCTTGTCGTCGTCGTCTGAATCATCATCATCAAAATCTACTTCTTCTGCTTCAACATCGTCCTAAGTGTCGGGAATTAGCAACAAAAAGGGAAATCATAAGAAGAACAGTAATGAATTACCTTAAGTTCACTCTCCGTCAGTGTTTGCTTTCGTTCCACGTTTTCTTTCGTCGCTTCAATAAATTGATTTAGCGCATCCGCATATTTAGAACACACTGCTTCCAGAATGGCGACATCTTTTTCCTTCTTCTCCTTGGCGTCGTTTGCCTGCCTCCAAGCTTCCTCAACGGAATTTACTGCCTTTCCTAGTCTAGCAAGGTTTTCCGTCGCTTTTTTGTGTTTCTTTCCACTCAGATGGGAATCAAATACCGACTGTTTTGCAAATTGTTTTTGGCCTTTAAAAGATTATGAATTCTCGATAAGTCTCAACGTATGGGTAACAGTCAACTTAAAAATGACTAAAAATAACACCCACAGGCAACGCAGAATAAATTTTTCATGTCGTTCTCGTTCTCATTATTCCTTTCCCATCCAGGATATATCCCTTGTTTCCACAGGCGGTCAAATTCTTCGATGGCTTCCCGTTGAATTTGCAGTATATTAAAGAGCGGCTGTGTTCTTTCAAAGAAGCGTTCTAAGTACCTCCGTAAATTTTCCAAGTAGCTAAAAAAGAATTGAATTCAGTTCGGCGTAATTTTCGGTGTAATTAGCTGATAGAAAGGGGGATTCGTTACCGTTTATATTCAGCGATTTTAGCGGACTTCGGTATATCGGCAAACTTGGTAAAGGTATTCAAGAAGGCAAGATAGTTCAACTTTTTCACTCCTTTCAAATTCAAATACTCTTCATGAATTGTGTGGAGATCAAGGAAACGGCCATAGGCTTCTTCTCCACTAAACAAACGCTCCAAGAGTTCTTTGAAAGAAATACCGAATTAGCTTATATAATCAGACAGCATCCCACAAAACTTGGGATTTTACATACCGGCGTCCTCTCGATCTTGATGGTTTGTCATGAATTCAAGTTCCATGGGCTCAACGACTTCGTTCGGGTAACGTCGATGATGATCTTTGATTTCCTTTAAGCGACCGTAAAATTCACTGAACTCGGACGCGCCGGATAGTTTCTCGATCTCGACCTTGCGGGCACTGAATATTTCAATATTCTAGAAGTTAGAGGGGGTGATCATTGCCACAACGGTACTATCCAATGGTCCAAAAGGAACAATACCCGTTCTTATCAACGTATATGTCCAACAATGTTGAGCCTCTCTCTGAAATTTTGTTTAGCAAATCGTTCACTCTATGTTCCTGCGTCAATTTTTCTTTATGCTATTGGTAAGAAGTGACGAGTTATTGAAAATACGTGACGAACGATGTGAATCGAAGAGGCGAACATACTCCCTTGGGTTTATCCATCAACAAGGAGACGCAGAGGTTCTCCAATCGATCAAGCTCTTCATGTAGCCTCCTTTGTTGCTCGAGTACTGAGTTCATGCTTGGAAGAATTCAAATGCAGTTGTGGTGCGAGTAATCCTTTCGGTGATGAGAGGGAGTTGAGCGGCACCAAGTAAACAAAAACACAAATCACGTGCTGTTAACCTTGAGTCACGTGACTTTTTCCACTCGCCGATTCCAGTGTTTGGGCCCGAATTTTGCTCTGATCCACATTCGACAACATCGATACACCACAGCCATAACCCTCTCTACTATTGTCGAATTCAGTCATGGCCGGCATCAACAGAGCAGAAGACGACAAGATCGTTTTCGAGACGTCCGAGGAAGTCAAAGTTGTCCCTACCTTTGATGCTATGGGATTGAAGGAAGATCTCTTGAGAGGAATCTACGCTTATAGTTTGTATTCCTTTGTCATGCATCATGTTACTCACTCCTATCTGATTGATTAGAAAGAGCACGAATTATGTATACAAACTAAAACTGTATGGCTTTTTTTTTTTGTCTTTCTTTGTATTACTTCTTAGATTTCGAAAAGCCCTCTGCTATCCAGCAAAGAGCGATCGCCCAAATTATGAAAGGAAGAGATGTGATTGCACAGGCCCAATCTGGTACCGGTAAAACTGCAACCTTTTCTATTGGAGTCCTTCAAAGTATCGACACTGCTATCAGAGAAACACAAGCGTTAGTTTTGGCGCCAACGAGAGAACTGGCCACTCAAATCCAAAGTGTGCTATTAGCATTGGGAGATTATATGAATGTGCAAGTTCATGCCTGCATTGGTGGAACTAGTGTGGGTGAGGATATCAGAAAATTAGATCATGGTCAGCATGTGGTTGCTGGTACTCCAGGAAGAGTATTTGACATGATCAAACGTCGGAACCTCCGTACTCGTCACATCAAAATGCTTGTTCTTGATGAAGCTGATGAACTGCTTAATCAGGGCTTCAAAGATCAAATTTATGATATCTATCGGTACCTTCCTCCCAATACGCAAGTAGTAATTGTCAGTGCTACTTTGCCATATGAAGTCTTGGAGATGACTCAAAAATTTATGACGGAGCCAGTTAGAGTGCTGGTGAAACGTGATGAATTGACTTTGGAAGGAATTAAACAGTTTTTCGTGGCAGTTGAAAGGGAAGAATGGAAATTTGACACACTTTGTGATTTGTACGACACTCTTACTATTACTCAAGCTGTCATTTTTTGCAATACTCGTCGAAAGGTAAGATTTTGAATTATAATGTCATTGAATGTTTGCCTTCTGACGAGATTCGACCGCGCGTTTAGGTTGATTGGCTCACGGAAAAAATGAGAGAAGCGAACTTCACTGTGTCATCGATGCACGGAGACATGCCTCAAAAGGAGAGAGATGCTATTATGAATGAGTTTAGACAAGGCTCCAGTAGAGTATTGATCACCACTGATGTATGGGCTCGCGGAATCGACGTTCAGCAAGTGTCACTTGTCATCAACTATGATTTACCTACTAACCGTGAGCTATATATCCACCGGTGAGTGTGTGAATAGTTGTCTATTAATTGATAGATAAACTAACAATTTCATTTATTGTTAGTATTGGTCGATCTGGACGCTTTGGTAGAAAAGGTGTAGCCATCAATTTTGTCAAGTCTGATGACGTCAAAATTCTTCGGGACATTGAGCAATACTACAGTACTCAGATTGACGAAATGCCAATGAATGGTTCGTATAATTATGTTCTCTCTGATTTAGTTGTTCTCTCCTATTGATCTCACACTATGATTTTTTAGTCACCGATCTCATTTAATGGAAGCAGATTAGAGTTGTCAAATTTTCTCTGAATTATACTTGTATTGTACCATATATACAGCTTTATTGTTTGGGGTGTTTTAAACATACGAAAATCTTGGGTTAGTTGTCTTAAATAAAAGCGGATAAATTGGTAGGGAAAAATGGGCCAAATGAGAGAATCTCGAATCTGGGGACCATCACCTGGGCCATTGATGCCCCAGGAGAGCATTGAATTTTTCATCTGGTCGCCTCTGAATAATCAAGTTTGTCGAAATGGATGGATCACAAGCAAAAGACGGAAATAATCCGATTCCCAAGAATGACGATAATGTGCTAGAAGCCATTAAAGTAAGATGTGCTGGTTTCTATTTCTTTTTGTGTCGGACAGACTTTTTGGTTTTCACCGTTACCGAATAATGTGGCTAACGTTTATCGCAAAACTGTTGATTCGATTACAAAGAGCATCAAACCGCAAGATTTTAAAGAATTGCCGCAAAGGCCTTGTGCTCGATCATCCCTATTGAATGGTATGGGCGTAGGAGTGATGGCAGGTATACTCCGTTATGGATATGCTTACGGTACGGAATAATTTTGGTTGATGTTTCTGAACATGACAATTCATGAAAGATATATTGAACAGGAGGGAGATCGGCAGTCAAATCAGCATGTTCGTTTGCAGTCGGTGCCTTTGCTGTTGGATCGATTCTCTCATGGTGAGTGAGTTGTTGAATGTTGCGATATGAGAGGACTCGGCTGACGATGACGTCCATGGTTTATTGCAGGGAGTTTTGTCAATACCAGCGAGTTCGACAGATGGAGAGCAGGGAGGTGGTGGTTAGTGGACTGGACAAGACCGTCTGAGGCACAATTATCATGTACATCAGCAAACACTGTCATCGTCATGGTCGGTGGCTCCAATAGATTCCATACATTCCTGCTGTATATATATACGCTGCGTCTATATATCCAAGGGAGGGTGAATGTGACCCGTGACTGTCCGTTCTTCCTGGCGCACCTCCTCCGTTCCTCTCGTGCCGGCCATTTTATCATCATCTCTCATCCACACAGACTTTGCATCCTGTCCTCCCGTCCCTCTCGCACCTCATCCGTCACCCCTCCTCCCGTAAAGTCCCCTCCTTCCACCCTCATCCCACACTGGAGTCTCAACCCACTTCTGCGAGTCAGGAAGTCTTGCCTTCCGCCCAATCATCTGCTGGCAGAATATCCACCCCAAAACGTCTGAAAGAAGACTCCCTTTCTTCTCCCGAGCGCTCGAATCCCAAAAAGAAACAACGTCGTCTGTCCTCTTCTGCGAAGAAAGAAATGCATCTTGTCAACGGTGCTTCAACCTCCAACGGCCATGTCGTCCAATCTCCCCAGGATCTGAGAAAGGAAGAGTTGATTAGACTGATGATTCAAGAGTTGCGCTGTTTGGGTTACAAGTGAGTTTCTATTCACTTTCACAGATATTACTCTCTCACGAATGAACTGACTCGATGGCTCACGGTTGATGATTTTTGTTTATCCTGTTAAAATTATGCAAAAAAAGGAACGTAGCTCATCAATTGGAAACCGAGTCGGGTTATCAACTGGAACCATCATCGATATCTGAATTCAGGGAATCTATCCTATCTGGCAAATGGGATCGGGCAGAAGAATTGCTCGAGGCGATTGATGTTAGTGAAGATTCGGTGAAGGTGATTGAGCCCTTGTTATATTGATATTTAAGGCATTTGGTTGTTTGTTAACCAGACTTCTTGCTTACATCTTAGATGATCCAATTCTTAATCAAAGAACAGAAATATCTTGAGTTCCTTGAAGACCGACATATTAAAAAGGCGCTTGTTGTCCTTCGAAACGAGTTAACTCCACTTAACTATAATCTTGAACGACTTCATAAACTTTCAAGGTAATTAAACCATTATTTATTATCCTAGTAACGTATACTTAAAACTGCTTGATATAGTTACATGATGTGTGCCACGCCGGATGATTTAAGGAAAGTGGCGAATTGGGATGGTGCGCAGGGCAGTTCACGGAAGACTTTGATGAAGTCATTACAGAGTAAGATTCTGTTGAGTTTCCCGCACCCCGTATATTAAGAGTCTTACTGGCATATATGCATAGAATACATACCATCCTCTGTTATGATTCCGGAGAAGCGCCTCGAAACATTGATCGATCAGGCTCTGATTCACCAAAAACGATCCTGCCTCTATCATAACACTCCGGATGATGATATCTCCCTTTATTCGGACTCCACTTGTGATAAAAGTAATTTTCCGACCGCTAATTTTCACATTTTTGATGGTCATTCAGATGAAGTTTGGTACGTCACATTTTCGCATAATGGTCGACACCTGGCATCCGCCTCAAAAGATTGCAGTTGTATAATATGGGACATCAAGGTATTCTATTATTGTTGACACCTGTAGATTCACATCTGACTTCACTTTTCTTTAGACTAAATTGGCTTTACACGTCCTTACTGGCCATAAGAATGCCGTGTCGTTTTTGTCATGGAGTCCGGACGATCGTCTTCTTCTCAGCTGTGGTAACGATCAAGTCTTAAAACTTTGGGATACTGCAGTTAGTTTTTTGGTTGTTTTCATTGTGTCTTTTGATACTAGCTAATAGCTACTATTCTTTTCAGACTGGTGCCTGTGTCATGTCTCTCACCCGACATACCGAAGCTGTGACCGCTTGTGGATGGACGGCTGATGGGCAACGATTCGTGTCAGGCGGATTGGATAAAAGCATGATATTGTGGGACATGGAAGGCAATGTCGTTCACAAGTGGACGGGTGCGAGGATAACAGATTTAGCAACCAGCAAAGATGGCACAAAACTAGTTGCAATATGCCATGAGAAAAAAATTAGGATCTTTGATTTGCATACGTTTGCTCTGTTAGGGTAAAGATTTATCTACACTTTCTGCTCAATTTGGTATTCATTATTTGACAATTCTTGAATAGATACATTCAGGAGTCGGATTCCATTACATCAATTGCTTTATCTGACGACGGGAGATATGCGATTGCGAATTTATCGTCGCAGGTACTGAAGTCTTCCGTCATATAAGCGTTACCGTTCGATATGCTGACAACATTGTTGCCTTACATTTAGAAAATACATCTATGGGATTTGGAGGAAAAGAGATTGGTTCAACAGTATATCGGTCAAAAACAAGGCCGTTTTGTAATACGATCTGTTTTTGGTGGTTACGGCCAGGCGTTCATTGCCAGTGGAAGTGAAGGTAACTCCATTATAACCACGGATTGCTTAATCAGAACTTGCGTTAAATTAATCTATTTCTAGATTGTAATCTCTACATATGGCATCGGGAGCAAGGTAAACTCATAGAAACGTTAAGTGGTCATACGGACACTGTTAATGGTGTTACATGGAATCCTGCGGATCCATCACTGGTTGCGACGGCGAGCGACGATGGTACCATACGATTGTAAGTGCAACTAAATCAACGATATTTTTATTAATCTGGCATATTGTCCCTAACACTATCACTGGAATTATTCTATATACAGATGGGGGTCACAGAAGACTATGTACATGTCAAATGGTGCCGAATGACTTCGTGATCACTGTATCATATATACTTATAGTCAGCACTTGTAGCATACAGATACTGGGGCAATTGTTTTCAATGGGACTTGTATAATAAATACATACATCGCTACATTATTCATCTCGCGTCCGTTTCTTTGAATCGGTTTGACCTCCGTCCTTGACCTGATTTGCAGGTTCAGGTTTTTCCTGACCAGGTGATTTTGTTTTGTATCCTTCAGCGACAGCTGTTGATTAAGTAGTTAAGCGAGAAAACGTTAGCACACTCTGTAAGATTGGGAAATGTGTGCTTGAAAAAAGTCTATAAAAGTAAATCTTGTTTTACATTTGCGAACTCTCATACCCAAACCTCGAAGAGACGCACGGATGTCATCTGGCAAGATGGCTTGGCTACCATGAATCGGACCATTCGGGGCTTGATAAAATTTAAGTTTCTTTTGCTCCATTATCTGTTTTAATGGTTGTTTGGCGGAAGCAAATGTGAGACCGAGCAAAATCTGGAGACGGGCTGGGAGCCTTGGGTTCAGCCGTGGGAACGTCCACAAATTGTTCCCTAACTCTTTCTCTTATCATCAGTACGTTGTCGTACATTGTCCTTGTCGGTTTCTTGCCATTTACACAAAATATGACCCCTCCATAAAAATTTCTTTGAATGAGAAATTCCTGCCAATAAATGATGCAGAAATTTGTCTTGTATTAAGAGAAGGCCATGGAACTGCATCAACGGTTTAGTGCAGTGGTCATCACTGATATGATTTTACAAGACCACATCCTACCGTTGAGATTTATCAAGTACCCTTGTATCTCTGCGTTCGTCCTTCATTACGTTCAATTCATGGGTTGTTGGTGGTCTCCTTTGTGAATTTCGCCAATTTATATTCTAGACTTGGTGGTTCTGCAGAAATTCTACTTCCTTATGCGACGTTTACGTTGTATACACTACTCTGCAAAGGGAAACATTTAAAATAAAAAATTAGTGGACAACATGTAAAAGATTTATACATCATGCAATCGTCGTCCGTTGAATTAATGGTTTTAATTTGTGCTTCTTATCTTGGAATGCAACAACCTTGTTCTCTGCTCGCTACTTATCCATTTCTCATTATAAAATGCTATTACGGCAATTGAAATTGATGTGCTTTTCAAAGACGTACTCTAATAAAGCCCTGCATGGAAAAGGATTAGAGAGATTGTTTAGAAAAACAATTATGTCGTTGCAGATTCCTGATCGCGAGACGAGCAGGAATGAATAAAGGTGGTATGAGCAGTTTATTGCATGAACGAAACATCGATGTATAACAGAATATTCACACATTTGACCACGCAACAGAGAAAATATAGGAGTCACAGCTCAGTTCAACTAGGTCTATAACCTCATTCGTCCATTGAACATAACTAAATTAAAAGGATGAACATATACCGTATTGGTTTGAAATCATTGCGTTTTCCAATCAAACTTTTTGTATTTGGATCTATTTATATCAAAATACAAGCAAACGAATTTTAGAGTGGAAGGAAATCAAGTGACGCATCCAATACTGGAGCAGATCTTTACCGTATGTGATGTTTAATCCCCTTTCCGTGACTAACAATTTGAACCTTTACCGAACCTAGAGCGCAAAGAGTACTCGACTAATATAGACGGCTAATTTGATTCATCGATCCGCTAACCTGAGAATACTCATTTTTATTGATGGTCAAAAGCAGCATCAAACTTCGCGCAAGACAGAGTTCTACCTTATATTCCTCTAATATTAACGAATCATCCTCTCATGTATGAAAGTGCACCGTCTATAAATACCTTAAGGTAAGGGGCATCGGTACTACGCTTCATAACAATAAGTAACATTTCATGAGAGAACTCCAAAGAAACGAAGGCGCAGCAAACGCAGCGACAGAGAGACCATTCAATAGTTATCCATGCTTGTTAGCGTTAATTACTTGTTTTATTATAGCAAATGTTGACAGATCCCAGTTGCAGAAAGGCATTCATTTTTAGCATTTAAATAGCACAATACCAAATCCACAATACTTAGCTATTATCCTGTAATATACACAAACTGTTTAACCCATTCTTATTTTGTTCACGCCAAAAGGCTTCGTCTGTAACACTGAAGGCACGTCATAGATACGCCAAACCTATTTTTACCTTGGGTGCTTCAACCCATCAAAGCGCTTTACTTCGCAAAGTTCACATTATTACTCGTCTATAAAAAACAATCATTTTTCCTCTGAATTGACTTTGATCATTTTACTCTAACTCTCAAAATTATCCGCAAATAAATTGTGACCCTAAAATATCCACAGTTCATCCAGAGGCAATATCTATATTGCGGATGTTAGGATCGAATCTTCTTCAAGACGCCATTCACATTTAAATACGCAACGCGAACTTTGCCAAAGTAAAGCGTTTTAATTGGTTGACACATCAAAGGCATAAATAGATTCAACCTGAGTATGATGACACATCCGTTTTACATGAGAACAGCAGTAAAAAATAAAATGAACCTAAGCTCAATTAAAAGGGGGATGGGGAAGAAATTTGACTCAAATTTGATTATAATGATTAAACAGCATCATCTGCTTAAATTGGGACAAGGGCAGCAATAAATGCAATCAAATTACGGGCTGAAGGGATGAAGCAGTAAAGGATTACGATAACAGAAAGTTGTTCCTCATTGAAATATATAAAAAGCACATAAAGACAAATTTTTCATAAACATTATATCACCATATCATGATTTTCAATATAAACAACTGTTTCGACTGATTCACTTAACTGAAAGAAACATAACAAATATGACAAATTCATTTGACTTCACTTTCTATTCCCCTTTAATGCGCCTCCTCATCCTTTTAATAGAGTCGAGCCTCCCTTCTATCTATTACATTCAGTGTTTCTTGAACAGAAAATTCACTTGGTCCTACAAATTTGTTCGCTCAATGGTACTTTTCAGTTTCCTGGTTACTTTACTCGAGTCCGGAGTATTCTAGAGACTGAGTTTTGATCAATACTCTGTCGTAAAGAATCACTGGGAGTAGTAGGGAATGATCTGTATATAAGTGTTTGATGGGTTAAGGGGAAAATGGGTCATTTCAGGAAGATAAAGGAGTAATTAATGTATTTGGTAAACACACCCTGACATTGCGTTTTGGTATATAGTCGTTTTGGTGCACATTAATTCGATCTGGGTTGGTATCAAATGTGGATTATACGAGGCCCGAAAGGACGAAGTAAATATCTAGATTATTCCAAAGGACGATGAATCAGTACGAATTGGTGTATTTTGTGTTGAAGGCAACTTCCTCGTAATTATGTAATGGTTGAGAGTTATTTTATTGTTGACCCATATTTATATTTGTTTATATTTATGGACGAATGTATTATATTTCGTATTGAAGAAATAAATAAAGCCAACCGATTTTGGTTAAGCCTAAAGTTGTATCAACTAGATTTATATCCCCTCATCTATTTACGACATATTTTGGTGGATACATCAACTATGGGCAAAAGAAAGCAAACGCCAAGAAGTCCGATTGCTACTTCAACAACAACCGAAAACGATGCCCATAGTTGATGTATCCACCAAAGTTATGTCGTAACGGTTAAAAAGGCTCAGAAGTTCGGTGAATTTCAGATGGAATGATAAGTTACGAAAATTATATAAAACACTGGAGTGTGAATTATGGCTCCTTCTGTGTGATCGAAACAGGTACGGCAAACTCACGCGAAAACATTCCTCCGGATGCAAAACTATATATACTATATACGTATTAAGAATAAGTATTCATGAGAAATTGTATTTGGCACAGATGTCACTGGGAGATTCTGACCCAGAACGTCTCGCCGATATTGCCGGAGATGTCCCTGGGCTGTCGCGGGGGATAATTCGGCGAGATGTCACAGAGACATCCCAAGACGAAGATATCCTCGAGACATCTTTGGTGAGGATGTCCTCCGCATGTGCATTATCCTGGCGATACCTTGATGGTGACATTCCCACATAAATGGGCTTCAGGATCCCTTTAGATATCAATTTATAACATAAAAGAAGCCCGCCGACCCGGTTGGCCATAAATCTAAATTAGATTTATAGACCTCAACAAAAAGTTCTTTCGAGATCGGTTCTGTATTGTATCACTACGTTCCAAACCAAATCGAAACGTCTCGTAAAAATGAATTAAGCACCATAGAACAAGTAAATGTTAAGAAAATAATGTTTCTGATCCTCGGCATGTATACTTCTCAGATCAAATTTATGTATTAGAAAGCGTCATTAGAGCGTGAGCAGCTGTGTATAAGTTGACGTTTTAAAGTGTTGTAAAGCAACAAATAATTAACGTACTCGTGTTCAATTAACCTCGCAAGTATCAACGTAGTTGAATTTGCAGTATGACCTTCTCAATGAACTTTGGATAATCAACCATTTCTTCCAATAGCGTGTTGATAATAACGGATACGGAGAAACAAGTCAAAGAAACCTGAAACAACCGATCAGAGTACATTCAATATTTTAACACGAGTTGTGAGTTGAAAGGTGAATTCTTGATGACTGTAGAAGATTTCATTCTATTCTTTCATTTCGGATGGTTAAAATGTCGTAAAGTAGAATATATGGAAGATGCCTTCTCAATTTGGGATATCTGTTTGTATCGAATAATAATGCTCGCAGTATCGAAAAGTAGTAATATTGGAATCAAATTCACTAGGGTAAATTCGCATTACATTATATTTATAAAACCAAACTCATAGAAAGTTTCCCATAGGTTATATAAGTTCATGCTGATGACTTCGTCTTTCTCCCCTCCCTACAAATGTAAAGATTTTATACAAAACTAACGCAGCAGACACATGTTGCGAATATCAAAATGTCAGACTGTACCACGCTTGAAATACAAATCATAATATCAAGCGATTGTTAAATTTAGTAACATAAACTAAAACGACTACATTTTTTTTTTAACAATTAACATTATATTATTGAGAATAATGACTCGGTACGTTCTCGTTGCCTGACGACAACAATTGACAATTTAAAATAACCATTCCAGGCGTGGCTAAAAAAATGTTCTTCAGCACCCTTTATTGTGTCGATGGTATGTTCGGATAGAAGCCTTAATGGTGTGTGGTAAGTGTAAAGCAACGTGGATGAATTTACTATGAATGTTTGTTCAATAAGAGAATTGTATTATCAGTCAGGATATAGAAGAAAAATAGTTTGAAAACAAGTGCAAGTAATGATTTAATTCATATTCTACATCGCTGACTGAGTATACAATGCCCTCTCAATGGCGTGTCCTTTTTCCGTAGAAAACTGTCGACTTAAACTTATGCTTCTGTTCCCACTCATAAAATAAACTGCTCATAGCACCTTTGTTCCTTTCTACTCGTCTTATGACCGAGGTTCTTCAAAACCATTAAGAGAGGCCGCGGGAACTTCAAAGAATCGATGCAACTGGAATCATGGTAACTTCTTACGACCGGAATGGCATCACATTGTATTCATAATCAAATGTATGCTTATATGGTGCGTGCATTCACCCAGGTACTCGAGAACTAAGTAGAAATACTACTTGATAACGGGCTAATGGAATATTTCCTATAAGATAAAATAGTTTACTAACACTTACTCTAATTCTTTTTCCACGAAGAGTCTCGCAGCATCCTTAGTTAAAATTTCTTCTCACATACTGTCGCCGACATTCTTTTCCTATAGTTCCGCTAGTGCTCCTCCATCGACTATAGTCTAGTCCTGTTCTAATTTCTGTCCTATAAAATCTGTTGCTTACTCTTATAAATTCGTGTTTTCAATGTCGGGAAGAAGGCGGAAGGAGCAGTTTATTGGCTCGTATAATTACCATTATTAAATTCACCTACATTTTGAAGTGGCTCGTGTAATCACCAATAGACTACAATAAAATTCGAGACCCTTAATATCCGAGTCAGACTTTATTTTATGAGCGCAATATCGAAGTATACTGATTCATAGGTTGAGATATCAAAGCCATGATAAATTCGTCCCCATAAACTATACCATTGTGGTGACGAAAGCCCTAAGTGATAGTAGACAGAAGAGTCGTGACGCTAGAAGTTATTATGATACTTGAAAGTGTTAGATTAAATTCTCAACCAAGGTCGTTGCAACACACAAAACGTTCATAAGCCCAAAAAATTGTATAACACAACTGATAAAATCTCACTGTGTACTTAACTAACAGCGCTTATCAAAGCTTTGTTTATTGTAGAGGTATCTATACTAGAATTTAAATTCCGTTGTCTTTACATTAAGCTATATCATACAAAAGCCGTGTGAAGCTATAAAATTCCTAACGAATAAAACGGCAGACTCCCGATTAGTTGCTACGGAACTTTGATTTTTGTCTACAACGTCGAGAATCCAGGGCGATCACGCCTTGACTGCGAGGATCGTCGCTCAAGAGGTTGAATGATTGACGGTGGAACTACATTTGCATCTGGATTGTGCAGCGATTCAGAAACGAACAATGAAGAAGTTGTTGACGATGTCGCATCATGTGAATTGGCGATCAAACATACGAGAGGAAACGCTCCTTCCGTCGGAGGATCAGATGGGCGAGATAGATTGTAACCTAAAATAACCGGAAATCAATAAAAATCCTCTTACGATCAAGGAGAAATATGCCTACCATCACCCCAGCCATCGTCGTAAATATTAGTGACTTTGATTATATCATTAACTGAGACCAAAAGCTCATCGGGCAAGGTAGGTATGTAAGAATAGCAACAGTAATACAATGACCCTGATTGGAGATTGGATAGTGACTTGGCGAATGTCGGAATATCAGATGGATCTCTTTTTTGAGGCGACGGCGGTTCCGACGAGGTTGAGATGAATTGTGTCACATTGGGCGATAATGATGTAGAATGATGATATGACTGAGATGACGAAGGCGATAAGGGATTCGAACTTTCAATATCAGTCATTGGGGCAGGAGAAATTCTAGATTCGGGCAATGAAGAGATGGAAGAGCGGTTCGATGAATGGAGAAAAGTTGGTCCCGAAAAAGAAGAATCTTTGGAGGGAAGATAAGACGAAGGAAGGCCTTTTTTTTGCCGATTTCGTCGAAACAAAAACAATAATGCGAGAGATGCAAGAATAGCCGCCCCAAGGACCACACCGACTATCAAAGGGACACTTTGGCTATCCCGGGTGGCTCTGCTAGTGTCTAAGGACGAAGCGGGACTTTTCGTTGGATTTTCGTTTGCGGGCGGAGGAGGAGGTCGAGAAGTGGAAGGCGGGTTCTGGGTTGAACTAGATGTCGAAGTAGCGTTCGGTTCTAATTATGTTGAAAAAGAAAAAAAAGTCAGGGTATTGTGAAATTCGGCAATTCTATATCGCTTAAGAAACTCACCAATTCTATAAACAGACTCGACCACTGGACCACCACAAATCTGATTGGGAGTTCCAGGGCATATCGTAGAGCACCTCTCATTTGGCGCTTCCTTGAATTGAGGAACCAAAGAAGTGGAGCAACTACATGTACCACCTTGCAAAGACAAAAATTTATAATTCCCTCTGGAAAGACAGAACCGAAAACAGCTTGTTAAGTCCTGAGTGGCGTTATTTTGTGACATGGCCCATATGTCAGTCGAAAGGGCAGGCGATTCGAGACAGCCGACATATTGAGGTGCCGCTGCAGTAGAGTAGCAAAAATGGAAAATGTCAGGATTAGTTACTCATGTTTAAAATCAGCCAGCGCAAGTACAGGCGGCACTAAACATTTTCTTGCAACTTACACATCGTACACTTTAAGGGATGTAATAGCAGGGGAGGGAGGCAGAAGAGAGTTTGAGGCGTCAGTCTAAATATTCGATAATATCCGATTGCGGTATTCCCGGAGGTGAATTTGATTTTACAATATACAGCTAAGCAAAGCAACCGATATGTCAGCTGGAGGGGTTGCAGGTCAGAATATTAAGCTACAATGTCGGGGAGCGGATTAGCCACTCCAGGGACAAAGGCGACGATATTTAAGGCAAGATTGTCGCACTCTGCACTTCAATAATTCTGTCCGCCCACACCCACCGATCATGATGCCAGCAGCAAGCACCCTCGTTTGCAGGCCGCACACATAAGCAATTCCATGCCCCATTGGCCATGTGCTGAATGCCCTCAATGGACGGGACGTGGCACTGAATCTGAAACTGCTTATTTGCGCGTCGCGACTGGCGGGCTCATGAACAAGCTCATCTATTCTTGTACCACAACTCTGCGTTCTCGGTAACTCGTTCATTAATTCTTCGCGATACTCATTACCAATCCATAAATTATCGCTGCAATTCAAGCAACCTTAACTCTCGCATCCCTGTGGCTGTCGTCCTTGGCGGCGGATTCGCAACCAACAACTTAATCACAGTACCACTCGCCGCAGTATTCATTCTTGGTGACTTGGACGACAATCTCATTTGCACTTTCCCCCGCAATTGTGTATGTAACTCTCGCTTGCTTTTCTCAATCTCCATCCTGCGTCCTTCACGAATCTGCTCTTCCGTAAAGTCACTCTTTGCCCTAGCCTTTTCCCATCGCGATATGCTCGCATCATTCTCTTTCTGTACAACATCAGATCGCTGCCTTAAAAGATCTCTCGTCTCGGAAAGGAACGATTCCACGGTGCTTTGAAAGACATTTCTACTGATATAAGCATATGCTGGAGAATCATCTATTGGGTATGTCAATGGTGACGAAGGTGAAGGCAAATCAATCGGAGTTAGGGCGGGACCGTCATTTGAATTAGTTGATTCCAAGAATTGCCGTTGAGCAACAAGTGTAACGGCATTTTCTGTTTGTGTGAACGTGGAGGACACTGTCAGCTTCGAATCTCGTGGAAGCAAAAATCGGGACCTTAATCGCATCAGGTTTTGTCTCGGTCATTTCGATCGATGCTTCCGGCGTCTACAAAGAGACAGAACGTTGCGGCGCTAAAATGTTACATAACATTCTCAAGTGTGTTGGAATTCATATTAAGCGACGAACCTGGCCTCTGCTGTTAACAGCATTTTTGATAAAATCCCCGACATCGTTTTCAACAGTTGCCGTTGAACAGCTTAAAGTTTTAGGACTTCGGTCTTCTTTATTTTTCGCCCCAGCTGCCGATTCGCAAACTTTCGTCTCTTCAATTGCGGTTTTCTGTCCATCCCCTACGCTTATTTTTTCCTCCGAATCCTGTAATAGTAAAGTCTTGTCTGCAGCTTGAAGCAACAACCCAGTGGGTATCAGTCCCTGCATATATTTTCTAGCCTTTCGCCTATCTGATGCATCTTGTTGCACGATTTTGAATTCTTCTCGCAATTTATACATTCTCGTTGAAATCGACTCAATTTTGGAATGTAAATTCAGTGTGCCGTATTTCCATTTCTGGCAAGACTGAGTTTTCTGCGGTGAAAAGCTGGACACGCTATCGACGACTGTTCCCAAAAACTCTGAAAATTTTGAATCCATGAAGAAAGACTGGACGCTAGTGTCAATATTGGAACTGAAGGAAGATTCTGTCTTAATTTTGCCCCGTTCCGCGTCATTGAGATGTATCGAGTTACTTCCAAAAGGTCGCAGGGACATGTATTCAACATAGCTTGATTTGACTCTAAGTTTGACGACAGGTGAACGTATCAGAAGATGTTAAGCAAACGATCCATTGGTTTCATACATACCGGTTCAACATCTCTAGACTGAAGTGTCTTGAATGTTTTTGTAAGATCTCTAAGCCTACATTCACTTCATAATCCGCCATAGCGTTGATGGCCAGTTTGACCAGCGCACCGGTATCGCACAAGTCCTCTAATTTCACACGGTTAGTCTGGTGACTAGACAGGGACAGCAAGTATCATGAATTGCACCGAATCTTAGTAGTTTCATAACTATTGCGGTCACCTCATTTTGGTCCATTCTGCCTTCCGCTGGAACAGGATGTGTGGATTCATAAAGTTGACGGCGCAACTCCAGAAACCATAACAATCGACAAATGGATGTGACAGGCCCCTGTAAATGACTGTTCACTCTTAACGTCGGTTGAGGCCAAATGGATCGAGAGGGCGAGAGTAGCGAGTTTGCAGAGAGAGGCGACTTCAAGGACGAATACCGCCTTCTCTGACGCTCGTTGATATGTTCGTAACTTGATTGTAAGAGATCATTCAATATCGTATGCCCCACGGATCCCGCAATGATGATGAACATTTCGAAGAGTGTAAATAAATTTGACCGCGCTCTATTTTCTTGATGTGAATGAGATGCCGTACTCCTTGTCTGGAAAATACGTAGATGATTTGACGTATCAAGATCTACTATAGATAGATTAAAGTCGTGATCCAATGTGAGGGGCAGATTGATGAGTTCTGTCTTCATTTGATCTATTATTGTGTCGAGGAGCTGACAATATATCAAAATGACGGAGGTTAGATGGGGCCGAAAGTGTGACAGGAAAGACAAGTTGGAACTTGCTTCAATTCGCAAATCATCAAAAACTCCATCATCGCCGTCCATCATACAAACAATAAATTTCAAAATATTTAATTGCCTGTCCTGGAGAGATATGTGCGAAATTTTTCGAATAAGGGAAACCAATTGACTGTTGTCTTCGCGACAAGTGCCGTCCTTAAAAAAGGTGCCATTAAGGGCAACTGTGCCCCCAAAACACATTAACAGAAAAAGTTGCTTCATCATAAAATTAATTTTTCAGGAGACGGAGTTTGAAGAAGTTAAGAATTTGATTCCTACATTCATCCAATCCCCCCACTCCTCCAACCAATCCACCGCTTTTTGAACAAACCCCATCTGGAGAGTCCAAGCGATGAGAGCTTCAGGCTTAAGTACGTCACCGTAAGAGTTTTTCAATTCGGTTGCTCTCTTATTTAAACCTTCGGAATTCAGATACACCAATAATGCCAAGTCAATTGGGCTTGGAATTCGTATTCGACTTTCACTCTGTTCAAAAGAGCGCGAGGCTGATGATGAATTCAAAGCAATCAATTCTTTCCAAAAATCTAACACCAGCTCCCGAACGTCATCTAAAGATCTGCGGGACTCGACAGCGGTAGACTCGGTTTCTGATGGTCCCATTGAGCAATTCGTAATCACACAAGGGTCGAGCCAATTCCAGGGATTGTTCGTTGAATTTAGGTACAGCTGTGTGAAGTTTAAATGCGGAAACCACTGAACAAAATTCTCAGTGTCATCAACCCCTACTAGATAGCGTATAAAGGATAATATAAAATCGAGATCATAGTGTTGGATTAGGCCAGAAAGCAGGCAGGGTAAAGCTGTAGCAGATTTATGTTGGATAATGTGTGATTTGTATAATGCAGTTGCTTCTATCGAGAGTGCGTCAGGTCTGGACTCAAAACAAGTAATGTAATGAATATGAGCTTTCATAAGCTGTAATGTTGGTCGCGGGAAGAAATAAGTAAGTTTTTCAGGTCGCTAACATAACTAGCAAAGGAGCAATGAATACCTCATCATTGAACGTTTTCAAATAACCCTTTTCCACTCCTATTGCTTCTACTTTCGTCATTACAGATTTTATTAGATCATTCCATTCTTTGCTTTTTCTAGTATTATTTGCCGAAAGCTGTCTATGAAAACGTGAATAGAGATACATCCAGCCCAATTCCCATTTTATTCGCTCCTTAACTCCTTTCCTATTGGGGGTCCGTGAAAAGTTACTCTTAGGATATAACTCGGGCCGTAATTCGGTGAATCGGTTGAGCCAATCTCCTACATTTGAAACTAAATGAAAGGCGAAAACCAAGTTACGATCGTCGCAAAAAGTCCGCAGCAGTTTGAAAGTCATTAGAGGAAACAATGTCCCGAGTTTTGCTGGATCCGTGGTATACATAAATTGAATGCATATCTGGTCTAAGCATTCAGTAAAAGTGCATACGGAAGTGAGATTTGCGACATCGCGAAGATAAGTGTTGATGATGTTGACGAGCTCGAGATCTGCAGGCGAAGTATCGAAAGGAGACGTGAGGGCGAACGAAAGCTGCTGCGTGAGCAAGTATAAATCTGCACCAATCGAAATCGACTTAAGTAACTGAATATAAATGGCATTTAAAAGAATAAGGCAAACTTTTCTTCACATCACTGACATTGTCTGCGACGTCATTCTTCATTGGATGGACAAGTTCGTTTTCGTTGGTTGTGAAATGAAGCTCTGTGACAACGAACCCATCCGAGCAAAGCAGTTTCACTAAGCGATTGTCTGACTTATTCGACAAGGGTGTCGAACCAGAAGATTGTTTACCAACTCGGACAGCTACGCGAAAGATTTGCTGGTCAGCAGTGATGGAAGGAGTCAGGAGTCTTTCGAAGAAAGTTCCATGCTCTTTTTCGGCATGCCTCCGTACACAATCCAGTATCGGCAGTTGCCAAACTTGTGTAATCTTATCTTCTGGCGTGCTCGCAGCAGTGGATGAGCTAGAATGTACTGGCATAAACTGCATTAGTTGACCGCACCGAGTAATGAATAGTAACTGCCCGCGGGACGTGATTAACGTAACGGAAGAGGAATACGAAGAACTATGAAGCGAGATGAAAGAGAACGAAGCGATATCGAGCGATGGGTCTATCGATTTTTCATGTAGACCGCACTTTTGTGCTAGAATCTGCATTTGTATCATTATTTTTTCAGGCAAAGGATAACAGAAAGGGCAAAAATGGATCTGCAAAGAAATACCTTGCCGACACGAACAGAATGAGCGTGAATTTTTGGCTCGAACTTAATCAACAGAAAAAGTGACTTGTGAACAAAAGAGTCGTTCAAAGCAATTCCTACAACTTTCCCGGTTAGATCTACGTTGAGCACACAAGATTTCTATATGTTGTGAAACAGATGGTGGTTATCTTGATAGATCATTATAAACGCTTAATGAGTAGGTACTGTAAATTCAAACCTCAAATAATGGATGAAATCGCTCCGCAGTTTTCAAGATACCATCGCGATTGTAAATTTCTTCAAATTGAATATCATTCCACCCCATGTTGTCAAATGCCGGAGTCTCGCATATATCGTCCAGGAGACAATACCAGGACCGTTGATGGATGGTTGTGCTGATTGTCAAAAGCTCTCTCTCGGCTTCCATCGGTTCTGTAGCGGCTACGACTTTGGACAAAATTAATCCTTTGGAAGACTTTTTTAAATAGACAATAGTTATGGATTGACGCAGAAATGTTGCATCAATAACCGCATTCTCTGGAATGGTGGTCTTGATAGATCTCCATTCTCCAACATAGTCTTGCTCGGTCTCATTTCTTTTGTAAAAGTATGAGATGGCATTGTCGGAATGAATTGCTAGAATTCTTATTCCGTCATTGGATATATATAAGCTTTTCGGAAGGCCTAATTGTTAGTTAATGGTGTTATTAGAAATGGTCGACGCAGAAGGTGACTTGTCGATTTTGACACAGCGTTGGTACTGCATTGGTTGTACATACCATGCAAATCAGGCGAGGGTAACCTTTGACACGATTTCTGTGATAGGACAAAGAGTTTACCATTGGAGAGACATCCAATGACGAAGCTTCCTGTCGTTAGAATTGAAGTGGTATGGAATCAGTGGTTGCTCAAGCAATGGGGCATAGGTACAACAGACCATTGTGAGATCCATTCAAGCACGCGATAGATTTCGGATGGATCTTTGCGGCTGCTAACAATGCATTCACTGTAGAGATATCACCCGTTGACCACAACAGATGACGGCCGATGTCTTTGATGGTGCTTTTGAAAGGGTTGTGAGCGGCGGAGGAGTTGAGGGATGGCTGGGGAGAGTCGAAGGAGAGGGGGATGATACGAGAGGGAGGGAGGGAGGGATTGAGGGTGAGCGAGTATTTTGTGTCGGCATGGAGGGTAAATGAGTGCATGTGTGAGTGGCAGTATCGATATAGACTGTATAGGTTTAGAGAGGGTGTGCTGGGTGCATGTCCGCATATAGTGCATGTAGACAAAGGACTGACCAAGGACGCGTGTCGGTGTTTGGTGACGGGACAATGGAACAGAGTGAATCCATTCATCCGCCAGTGAACCACACTGTGAACCACGGGTGAACAAGAGCAATGCCTCGGAATAGATCACGTGATTCATAAATTAGGGTCCATTCAGCTTTTTAAGTTTTACATGCAAGGCCCATATTGAAGGCAGCATCAGGTCACCCAGACACATACAGGCACATACGGACTTCTCAAACACATCTATCTATTATTCCGCAATGGACACAAGACCCCCGAACAAGGGCTTTGTTTTGTGCTTTGCCCTCCATGACTTTGCCGACCGCTTTCTCGACAGCTCCGATGACTTCAACCCTGCTCAAGATTTGGTCACCCAGATCCTCAATTTTCTCGACAGAATACAAATACCAGACGATGAAGTGCTGGTGCGTGATGGAAAAGTCTACTTGACCACATTGGGGTACAAACTCATAGACACTATCCCGCCGGAGTCCGAACCTCTCCCCGGGATCAATGGAGTTCCGTCCTCTGGTCGAGCAAACGACGGCGGTGACAATCTAAGATACATTCAAGAGCAGACAATTGTCCAACCTCAAATGCAACGCTTAACTTACCTTCCCGGTAATGCCCAATCAATATACGATACCCTCCCCCCGCCGCGGAGGAACCAGTCTCTTCGGAACCAAAATCTACAGGGCGACAATCAGTTCATGAGGCAGAATGGAGCAAATAGTGACGAAGAAGACTTTTTGGACAAAGAGCTCAGACTCTTGAATGAGGCTGCCCAAACTATTCAACGTGCTTACAAACGCTACAGTACATCAGATGAATTGCCTGCAAACTCGGCGGAAGCGGCCGACCCGTCTCAACAAGAGTCGTTGCAGCGAAAGAAATCTATCAGCAGACTTAGGCTAGCAACTTTGGAAAGGGCCAATAAGTCTTTGGATCGCAATCCGGGGACAGCGAATGGTGGTGCCGGGGACATTCAATCTAACGCGGTTCAGACTACCGTTGTCCAACCCGCTAAAGTTGAAATGATTCAATATTTGAATACTCTATCTAGGGCATATCGAGATTCCCAAGCCCCAAATGTATGTTTAATTTTTGAAAACTACATATTCCCTTTCCTGAGGTCTTACAGGTTTCTCTGTAGTTCAAAGATGATTTTGACTCGATGTTGAATTCTCAAACAACCTTTCGATACTCCCTAATGATGAACAACGATTACGGAGATCGTAGAGACGACTCAGACGACGACGATGTGGCCATTCGGAACGACTCATATCGAGATTACGACCATGCAAAGTACGGAGAGAATGTGCTCAACTGGTCGGTTGATTTTTCTTCTTAGCGCGACTGAACTTCAGTAATAACATGCTTTTAGGATGAGCCGTGTTGCCCGATCACCGCTTCCGTCCCACAATAGTTTTATCAGCGCCATTCGAAATGGAGATATCCTTTGCCGATTAGCCGCTGCCATGAATGTCAAAGCCCCCGAATGCGAATATGCTGATGAGGGCGATGCCTACACCATACATAAAATAATCTATTTCCTTGAGTCATGCCGGTCGGCCGGTGTCAACGAAGAAGATATGTTTGCTATCACTGATCTTTTGTCGAATGGTGACGATTTTACCGGAATTATACGAACGTTGATGGCTTTTGACGAGCGAGCTCGACGTCTAGGTTTTCAAGGTCCACCTTTCCCCTCCCCTCCTCCCAATATTTTCAACTCCTTATCCCCCTCGGCAAAGCCGTCGGCAGAACCGCGATATCTTGAAAACTTACCAAGCTCAAATCGCACTTCTTCGAACGAGCGCTATGTCGAAGAGAAATTGATTGAACAACCAAAAATTCAACGATTTACTTTCGTTCAAAATCAAACTCTACAGCGACCAGCGGGAGGTAAAAATGAAACATTATATTCCAACAATCGACCAAAGTCAACTGGAGAGTTGAAGCGAGAACACATTTTGCAGCAAATCATAAGTAGCGAAAATCTTTTCGTCGGTGACTTGCTGATAGCGGTAAAAGAGTTCAGGAAAACCAGAGAAAATCCGGGTGGGTTATCTCAAGCTGACATTGTTGCGTTATTCAACAATGTCGAAGAACTATACGATATCCATCAAGATCTGTTCAAATCGTTTGTTTCATTACCAGAGAATGCTAGTGCGTCGGTGGCGAATATTCTTTTGGACTTTCTTGATCCATTATCTCATGCTTATCTGACATTCACCACGGGAACGTATGCGACATTAAACGTTTTAGAAAAGCGGGTAGAAGACCGAGAGCTGGATAAATATTTGGAAGATTTTATCTTCAGTTCCGACTCTAACGGCATATCACTGGAATCTTACCTTCTTCGCCCACTTGATCGGCTCGAAGAGTACGAGAAACGATTGAAAGATCTCAGCGACGTTACACCAGCAGACTCTCCGAGCAAGAGAATGATACTCACTGCAATGGCGGAACTCCATAATGTTATTGAAGATATCGAGAATCAACGCAAGAAAATGACCACACGCCGAACTGCCACTCCGTCGTACCTTATTCCTTCCGTCTTTGCACAATTCACGGATCCTGATAATCTGTTAAATCAACGTATTGACATTCAAATGCTGGAATCCGAGGGGCGAAAGTTTTTGTGCCAAGGATCTGTCTGGGAAGTTATTAATCTGAATGAAGTAAAAGTACGAAGTTTACTTTTATTCAATGATATTCTGGTAATAGCGAAAGAACTTTCAGACACGAATACTGGAAGATTTGAAGTTCGCCAAGTCATTGACTTGCGAAATATTGTTATTCGAGAAAATCGTGAAAAGTCTCGCAAGGGTTTGAAATTACGACCGACTGTTCTCTCCGCAGTCAAAAAGTTTAACATGAATCCAAATAATGCAATCGACTATCTCATTATGAAACGCATACTTGAAGACAATCCTGGTAGTGTTGCTAGCTTTCTACATAAAACCCCTGGACTATCTAAGCGTCAAGTTGGAAAGTTTATTGGATCTGGAGAAAATCATGAAATACTCGTTCAATACGTCAAACGATTTGGCTCTGTTTTTGCCGGTCTGCGAATTGATGAAGCTCTTAGGCTATTTCTTCTGTGTTTCCGTTTACCCGGTGACGCTCAATCCCTCGATCGCATCCTTAAAGTTTTCGCTTCGCATTACTACACTATGAACTCTCAATATCTTACTTCTGAAAAAGCAGCTCTGAAGCTTGTTTTTTCCCTCATCATCTTGAACGCTGACTTACATAATGAAGCTATTCCTGCCAACCGAAAAATGTCACTTGCAGATTTCATTGATAAGCTCCGTTCTACTGATCCGGCGTTAACATCTTTAGATCCTACAGTTACCATCCACCTTCCGACCGAGATGTTGAGAGACATGTATGATTCAATTGCCGAGGAAAAGTTGGCAATGGGATCTGACGATGATACTTCAAACTCAAAACTTGAAATTGATATTCAGTCTATCCCATCCAAGATAACTATTCAAGAAACAACAGACTGGGTTTCAGTCTCTATTCCTTCGCTTGATCCTTACTTGAAATTGAAAATCTACGCTCAAGATATTCTGGTCGATCCGCCAGTATTAACATTTACAAAATCACCGACTCAATATTGTAAATTCACAGGAAAAAGTATTGGTAGGAAGAAAGTATATTTAGCTCCGACTGGCAAATCCGCGGGAAAGTACCAATATGTCATTCCGCAGACCATTATCGTTGATCCTCCTTACATGAAACACACGTTCTCATTGGAATACTCAGCTCAGGATAAACCTAACGGAAACGACATGAATGGACGAAGTGGCAGTGGGACTTCGTACATGTTCTCAGTGGCCACGGAGGAGCAGAAGGAAAGGTGGATTTCCTATGTTATTAGCGCCTTGGAAGATGTACGGCGGCGATAGGAATGATTGAATGGTATCAAAAACTGGAATCTGTAACATAGCATATTGTAAAAATCATTGTAAACTCGCCATACCCATAGAAGTTACATAAATTATTTGGAAATCCCAAATTCATACTCTGTGTTAATCTATAATACATGTTTCGTACTGTACATCGGTACTTCAATATGTTGTTTAAATTAATTGAACAAGTTGTATGTACAAAACAAAAGCAGCAGCGTTTAAAGAACAATTGCGTCGACCGAAAATCTTCTAGTCCGTTTTGATCGCTTCAAATGGCGTGCCTCGATTAAATAATTTTGGCCAGAAAGCCCAAGTGGCACAACCAAGTGCTGTATTCCGAGGAAAATGTCGCAACATAGATTAAGTTAGAACCGTACCACCCAGGATACTGCCAGATTAGGTGGATTACGAACCGCGTTGAACAGGTTGACCTGCTTTGACAGTCTCTGAGGTAAGGAATAAAATTCGTACAGTAATGGCAACGTCTCGAGTAACCAAGGAAGGAATTTCGAATCATAATTTACAATCTCAGTCCATAAATTAAAAATTGACGTAACAGTGTCATCGAGCCACTAAAAGAAAGCGCCGCAAGGCACAACTCTCTTCAGCATCCGCAAGTATTACTCAAGAAAAAGATTCGGCATACCTCATCACGGTTTAACTGATTGATGTCGACAACAGGAGGTCGCTGACGTTGGGGATTAATATTACAACTTGGTATGTCGTTTTGACACAGCTCTAATTCTGCAGACTGGAATGACAACCCTGCATGTTCAAACTGGATCAGATATTTGTCCAGGAATTGTGATTTTCGGATGGTGCGATGATGTGAAAGATAGTATGAATGCGAATGATGAATGATACAAGAGAGAAATTGGGTATAGTGTTTTTGAAATGAATCCAGCCGGCGATCTATTGAAAGTTAATTGAGTTTGTAAGCGCTGTGAGCGGACGTGGGGGTAGCGGAACTTGGGCAAACACAAACCTGATGGCATTAACAAAGAAAGTGAAGATACTAACGAAGTCAAAGTAGCAATCAAAGAAAACGTTGCTTTCGCAAGGATAGCGATTGATGGGGAGATTGAATCCTGGAGAAGGAATTGTTCGTCAATTTATTAAGCAGCAAGGGCAAGGTGGGACGCACTTACCGAGATTGACAAAACAACTTGAGCCACTACTTTTATGATCAAATAAATTTCACTACATACGGCAAGAATAGCTGCGGGCTGGTGGCATTTTCTCAACTTCAATATATCTTGTTGGATGAAGCAGTACAACACCTGGAGGAACTGAGTAGCGACGGACGCAAGTAACCAAAAAGAATTGTTTTGAACCGGCTCACGTAGGAAGGAATTGTAATACGACATCACGAATGTCTTTAGGATAAATAAACGGAAATTGGAGAGATCGTTTGACCTAGGGACAGGGAAAAGTCAACGAGAGTTCCTCTTTATTTGGATTTCGTCGTATAATGATATCGTACCATTCATCTACTGTAATCGCCGTCAGGGCAGAGTTCCTCAAAGCCTCCGCGAACGCTATCAAGCGACTTTGTTTATGCATCGCGTTCAATTCTTCAATAGTAATATCTTCAAATTCGGCTCGAAACAAACTGATAACCGAATCACGAGTTCGAATATCCTCAACCCAGAAGGAAGTTGTACCAATAGACCGAAGCTGGTGCGTCAAATGAGCAAAGCCGCTGAGAATGATGAATTGTTGAAATGTGAGTAAATTGCAACTATACCGATTCGACAGGAACAAGAAGATGGAAAGATAAGGGAGACGTACATTAAAGACTTAGAACTGAAATAAGTGATGTTTGGATGTACAGGGCCCCAGAGAACAGTCGAAGATGATGAGTCGTAAATAATATTTGAGCAATGCTCAAAGAGCAACTCGACCACGTCGAAACAAAATTGGGCATATTTCGACGAGTCATTCGAATGATGTTCCGTGGAATCCTTTCACGACATATGCTTGTTAGTGAAATGAACCGCAATATTGAAAGAAACTAGCGGCGGTACCTCAACAAAGCCACGCATACGATCGCATAGCTTTATGATGATGTCCTCGTATTGCCTCTTTAAAATACTAGACTCGGATACGGATCTAGCTCGAGTTTCAAAGAAAATTTTCCCCATATTTTTAAATATTCCTATTAATTAATGTTGTTAATTCAATATCAAGTACGACACTGGAATGAAACGATGAACCTCGTAAAAGTTTCAGACGTGTTCTTTTGGTTGAATCATTGAGATCTGAATGCCGTGATGAGGTGGCAAGATTGCGGAAAAATTCAGAGTGTTTCGGATGTTTCAATACCAATTTTACCAAATCCCAAGAGGGAGCACAGCGAGGTTTTATCAATGCCGTGAAAACAAGCTCATTGATTTGTCCCTGATATTGCTGTACCGACAACGTTACGTCAGACATAGTCGTATTATCAATCGCACGACATGTGTTTCTTACCTCATAATATGTGGGGTCCAATTGCAGCAGTTTATATGTGAAGTATACACACAGCTCATGCTTCTGGTGAATTTGACCCATGATGAAGGGGAGCTGGCTATACTGAGTGATGAGATTCGTTTCAAGCTACAAGAGGTGATTGAAGAAGGTGTGAACAACAGTTTGAGCAGAATTGGAGATTCAAAACACTTGTAGTTCTTACAGTATGATCTTTTTCCCTAAACAAGACAGCGAGCTCGGCAACACACTCCAACGCACTTCTGGCGACCTCGTCATTAATTTTTGGCAATTTCGATGCTTTCGGTACTGGATAATTTAATCGTACTGTGTGACAAATCGGAGCCGTATGAGCTAACATAAAACCACATGAAAAGCAAAAATTACAACTAACATATGGTGCCTAATTTTGCTGATACGATATCACTTAATAATGGAACCAATACTGATTTTAAATTCTATGCAGGAATCGGTAATTCGATTGCCGTCGTTTTAGTATGAAGACAGTTGTAACACAAATCGCAACAAAGCCAAACCTCGACCGCCAATTCCTCATTTGGATTATCAGTATTAATATTCACATCCATGAGATCATCCCAATCGAAATGATCACTAAACTGACTATCTCCGATATCAACGTCAGGGCAGTGGGATATTCCAACCTGGCTAGTCAACGTCATCGAAGATTTTGATTTAGAAAGTTCAGATATGAAAGTTGAGCAAAAAGATATAACGGCGCCAAGTAAAGCGTTTGGCGGGCATTTCTCCAGTCGTATGATTTCGAGAAAATCTGATTAAATATAGATGTTAACGTAAGCGATCAAACCGATGACAACTCTGTTGACATGAGTGAACAATAAAAGAAAAAAGAATAATTCACTGAAAATGAACGTCTGGAACAAGATAAGAAGTTCAACAGACCACCAGATAGCAGGGAATGCTCATCGCACAACAAAAACGGCTTTAACCTATTCTGCCATTTAAGTAGCCTCTCTAAATTACTAAATATCATCACCAATACATTCATCTTTTCTTCATTTTTGTCTGCGTTGAATATCAAGGATTGGCCCTCGTTGATTGTCCTGTTCCATTCATCCGATATGATTTTGATGTACCCGGACAAAGCTTGAATAACCGGCTGAAGACTAAGTCCACCAATTAGGTTCATTTTAGCATGTATCATCCATGAGGTGATGGAAATCATTCTAGCTTCGTCAATACTTTCAGGAAAGTTACATAGATTGATCATCATACGGTTGAACTTCGAATATCTATCCGCATCATGGACAGAGAATATTCGAATGCAAAGTAACAATAAACTGTATCGATTGATTAGTGTTGTAAGAGTGTGGTTACATGATGCCGGCACCGTAGATGAAGGTCTAGGAAGAGTAACAGAATTGGTGGGTAAAATCTTCATTTCGAGCTTCCGCTTGCTACGTCTATGGTGTTCTGTGGAATCCGGTACTGACAAGTTGAGATGAACAATCTTCAAGAATATGCTCATTGCCGAATCATCGGCCGATATTGCTAGCTCAGTAACAATTGGGGCGGACGTATTGGTTGACATGACAAGGTCCCGCCAATACCGAGGAAACAGGATTTCATCGTGAAGCCGCTTATTCCAACGAATACCTTCTAGATCTAAGTTCTCAAACATCCTTTTTTGAAACCATGATGCAATCAACAATACCGTGCCAACATGAGGTTGCCAATTCCAATGAAAAATCAAGGAATGGTATCGTTCTAGAATTGCTCGTATGCCATTGTCTCGTAAATCTCTCCCTATCCGTCTTCTACTTTCTGGCATATGGTGAATGGTCCACTTTTGCAGTTCGTCTTCATTTAGAGACCCCGATACAACAGAATTTTTTAACAATCGGTCGATCAAGTCCCACTCATCTGACGCTTTATGAATATACACACTGATTTGTAACGAATGTGAAGGTTGAGATGAAATCGCAAGGTTTGCGTCGAACTGAGAAATCCGTAGCATGTCGAATACTACTTTCCATATCGATTCCGATAACCAGGCGTATTTAAACGAAGTTATTTTCAGCGGAGGTACCATTACAGTTGGTAAACCGGTTAATTGAAACTCAGAATCATTCATTATGTAGTCCACTGTTTCCTTAAGAATGTCCCATGAATTTCCCGGTCGGCCAAAGTCGTCGGAGTAGGACTGCAATGCTGCTCGGTACGCAAACAAATCTATCAGTTTGACGGCGAGAACCCACAGCTCATTCAACGGATCCAAGTTCCATTCCCGGATTGTATATTCTGCTTGATTCTTATCCATGCCGTGGAAGATGACACCCAAATCGGGTTCGCCCAAGCTCAGAATAATCATTTGCCTGAACAACTGTTTAGAGAAAACAGGAAAACTGAATGAATCGAGTAGAGTGACTGTATTTGCTCGGGAAATGTCATCAGAGGGCAGTTCTGTGTCCTCGATAACGATGTTTGATGAAATGAGATAGGCCCATTCGAGGAAATAAGAGAGCAATTTCGTGTATATTTGAAATGCCGCAAACTTGCGAAGTCTCATTCGGGGTGAGGTAGAAGCACAGAAATGATAGAATCTATCATAATCGCCGAACTGATTTATCCATTCTTGCATAGACTCGTACAGCCGTTTTACAAAAGCGAAAACAGATTTTGAGCTGCGGTGACTATTGACCTGTTCGACATTCTGTTGACCCCCAAACGGGGAGTGGGCACTTAACGAAACGATATAAGCTGAGATGAATGCTCCGAATTGAATGACTTCTTCCAGACACCGTTCAAGTAGCTGCCTTGATTTCGAAAACCTGCAATTCGAGGAAGAACTTTCAAGAACAGATACACCAATTTCATCAAACCACGAAGGTAGCAACGACAAAACAGTTTCGTGGTCCTTTAGAGAAATCGAGGCTTGAAAAACTTCCCATCGGGCTTCAACTCTGGAGGACTTTGAAGTCGCTCGGACATATGAAGAGGTATCGGGACTGAACGAACATTGACCCGAGCATGAGGCAATCAAATTCATTCGTGATTTGAAGGAGGCGGCACATTGAGTTCCAGCTGCCAAAGGCGCGACGGAAAAGTGAAGGGGAAAGTAATTCGACAGTTTGTCAATTTTTCGAGACGATGATGATTCGGCAGTGAGGAAATCGGTTATAGACTGTTGGTGTTGTCTTTGTCGCGGTTTTTGTACAGCTATATGATCTGACTCAGTCAGACCTTGATTGTGAGCTGGCGATTTATCCGCATCAACCTCTCCTATTCCGAACTCATCATACCGGCATTCATAGTCATCATCTTCATTGTCATCGGTTCTAAAGTTAGATTCGTACCATTCCCTCTCCGTCGTAGCAAAATTGTTCCGTCTCATTGGTGCTTGTTTTACACGAGCTGTTCGACGTGAACTAAACGTCGTTGCTTGTCCTTCAGTGTCATCACATGTTAAATCAACGATACCTTCGGTACTAGTACGCCGGTCGTCATTTTTCGTTTCATCTCTCGCTATATCCGCAAACAACCGTTTGAACACATCCGATGGCTTCCCTCGGGATTTAATGGCTTTTTTCTTTTGCCCCGGTTCCGAGCGAATGATAGCCCTTGGTTGTCTGGATTTTATTTTGATGAGAGCACGGTCCAGATTTTGTTGTTTTGCAGTGTAATTTTTAGTCATCGGACGCGGAGGTTTGGTGGTATTCCAATTTTCCAGAGCGCGGCCATATGCTCCTTGTTGGGTACTCTGCTTTGAACCGTCCCGAGGGCGGCTAAATAGGTTTCAACGGTCAATAATAGTAAGTATACTGAAAAAGAGAAGACGAATATACTTTGGGCGATTATTAGACCTAACTCTTTGAGAGATTGCTTTGTCGTTGGTCTGATTTCTTGATTTAAGATACTTTCCACTCCTATTCAGCACCGTCAATATTCATGTTCCAAGATAAATCGGACTCAATACAGATTGTATTTTCACTGACCTTGAGCTTCTCCGCTCTCTTGGTTTCAGATATCTTTCCAGATTCCTCCCAGCCTGGTTCGACTTGCTCGCTGTCTTCATTCTTTCCAGGGTCCGCTTGTGAGAATTTTTCGCCCAACTTGCTTCGCTCGGCAGCTGCGCAATCGATATATGTTTTCGATTCAGGTCACCATATAGATCGATTTTTTGTCCATTTCGAATGGACTGAATGAGTGATCGAGCTGCGATACGCAATGGAACGAAATTTTGCGTACGAGCTGCCCGGAGTATATGAAGGTCATCTCGGCGTAAGTTATCATTTTTATTACGAAGGTCCGAATCAGAACAAGATGACTGAGAGAGGTGATTGTCCTCTATCGCTTCATAGTCGTTAAACAGGTGCCGATTGTTTCGACCGTCATTTTCAATATGTCCCGCTGCGTCGTCAATGTATTTAGCGAAATACCTCCCAATATGGTTTTGATACTTTAACGACGACTTTTTGCCAATCCGAAACTTTTTGGGCAATTTTCGTGGCTCTCTGCTCAGAGCGATGGGAAGATTTGACTTCTTTTGGTTATCGTTTCGTTTTTTAAATATCATCCTATCAATTGGATCGCCATCACGCAATTTCATACCGCTGGGTGTTATTTCGCGGCCTTCGTCATCGGCAGTCAAGTCGACAACGTTGGGATCACCTGTTGAAAGATTGGTCTCGTTGATACTTGGCGTTTCCTCCTCGGTATCATCTGCGTCGGACTCCCCAAGCCTTTTCAAGAACTCTTCGACTCGCCCTGCGTGTTTGCCCTGTTGGACCTTTCGGACATGATTTGTAGAAGACGACATGCGTTGCCTGCTTTGTTTTGCAGATTTGGAGGCTTCAACGCGATCGTGGACCAATAAATAAGATGAAGGGAGCACGCCCTTGATATGTTTTTTCGTGATCACTTTGGGTCGCTTCAACTTTGTCTTGTGTAAACTCGAAGGCGATCGGTCCCCGGACTGTTCATTAACTTCTAGCGGGGAAGTGACATTGTCAGACAGGACATCGGTGATGCTTGAGCCTAAAGGGATAGAAGAAGCAGTTTTAGCTGTAGAATTACAGGTAGAGTATAATAATATTCTGTAATATTCGCCTTTTTTAGATGCAGAATCAGAGATGGCCGTATCGGCCAGTTCTAATCTGTATGGGGTGTTAAAACTATCGATCGGGGAGAACTTCGGTAGATGCATGGTAATTTTATTCTTAGCAGTCGAATATTTGTACGATGTCAAGGAAGTAGAATCGAGGCTTTGTGATTCTGGTTGATCATCGGGGAAGGATACGTCGTTGTCAGACGGGAATCGAGGTCGCTTCCCTTCTGTGGAAGACGACTCACGGCCATTCTGAGCCACTTCAGATACAGAGAGATTACCCATTACATCCTTATCGTTTACATGATTATAAATTGACGATTCTTGAATTTTTCTTTTTGTCGGGATCTGAGGAGGACGATCAGCATTCCTTATTCGTTTTTTATCATTGATTCCGTTGAGCATCTGATATGTGAGTACTGGCAAGTCATCATCGTCCGTAACATCAGACAAAGAATCATCCATTCCCCAACAATCTCGGACATTGAATTCTTCCTCTCGTATTTTGGTGTCAACATTGATTGATGACTTCCTGGGGATTTTCTTTCCTTTCAATTTCTTCTGCTTTTCACCGGAAGCAGACCCACGAATTTGCAAACTCCGAATAAGAGATTCACCGTCATTGTTACTGCCATCATCAGGAGGGATTGCGGTGGGTTCGGCAATGGCCGATTCTCTAGACGATGTCCGAGATTTTTGTTTGCGATTCGATCGCGTTTTCTTTCGTCCTCGTCCCTTTTTCGATTTGGCTTTGATAGGAGAGCACCTGACTGCAGAGAGTATGCGACTAATGACAGGGGATTCAGAGTTTGAATCAGGATAGTGGAAATCATCTGTGGACAATTGAGGCAGTGAGTGATACAGCAAAGAAAAATCAGAATATGACCGGACTGAATGTGAATTGAACAGACCGGAAAGAGGCGTTGGTTGTATGGGACGCCACCCCACAAAATTGAAATTGAGATGATTCCTCTGCATTGACGTAGATCATATCAGAAACATGACCATCAAGACAACCTTTGGTAGAATGGCAGCGAAGGGGGAAGAGGGAAGGGTTTTGACTGAGAAAGGGAAGCGAGTGAACACAGCAGTGATCGCGTCCGAGTTGGCTACTCCGGCAGAGAGGGAATGGCGGTTGAGGATGAGCGACGAGGGAAGAGGGAATGTGTCTATGAGAGAGAGAGAGAGGTTGCGGAATGGATATCCAGCAGGGTGGCCTCTAAATATAGACACAGTTTAAATATGTTTAAATTAGAGTTGGATCACCGGTGCTCTGGAGTCCGCGGCCCGACTGAGCTGCTCAACACAACCGCAGAGAGTATAGATACCATTCGATACCATTCGATACCATACACAGTATGTGCTGAGCTGCTGCTATCCCATCCTCCGACGTTTACACTGCCAATGCATCCCAACTCTCAACGACCCGCAACCCCCATCTCCCTTCCGCAGGATCCCCCGCAACCATCCTCCTCCATCTCTCGAAGCAACTCGTTGCAATGTCTGAAAGTAGACATCACCCACTCTCTTCACTCTATCAAAACAGCTGGATCTATTCTATGCACAGCTCTCACCCCTGATCTAGTATTTGCCGGTTTTCAGGAGGGTTACATTGAAGTATGGTGTGTCCACACTTTCCAAAAACTGGCCACACTCAAGGGCCATTCCAGAAGTGTGCTTTGTTTGACAATAGCCAAGAACGGTACTTTGCTATTGTCATCCTCCGGTGATGGTACTTGTAGAGTATGCCGTCTAAGATCCCAATATTACTTTTGTTACTTCAATCCCTGTCAGTAACTGATTTGTTTTTGCCGCAGATATGGGATATCGCAAAACTCAAATGTGTGCAAATTATCCTTGCTGGAGAGAACAGCGGAGATATCTTTTCTCTCGTTTATTCTTCTCGGCTTGATACCATTTTCATCGGCTGTCAAAATACAAGTATTCAGTGGTTCAAGTTATCTACTTCCAGTTCTGTGCCCCCTGAAATTCGACGGAAGCGTTACGTCAATCGATCCTTTTCATATTTCTTCCGAGAGACCAGTATCGAGGATTTTGTGACGGACGAAGAAAAAAATTTGCCGTTGCCTGATATCATTTTTGATGACACGACTATGTACATGGCTCACCATGGCTACGTATACTCTCTGTTACTGACTACTTTGCCAATGGGGTTAGAAGTTCTAATTTCTGGCAGTGGGAACGGAGATATTAAGGTTTATTTGAATGCCACTTTATTAGTCTTTATAAAGATACTTACCTGCTTTTCCATATGGATTTCTGCATAATTACAGATTTGGGATATCTCGTCTGGCGCCCCTAGTCACATAATCACCCTTCTTAACACAAACGACAGTGTAATGACTCTAGTCGCACATGATGGCCTTTTATTTTCAGGAACTCAGGGTGGTGAGATAAAAGTAATCTTTGCCTTCCTCTGGACTTTTATTGATGTGGATCATGCTGACGCCGAATTCGCGCAATCGATTTATTCAAGTAGATTTGGGATATGGAAACATTCCAGTGTATTCGACAACTGGTGGGTCATACAGATGATATCATGTCGCTTTGTATACGAAATAAAACCTTATATTCAGCCAGCGCAGACGGCTTGATCAAGGTACTGTCGAAACGTCTTACTCGAGTGACGTTTCCTGCCTTCTCCATTTGATATTCTTCCGCGCCTTTTGTCCCGCTTATTCCCTTAACGACTTCTTTGCGTACCCATGATGCTGACGGTGATTCTTATTTTTTAGGTTTGGCGCCGGGATTTGAACTTTGATTGCACCCAAACTCTAGAGCAAGATTCCAAAACAAACATCATTTTGTCAATATCCATATCCTCCGATATTCTCGTGTCCGCCACAAATGATTCCACTTTGAAGGTAATTGTCGATCAAATGAGATTGTTTTATGCTCTTCTTGCTCAATAACGATTGTATATAGTTTTGGGCCCTACCGCCTGCTATCCCGTCTACTCCGACAACCAATGAAGACAGGGGAGATTCTGACACCGGGGCAATAGAGGGTCAGATAGATCAGGCCGAGGATACCATGATTTTTGCATTGCAGAATTGGATCCGCATAAAAACTGTGAGCGGGCTGCCCGAGTTTTCCGAAGAATGCAGAAACGGGGCGAAGTATTTAAAAAGTGTTTTGAGTCAGTTAGGGGCTCAAGCTAAACTTGTTCGTACTTTTTTTGTCATCAAATGTTTTGGAAAAGATTAAATTAATTAGTTTCATGTGATACCTTCTGAACAAAGATTCCAACTGGAGATGGGAAAAATCCGCTGGTCCTTGGAAAGTTTACCTCTACTTATTCTCCTTCTTCGCCATCGCCTCTTCCTAGTTCAATTTCCTCTTCGACTCCTTCACGCCCTCGTCCCCTCCATATACTTTTTTACGGACACTACGACGTTCAGCCTGCCTCAACAAGGCAGTGGGCAACACATCCGTTTACATTAACCGGATTGAATGGGTACTTATATGGTAGAGGTATAAGTGACGATAAAGGGCCTATAATGGCCACTCTTTTTGCTGTCAATGCATTGCTGGAGGAGGGAATGTTGAATTGTGACATTACATTTTTGGTCGAGGGCGAAGAGGAAAGCGGAAGCGGGGGATTTAAAGAGGCTGTTAAAAAATTGAAAGAAACGGGAGAAGTGAAAGCAGCAGACGTCATACTCATGAGGTTTGTGACCGGTTGTAATACCTGCAATATATGTTGTGAACTAACCAATTTTGTACCTTTTGACTTCCCTCAAAAGCAACTCATACTGGCTTGGCGAGGAAATGCCTTGTATCACGTACGGTCAAAGAGGCGTTATTCATGCTTCCGTTGAGGTGTTGTTAGCTTTTGTTCTATTTTGTTATGTTCCATCTCTCATATCCGCGTTTACAGGTTTCCGGCCCAGAACAAGATTTACATTCAGGCGTCGATGGCGGGTTCGCTTTGCTCTCCTTTTCTCTTTCAAATAGGCAATGACTGAAGGTGTCCTTTTTTCAGAACTGTTTCGGAACCACTTCTGGATCTGATAAAGATTTTAGCTGGACTGCTAGACAGTCAACAAAAAGTCTTAATTCCAGGTATTTGATCTGATCATCTCTATTAATTTCTTCGATAACTCCTGTATTCTTTGACATCCAGCTTATTGGCATCTATGTTATATCTTTTCACTGAAAACAAATAGGATTCTTAGATGATGTTCGGCCCCTCACGGCTGCAGAATCAAAGCAGTACGACGAATTGGTCACTTCAATTGTTGATTCAACAACCTCTCTGCAATTGACCGAACAGTATGATTCAATTATTCCCATCACTGACAGGCCCGCGGACTCAAGTGAGTCTGGGTCTAATGATCAAGGAAGTAGAAAAACCGATCGCTCTATGACAGACGAAGAAAAGGCAGTGAAGAAGAAAGAGTTAAAAGAAAGGTATTTGAAGTGCTGGAGATATCCTACTGTTACAGTCAGTCAGATATCAACCAGTAGTCCTCGTAAGTGTTCCCGCTCTAGCCTCTCGACCCCCCGTCACCACTATTTTCGCCGAGGGCCGCTCCTGACTGCTTTCTCTTATTCGGCTAATGACCAATTCTTTCTCAGGCAACAACCGCACTGTCATTCCCCGTGTTGCGACTGCCTCCGTTTCCATGCGCACGGTTCCGAATCAATGCACAGCCGATCTCACCACAAAACTCACTACCCATCTTCGCACTTTGTTCTCTTCGTTGAATACCACCAATAAGCTTTCTATTGATATCAATTCATGGACAGATTGGTGGCTTGGGAGTCCCAATGATATTGTATTTCGCGCTGCAAGTAAAGCTGTCGAAAAAGTTTGGGGCAAAGAACCACTGCTAGTGCGGGAAGGTGGAAGTATCGTTCCTGTAAGTTGGTTGGAAAGGGAGTTTGGAGTGAGCGTAGTAAATGTTCCGGTATGTCGTTGTATCATTGAAAATCGCTGGTTCCCCCTTTCTCATTGAAGTATTTATTCGCTAACACCTCGATTTCCTATACAGATGGGTCAATCTTCAGATGGCGCACATCTGCCAAACGAACGAATAAGGATACTTAATCTGCTGAATGGGCGTAAAGTAATGATTGAACTTATCAAGGAGCTACAAGATCTGTGGGACGGACAGCGCTTTGACTCCGACATAGACAGAGTCTAAAACTACCAGGCGTGAATGTTTGCTGGGCAGGGCCACTCGTGTACTGATTAAACCGGCTTACAAATAGAAAGATGATATTCTTCACAAGAAAATCAACCTCATAGAAAAACGGAGCAATATGAACAATTATATTTACATATTTATTGTGTTCATGGGAAAGGCTTGCTGTTAAAATTTCGGGACATGAAAGGGCGCATTCCATTAATTAAGTTTGCAACAGTTTATTCTCAAAGTTATATACAGCATTAAGACGTCGCTTAGCTTTTACTCTTTCATACAAAATGGGGCAGTCAATAGATTCACAGTCTACATCCGTGTCTCTGAACCCCATACATGAAAAGCAAATTTCAGCAAAAGAGACATACTTTTTTTCCGCTTTAGCCAAAGTACGGTAGAAATTATACCGAGAGACGGAAATATTTTGATTACAACTGGCGCATATCCCTGTCAAACGATTCCAAGGTCAGGTTCAATTCCACCACGAAAACAAGGAGGGGAAAGGATTAGGTTGTAAATACCATTACGAGTTGCTTGCTCACAGATAATACAGCTTGTAGTCGAGTAATACTGTTCTAATGTTGAGCCTGCGGCATTATGAGACGGGCCCACTTGCATAACACGGAACACTCGAGGCATGCTAGCATACCACGACTGAATATCTACACCAATCAGGTTGAATACTCGTTCTAACGGCGGGATAATTTGCTTTGTAATGTAGTATTCACTGTTCAAACGCAGAGTCCTGTAAAGCCATGTAATGTTGAATATCAAGTTAATATCATGACTATCAGCGGATTCATAACCGGATGGGAAAATACGTACTTGTTTTTCAAGAAATCCACTGGCGACACCACTTGATCGACAAGTCTCATTCCGGGCCCTCCATACATAACAACGTATGGAACTCGCTCTCCATACTGCGGTTCCGATCTTTTATCGACCAACATTTTCTTTGTACTCAAGAGAGCCCCAGGGGGTAATGTTCCGCGATTACTGGAGTGGATGAACCCCGGTGTCAGATCGACCATACAGAGCTAAAAATCAGCGAATTCTCACCTGTATGTTCCGAGCTTGACCGACTTTGCAATGATAAAATCTTGAAGCGAAACACGTCCTTCAATTACTTTGGTGAATTGACGTTGAACATACTCTTTTATCTGTGATAGGTCTTGCGTTGTGAATAATAATCTTGACAATCACAATAATTAGCATCTCAACGCTATCCAACTACCAAAACACAGCAACTTACTTCAAGCAGCGCTCCATCATTTTAGCGACCACAGGACACCCGTCTCTCCTTACAGTTTCTATTCCCTTCGCATCAAATACAGGGGAATCGGTAATACTTTCGTACTTCCAGCCAACATAACGTTTCTTAGCCAGTAGGACGCAAGGATGGTAAACCTAAAAGCAGAGATTTGAGCACTACAATTAAATATTCATATTGCATCATGTATGTTTCACCTTTTCGAATTTAAGCTTCATGGGATATGGATTCATATTCGTCACTGAATCCGCTATTGCCTTTCCAATTTGGAACGCTCTTTCTTTTGTGGCGCCAGGCAGATATACGAAAACGCTGGATATCGCCGAGCAGAAAATTAGAATACGCAGTAAGTTCACAGCTACGAAATGCAGGTTGAAGGCCGCAGAACTGACCTGTCCGTATCCCCATAGACAACACGGGCACCCCATTCAGAATGATTATTGATTAACTTAATCGCCTAACATGGTGAATTTGATGTCAATTTAAGTGGTTTAAAAGTACATAGACCCGATTCACCTACTTTTTCTAAAGTCTCGCGGCCGGTTTGAACAATGCTGTCGGCGATCTCGACCATAGGCATTCGACCAGAAAAATTTGCGGACGTGTAACCATATGTCACATTGGCGATGTACTTTAAACTTAGCTGACGCGCATCTAACAACTTCAACAAAGACTACATGGAACCAAAACATTAGTTAAACCTCTATTAAAAAAGGAACGCAGCCGGAATCATGCGGCCCAAAATCGTGACAAACTTTTTCATTTTTATACAACTTCATGGAATTTTTAACCATGATACGTGTGTCGAGAATTTCACTAAGCATTCTCCCAAGAATGCCTTGCCGAATGTATGGTTTCACGAACACTACTCCATTGGGTGATACTATACACGATAAAAAGTCAGTGCTAACTGTCTGAGAACACAAACAAAAAAAAATTTAATAAAACAACGCACTATTGATATGATCTTTGAACAATTTTATAATTTCTGGCGACACTTCAAAGTTATCCAAAACACCCAATTTATTAGTTGCAGCAGTTCCAGGAACTCTTCCGAGGCAAGTCGAGTAGCTGCAATGATGGAATTAATTTCCACTCGCATGATACGGCTCCAAACGAAATCAAGTTACCAATAGTTGTATGCAATCATAATAGAGGGATACAGCGACTGAAAATCCAGAACGAGTAGCGGACTCGAATAGAACCTGGATTCCGGTTCCATGACAAGTGGCAGACATTCAGCCGCTCGACAAGCAGCCACCTATTTCGTAGAGTTGCACTACATCAATAAATTTCTGTGACTCTCCGGAAACACGAAAGAAGTATACCTGTCGTTTATTCGGTGAGATCAGAACAAAATTTTCCGGTTTCGCAATTCTCAACATCATTGATTCTACCCGAAACTGTGAGCCGCGTGACAAACAAGAGTAGAAATCTATACCGAAGACTCGAGCGAATTCGCTTAATTGAATTTGTGAGTTTGTGAAACAGAAAAATTTAGAAGGCGACTACACATACCTGGTTCGATTAATAAAGTCGCACTGATCCAACAAACGGAGATTTAACATTGCTCTATCAATGTAGTATTTACAAGTCCTCCATTTAAATAAAAAGCTGTCTCCACTATACCACTTTGTTAACATCTCCTTTGGGAAGTGAGGAAACCTAATGTTGTCAACGGCAAACATTTGTCAACTCGAAACATGGACGGCTCACCACAAGAATAATGAAATTCTACCTCATGTGCAGGACATGAAATACCATATTCTCAAATCTATAACTGGTGAGAGTATACTCCGATTTCATCAATCGCCATATATTTAACACAATTCTGCCAGTAACGTGTATGCTCGATGTTTTCTTGTAACCCCACGAATCGCCGTCTTTACCAAACTTACTCTGTTGGTGAACTTCCATTCGAGAAAGATGATCAAGCAAGTGCAGTCCTAGGATGAATAGAAGAGGGCAATTATTCTTTAGCCAAGACGTAACAAATGAAACCATGAAGCAACTGATACTCACTATATGACTTGTACGCTCTCTCGATAAGGTAACCCCATGACTCATTGTGGATTTCATAACCGGCAATAATATCGGGATCGAATTCTCTAACCTTTCGAATAAGTGCATGAAACAGGCCTTCCTCAGTCTTTACGTATTCAATTGGATAACCTGCGGTGATAGACATCAATGATAACAGTCTCGAAACATCAAAATCACTTATTTTGCGCGACAATATGAACGTACCACATATTCCGTATTTGTTGACTTCATACTCCTGTCGTACCGTAATTATCCCAATTTGAGAACTAAAAGGCGAACAAAAAAACAACGTCATTAAATCAATTGTAATGAGGTAAGAAGTGTGTATTCAACATACCGGGGTAGCTGGCCGTTGGTCAACTCTGCACTTATGGAATCACCCTGCAAACAGTACACAATAAACTGGACAGGATCGTGCAATGGATCCGGAAGCAAGGAGCCGCGGCATGAAGCTATAATTGAACTTTAGAGTGACTCATTGCTTCAGACAACGACAAGGCGAAAGTTCTAGTCACCATGAACTTCCAAACTCATCACATTTAAGTGCTGCTTCTCCGTGTGCGACGATTCTGAAAAATGCTGGCTAAATTTAAATCCAAATTTGTTCTTCTGAGTGGGCGGTTCAATCTAAAACGACGTTAGAAATAATGATTTAGAATGAATAGTTCATATATCACTACACCATGGGATTTACCTGAGATTTCTTTGCAAGTTGTGATTTATTCAACGGACCAGCTGTTGAATGCATCTCTGACTCACAATCATGGCAAACTTGCACCCTGGACGGCGGAGACCTTAAAGGCGTCCAAGAGCGAACGAAATATCTGCAACAAGTATGTTAATACAATTTCTTCAATCACAAAGGACGCTGATGATGACTACTTTTCCTCACTCCACTTCTTCTTGTTCTCCAGCCACTTATCGCCGTCAAGCTGACTGCTCCTAGAATTCCAATCCCAGTCTTTGATACCCCCAGAATCAGACCCAATCTTAAACTCTTTCCCAGCGTAAACTGTTATTCTGGTCGAAACATCATTTAAGTTACTGTAAAAGGGCTCTTTCCAGACCTGAACGGGGATTTTGTCCTTTAATAAACCAGCAATAATGTCGGTTGTAGTTGGCGGCAAACTGCGATATCGATACGCTACGAAATATATCTTACGTAAGAATCCTTGTACAAATGGATACACAATGCGGATTTGATATCAACTAACCGCTTTTCAACGAATAAGAGTCGCTCAAGTCCATAATCGACGAGTCGTTGTCGTAGTGATCATTAAAATGATTAAAGGACGTCTGTACTGACTCACTTGATGGTATTTTGTTGTCTCCGTATACGCTATTGTCATTTGTGGTCACCGTCGGTGAGATAGGTATAGGTGGATCATCGAACGGCCCCTTTTCGGCGACGCGATTCTTTAATGGAGGTGACCACATTCCGTACAAAGAATTTGTGAAATATTCACTATTTTGCTTTACCGGAGCAGTTAGCCTCGTAATACGAGCCAGTTTATACTGGTCGCCATTGGCGGATACAACCGCCGATGATTGCTTAAAATCACGTCTTTGTACCTGCCGCACAGAGCCGGACCGATATGATGATGAAGAAGAAGCGCGCTGAAATGCCTGATGATTGGCCGCTTCAACTCTGGATCGGTTAGATTCATTTGCGGAGAGGTTATGTTGATTCGAAGTGGAGGTTCGCTTATTGGAAGTGGCATTTGAGGAATAAACAGGATTAGGCATCTCATCAATGAGGTCCACTTTACGCTTACGCGGAATCTATATTTTTAATAAGAGGATAATATTCAGACTACCATACAATTTTCCAATGATTTGACAGTCAAGAGTTACCTCGGGAGCTTTGAACTCGGAAAAGTCGTTGAAGTTTCTTGGCTCATTCAACAAACCAGAGCTTGAAGCAGCTGCACCAGTTTCCCGGGGGCCGACAGCGACCACCTGAGAATATCTGTATTTCTTGTCCTTTTCTACCTTCCTTCTCTTTATCCCAATTTTCTTCGGATATACTTCTTTATCAAGTTTATCGTCAGAACCGCCATCAAATTGCGGTATGCGGTTCTGTTCTTGTTTTGGAGTCTTCTGATGTTGATTGTGACTTCCGAGTTTAGCGGCAGATCGAGCAGGTGAGTCTTGCAATGAATCTTCAATATCATCTACAGTGATTTCGTACATCCTGTCATCCGGACTCTCATCTTGCGATCTGAAGTCCAACACGAAAGTGAATTGTTTATGTTAGTGTAAATTAATATAGTGGACTAGATCGGAAAGCAACCTCCGTGACTCAGATTCTTGAGATATCCAATCGTCAATTTTTCGATCAATTCCGTCATGGATAAAGTCATCTTCTTCTATATCCTCATCAATCCATTTCGGTTCCTGGAATTTCTCCTCTTCATATTGAACGTTGATTTTCTGTGGCGAATCATGGGTTGGGTCATTTACTTTCTGGTTGTATATCTTGGACGGTGTGTCAAGTTGCTCTTTGTCATCATGGCAGCCATCAAGCATCCAATTCAAAATTTTCTCTGTTTCTTCTTCATCTTCCTCTTCATCTCCACTCATGTACTCATATTCACGCTCCAATTCCTGCCTATTTTTGCGCGGCGAAGCCTCACTTCGCCCAACATGTTGACTCAATAGCAATTCATCGATTATGACATTTTCGTGCTCACTAGCCAAGGGAGAAACGGACGGCGTCTTTCGGACAAGGTTCGGTTGATTTAGCTCGCTCGTTCCTTTATCCTCTACTTGAGTAGCTGCACCTTTTCTTCCATAATTTCCTTTCTGAATCTGTGACATAATAACTAAATCATCAAAATCGTTGAAACTGAATCCTTCCTGAGGAGCCACAGGACTTGTGGTAATCAGATTTGATTCATTGTCGAAAAGATGTGACGATCTTTGAGGTGATACTTGCGAAAGAGATTTTGGATACAAAGCCGTAACGGATTGGAATGCGGTTGGGACAGTCTGCGAAGGTGGGGTGGATGTAGTCGACTTAGGAGATGTGCGAGGCTCCATTTCATTATCAGTTGAGGAAGTAAGATTCGAAAGAGTAATGTCCCGTAATGAACGAAAATTATCTTTTGACTCAGCAGAGTTTTTCATAGTGCGGACATTCGATTCGACTCCACTGCTATGCTTTCTTCCGTCGTCACTTCCACTTTGACTTTGTTGTTTGGATTCTAAATAGCGCAATAACTTTCTCCTTAATTCATCTTCTGACCCCCATTGCGACTGTCTGACCCGAATTTCATCAGGCATCGAGGAAGCAACATTATCTATTTTCACATCAATGCCTCGAGAATGTCTTCGATTTCGTTCATCATCCCATATGGACGCAAGGGATGGTACGTATTTTGAGTTCGACGGTGGGACATCGAGTGAAGGCGGAATCCGTGGACTGGGGTCAACGGGCCGCTCTTTTAAGAGGTCACGGTTGATAATGCGTTTAAACTTAATTAAGGGATATTTAAGTCATCTGAGATTATTATTAGTAGAAATTACGAAATAAAGGATATTCATCACTGTCGTGTCAATTTCCAGCTCGCAAAAACTTTCGCGCTTGATCGTGGGATGTGTGTCCGAACTCCACTTTAACTCAGGCGGGATGTTTGAATTTAGGAAATGCATTTTTGAATCTTGTCGTAACTCGGATTCTTGCAATGTGAAACAGAAATTGTTAATTATAATCTCGCTTATACAGAAATTGGACAGATTTCCGTTACAAACCTCGAACAGGCATTCTAATCTTAGCCCATTCAACACCCACCCATCCCATGCCGTATAAATTATAATCCATCATAAACTGCAATATGTAAGGAATATGGAGCTCATATGGTTGCATAACTGTCTTCATTATTGCTCCCGATAGCAACAAATCGCCAAGCTTATTTTGAATGGACGGATCAAGCAGGTATATTTTCAGAAAGTATTCGTTGCGGCAATGGTATCCGTAGAACGGTATACCTTTAACAAGGATTATACCGGCTATAAATTGGCATTCATTAGGATTTCTGTTCAGGGCTATCGCAAGGGCATGATTGATACTGAGGCCCAGTTGATAAATGAATAGTTGAACTAGAAGGTGACAATGGCACAGTCAATCCTTTTGTACTTTTGACAGCAGAAATTTGGTAATTTATAATCTGAAAGACCTTGAGCCGACTCTGTGGATCCTGAATATGGAACATAAAAATAGGGATACGCCTAGCGAACGAAAATCAAAAACAGTTAAGAAAGTGATCGTCTCGTCAGGAATCATCAACAGCAGACGTGCCTGATGAATATGTAGACAAACAAGTTGTCCGTTCTCGGATGACCCGAAAACTCTGATTACAGGAACTTTTTTCAGAACTCCGTCATTGAATGGAGAGTAGCGTCTATCAAGCGGGCCCGGACTTGTTAGGTAGTGGTCGATGACGACTATTTTGACGGACAAGAGCGGTTTACGGTTAGGAGTGAGGGACATGGTAGCAGAAGCAGCATGATTGATCTGATTTAATTATTCATCGCAAAAACGTATCTGTACGGTAAGAAGATACAGGCGAATCGCTTGTCGGTCGCAGTTTGTGATGTAATCAATTGGCGGGCCCTTGTCGCCCCCACCCAAAAACCGACCGACATCAACACATCAGAGATAGCATTTTGTATTTATATTCCGCAGAAAATAAATAAAATCAATGAAACAAATGACCCTTGCATAAAACTAATGCATTCATCACATTTGACGATTCGATGCAACCTTATTCAACAGACTATGTCTTTTTCGTGAGTCTTCCGTTTTTGAGGTTTTGGCTTTTCCATTTCATACGAAAGGTAAAACTGAGAAATTAGAATCAATCTAGAATATATGTACGGAAGTCAATCATTGTGCATGTAATACCGCCCATCTTTACTCCCAATAAAATAGAAAAAGGAGTCAAAATGCTCGAACGCGGGATTGAACCGCGGACCTTCAGTTGTCAAGATGTGACTTACGAGACTGACGTTCTACCACTGAACTATCCGAGCTGATGCCAGGAATCCGGGGCACACGCATTATGATCCCTTTATACACAACTTTGCCATTGCTAGCCTATTGGTGCGAATAAATTATAAACGAAATGCTGATAGTAAGTTTTTTGCAGGTAAACCTTTCCTGTACTCTTTCCACTTTGGAATTTTTGTTATAAGACTGCAACTTTGGGCGTTGTTTTTCTCATCAATCTGGTGGATACGAAATATCTAAATGTTTGGCGCCTACTGGACAACTGCGCCGACCACACCACCGGATAATTCTTATGCATGTCTTCGATGTAATTCGGAAGTTCCCGACCATCCTATACATCTGTCTGATTAATCTATTTCAATTTCTATGATTGCAACGCTGCTCTTCAGTTTTCCTGATTTACATGATACAGTCAAATATCCATACAGGTTTAGTCTCCTTTAACATTCTTCAAGTCTGTTTCTAATGTTTTCAACGTCTCTTGAACTGCAACAAATCCCATCGCTTTTCTAGATTTTCCGCCGCCGCCATTCGATCCATTATTCGAAGTGGACTTGTTTAACCCGCCATTCAACGAAATGAACGAAAGTAAGATATCCGGTGACGCGGAAGACTGAGAAGAAGTCTGAGTTGATGAGGAAATTGATTTTGCGGTGATCCATTGTTCTGTCCCTTCACTCAACTGTGAATTCGGATTGCCGCTCAAGCTGGATTTCAGAGTCGAATTTGCGGATGTGTTGAAGCTGATGGCAGGTAAATAATATAACTCAACCAATTCATAGGGGAATCTAAACTTGTCGGTGGATAAAAACGGCAAAGCAATGGAAGTTAAGTATCTCGAAAGTAGTGGGGAGACTGTCCTTTCGTCTATGCTTGATTGTGTAGTTCGCTCTGCTGATTTAGTGGAGGTTGACGATGAAGAGTGTGATGGAGGTGGAGATGGAGAAGAGGAAGTAGGTAGATGAGGTTTTGACAATGAAAAAGACGAAGGTAAAAGCGTCATGCTTGGAAGAAAGTATTTCTTTGAGTCCTTTGAATCTGCGGCTGGCCGATTAGATGATTGCGATTTCGCAGATAACTGCGACGCCGATCGTGGTATTGATTTTGATGACAATTTCGAGTTAGATTGAAGAGAAGATGTAATACTGGATACAGCTGAAATGTTACTCCAACATGACAAACTTTTTGGATCAATATGAATAAATGAATGAATCTCTGTCAAAGACTGCTGTAAATGAGAGAGCTGAACCCGTGAAGTGAATAATTGGGGCAGCGGAGAGGAAGATATGAGGTAGTTCGTCAAATCATGTGATAGGTTGATTGTGTGAAGTGTTTTCGAGTATTGGGGATCAAGCGACGTCGAGGAAGCGGATTCAGGTAATTGAGAATCTGAATCGGAACGTAATGGAATTGACGTGGATGGGGATTCCGATGGTTTTGTCAAATTTGATGACTCCTCCACCGACTGAAGACTCATTTCACTTGGAGCCCTTAAATTGGCAATCGGAACAAAAAATAAAAATGTGCAGTACCCAGGTAACTGCCAAATAATCACATGGTACTCTTCATGGTTTACCCCTAGATACATTTTCACAATGTGAGATATGGGTTCAACAAGTGGCTCTGAAGTCGAAGGATTTTGAGCTTCTTGTGGTGATGGTGAGACGGGTCTAGACGACAGTTTAGACGACGAAGGTGGAGGTGAAGACGATCCCTTTTGCGTACTCCGTCGGCCAAAAAAATAAGAGAAACTGAACAAAGATGAACTCGATTCAGTCGATTTTAGTTCTTTATCTTCTTTCTTTGGTTTCTCTTTCACAGAATCTTCTGTTTCACTTTCTTGCTCAGCAGTGTCATGGCTTAATCCCGTTTTCACTTTTTCAGAATCCAAGAAAAAGGATAGATACCACCAAAGCGATAATACCTCCTTCTGAGTCGGCAAATCATTCCAGAGCACTTGGTATTCATTAAACAATCTATTCTCTCGCCTCTGCCCTTTTCTGTTTCCTTCTTTTCCGTCATTTTCAGTAATGTCACCGCCCGTTGATCGTAATATAACTGAATATTCCACGTCATTAAATTGCATTTGAATATTTTTGATTGATTCGGTCATGATGGATTGAAATTGAGGAGAGACGGGGAGGGAGATGGTGGCAGGGATAGACGCAAAAAAAGTGTCAAGTTGGTCGGCGGACAGAAATTGAGAAAACCGTGCAACCCATTTATCAAAGAATTCCGCTATCGAAACGCGAAAATTGGAAAGGTTCTTTCGAAAATGAATATACCGCGGGTCACTCGAACCATCTTCCAAATCTTCTGTCCCCAGACCTGGTTTTACGTTATCTGATTGAGTTGACTCAGCCGCGTCACTGGATATTTCATCCCAAAGATTATCAAATCCTTTTTTCACCAATTTGAACATTTCAATAGCCTGGGTTAACCACGTCTTGACAACATCGTCTTGTAGCTCAGAGTCAAGGTACTCTACCACTGTTTTAATTGATGTGAGCGAAGAAAGTGAGCTAGAGAATGAAGGGGACGGTGAAATAGAGTTTGAATTTGGAAAACGAGTCGTGTATGCTAGATTTAAGTTGAGGGCAACGTAGTAAGGACATTCAACATCGGGTTGGAAAATTATGAGTCGTGTCTTTTGGGAGTGTGTCACGCAAAAGTTTGATTGGGGCGTAAAATTTGGTTGGGGGTATATTGAAGTATTAGAAGCATCATTTTTAGAAGTCGAAATCGAAGTCGAAGGAATATTGGAATTCGGGTCACTAGTTTGTTGATTCTGAGTTGTAGCGTCTACTTTTGACGACAACTTCGATGATGATTTAACGTCAAAAGTCGTCGAGAAATTCACAATCGCCTGCGATAATCCTATATTCCTTAGAGCAATTTGATCCACCACATAGTCATTTTGCTCATTTTCCAATTCATCCTTGGATTTTGTCTTTGACTCTACGTCCTCCAATTTCGCACTGATCGAGTCATTGGAAAGCGGCGATGTTGGGGCAGCGTAGTAATATAGAAGTTGGTCGGCTACGGTTGCGTCAGAGGATGAGAATGATGGATTGTAGATTGCGAACCAAGAAATGGAGGCCGGAGTTCTGACGGATGTGGTCATTTGGGGATTGTGAAATGAGGTTGGGGGTTGTCGACGGAATTAGGTTTGTGACGAATGCGTTGGTAAAGTAATGTTGGCAATCAGAATCCGAAATAATAATCTTTAGATGGTGATGCGAATTAGATATATCTCTTCTCTTCGAAACATCACAAACTATACGTTTAATCAAGACAAGGCAAATTAGATCAAAGAGAACGAACTCGTGCAGTGCCCGCCTTCTCTCACTCTTTGGCGCTTTTCATCATCTTTCCATTCTGGTGATCAAATAACAATATTAAAATTAAAGTAAACCAACAAAATCGATGACATCCTCGGATATAACACCACCATCCTCAAGGGCCGAAGTTTTGGCTGCAGCGCAACAACTCATGCAAGAGAAAGACAAGATCGAGAACGAAATCAACGAATACAACGCTGTATTAACATCGGTTCGTTTTATATTTTACATTCATGTGACAATGATACACGATCTGTGATATCGGACTTAAATTGGCTGATATGTACATTCCGTCCTGTATCTTGAACAGCACGGAGTCACATTCGATACAGCCCTCGTCGATGCGGAAGGATTTCCAATACCAAATGTCGACCTGTACGCGGTTCGTTCTGCAAAGAACCAGATTATCCGTATGTGTTACTCATTGCATAAACAGGATGGCGAAAGAGTTTATTCTCTTTAGAACTCATGACGGTCATGAAATAACTTTAGGCCTCAAAAATGACCATAAAGCGCTCATGAACCAAATCGAAAAGACGCTGCATACTTTACACTCTCTCCCTCCAGAACCCACCTCTTCAGCTACCGGTAACATCTACCTACACTTTAACCAACTTTTCCTTCGTCTCACTCACATGAATCATATCTACACCCCACAGCGTCCCCAGAATCACTCCCGCCATTTGCGATTGTGAACGCCGTCGCACCAGATTCTCCCGCCAAAGAAGCCGGGTTAGTAAAAGACGATTTGATCATTCGATTCGGATCCCTAGATAAACAAAACAACAATGATCTGAAAGCGTTACCGGAATTAGTATCTAAAAATGAAGGGGTTTGTTTTTCTGAAATTTCTTGTATTCCGTTTATCAAGTCGTGATTTTGATGTCGGGATTTGATGGCATCGGTTGCATAACGTAATATAGAAATCTCTTCAAATTTTGATAAAACGGACATCAACAACGGGGGAAACTCAATTCGTGAATTTGGAGTTACGTCCCCACAAATGGAACGGAAGAGGGTTACTCGGGTACATTTCGTTTTTTATTTTCCTCGTTCCTTTCTTGAATCTACCATCTTGATTCATTATACCATCCTGATTGGTTATACTGATTTTATTATTTTTATCAACTTCCAAACATTTGTTTTTTGTATACGCTTTCCATATAGGTGCCATATTTTGCCATACAAAGGATAACCTTCTTCACCCGTGACATTAAATACTGGATCTACACTTTCAAAAATCAAAAAATAAAACAAAAGGGAAAGAAAAAGAAAATCACAATGTACAATAACCTACAGAATTTCGTCATACATTTTTTTCTTTTCAAAAATAAAAAATAAATCAAGTTGTATTGTCCCTTCCAATTCCTAAATCATCCACACCAAATGGATCCAAAAATGAGAATATTGAGTACCCCAAAAACTTCAAATTTCCATTATAAAAATAATTGAACTGAACTACAGATTCAAAAATGCTCGAACGCGGGATTGAACCGCGGACCTTCAGTTTTCCAACAATAAATTCTTGTGCGTGTTGCGGAATACGAGACTGACGTTCTACCACTGAACTATTCGAGCTGATTGGTTGAATGTAAAAATTAAATACATTAAAAAGCATTTAAAATTTAAGTATATGACAAAAATTTGGCGGTAGGGGATGGATTGAGAAGGATTGTGTGGAGTTTGTAGTACCATTCGGGAAAGGGAATTGGATTTGTTGATTGAGTAGTTTAAAGAGATTTGGCAAGTTTGTTTTTGTACAATCCATAATTCGGAGTTCATTACAATTACTACATGATAGTACAAGTACAGGATGAACGAGGAGTTTTAAAAACTCGAAATTCGAAACGATGATTGTATGTTGTTGCAGTAGTATCTGCTGCATATAATTTATAGTAAATTTGCCATTTGCGCACAAGTTTGTTTGGAGTTCGTGGGTGGGTTAGAAGGATAAGAAGGAGGGATTGGGATGGTTTAATGCGGGTTGTCTAGGTTTAATGTGATGGTCTAGTACGAAACGAAACGAAAAGTTTGGCAGGGTTAGTGATGACGACATTTGAATTTCAGTAGCGATATAAGTAAAAGGATCATTATATTGGTACAACTGAATTAGGGGGGATGACTTACAGCGTTACATCCTACACCAGGACATTGCCCAAAGATGGTGTTAAAACTGATACGTGTTGATGTGCCTTGTAGATACTAACAACGGGCGTGTTTGAGTTTTGGCGGTAGTACATTAAGATCATCCCGATGGGAGAAGAAATTGACGAACGACGACATTTAAGTTGGTAAGAAAAAGATCAGCAAAAAATGGATTAATCGATGGCTCAAGACTGATATTGTTTCCGCGCCGGCTGTTGGCAACAATCAGTGACTATGTGATTCCTGTAAACATACCTCTTTTAAGCAACTCCTATGATACAAACTGCCGCATCTCTCGTTTTGACAACTGTGGTCAGGGATTTCATTCGTGTATTCGTTCATGTACTCTGTACATATGGGGCATTCTACTTCAGTCGAAATTGCCGTACCGATGGCGGACTCCCGCGTGGCAACATCGGCATTGCCATGGGAGGGAGGAGCAGGAACGGGTATAGGCAATAGTTTGAGCAGGTTAGCATAGGTTGACAAGTTGGGTAACCTGAGATAGATTGAGTGGTTGGTAAAAGCTGTGGGTTAGTGTGGGTAAGAGTGAACAAAATTGGAATTCTGCAAATAATGAAATATCACGGTCATGGATTTAATAATATTACCAGTCTCCCCGTTTGCTATTGATAGCCGATTTGATGGGTGAAAGTCTTGACTCTGGACCAAAAAGTTGTAACTGTAGAGGAAAACTGCGAGGGTCATGTGGATCAAGTTGAAGCTGGATGGCGCATGCGTTTCCTGAGTTTTAAAGTTTCGGTATTTGAGAGGATTCCCAATTTTAAGGGCTGTGCAAAAATTTTAAATGTTTTACCTAATGAAAACCTTCGGACTGTTGAGGCTCTGGAAGGTTGCTGCAGTAACTGTATCGTATTGGCGTCTAATTCGTCCAAGAGATTCCACAGCTCTTGGTACCTTTGCAGCGCCTATTGTTGATATTTACGAAGCGGGGTTAGACGATCATAAAAAGAAACAATGTATTGCTATACAGACTTCTTGGTAGATTTGAAGAATATCAATCAATCGGGAGGTGGATGTCCATTTGATGGGAATGGGATCTGGTAGATCGGCCTGACAGATGGGCGGGACAAGTGGGTATTGGGTCGGTAGCTGGATTCTGACAATATGCTTTCGTTGAGCTTGATCCCTGTGAATAAACTATGAGTGAGCAAGACGATTAGGGTTATGAAACAAAACTTTCCAACCTCAGTTCTATTGAGAATTTGTCGAGGGATTTATCAATGTCGCGGACGCGCTGCCAACCGATGTGATCGAGTTCGTCAATGAGGACGGAGTGGTACTTGGGAGTTTCGAATGATGCCGGTGGTATAATTCGTTCCTAAGATGAGTGAAGGTTTGTGTTGTGAAGTTTGATTCGGGATATGGGTGCTCGCTCTGTAGAGCCTATGGAATCTTACTTACCAGCAGTTCTTTAAAGTCTATTGCGAATTCTTCGACGGTGGAAAATAACGCCAACCTCTAGGGAAGCAATCGCCTGGTTAGTGCACTGGAGGTAGCGGGTGGCGTAAGAGAAGAGACAGCAGATGTATGTACCTGCTTGATCGTATGAAGGGTTTCTTTGGGGATGAGGGCCTTGAGTTTTGGGCAGACTTTGATTTTGGCGTTTGCTAGATTGGTGGTGCGAGAGTGGGGATTGGAGGATGGACAGAGTATTCTGAATCTGAATTCGTTGTCCTAGTTTGGGAGTGGAGTGAGAGTGAGTGAGTGGGTTGGTAGATTGGGTTGAATGAGTGGTACGTACGTTGAGAGAGATGACTCCGTGGTAGAGGAGGGAGTGCGAGTCCGAGGGACAGGGGAGGAGGAGAGGCAATGTGGAGCAGAGCATAGTATAGAGAGAGTCGAGTGTAGATATAGATAGAGTAGATAGATTGTGTATAGAGTGTGTATAGGTAGATGGATAGACCGATGCGGACAGCAAGCAAACACCAGACAGCCGGGTCGCATTCTCCGTGATATTCCAAGTGGCGTTCCCTCCTTCGCTCTTCCACACTGACTACTCTGTTCTATTCGCTCCCTCTACTCTATACACTGCCCGCATTCTACACACATTCTATCGCCATTCCCTCTGTTCCCTGCTCTACTCTACTCCACTTACTCTATACTGTGTTCCACTCTGCTCTGCTGGCCACGACATGATCCCCCTCTTCCCCTCCGCCATTTGATTCCTATCGCTCCTCCTCTCTCTCCCCATCTCCACTCTGCTACCTACTCACTACCCCATACCCCCACATGGACTCGCTCTCCCTTCGCTCAAAGGGAAGAACCAAACGCTCAGCCTCCTCCGCCTCGCACTCCGAACCCCTCGTCACTCCCCACCAATCGCAACAACAACCGAGAAACACAAGAGTAGGCACGATACCCCTCATCTACCCGGCTCTTTTGTCAAAAGTCGCAATCATCTTCAAACAGAGAATTCCACTCACAAACCAAATCAAAGATTCCCTAGAATACAAAAATTGCTTTGTCGGTCGTGATGCCGTGGTACGTCAAATTCAATAACCCCCGTTTTCAATCTTCAAAAAGCTTTTATTTCAGTGCTATGTCTGCCTAATATAAAATATGCACTATGTCGGCCCCCAAATTTGCCCCTCCTTTCCCCGGTGGCAAAGTACATCCGACGCATTCATAAACTATAAATTATAAATACCCGTCACTCCTTTATGTCTCTTTCCCTCTCCCGAGCCTAGACAATTCTTGACAATGCTAATTCTTAAATATGCCTACTATACTTGTAGGATCTCTTATCCCTCATCATTCGAACGGGAGATAGAAATTTGGCTCTGCTAGTCGGACGGGCTCTCGATGCACAGAAATTCTTTTACGACGTCACCTATACCCACAGGTTGCGTGATTCCTCGAACGAACTCTATAAATTCCAAGATCGTTTATCCACTCTGGTCGGCTCCTCATCCAGTCTATCACTAGCTGAGAACGAACCCGATACTCCGACAACGCAATCTACACCCAGAGATGACAGTTCACCGAACTTGTTGTCGCCTGATGACGAGGAAGACCTGCCAACTGGAGTTTTCACAATTTTGACAGACTGTTATAGTTCTACCTGTTCCCGGGAAAGAATATGCTATAGTATTGCTTGTCCAAGGCGCCTCGAACAGGTACCAAGATTGAAATCCTATTCTTGATTCCTGTTGTGGTTTGTGCTTATTGGTTATTCTGACACCCTTTATCCAATTCTTTTTGGTCTTCTCGAATACAGCAAAGTCGGCATATCAGCGCTACTTCCTCTATGAAACGATCGCAGAGTGAAGCTTCTTTGCCCGAGGCTCAAGCCCAAGAGGTAAGAGAAAGAGTTATAAGCCGACTGCACTTCACAGGACCTGACTCGAACTTTTTACGATTTCAAAGGAAAAATTTTGGTCTACATACGTCCCGGAAGAGATTAGGTTAAATGCGACGGAAGAAGTTGTCAAAAGACAAGAAGTTATATTCGAATTGATACATTCAGAAGAGCAATTCGTGAATGACCTTGATTCCGTTGAAAAGGTAGCATTCTTTTTGGCTTTTGATCCACCTTGATTTATACTAAAGTCGTGACCCTTTTCGTCCTTCTTCATTCCTGCAACCAATCCAGATTTTCATCCAGCCTCTTCTCGAATCCGATCTCCTTCCACCCCAGTCGCGCTCTAAATTCATTTCTGACGTTTTTGGCAATATCCTTACCATCAGATCACTCAATGAACAACTGTCGCTTTCATTACAGCGGAGGCAGCAGGAATCTTGGGTCGTAGACAGAGTGGGCGACGTATTTTATCGACATGTAGTCAACTTGGAAGGGCCGTACGTAGAGTATGGTGCTACTCAGCCATGGGGTAAACATTGGCTAGAGACGGAGGTGGCGAAAAATCCGGATTTAGGGAAATTTCTGGCGGTAAGACTGTTCCAAGACTTACTATTCTTGTATTTTCGCCTCTAATTACATGTTTCTCTTCAAGGAATGCGAGAAACGACCCGAGTCCCGTAAACTCCCTATCCAATCTTTTCTTGCCCGTCCCACAACCCGCATGGGTCGGTACCCACTACTTTTAGATTCTATTCTTCGAAAAACACCCGAAGATCATCCAGATAGAGCAGATTTAGAAAAGAGCATTGCATTCATTAAAACTATTTTAAAACAGATTAATATTGTTGCCGGAAGAAGCGATAACGCCGTTCGATTAACAGCTCTGAATGAGAGCTTGATATTTAGAAGTGGCGAGACACAGGTGCGTTTATTCATGTGCTCTTGCTCTTTCGTCTGCTCGTTGATCCTGAAAATCTGCTTGTGGTGTTCCCTTTCGTAGGATTTGAAGCTCCTAAGTCCTGAGCGGCAATTGATTCGAGATGGTCCCTTAAAAAAGAAAGCCGGCAGCGGGCAACAAATGGAAGAATTAACCGTGTTTCTTCTGGACCACTGTCTGCTCCTCACCAAAAAGAAAAAAGTCAAGAATTTATTTGAATATAAGGTCAACCGAAACGTACGCACTAGTTTACAGGTCTTCTTCGCTATTTCCACACTGCCTATACTCACATTGTTGTCACTTTGTCAACCTTAGCCTATTCCTCATGAATTCCTCATCCTCCAAGTACCAGATGAAAACCCCACGCCCTTCTCCACGCATCGCCGGTCTGGTTACTTCCTGAAATCTCAAGTGCCGTCAGCCGCTTCTTTATCTCCGTCACCGTCCTCGTATTCCGCTAAGAAAACAGAACATCCTATCAACATTACCCATTTAGGTCGAAATGGAGGTCAAGTGGTATTGTACGCGAGTTCGATCGCAGATCGGAGACAATGGGTTGATAAAATCACTCAAGCTAAAGAGTTGATGGAACTTAAAAATAGGAGATGGGATTATAAAGTTGTTTGGGAATGGGATACTGGAAGGGAAGGTGCGAAGATCAATGGGATTATGTTATTTGGTTTGTTTCACATTCATCTACTTTCTTTGGTATTTTCAATGAGTATCTTACATTCACTTTTGTTGTGACGGATAGAAAATCGAGTGATCGTTGGATCGGATAACGGGTTATATGTTGCCACAGAAAAGGATAACCGATCATCGTCATTCACAAAAATATTGGACCAACCGATTCAGCAAGTTGATATTTCCTCCAATTCAAATGCTGTGTTAGTTTTATCTGGTGCGTTTTTGATCAAATTACTTTGGGTGGACCTGCATAAACATTGCTAATTTTTTTTATCTGTCGGCTGACTTCGATTCACACGTCTGTTCGTATATATCCATTCACTTGAAACGCTGCGGTTTGCGGATATATAGAAAAAACTCTTTACGCTTTCCCAATCGACATTCTCGATGCAGCAGATCCGTCTAATCCCCGTAAAGCACGAAAAGTGTCGTCCCATGTCTCCTTCTTTAAATGTGGTACTTCAAACGAAAAACCTCTCATAGTAGTTGTCAAAACATCCACACTCTCAACCACCATCAAAGCATACGAACCCGTAGTTCAAACCAAGAAACAATCAGGGCTAGCCAAATTAATCAAAGCTGGTGCCGGAGGCACTGCGAACGATTTGGTGAAGTTATATAAAGAATTGTATATACCCAGTGAAAGTACGAGCGTCAGTTTTCTGAAAACAAAACTGTGTGTGGGATGTGTCAAGGGTTTTGAGATTGTGGATTTGGGAAGTTTGGCCACCCAAGGTTCGTTGATTGATTCCACCCATGTTTGTTTCCGATTTTATGGTTAACTCGCGTTGGTGTAGAACTTCTGGATCCGGCGGATGAGTCTTTATCTTTTGTGCTACGCAGAGACAATGTTAAACCGATAGCGATTTTTAGAATCAGTGATACGTTTTTGTTATGCTATAATGGTAAGTGGATTGTAAGACGTATCGAATGGAAAGTTTTGATACTGACTGACGGCGTGATTTTTGTCGCAATCAATTAGAATTCGGCTTTTATGTCAACAAGAATGGACGAAGGGTTCGAAATGATTGGCTTGTGAATTGGGAATGTGATCCTATTGATTTCGGTATGACTCTGTCCCGTTTGTCGAACCCTCATTATGGCGGGACCAATTGGTTACTGATTCAAACTTATCTGTTCTTCAACTTTTCTTGAACAGCCTGCTACCCTCCTTATATTTTGGCCTTTTCTTCCAGTTTCGTCGAAATCCGAGACTTAACAACGGGTAAAGTTCAACAGATCATACCAGTCACCAATCTCAGTTGCATCCGGGCGACGGACACCGCAGTGTACGCTGTGATCGAGTCCACTGCCGCTGAGCATCGAGAAACCAAAGAAATGAAAGATCCAAACGCGAGCTTTAATTCCGGTACCGGAAGTTCCACGGCAAGCACTGTGTCCGGTGGATACAAAATCATCAAATTATTCGAGTTACCCAAAATTTCTGCTTTGAATGAAAGTAGCACTGGAAACGGAATGATACCACGAGTTACAGTCGACGCTGCGGAGTCACCGTTTCCGTCACAATCTAGACCGTCGTCAGCGGCTAGTATCGGTACTGTGACTGGATCTGCGGTTGCACCGTTGTTAGGGGCACCTCATCGAGTGGGATCAGGGAGGTTGAGTAATGCGAGTATACTTAGTAGGAATTCGGTATTGAGTGAAGGAAGCCCAATCGAGAGGAATCCGTCGTAGTGTAAATGGAATAATTGGATGAGATAAAATAGGACGCACGCAAATCCGTTTTTCTTGGTTTTTTTTTTTTTTTTAGCTTAGTCACGCTTTGGCATGTATTATACTGTATTTCACAATTCCTGTTACATTATGATATAATGATGATGACACTTTCACTATCAATCGTGGGAAAACTTCTGTATATTTTTATATTTTGAGTACCATACCGTACACATCATTTAAATATAACCCGTTCTAGCTTTCTGGTGGCTGAGCCGTCCCTTCTTCAAGTTTTTACGCGCACCTGTTGCTTTCAAACCCTCTATCCCAGCGATACTCGAGACCATGGAACTCGACGACGACGATGAGTTCGGGTTAGATGATATAGAATTCGATGATACAGAGTTAGCCGCTGTTTTGGATACCGTGGAACAACAAATTTCTTCAAACAGTTACAACCATCACACTACTTCTTCAACCAGTTTTCCACTTCCGCGGCCAGGTCAGTTTCAACCGCAGCAACCACAGCAGCAGCGACAACAACAGGTGAATCGATCGAATAATTTTTCGAATCGGAATCTTGCCGGGAATGTCAATGGGAATGGGAGTTGGAAAGGGAAAGAAAAAGAGAAGGGTCAGGTTTCGTTGTTTCAGAGTTTTCATGGAAATGGAAATGGACATGGACTTGGTCTTGGTGGATCGAGTAGTCCAAAAGTACAGACCAAGAATGTTGTGGTTAAAGGTTCGAAAATCAATTCAATTAAATCAATCATCGCAAAAAGATTCAATTTTGATTTTGATTTGTGATATCTCGGTTACCGTTTTCACTACCAGATCCAACCCTCGAACACCCCAACTCCCCTAACAAACCCATCCCCACCATTCCAACTTCTACACTCCTCCAAAACGCTACCTCTCATCACCCGTTTAACCCTGCTACAATCACGTCTTGGATTTACCCTACTAATTATCCCGTTAGAGATTACCAATTTAATATCGTACAGAAAGCGTTGTTCGTGAATACGTTGGTGAGTTTGCCCACTGGGTTGGGGAAAACTTTGATCGCGGCGGTGGTGATGTATGTTGTTTTGGTATTTAAGGTTGAAATGTTGAAATGGTTATTGAACTGGTTTTTTTTGCTGGATAGGTATAATTATTATCGCTGGTTTCCTAGGGGAAAGATTGTTTTTATGGTAAGATTTGTATTTACAATCGAATTTCGACACACAAGGATCTAATTGCATGTTTTCTTTTTGGTTATCATAGGCTCCTACTAAGCCGTTGGGTAGTGTATTTCCCTTAGCTTATCGGTATTCACTGGCGGGTCTTAACGCGTCTTTTTATATTTTCTCTCTTACTAGTGGCACAACAAATCAAAGCCTGTTACGATATTATGGGTATACCGAACGAAGATACCGTCGAGTTAACCGGCAGTTTATCCCCCGATTCGAGGGCTCAAATATGGGAAAACAAACGAATATTTTATCTGACGCCTCAAATTATCCAGAATGACTTGCAACGAGGAACGTGTCCAGCAGAGAGTATTGTTTGTTTGGTGGTGGATGAAGCTCACAGAGCTCAAGGGAATCATGCGTATACAGAGGTAGTGAGGGAAATGATGAAACGCAATAAGGATTTTAGGATTTTGGCGTTGAGTGCTACACCTGGGTATGTATTTGGAACGATATGATTATGTTTTTGTTGAAGTAAAGTGGTTTGTGTGAAGGCTTACCGGTTGAATCTGTCGACAGAAACGATAAAAAGGCCGTCGATGCAATTATTCATAATCTGTTGATTTCTCGTATTGAAATTCGCTCTGAAGATTCTATCGATATTCGTCCTTACATTCACCAACGCAAAGTCGAAGAAATAGTCGTCAAATTAGACAACACATTAAATGAAATCAAAAATAAGTTTGCCTCAATTATGGAACATTTTCTTGTCCGTCTTAATTCGACAAGAGCATACTGGGAACGAGATCCGCATCGAGTTTCGAAATTTGGGTTGATTAAAGGACGAGATAAATATCGAAATGAGCAAAGTCATTCCGTTACCCCCGGAATTCACGCTCAAATTGAAGGCGATTTTGGAATTTGTATCGCTTTGGCTCATTGTTATTCACTTTTAACGCAACATGGTATTCGGTCGTTTTATAAAAACGTAAAACATATTTTGGACGAAGCCAAATCAGGAAGAATATCAAGAGCGAAGCAAGAGTTTATTCGACAACCAAAATTACAGCAGATTATGGCATCGATTGAGTCGATGATGAATGAACCGACTTTTGTGGCTCATCCGAAACAAGAAAAGTTGGTCGGCATTGTTGTTTCGCATTTCGTTCAACACGAGGAAACCGAAAGTGCAAAGGATCCAAAGGAACGCCGTCAAAGCAGAATAATGATTTTCGCACAATATAGGGAAACAGTAGATGAGATATGCCAATTATTGAATCAACATGAACCAATTGTTCGAACAATGACATTCGTTGGTCAGGCTACCGCTAAAGGAGCCAAAGGATTGAAACAGAAAGATCAGATTGAAGTGATTCGAAAGTTTCAATCTGGTGGTTACAATACTTTAGTTTGTACCTCGATCGGCGAAGAAGGTCTTGACATCGGTGAAGTCGATCTGATTGTTTGCTATGATTCCCAAAATTCGAGTATCCGAATGCTTCAAAGAATGGGGCGAACGGGTCGAAAACGGGAAGGTCGTGTGTGCGTTTTATTAACTGAAGGCAAAGAAGTCGAAAGTTTCAAAAGATCACAATTTTCGTATAAAGACGTTCAAAAAGCGATTATACAGCAAGATAAAACTTTTGAATTGTATCGAGAAAATCCGATGTTATTACCTCGAGGGTACCGACCGGTTTGTGTAAAAATGGAAATGTCGATTGCAAAAATCAATAGGAATGAAGGAAACGGGAAAAGAAAAAGAAATGAAAAACTGAATGGATCAGGTCCTTATCTGGATACGGAAGAGTATGTACAGTACACAACAAAATATCGGTTAGGTGTAGATTCGTTACCTACAGTCTCAATCAATCGTTTTCCGGAATGGCAACAATCGTTTCGCACGGTGTATGCTATCCAACATTCATCGAGGTCAAATCAGTTTGTAGAGTTAAACAGAATATCCCTCGACCTCAAAGACCAAGAAGACCGGAATGAAGACGATTACGGAAACCGAATGAAGAACTTACTGGGTGATAAGTCCAATAAAACTACAATAAAACCGCCGCCCAAAAAGAAGAACAAAAGAAAAATTGTACTTGACGACTCTGATTCGGATGGGTTACCGGATATTAGTCTTATTGTACAGAAACCTGCTCAAAAGCAATCAGTACGTATTACGGACCCGGGCAAACGGAATCAATCGATTCTTGCAGATAATGAAGACGACGACGATTTTGAACTAGATGATTCTGCAAGTCTTGTTCGGCAAACGGTTGTTTCGGTTGTTACACCTCAAATATCAAAAGAGCCGTCGCCACCTCCATCTCGATCTCCATCCCCAATAGTCGTTATGGAAATTGATAAACCAGATACCAGTCCCGTGATGCAATCTGAAAATAACTTCTTTGCTGATGGAAACAAAGAAAATGTTCAATCGGTTGAGGAGCAGGCACCCATAGAGACAGATGCATTCTCTGACATAGAAGATCGCTTCGAACCCATCATCATAGACGACAATCATGTTCGATCTTCTCCTCACTCTGCTGTTTCGGAATCTGGATCTTTGGATGATGAATACGACTTTTGGGAGGTACGAAGGTGTCCGTTTGTGTTGCCTTATGAAGATCAGCAGTATAAATTGGCACCCAGGGGAATGTACATTGATTCTGTGGAGCTTGAGATTCGCGATGCGTTCGAGGTGAGGATAACCTTGTTCTGTTTGGAAACGCATCATACCTTTAGACTGACCTGACCGTTTTTCCTGACATCAGAACGATATCGCCCCTGCATTACCGAACAAATCGACGACTTCAATCATTAAGCGTACACCGTTAACGATTCACCAACCGACGCATGGTCTAGTAACGGTTGATTCTGATGAACCTTCGCGTTGTGACTTCGATACATTCATTTCTAGCAAATCGAAATGTGAATTACCGGCCGACCTTATATTAAATTCAGACGACGAGAGCGCGATGGATGATGCGGGAATTGAGATTGACATTGATCCATGGTTTGTAGAGGAGACTGAACGCATGAATTCACATACCGCCACCATCTCAACACGAACTGAAGAAACGAAATCCCTCCTTCGGGAAGGCATTGCCGGTACTCCGTTCATGAACGCCGATACCTATCACGTCAAGCGAATTGATTGCCCCACACCTGCATTATCACTGGAATCTCCACTTCCTAACCCAGCTCCCGATCAAAGCTCCTTCATTGTTCCTTCGCCTGTCCTTCAACATCACCGAGCGAATGAAGTATCATTTACCATGTCTTCGCCTTTCGTTCAAAAGACACCTATCAATCATGACCAATATGATATCCCTTCACCAACATTTCCAATCTCGTCAACGAATCATTCTTTCCTAGGAATTCCTTCAATCACTGGAACACCAAACAATTTGTCTATGGCTATAACCGGAACGCCTGGTGCAACACAATTGGATATCAATCCAGCACGTTTCAAAGCGAAAAATCGACGAATCGTCGATACTCCGGACGATAAGACTCCTATTATCAAAACCAAATTCGTCAGAGCAAAGGGTAAAAATCGGATTATCGATGAAAGCCCACAACAGTCCTCAACCAGTACAACAACCAGTACAAGTAGAGTAATAGATTTTCAGATCGAAGATGACAATGATGAAGATGATTTCATGGAGGATAACTCTAAGCAGGAAGTGACATTGGATAAGCCGAAGAAGAATAAGAAAATACCGATCACAGCTAAAAGTGCGTGGTTTGATGTTGAAGCCGACGTTTCGGGATCTGATAGTGGTGATGAAGAGGATGATGAATACGATTCTGAGATGGAAGAATTTTTAGACTGTCGTAGTCAGTTGACGCAAGATGTGGAAATGGAAGTGTATCGAATGTCAATGGGCAGTGACGCTGATCTAGCGAGAGCATTGTTTAGAGGTAAGAAAGTGTTTAGAAATGAAGCGTTAAGAAGAGCTTTTGGTGGTGCGGGAGGAAGCGGAGATGTTTCTATGGTTGCCTCAGGTGTCGAAACGCAGATGAATGAAAGTTCTATGATGGACTATGACGATACGCAGAGATCTTATGACTCTCAAATGACGCAAGATTCGTTCGTGGTCGATGACGATGTGATTGAATTCGACGAAGAGGAGGATGAACTGGACATTGTGATTGAGGAAGAGTCACAGGTAGTGGAGAAACCTGTGAGACGGAAACGATTGTTAAAGAAGAAGGAGATAAATGGGCCGAAACCAAGTGAAAGAAATGAATCTCCTCCGACTTCTGATCATGTTGAAGCGGTATCAATGACGGTCTCTAAACGATCGATCATTTCCGTTGCTACGACGAAAAACAAGCTTTCTGTTCAAAATATATCTTCCGCCTCGACTAATAAACCAGACGACGTGTTCAAAGTACCGGCTCCAAAAATAAAACCTTCTCCAAATCTGCCGCTTCAACGGACTTCTTCAAATCAGTTTACTCGCGCTTCAGACCTCTTAACAAATAAGATTTCTTCTGAGCAGGATGAAACGCCAAGTTTTATGGACAAGTCTTCTAATGCTACTGCAACTCCGTTAGCGCGGGCCGTAAGCAAGTTTGATGGATTCGTCGTGGATGGTGTCACTCCAATTAAAGACAAAGAAGAAATAAACAAGATCCGGAAGGTCAGTACAGTGAATTATTAAATTCAGGATGCCTGTCTTTTTTTCTGAGTTTGAAACCTTTAATATAATGTGTGAGTATAGGACGAAGAGGCAGCCGCTGAACCTACTGTTCGGACTGATGCGGAAGAGGTGGTCATTCTAGTCGACAGCCGTGAGCTGAAGTCCCAAATCTGCTCAATTTTGCGGGGTATGCCTAATGTCAGAACTGTCATTTATCAACTCTCTGTTGGAGATTATATAATATCAAAGTAAGTTACTTGTATCATTCCTACATTTTGGGAATTTATAACACATATGGCGTACATCCTGATCTCACAATTTTGGTTTCAACAGTCGCGTCGTTGTAGAAAGAAAAACCGAATCGGATTTATTAAGCAGCGTATATAATAAGCGGGTGTTTGAACAAATATCTTTTATTAAAACAATGTATGAAAAACCATATTTAATCCTAGAGAAAGATCAGAATAAGCATGCCATGGAAAATCCGTAAGTTTTCTTTAATTTAATTATGCCTTCATTGAGTTTTGCTAATGTTTGGTGCTCCTATGCTCATTTAATATGGCAATTATCAGATCTACCGTCACACAATTAGAAGGCATCATTACGGCCTTCTCTAGAATGAAAGTCCCTATCCTCTTTTCGGATTCTAAAGGTACGATTCGTCTTATGTCCAAAGATGATATCTTACCTATGTAATGACTTACCTCGGCTACCTAGAACAAACTGCTCAATATCTGTATGATCTTGCTTTGTTTGAAGCGAAAGCGGGAAACCGAATCAACGTGCCGCTCTCCATACCCGATAAAAAGAACAACGTAAGTCTCTGGGGAATTATTTTGATCTATTGAAGCCATGGCTAAAGCTTGACATTTTACATTCCCTTTTACAGCTGTTACAGTTTATACTTTCGATACCGGGTATATCGGAAATGACGGCGTTAAATATACTCTATAGTGACTTCGCAACATTGAAGGAGTTTATCATGAGGTACGTAAAGACTGCTCATTTTAAAGTGCCGTATCCAATTGACATGATTATTTTGTGGGACATTAGTAACACTGAGGAGATGAAGCAAAAAGTCCAATTGACCCAACGGAAGATACATGGTATCACAGACTATGTAAAATATGAGTATTCCGATGCAAACGAGAAGATTATGTGATACGGGAGGAATATGAGAGCATTTGAGCGTTTGAAATCGTACATTTTATATTTATAGATTCAAACTTTGTAGATTAGTTTTTGAATGGGTCGTCTAATTGAAACGCGATGTAAACAAACTTTAAATGTACATAGTAACATCCTTTTGTATCTAATATACATTTTAATTCTTATACGTGCACCCCTTGCCTTCATTTGTATTTGTTAATCTTCTTGAACTGGATCTTTCTATTGCCTCGGACTGCTTGCTGTGCCCTTATTCTGATTCAGGTTACGGGTGAGTATATCTTTTGTTCTCGGCCTGCCGTAACTCGCGACTGATATCTTTTCGGCTTTCGAATCACTTGATTATAAAGTAGTGCATGAATAATGCTCTCTAATACAAATACAGCAGCGGCAGAAGTGATGGGAATTTCACAACTATACGCAAGGTTTATCTTCTAGATGTTTTGCAGACATATTCGAGATTCAGGTCCACTAAATTTGTTTTGTTGCGATACTTGTAGTACAAAAACGAAGTTGGCTGATACCTTAACAGCCCAGAACACTGATTGCTCAGTTGAAGATATGGTCAAACTATTGAACGATAATTATGACTGGATCTCAATCGGATTAGAATACTTCAAACCCTCATCGGCCTCTTCTCGTTCTCAAATATCAAAGGATAAGGTGACAAGTAAAGGTCAATCGGTTGCTCTCAAAAATGGAGAGTACCAATTTATCTTAAACGTGTCCGATTTGTTGGGATTGGACGAAGTCCAATGTTTTCAGCTAATTAGAAGTTACATTTCGGAATACATCAAGAGTGATGGAAAAGAAGAAGACATTGAATACAGCAGTTCTCTTTTGATGCCTATAGTGAATCACTACTTTAGTGAAAGGGAGAGTGTGTTGAGAATGATTTCGGAACTGTTTCGGACAGCAGACGATGTTGGCCACGTTTATCAGAGCGCTGCAGGGTCGATAGTGGAAAAGCTTTGCTCGAACGACCAATTTTCGAACCGTCTATTTCAGCAGTTTAAGGAATTGGTGAAAGGAAAAATCCCAAAAAATATGGAAGTTTCCACAAAAATGGCTAAACGTTGGATTGTTCAGAACTTAAGAGAGCAAAAACGAATGTTGGATTGCTTGATATTGCTTCATTATCTTCGAGTTCCTTGTCCTCCCAGGCGAGCAGTAGAGTTGATAGATTTCTTCGTCCAAAATCGGTTTGGCCTCCGGCAAATCAATAACCGATTCAACGATAATGAGGCCTTCCTTCTCATTCAACGGATCTACTACTGTGCTGTCATTCTTTCTATCGAAATTTTTGATTTAGAAACTTTGCTTCTACCATTCACACTTTCTACATCACCGAAGAATTCGTCTATTGTGGACTCGCCAAACGCTATAATCCAGCTTGGAGCTATATTTGATAATATCGCCAATCAACCGGATGAATTTTTCGGTCCTCCTCTGCTTCTCTGGTCTCTGTTCTGTTGCCGCCTTGATGCAATAATGAGCGAATCGGACTGTCCTGCTTCCTATTTGGAAGTGAGCAATTGCATTACCTTAGAGAAAGGTACAAATTACCGCGCCAAGATGGCGAAAGCATATCAGTACAATGCTGTCGATGCGATTGTACTGTTATTGAAGAGCGATCTAGTCAGCCCGGAAGAATCGTACAATGTAGCGTACAGAAGTATTATCAAGGGCCTTTTCAATCTGTTGCTGACAGCTTGTCAGGCAAGCTCCTTACCCGGTTACGAGTCTTTAGTGGACTGGATGTGTTTGGTATATGATAACGAACCGTCCTTGACAAGAGAATTCTGGGAAAGTGATCGTCGGTTCGCTAGTCATTCTTCGTTACTTGACATTGCTCGTTCTCGATTTCCGGCCGAGATTTCTCCGTTTGTTCGAATTTTGACTTCTTTGATTGGGGATGAAACGACTGCACAGTATGCTTTGGACTATTCATCCTGTGTCCCCACATTTACCGTTTCAGATTCTGCTTTGGATTTTGAACCACTCGGGAATACAGCTGAGCGACTTATACGTTTGAGGGGAAAGCGCGAGGGGATGAATTACGATTATATGTTTTGTGCATTAATACCACCTGGTACATGTGGAAAGATTGTTTCTGCCAGGACTGGGATACCCCCGGTGGTCATTCAATGGAGTGTCGAATATCCGCTGATTCTTTTTTGCATGTCTCTATTGGAATCATTTCTTGCGAAATCACCCGAAACCACTGAACATTCTATGTCTGATGTCACCGATATCGTCACCTTCATCAAGCAACTCTTTTTACATGGCAAAGTTAAGGACGTTATTTCCCGACTCAACGATTATCCGCCTATACCCGAGCAAAATTTTTACCCGGATCTTCCGTCTCAAATTTGTCGATTACTTCAATACATCATTCCCCTAAACCCTCCTGCTAAACTTATTGCTGGGTCCATGCAGTGTTTCAAATTTCTTTTTCAAGTGACTCCTTCCGACTTATGGAACTTTCTGCGGCGGTCTTACATAGTTCCTCCCAGTAGCAATACCTACGCCCCGAATCATCTTCAAAATATTTTTCAAAGAGTTGAGATTGTATCAGGTCAATATCCTATCACAAGAGCATGGTTGGAGCTCGTTGATACGCTAATTGAAGAGTCCTTGTACTCGGGGTATTCGGATGATCTCACGAGCCTTCAAGAACATATCCTTATGTCTTGTCTGAACTATATCTTGAACGATATATTCCCAACTTACGATACTTGGCGCTATAGTTCTTTGTTCGAACGGTTCAAAGTTGGGGCGACAATCCTCCTAATTCTCTTAAAATCTCTGAATCATCCGCGATTGTCTAGTCTCCTTACCAGTTCACTTCAGACGTTCGTTCAAATAACAAAAATCATCAGATCAGGCCAAGAGTTGATGAATGCATTATTTGAGAAGGGAAAGTTTAGAGAAGGAGAGCAAGTCCAAGAGCTTATATATGCAAGCTTCAAGCTTCTTCAATCGCTTCTCGAACGTCGAAAAGCGGTTCAATCTTACGCCTGGGTCGTTGAACAGGTCATTCTGAATCGATCCTTTGGAAAAGAGAAAGAAGAATTTATTCCGATGATCGCGAATTACATTTCTTACAAGTATGATGATAGATTTCCGGTAATAGCCGCAAAAACGTTGAAGTACATCATTCAAAGTGTGACGGAAATGCAATCTGCACCTTCCGCCTTGGTCGATTATCTCGGAGATACGGCGCACGTAGCCCAAAGATTCAAATCTTGTCTTTCAAATTCAAAGTCAAGCGTCGAGTTGAGAATAGCAATTTGGGAATTGATAGCCACTATAGTGGAGTTGCAACCAGGATTGGCGTCATCATATTTTTTACAAAGCCAGTCAGGAAATGGAAAAGTGGCATTCGAACAATCGGTTCTACAGACTATAACCGCAAATTTGGATCCTTCCTCGGGGAATCATTTAAATGCATCTATTTTAGAACTATTAGATAATATATGGACGAATGCTTCTGACTACCATATGCCAGTCAATTATCTTAGAAAGGCGGATTGGCTATGGGATAAAGTGGAAGCGATATTGCTACTCCCTTTTTCAGCTGCAGATGACATTGCCCCTGTTCTGAATAAGACCCCCGAAGACGAAGTGATATCATCTAACGACACCAAGGTGAAAAACATCTGCTACGACTTTGTATGTCGTGCCTATGCATTACGCATACTCGCTTGCGAAGTCTCATATGCTAATATCGAAAGAAACGACAGGGTTCTAAAGCTATTGAAGAATTTAATGGAGAATAAGTTAGTGTCGTGGCTTGTTGATTTTACGAGCTTATCGTTCAATGAAAAAAATCAACAGCATCTATTAAGTCTTGTGAGCAGATTACCGGTTAGGATTGATCTGCAGCACTATAAAAACGACATGCTCAGGAATTACGGACAATCTTACATTTACAACTTGAATCGCTTGTCAAAGAAACTCCGCAAGAGCTATATATCGCATGACAATTCCCTTGCCGAAGTTCTCACACAGTTAGTCGAAGTTAATTACAACTGGAGTATCGCGGATGCTCAAACTGTTCTCATAAGATCGTGGTGTCAATTCGTCCAGGTTGGCTTCACTAGGGCAGCGAAACCTTTGCAAGTGATTTTAAAAAAAGGCTTTAAAGCTGATAATGTTGGATATGTGTTTACTTCCAAATTAGCCGATACTATCGCTCTTTTTTATAAGCATGAGAATGCCGTGACCAAACCCCTCATTTCGGAGCTGGAAACGCTGTTGGTCGTTACGATCCATTTGGTTAGTAAGGAACAGATTATGTCTCGAGGACAGTTGGTCCAGCTGATGTCTGAGCTAGTGATTATGGTCCCCTCATACGATGACATCGCCGAGATCGATTTATTACAGTTATTCACCTGTATCCTTCTAGTGCTGAAGGCTATAGCCCTGTCGGAAGTAAAAGACACGGGTGAATATAGTAAGAAGCTTAGAGACTCTTGTCTAAGTCTTCTTCCGATTGTCGTACGATCCTTCACAGCCGCCTCGGATGCTAGGCTTGATGGTAGCAACTTCCGTATATTAATATCGCTGCTTGGACAACTGGTTCAACCTTCAGCAAACCCTCATTCGTCGCTTTGGATCCCCATATTTCAAAAATCCAACATTTTTCAAAGCCTTATGGTAGCTCTTACACGATCTCTATCCGTCCCACATACTGAAAAGCCCATTATCGCCCTCGATCTTCTTCATTTATTACATATTCTAGCGACTATGCCAGCAGCTGCGGAGCAGTTGGTTTCAATGGGCATTATGCCTTGTCTCATGAGCAATTCCTTAACTCCAACACTTACGGCTGGAACTCTGCAACCATACTTTGGACAGTCGTATGAAAAGAATCCATGGCACGATGTTTGGCTGATGATGCTATCGGTCACCTCATCGCTAATATCTTCATTGAACGCTGTGTCTGGAGGTGACCATTTTGTGGAAGGCATAGAGGGGTTTGTGAGATTGTACCAGACTCAAATTGAGAGATCATTGGATCTTATCCGCCTAGGAACTATCACCACCAGCCAACTCAGGGAGATCGAAGAGCTTTCAATCCTTTATCGCCATATCTCTCATTACTTTGTAACCACCGGGCGGGAAGTGAACGGGTCTCTTCAGATACTTACGCAGGCATGCCTCTATCTTCTTCACACATCTGTTTATCTTCTTCAACATCCTCAGCAGTTGTCCTCCATATCTATCCCGATGTCACGAGAGGAGAAGGTGGAACATTCCACGTCCGTTAAAGCAAGCGAACCTCCGCCTTCGCAACGAACAAGCTTCACTCCGTCACAACCCTCCGCCTCGTTGGAGATGACCCAATTTGTATTTCGGGTTCAAAGCCACTTGATGCTTATCATTCGTAACATTGTCCACGGACTATCCTATGTTTCTCATTCGACTTCAATTTTTATCAAAACAGACTACAAGCCACAGTACGCTATTTTAGAGCCATCGTTTAAAATATCTACCACCACCTTCGCATCCCTTGGCACCCTTTTTGAGCTGCTATCGTTTCTGGCTCGGTCATTCCTCTCTCCTCCAGATTTCGGTTCTGTGTTCAAACTTGTATGTTCGTCTTCAGAAATTCATTCGGTAGCCATAGAAACTATGGAGGTCTCTTTGCTCTTACTGGTGACACAGATATATTTGTATCGTCATTGTCATGATTTGACCACACCAGAAAATTTAGCGGAAATAACTATTGAAAAGAATACGAACATGGAGTTGTTAGAAAGAACAGTGAATGGCTTGATTGACAGTAAATTGAAGGGGACGGAAGTGTTGACAAAGTTCAAAAACCAGTGGATGCCGCTGTTGCGGAGTTGGTCATAGATAAATTTGGATCTTTTATGTTGGCATAGACTGAAAGGACCATATTCTTTTGCTCTTGGTATTACAATTGATTTCTTCCTGCGTACTCTGAGTAGTCGGATTGAGACATACTGTACATAGTGGAGAGAGCGCGAAAAACTGAGAGAAATGAGAACGGGAAGAATTAAATTGATAGAAATATCCGACTAAGGATTTCGCCTCCACAATAAATGTTTCTGCTTTACAACCATTATTGTACATTATTAATTTAATATGACCAAAATTATAAGCCGGGCATATCATAGTTCAAATGCCTTATAGTGATCGTCGAATTAACTTTTAAAACCGAAGTATTCGATTCCCTGAAGCAACTCAAACTAAATGGCCCCAACTCCTGCCTACTTTCACCCTGACAGGCAGTGGAACGGACAATTTGATTGCATTCTCCATGCAATTCTGGACTAATGTCTACAGTTGCGAAACAATTTTATGGATTAGTGTTGCAATTCGTTTACCAGACATTCCAGAAGGACTGACCTTTACTGTATCCAGCATGTGAGATGGAACCTCAAAGAGCAGTTCATCGTGAACTTGTAACACCAGTATTGGCTTTTGCGGGCCCGGTTTCGTGGATGAAAACGTATCTACTTCGTTCAACTGGAAGGCGTCCCCGTACTCTACATTACATTTTTCCATCAATTGAATCATGGCAGTCTTGACCAAATCAGCCGCGCTTCCTTGTATGGTGGTGTTTAAAGCTTGCCTGCAATCAAATTTTGTTGAAACAACTATGAGTCGAAAGCGCTTAGTTCAATATGAAGCGGCGAATACAATACCGTTCAGCCTGATGCCGCTCTGAACTCAATTTGGAATTTATATGCGGTAAAAATCTTCTTCGACCTAGCAATGTTTCGACATATCCACATGTTCGGCATTTTGAGATAACATCATCCACAAATTCAGGCACTAACTTGTAAGTAGTGTTGAACGATTCAATGAACTTTTCTGCCTCCTCAACTGATACGTCCAAATTCGATGCTAATGATGATGCTCCCATTCCGTAAATGATACCGTAACAAACCCCTTTTGCCTGACATCATTGAGTTAGTAGGTCACTTAGAAACGAAACAGGATTCAAGGGAAGAGTAAAAGGATACCTGCTGCCGCTGTTGATATGTCACCTCATTCACCGGAATTTTGTTCCAAAATGCAGCGACACTTTTAAACAGATCGCCTCCCGATCGCAAAGCTTCTAGCAAATAAGGATCCTGAGATAAATGTGCCAGTATTCGTAGCTCAAGTTGAGCATAATCCGCAGAGAGTAACACATTGCCTGAGTCGTGTAATGAGACGAATGTGTCAGTATGCCTCATCACTGGAGCACAATTTCAGATACGAAACTAACCTTCACCAGCTTGAAAAGCATCCCGCAGCGATATGTGACATGGCGTTGGAGAACTATCATCAGCTTCAAGGAGGGAAGAAGGCTGCCAACAAGTTATTGTTAAGAAGGCTATAAATCTCGAATTAGCCAGAACCCGGTCAAACCATACATTTATCGGATGCGGAATATTCTGCAAATTTGGGTCGGTTGTATGAATACGGCCTGAACGAAAAGAAAAAGAAAGAGAGGTGAATATTTATCCGTGAATAAACTTCAAAGAAAGTCTGACGAGAATCACCTGTAGCCGAATACGTCTCAAAAGTCGTCCTTACTCTATACATGTTGAATACTTTTACGGGTACTTTAAAATTCTGAAACGGCAAAATATGTTTCGACATAAGGACTTGTAATCTTCGGTATTCAGTTATTATTCCGGGTAACTGATGATAAGCTGATAACTTTATCAGCACATCTTTCGATGTACTGCGATATAATGGTCGCTTAGAACCAGGTTTGAAGGATTTGGATGGCTGTTCTTCGTACGGTAATCGTAATTCATCAAATAGGACAGTTCCAACTTCAGCTGGACTCTTAATGTTGAATGCTATAAATTTTTTGTGTTAATGCCATTGTGCCATCCACGACCGTAAACACAGAATCTTACGCCGGCCTGCTAATGCGTAGCCTCTCTGCTCAACCTCTGCTAATTTGCGCTGGAATTTACGAAAAGCAGAAAGAGAGACCGTAAAATTAGCAGTCTGGATTTGAATTAATGCGAGAAAAAGTCACAATTACCTCGAAGATTGCACAGTAATTTTCAAACACATTCGGGTCAAATCCTATGCCACAGAGTTCCATCTGCGCTAACACGTTTGCCATTTTCATCTCAACCTAGTGAACCGTCAATATTAGGTTGACCGCAGATCTTTCGGCCATTTCAATAAGACGTAATTAGCATACCTTTATGAAATGCTCATACAATTTCTCATTCTCCAATCTAGCCGTAAGGTGCTGCATGACCAAAAATGTTTGCACGGCTTCTCTACAGCAATTCTCCTCCTTCGAGTTACCCAATCCGGATAACCCATGATTGGGAAATATTGACTCAAACATCTGCTGTAAATTCAGTTGCTTGTCTTCTGGAGAAAGTAGCCATTGTGCGATTCTCGGGTCCATCAAGTGACCTCTCACTATATCATGAATGGTAAGAACATCCAGATTGACGAGTTAGACAAAAATGTGTTGTGTAAAACAAATTGAAAATTTACCGGAAAATCCATTTGATAGTAGTATTTTTAATTTTAACTTCATGTCAAATGTCACTTTAAATGAGTCCGAATTGAACAGATCCAATATTTTTTTCCGGTTACAGTTTAAATTCGTCAGATCGACATAGTACACTTCTGCGGGATCCCATGTGATCGCGAGACCTGCTATTGAGAGCTAAGTGGAAAGGTTATCGGAGAAAAATAATATCGTAATGATAAGTAATATAACTACGAACTTCACTATTTCGACGCATCGCAACAATATTAAATACCACCATCGATTGTTGCTTCCATAACTCAATAAATTTTGTAAACAGTTCCTGCGTATCGGCAACATTATGCAACCGGTATAGTTGACCTACGCGGAGAGATTCTGAACTTCGCAATAGTTGATTTGATGGTATCGCCCGACGACTCTCCTCAGTGTTGAAAACATGCTCTGCGTCACTTGTAGACATTTTCTTGTGCATTGTTTGTTTTGACTGTGAACGCAGCAAACTTCGGGTTGACGACTTTTTTGAACCTGTAATGTTCGCCTATTCGCAGAGGAGTGAATACACATTCATTTCCTCAATAACTGACGCGTATTACCTTCCGCAATGTATCCTTTAATGTTTCTACATTACGATTTAACTCCTCCGTTTCTTCGGCTAATGTGTGACAATACTTTTTCATCAGTCGAGACAATCAGCTCGAGTTTTAACAATTCCAAATGCATACCAAGAATTTCTTGCGCGCTCTTCACAATCATGGCAGCCGCTCTCAATTCAATCCGTCTTTGATATTGAACCAATTTCCTGAATCGAGCAAACTGGATCGTCAGTATCACTTCGGTTTAAATAAATTTTCAACAAATGAAAGTGAAATACTCTTCGTCTCCTTTAGCACTTTTAAACGGCTGAGCCTAAAGTAAATCGGTATTAATATCGAAGAAGTGTATCCATCACTTTTACTCGAGATTTACCTTAATTAGGATCTGAAATATTTCATCCACGGTAGCAGTGGCTAAGGACGCCACACTCTTCAATCCGGCAGCGTATAAACTCCGGGCCCTAAATCCTTTGACATATGGAACTTTGGCTGTGAATAAACGGGATGTGAGCTGATTTACGCACAACCTTTTAAGGAAAAGAATGATTGTACCAAGCTCGCATAATTCTTTTTCAATGCCTTTTTCAGCATGTTGCCCCGCAAAATTGAAAGGAGAATGTATAAGAAAATTTATCACAGCATGAACCAGGTAGGACTCAAGAAAAATGCACACCAAAATTCAGACGATCTTGAAACTGATTCAGAATGAGTTCCAAATTAACCCACCCCAATCGTTGGCAGAAAACTGCGACCATCCCTATTTCGAAGGCATATAAAATGCATCACAAAATCAGCTACGTAATAGGGACGGTTGAAATAGTAACAATATACCGGCGAAAGTAGAGCTAGTGATCTGCAACGATTGCAGTACTCCTTTATTAACCTTATATTTGCGCACCACGTCCGAAACTATTCATGTTGAATGTATTGGTCATCAGGTTATTACACGCACGACAAGCGGATCGGGATATAACTTACAAGGGACTTCGTGCACCAAGTCATTCAACATCATGGATGCATAAAATCGACGATGAGTCGCCGCAATCTGACACCAAAAAAATTATGTTAGTAGACCAAAACGGAACAATAGATAGCTTTTGATTAACGATACGTACCCTTTTACTCGTTTCATCCTTTCCACCCTTTGAACTAACCATTCCCATACTAGCTCTAACCAACCAACCCTCTTGAATTCCAATCACATCAGCAATATGTTTCTGTACTGCACTTAATTTGTCATAGAGGTTATAGAAGGTATTATAATCAATGTTGGATAGATTGATATATATTGGCGTCACATGATAAACGACATGTAATTCATCCTCAAGAACGAAGTTGCGCAGTGCCTGAAAGTAGGAGCATAACGCACATAGAATGGTCATTAAATATCATATGAAATACCGATAGCGGAAGGAAGAAAACCGATAGCCTGTGAGTAATGTACCTGCTTCAACTCAGAGAAGACAATTAATCCCTCCTCGGGCGATAAAGATGACGCGACAGTGGCTAATCCTAGTTTCGTCGAGCTATAAATCTGCCCATCACCGTTTTCTCGCTCACGTATCGAAATAAATTCGTTGTCGGTCAGATACTTAATTGATACATCTGCGGTTTCCTTGACATCTTCATAAGTCCTGTCAATGAAAGATATTCGGATGAGTCTTACGAAGAAGTCGGTAAAACTGAAGAAAGAATGAACACACTGTTCGGCACACAGTAGAGTGCACTCGACATATTTCCTGACATCTTCGGGCGAATTAACCACGCCGGAAGCGATCACTTCCAACAATGCCCTTTTCATTCCTCTACGCTCCGAAGTTAGACAAGATTTTACTGGTTCAAGTTCCGATTGAATGAGATTCCTGATCAATCGTATAATTAAGCGTAGAGTTAAAGTTGAGACGGAAGGACAAAAAGGGAAAGAAAGGAGATAAATTCGTACTTCGCTCTATTATATTCTCCCTCTCTACAAATTAGATAACTTTCTCCTAAAACATCTTGCCCCTTTCTTCCGGCTCTACCTTTCATCTGCTGATAATTCCCAGCGTCTAAGAATTGTCCTCCCAAGTACGGTGTTCGAAATATTACACGACGTGCCGGTAAATTAACACCGGCCGCCAAGGTGCATGTAGCCGCTAGAATTAGCAATGTTCCGTTTCGAAAGGCTGATTCAATAATTTCCCTTTCGTCAATGGTTAAGCCGGCATGGTGGTACGCTATGCCTTGAGGAATAGTGTCTTCGAGAATCGGATCGAGACCGGCTGGCAAAGAATGTCAGTTTATCGTTACTGCTATGTTATCAAAGCTTCGCAGATGTCACACACCAGGGCATCGCCTTAAAGATTCTCTGACTTCAAGCCGTTTGGAAAGCGTTTCTTCGTCCCTCGTTGGAACCATCAGACTTGCGATATTCCACTAATACCGGAACGAGAAAACAGATGTAAATCGCACGTTCTAAATTGACAGAACCGTGTGCAATTTTGAAGGTACAAACCGCGCACTTTTCTGTACCGTCTTTCGAGGAGCAAAATATCAGGACACTTTTATTTTCTAGCATAAGTTATGAAAAGTTGACGTTGGCTAAATTATTCGCGGATGCAATCCAGACCGTTAATAAGCTTGACAAACCTTTAACAACTTCCCAACAAAGTGGTACTAGAAAATCAGGATCCTTTGGATGGCGCTCGGATTTTAACACTCGGTCAATTGTAAATTGATTGTTGTATATCCTATCTCGAACAATAATATACTCTTTCAACGGAATGGGGCGGTACTTTGTAACGTATAAGTGTGCATCAAGCCAGGTTGCCAAAATCGGTAGGTTGGGAAGAGTAGCCTGTTACGCAATAAAAGATACCAGTTAGAGGGCGACTGGTTGACAGGGGTGGACGTACGAGGTGAAGCATTAACTGACCGACATTCCTATTATTTGCACCTCTCCCTTTAGCACAACTCTTAGTTTGGTTAGCAACAGTTCAAGCAGATATCCCCTATTTTCATCTCCTATCATATGTAACTCATCAATCACCACTGTTCCGAGACAGCCAAGTTTATCTTCTTCGATTAATCGATTCACCAGGCCTATTTGACCCGATTTTTAGAAAAGTTTCAAAGAATAGAATGGTAGAAGCAACAAAATTAGGCAAAAAAAGGCGGGTAACTGGTTACGAAAGAGACGTATGACTGACCATTCGCTTTTTCGATTGTGCAAACTGCGATGTCACAATCAACAGATCCACCTCTACCGCCTTCCCCAGCAAAATACCCTTCAACTTTAACTTTTAACTTCTTCAGTAAGCTTTTTAAATACTTCTCCTTTTCGGAGACAACGGAAACAAACGGAAGGATAATAAGTGCTTTAGTTTTGGTGGCGAGCACTTTGCGTACAGAAATGAGTTCAGCAATGAACGTTTTGCCAGCGGATGTCGGGGCGCTGCATTGTAAGTGAAAATGGTTTTAGGAGTGCGAATTCATACGAGGAAGAGAACGATAATAATAGTACCTGTAAACTAAGTTCTTATTTCCCTTGTACACGTCGTCTGATGCCAAACAGTCTGCCTGCCACTCATACATTTCTGCTATTCCCTTCTCGGAGTATGCCTCGACAAGCTCTTGCGGAAGCTGCCATCGCGGATGCTGCAATGATAATTGCGATGCTTTCTCTGTATATGATTTTCCCTCTTTGTGCTCCTGATTCGACGTACTGATTGTCGGATTAGAATTGGCAGTTGATGCGGTATTATATGCAGGTGCAAAGGAAGATGCCGACTTCGAGTCGGTAGAGGAGGGCGATTTAGTTGTTTCTGACTTTTTTGTAGTAACTGTCTGCTGAAGGCCGAGATTTTGAAGGGGCCCATCAATTTTTAATGACAAGTCTGTTGGCACCGAAGTACACGCCTTACTGGGGTTAATGTCGAAGGGATTATCAGTCGATGTAGTCACTTTTAGACTCGATGTTGGAGGTTCAAAACTTTTTCTTTGCGGGAAAAATTTCGTTAGCGATGACTGCGATATCGGCTTCTGTTGTCGCTTCTGCAATTTTGACGATGAGTTTGCAGAACTGGCAATTGATAACCTTCCCTTTCCCGATGTGTCGGTTGTTTCAAGGTGCTTACACAGTTTTTCTTTACTGCCGCTGATTTCGGCATTATTTTGACCAATTTCATCTCCGTCAATATTCATCGGATCATCCAGCACTTCGCCGTCCTTTTGTTCAACCGCGCCTTTACATTTAACCTCACCTAACTGTTCAATCTCATCTAATGCTTTCATCTGGTCGTCATCGAAATCGTCATCATCAAAGACAAATGAATCTTCTACATTTGTTGTCGAATCTGTCAAATTCATGAAGGTGTCAGGAACAAGCGATGATGATTCGCCTTTTTTCCCGCTTGCTCCGATTTTTTTCTGAAATTTTGGACCGTTACTTTTCATGATATTATAGTTTTCATCTCCAAGGTCACTAATCTCTGATTCCTGATCTTTCGAATTCTTCAACCCAATTTCTTTATCTAATTTATCCATAAATTCACATATCTCGTCATTGAAGTCGTCAGGCATGGAGTAATTCGACCTTGTGGAAGAGGCTGTCGAGGGCGTATGCGTTTTCGTGGTTAGCGAACCTTGATTCTGAACTCTTTGAACACTCCTGGAAAGTAAAGAATTCGTCATAACAGGTAATGAATGTTTTGGAGTAATATTTGATGTGTCGATTGCGGATTTGGAGGTCGGAAGTGATTGAGCATGCGATGAAAAGTCAGATGGGCCTGCTACGGCGGACTTTGATGATATAAATACATAATTAGGTTTCGGACTGCCAATTTTCTTGAAATCTCTTACACTCTTGGCTGCTGATGAAACGGATGGATTATTTGAGTTGATTCTGGTTGGAAGTTGTGGTTTCTGAAAACCACCGGTCTTGCTTTTCTTATCGCCGTCCCATGAACCTCGTTCTGAATTCGAATTCGGATCGGATGAAGGCAATGGATTCCTTGACATCATTTTGTCAATATTCTCATATCAGGCCTATTATACTGCAGGAAACCATTCGATATGTCCTGCAGTCGTATAAATGTCGGCTTTTGTTTGGTTCAAGGAATGTCACTGCATTTGTCGACGAAGGCGCGTCCGGCACGAGGGAACCTTCAATTTATATTAACTAATTGCTTGGCAGAATAAGGTAACTGACAAACTCATTGTGCATCAAAAAGAAAGACAAATAATTCAAGCCATATAATTTTCACAGGCTCCGGCCAGTCATTGAAAGGCTTATTGATATATACATCGTTTGCCGTTTTTATTCATATTCCATCAATCACACATTTCATCGATTCAGAATGAAGCAAAGATCATTAAACCGACGACTGAGATAGTTGACAACCTCTCTACACTGCTTTGCATCCATAGTGGCACACAACTTAAAAAGACTGGGCGTCCACTCATTGAAATCATGAATTGTATGGATATATTTTACATGATAGTACCATGAAGGTAACGGGGACTTTAACAGTCCTTGTCAGGAGTTTATCACATCAGGTCTGGTTATCAGTTCGTCGAACTATTAAAAATAGATCAAGAATAGAAATAAGAGACATTAGAACAAAAAGTTAAGACGAGATACAAAAACTATTCGGAGAAAACGGCGTCGAATACAGAATATCGCACATACCGATTTCTGGCGCTCATGCTGCCAGGTCTCTTCTCTTCTACATTAATCGCTGCCACTTGACGATCAGTACTAACTATCCCTTTTTCAATTTTCGGTAACCTTTCATTCATCCCTCGTGACCGCGCAGTCGATGAAACGGAGGAGACTGAAATTGGTTGAGCAAGACTCATCTCTACGTTTTTCTGTTCGATTTCCAAATCTCGTTTTAGAGCTTGCAGTTGCGCCAAAACAGACTGTGTCGACTGCTGAAAGTTATCCGACTGTTGCGTCCATGGTTGCGAGATTTCAGATGGACGTGCCGACCATTTCGTTGTGGTAGGCCTTGACCGCGACGGAGCTGCTGTCGATGATAAAGAATTTGCTGGGTGCTGTGGATTTCCAGAATAGCTGGCTCCAGAAGCAATTTGTGGAGCGAACTGGATGTGGTGGTTTTGAGGACGACCATGCGGAGAAGGGTACACTTGCGGTGGAAGGAGGATGGATGTTCGGGAATGCCGAGGTGGTATTTCAGGGATCGAATATTCATTAAGTTGTTCTGCTGACTGCGAGTTTCTCGATTTCGTTAATGTAGGGATTGGCGGTGAAGTTGATTGGATCCGTGGTTCATTGGCGCTATCGTATAGCTGGCGAGAATTTATATCCAGTTCGGAAGTGTTGTTAATTCGACTCTGTCCAATTTGATTCCGCAGAGCAGGAATAGGCGCGGAGGGTGGTCTGAGTGCTACAGGATGTCGCTGAGACGGAGGCTGATATGGCTCTTGATGGGATTCAGAATCTTTATCTTCGTCTTTTCCCGCCCTTCTGCGGCGACCTTTACGCTTCAATGCTTCTGCTTCCGCTTTCGCAATCAGATATAAATCTTCTTGTTTTTTTTGTTGTTCCTTGATCTTTGTTTCGCGGTCGACTGTGGACGCAAGGTTCGCGGCTTTCGCTTCCTCCTGGAATGACCGTTGTTAATAACGGTAGACGCTTGTGCCATGAGAACTAAGAACTTAAAAGCTTACGTCTTTCTTACGCTGCGCTTCCAACTCTTTCTCGTACTTTAACTTCAACATCTCTTGTTCTTTCTTTAATCGCTCCATTTCTAGCTGATCTTCTAATTTCCTTCTAGCGGCCGCCTCTGCTTTAGCCTTTTCTTTTTCAATCATTTGTTGCTTAAGGGCCTCCTGTTTGTAATTTAGAATACCAGGATTTAGGTTCTCTGCATAGGGAAGCATGGAAGGAGATAAAGTCCAATCGCAAACCTGAATAGCATGTTGCTCATTTTGCTTCCTTATTATTTCATCCCTTTGCCATGGGGGTAAATTATTGATGTCGGTGATCCCTCTTAGAAAAGTAGTTTTGTCGCGTCCGGGTGTGTTATTCGTTGTGGGATTACTACATTTACCGAATATAGTAAGAATTAATATATGTCAGCATCTTAAGGTAGAGGGTGACGATCCATTGCCATAAAAATGATATAAAAGCGGAAAACCTACCTTACAATGCTAGCTTGCCCTTGTACGATTGCGTGATTAAGAACTTGGGGCAACTGAAGCGATTGAGCGGGCGCTGTGTCCACTGGCAACTGTAAGATTCCATGAGGATTCATTATACTTCTATTCAATTGCAAATTAGGATTCAACGATAATCCTTGCAGCCCAGGAATCAACCCGGCGTTCAGTAAATTAGGTGGAAGTATAGCTGGTTGAACCGATGAATTATTGCCGTCGCTAGCCAACGAAGACATGGTAGGTTCGGCAGCCTGGCTATGTGTAAGTAGATGTTGCTGCAAGAGTTGCTGTTGATTTTGCTGAAAATTCAGTATTGGTGGTAGTTGAGATGGAGACAACGCCTGACATATAGAGTTTCGAAAATTGAGCCACCCTTTAACAGTAGTGAATAACATTCGACTCAGATTGACCGCTTACCATTTGTTTAGCAATGGATCGATTGGTTATCACCGAACCATCTGAGGCTCTCAGCGGAGCGCCAGCACCACCCTTGCCGAAAGGATTGTAGTTCATTATTTCTTGCATTTTCTATAGAATCATTGTTACAATTGTGCTCACTGAGAAGAGACAAGAAATTGGTACTTTTTCATCTTCCATTTTCCTCTTCATCTTCTCTTCTTCTTCGCGCATTTTTTTCAAGCGAACTTGTTCATCTATTTTTTGGCCATTAATGAAGCGTGAATTATAACCTGTAATGCTCAAACGACGTACCGAGTTCACGGAGGTATCTACTTTTGTCCTCGGAATTTTTTGTCTTCGGCTCCTAAATTTTATAGCTTTAGCCGACCCATCCATCCATGGCTGTTGACAATCATTCATTTACCGTCATTGAGTGAGTAAAGCTCGATGGTTGCTGAGGCAAATCCGCGATTCGAGGCGGTGCAAGATGTGAGTGACCGCCAGGTGGTAATCTTCAAGATAACCGCAAGGTGAGGAAAAACTGCTCGTCATAGTCAGGATAAACGTATAACCGAACCTAGCTCCACGAACGTATCCAGCATTCGCTGAGATGTCTGACGGGATATCAGGAGGATATGCACCAGTGGATAAGTTTGAATCACCGCCAATCGCCGACTTAAGGTTAAATTCAATTAGTGGATAATTCGCCACAACTGCATTCCTCCAAAAGTAATTACCAAATCTTCCGAGCTTTGTTGCCTACTAGCCCTTCTTGCCAATCTATCTCTTTGGCGTACCGCTTGCTGCTCCGCCATTTGTCGTTCTGAACATTCAAGATGGTGTTAACTCAGAACATGGAACAGTTCACCCAGCGCAACACGTACTCAGTTCTTCTGCATAACTCTCCCTCATTTGCTTTTCTTTTCTACTTTCTTCCGCTGAGTTTCCAAGTATATTACTTCTTCTATTCCTGGCAGCCAAAATTCTGCGGTCGTCCACCGGAGTTTGATTTCGCCTACTGTAGGAAATATTTCCCAATTCCAATGTTTCACTGGCGCTTTGCTTAACATCCAGAGTTTCTCGCCATTGATTTGCTGCAGGATAATGAGCTTGATATTTCTCGTAGTCGCCATAGTTTCTGATATTCTCAAATTTGTCGGGTTCTTGAAACTGATCTTGACGAGATGACTGTCGAGCCCGCTGTGGGGTAGTATGATTGTATCTTTCAGTGAAAGAAACCGGTTCACTATAACGAGACCGTCTTGGTGGCATTCTATACTCTTCCCTTTCCCTGTCACCATCATAGGTGTATTCGCCGTATTCTTCGGGAGCTGATTCTCTACTTTAATGGTTTGACTGTAAATACGCGATTGGAGAAAAATAAATGCTTGGGGGGATCGAAATTACCGTAACCATTGTGGTCTCTTAGGAGAACCTCTCATATTAGAATTAGAATATACATATTCTCGAGATTCTGGTCCATTAGCAGTAGCTAGTCCTTTTGTGTTATGCAATCATATCGAAGGAAGGAACAACTGTCAGATTTTCTGATAAGGACGCCAAAACAACCGTAAGATTCGGGTACCTCCATTCTGATTTTGGCCATCGTTATCCCAGGTTCTTCTTGCTTTGCTTCTGTCGATTTGATTTTCATTTTTCATGGAATTTTGAGATTCATGTCGATGTTCTTCAGGTCGGAAGTAATGCATCGATGGATCAATTCCAGTCGTGCACGCTATGCTCCTTTTGGCGTCCGAATTGCCAAGATTACCTGCTCTGTGAGTGTCATCGCTCTTGTCTCCAATGGGCTGAGAATGTCGTCTTCGTAACCTAGGATTCAGCTTTGCTTGAGAAGCCAAGAACTGGCGTAGTTCGTCTTCTTGCTGTTTTCTAACTTGTTCTCTTTTTTCTTCTGCCGCTGTGTTTGAGAAAAGCCATTCCCTTGATGGTGTTGTCACAACTGTCATGATAAGTTCTGTTTAAGATTGAAATGTGTTGGGGTCTTCCAAATCAACAATGGCAAGATAAAACAGAAAGAGAAAGTCGGTTGGAATTGCGAATGCCTTTCTGTCGGACTTGCGCGATCACCTGAGGCCGTTGAATATCTGGCTGATTCTCAGGAACTCAATCCTCCATTCACATCGATTCCCACCAGATATCACCCAAACTTATGAATCAATTTTTCCTGCACATGAATTCTTAGTTCTCATAATGTTCCTTTGAGGAAACCCATATTTCTTCATTCAGAAACAAAAAAAGCAATTCGCGATCTTTAAAATATTCAGATGCGAGATTGTGCAGAGAGTCAAAATATCGCCCCAATTACAAGTCTGTTCGAGTGCCAGGGACTACACATAAAGTTCAAGGTAGAAAATATAATGTTTAGTAATAAAAACTTCCATTACGGGGAATCGAACCCCGGCCGCCGCGGAGCTTTTCAATGAATGAAAGCGCGGAATCCTAGCCACTAGACCATAATGGAGATAGGGTCTGAGGCACCTAATGCAAGTATATTCAAATTCAATTGTGCACCATATTCAACCTATCTGACCTACCCGCAAATTAACAACATAAAAAAATTATACTTCCGTCATGATATTTCTGTACTTGGCGAGTGAATACTGGGCCATTCTATCGCTTGTAAATTACTGCTCCCAGGTGAAATCTCATTATCATCAATGCGAAATCATAAATGTCGCGTAGTGTATCCAACACAAACACAACGTCTGCATAAATCTTGTTGGCAGATTTGGTCAGTTCGAAATTCGGCTTTTATGAAAATGAGTCAAGCGTTTTGATCCACGTTGCAAAAATTTTATTAGCGCTCTAAAAGGGTTCTACATTAACGCGGGACAACAATAGTATTAAAGGATCTAATTTTCTACTGCGCCTGCAATGTATCTTTGCTAACCATAACAGAATACACTTCAACCTAATAGCAACCATAAGAACCATAATCATAGCTGTGACTATAGTCGCTGTAGTCGTAGTGATCTGAACACAATTGCATTAGGTATATAATATTGATATTTTCAGAATTGGAATTAGAGCTTACCATAGGAGTAATCCTTGTGGTCATCATGACCGTAGTCGTATCCATAATCATAGTCATAATCTTTGTCGTGATGACCATAATCGTATCCGTAGTTGTTATTGTCATAATCTTTCTTCTCGTGGTGACCATAATCGTATCCGTAGTTATTGTAGTCATAATCTTTCTTTTCGTGATGGCCATGATCATATCCATAACCGTGATCATGGTCTTTTTTGTCATGGTGACCGTAATCATATCCGTAATTATTGTAGTCGTAGTCTTTCTTTTCGTGGTGACCATGATCATATCCATAACCGTGATCATGGTCTTTTTTGTCGTGGTGACCATAATCATATCCGTAGTTGTTATTGTCATAATCTTTCTTCTCGTGGTGACCATAATCGTATCCGTAGTTATTGTAGTCATAGTCTTTCTTTTCGTGATGGCCATGTTCATATCCATAACCGTGATCATGGTCTTTATTGTCATGGTGACCGTAATCATATCCGTAGTTATTGTAGTCGTAGTCTTTCTTTTCGTGGTGACCATGATCATATCCATAACCGTGATCATGGTCTTTTTTGTCGTGGTGACCATAATCGTATCCGTAGTTATTGTAGTCATAGTCTTTCTTTTCGTGGTGGCCATAGTCGTATCCGTAACCGTAGTCGTGATCTTTCTTATCATCATGGCCGTAATCTAATGCGGTCAAATACTCCAGGTTAACTCTATAGAAAATTTGGACGGCCATATACTCATAATGATTTACCATAATCCTTCTTGTCATAGTCATAATCTACAGAGTCCCAATGCAGAACGTTGCAGATGGTTAGCAAGTCAGGCAAAGAAACGCGAACAGTCCATGTAACCATGTTCAATTAAAGGTAACGCACCATAATCTTTCTTGCTGTCGTGGTCGTGACCGTAGTCGTAGTCGTTTTTGTAGGAGTTTTCGTATCCGTAAGCTAAGCCAATTTATGTTAATCAAATCATAGTACGAAATAGTGATCAGTCATGAGCCGTGAGGATGCACTTACTCATTTTGGGTAGTAGAGAATGCGTGTGATGTGCTAAAGGGATTAAGAAGAGAAGAACAGCTGTGTCCTAACGTTACCATGCATACTTATGATCTTTTTATATTCCTCTTCACAGTCAAATAATGAGTACCGTACTGAAACAAAAATGTGCCATTTTTCCGGTTTTGGATTGAATTCCGACGCGGCCTGACGCGACCAGCAATGTGACACAATCGTAGTTCGGCGCTGAACGAATACACAGCCTTCCTTCTCATTCATCCATATAGTTTTGTCTGTGCTGTCCATTGTGCTGAGATTGGAAAATAAACACTATAACAGGGGACCTTAATAGGTTTCAGTTTCTGTCTCATTTAGTATTCAGGAACTAGTTCCAGACTTTACAGTCGAATCCGTCGAAGTCCGTCGATAATAATATGCGCGTCAATTGTGTTCTTAGTTTCGCCGCTTGCCTCGAATTGGAATGTAGTGATGAGATCAGGTCAGTAGACAGTAACAGTCAGTAACTCACAGTTGAGTGTTGACCCTCGGAACTGAAGCTGGTTGTTGAAATACACTGTTGTCATACTATTATCCGGAGTCTCTTCTGTCTCATTTGAGTCCTGTGTCTCCGTTCCAAGTTCGACGTCACACTCAAACCCTTGTAGAGAAACACTCAACAGCAATGCTCAACCAGGTCTTACTCTCCACCCTCGCGGTTTTCGCATATTTAGGGTTTAACAATGCTCAGATGACGATGCCTGATGGTAATAACCATACCACCGACAGTAATACGACCGCCCCCCTTTGCGTTTCCACCCCTTGGGATTCTTCCTGCGCTGACTACAGATATCCCACCGACCTCCAAGACGCCGATAATATAAACCTATGCACCCAAATGAACTTCATGTCCGGATGCACTATTGACAAGATTTGTAAGGCCACCTCAATGACGGCGACTAGTTTGAAAGCAAAAGGTTATTGCGACGGATTTTCTGTTTTGGCGAATACGTGCAAAAACGACATGCCAAAGATGGGGGGTTGTAAAAATTATGTCAGCATGTGCGCCCCTACAAACTCCACGGTCAAACAATGCACCGCAGTATGTTCATCTTTTTTTACTTGTCGCCTTATAGTGTAATAAGTATAGTTTTCTCCTCTAATGCTTTTACTGTAATAGTCAACGGCCATCCCTGGGCTTCCTACCACCTCTACAGTGAACAGTGCCGTTCGCTCCATTTGCAACTCCCACACTATGGAAGGCTGTGAAAAATGCACATTTGCTTCTCCCACGGCCTTCGGCAATTGCGACTTACTCACGGTGTATTCTCAACTGTGTGTCGCCATGCCGAATATGGAAGAATGCGGCAGCTGGAAAACAATGTGCTCTCAATCACCAGAACTCCATTCGCTATGCGGGACCGATGTAATGACCACTCCACCTGTCATGAAAATGTTTTTCCATTCCGAACCAACTCACGTCTTATTCCCCACTTGGATCCCGCGGGTCGCAGGAGATTACGTTTGGTCATTCATCGTTCTTGTGATTATGGGGATAGTAGTTGAGGCGATTCAAACATACAGGCCAATCATGGAAAACAGGATAATATCTGCTAAAGTTAACGAAAGCCATTCACCTTCGAATCATGGACCCATTGTCCATGTATACCTTCATTATGTCGCTCTTTTCCTAGTCCGGGCAGTGGAGGCATTGTTGGCATATTTTTTGATGTTGGCAGCCATGTCGTTTAATGTCGTTATTTTTTCTGCGGTCATATTGGGACTCGCCACGGGGTATATAATTTTCTTACCAATGCGAGTGAGACGGCGGGCAAGCGGTACTCGTTTGGACGATTCAGAATCTTCCGCGCCGTGTTGTTAATTCTACAATAGACAATAATTTAAGTCTTGTATACTACTGGAAAATTATGTAAATAGAGATAACGAATCATAGTTTATACTTTTCCCTCTTGGGATCACTTCAAGCATATCTCGATCATAAACAAAAAGATAAATTTACTGGACTTGAAATCGTTCGATTAAGGATTACATAGTGCCTTATCAACGAAATGGCAACGTAAATCGTCATTCCACACACACTATGAATAATAAATGAAAATTTAAAGTTCAGCCGGAGATTTTGATAAATGACCAAACGTAATCTCCTGCGACCCGCGGGACCCAAGTGGGGAATTATAAGACCTGAGATGTTCGGAATACAAAAGTTATGCAGAGTTTACTTTCTTGCATTCTAGTTGTCGATTGACGGAAAGCCGGAACAAATATCCGCATTCAAACGATTTATTGACAGGCCAACATTTTTAGGTAATAATTTCAAGTGGAAATACCATCCGAGATTTGCTTTCCCGCCTCTGCTTTGGGCCAATAATGGAATTTAAAATTTCGTCAAACTAGGCATTCAACTAGACCAATTTTGGAATTTGGAATGTTTGTTAGAAATTAATCGTACTCAAAAACCATTTGGAAAGCAAATTAAATTTGTCGGGGACAAAAGAGATTTGAATTGATGTTACAGTGTAGAAATGAATCTACAAAAAGTTTCCATTACGGGGAATCGAACCCCGGCCGCCGCGGAGCTTTCCACAGGTGAAAGCGCGGAATCCTAGCCACTAGACCATAATGGATGTATAGGAGGATAATGTATAAAATATAAATAAAGATAAAATAGTATTATACTTCAGTTACATGTGAACTCCACATAACTAATGAGACATCCAATTTTATTTAGCAAGCTAACTGTTATTTCTACAATCCATATATATATACATAAAATAAAACTGTAGCATATGCTTCTCTCACGTCTTGACGGCTTAAATTTATTTACTTAATCAATCTACATGACCCACTATCACCATTCTTTAATTCAACAAGATTTTATTCATTAATACCGTCTTGTTGATGTGCCAAGGGTGGTTCTAGTTCCTGTTCCGGCAGAACTGGTGACACTTAGCAATGTGTTTGACCTAGAACTTGGAGTTTTCGCTGAAGTCGGTATAATCATTCTGATGAAGGAAACCCAGTCGACAGAGGGGACAGAATAGGTGCTATACAAATTGCAAGTTTGTCGCGTTTAGTGAGTCAAAGTGAATTACAATTTAAATTAGCTCCAATTGAATAATGAAAATTGTAAAGGGTATGGACGTACGTTTTATCATTTGAAGCACGTAAGACGTAGGTTGCTTTATCAAGAGACTGAACGAAAGAGCCTTTCCCAAACTGAAAGAAAAATAATCTTCGTCAGTGGGATCGAGGGCTACTTAAAGGATAGACAAAGGAATACTTACCGTTTCGACCAACATCTTGCAATTATCAATTCTAAGTTGTTTAGTTTCATGTTCTTTCAGGAAAGATGGAGCCATATAGAATTTTCGTCCTAATAGTGCCATCATGCGAGCGAAATATCACAAAATCCGACAAGTCAGGTCATTGAATGATATAATTTGATGAAATGGAATAACGAATATTATGAACTTATTTGCCCATACCAGAGAATGGAGTATTGAAATATTGAACACCGTAATTTCCTTCATCCACGAATTTGCCAACCTTTTCGCTTTCAAATAACCATTTGTAATCGTAGATTAGCCATTTATGAGTTAGCGCCGCAGCTGGTAAATTCCACAATTTCGAATAGTTTTAGGAAGAAAACACGTATGGTTAATAAGTCGTACAAAATGAGTTATAACAAATTAAGCAATACTTACCAAATATTTTAAGCTGCATACACATATAAGAAAAATACAGAAAAATTAGTCATTAATGAACATTAGAACAGAATATCTTTAAAGTTACTAACCGTCTTAGCAGAAGAAGGTGTGATAACATGAGTTATGCTCTCATCAAATTCTTCAGATTCTAATTTCACTCTATCGTGTGAATTTGTAATTACAATAATGCAATAGGCTGGTTAGTGACGATTCTGTCGTTCAAAATAGAAATGCATTAACATACTTTCCACCCAATCTGACAATAATATCAGTCAGTCTTTGTCTCAAATCTAGATTAAACTCGGCTTGCGGCGCATCACGAAAACCAGAAAATGTCACCATCACTATTTCACATTTCAAATGTAAATAAACTATCAGTTTAGGCTACAGAAACAAAAGCTCAGAGTCATTAACAATACATACCGGTAGATCTTGATTGCTGGTTGTGTGCAAGGAATTCGCGGTTAAATAAGTCTTCATAGTTAATACAAAACAATATTATTTGAAAAATAGTAAAATTCACCTTTTGACTTGGTATTTTCGATTTTGATCCTGACGTTGAATTAGTTTGCGAACTAGAATTTGAATCTGCAAATACAATATAAACAATGCATTCTAATAAAAAACTGAATTTATTTGAAGTGACGTACTTTCGCCTTTAACCTTTTTGTTCCGAGTCATGGCGTTTGAAAACGATGACTGCGTTGAACTTGAAGTCGCTGAGTCTGGCGCCTTTCGTTTCGTCGATGAGTTTTCTTTCTCTCGGGAAACTGAGAGCGTCATTGGATCTGTTACTACGGAAAAGGCATTAATACTCGAGACGTGAATCGCAACCGATAAATTAGGCATGAGTGAAATATTTACCGGTTCTATCGTTCCCGCCACTGCCAGAATTTTTCGCTAACTCCGTCGGGTGTCTAGCCACTCCTTTGGCTTTCATTCCACTTGACTTGAGTATTTCTTCCAATCTTTGTTTCTCCTTAATGATAGTCGCATTTTCCGATCGAATCTTGTCTACCTCCATCTTACGTTCATCGACAGCTGCTTTTGACATTTCAATGTCGGACTTCAGCTTCTCTAATTGGTCATTCAACATCTTCACTTCTGCGTTTAATTTCTCAATCAAATTTGACTTGTCTTCAATAATCATCTCCAGTTCCTTAACTTTGACCTCAAACTCGCTCCGGATGGTGTCACTTTCCTGCTTCGCTTGTTGCATCATTTCTAAATCGCTCTTCATTTCCGCGCTATCTTTCTTCTCATTCTTCACAGATTCAGTCAATTCATTGATTCTAGTCTCCATCTCCCGCATCCTCGTCTCCTTAGCATTCAATTCTTCCGCTTGCTTGGATAAAATCAGTTCAGTCTGTTCATGGCATTTCGCCAAACTTTCTTTCTCGGTTTCCATTGTCTTCATCGTTTCAGTTGTCTCTTTTACTTCATTTTCCAATTTAATAATTTGATTGACATAACCTAGGACTTCATCTCGGAATTTTTTTATAATTGCTTCGTACTCTTTACGTTCTTGATCGGACGAGGTTATCAGCATGTTGTGATTATTATATTCTTCTTCATACTTTGTTTGAAGTGCTGTCAGTTTCTCGGTAAGTTGGGCAATGGTTACGTTTGCTTCAGTGACTTGAGCGTCGCGATCGGAGATAGATACTTTTAAAGTGTCGACCACCGTGGAGAGTGAAGAGATTTTGGTGATCATCTCATCTACTTGTAAGTTCTTCTCGTAGAGGGTATTTTCATATTCATTACGTCGTGATTCTAATTCGTTTCGAAGCTGTGTTAGTTGGTTTTTCGCTGCTTCAATCTCTGTCGTCAAACATTCTCCAATCTCTTTCTGATACGCCAGTTCTGATTTAGTTTTTTCAATCTCGGAATGATGAACTTCTTTTTCCGCCAGAAACTCAGATGATTTAGTTTCCAATTCTTCAGTCATAACTTGAAGCCGACTAGAGACATCTTCATTTTGTGTTGTCAATGAAGAAACTTTCGCCTCTGCCTCGCGATATTGGTCACGAAGAGAAGAAAGCTGAGATTCGAGTTCTTCAATATGGGACACTTTTTTGGAAAGATCCGAATTCAGAGCCGCGACATTTTCATCATATTTGGCACTGCAAAGAAGGAAAGCATTAGAGATAAACTGAGAAATTGAGGGACAACCGATGAAACAGCAACACACTTAAGCTCTTGTATATTTTCCTCCAATTCTTGAATCCTGTTATATTTAGAGCTCCTTTCCAGACTGACATTCTCGAGTTCAGCTTCCATTTTTTCCGTCTTCTCTTCCATCGTGTGCAAACTTCGTTTTAAGTCTTCCTTCTCTTTCAAGATTTTCCTTCTATTCTTCTCCAAACTGTCTATCTGCTCAGTTTGAAATTCTAAGTCATCTTTCAACTTTGTAATCTCTTGATTGAGAGATTGAATTGTGGCTTTGAGCTTAGTTTCTGATTTCTGAACAGACGAAAGCTGAGAATGATGATACTGTTTTTCAGATTGGAAAGCGGTTATTTGGGATGTCAATGATTCGATTTGAGTATTCAAAGAATCATTTTCGGATTTCAAATTATCAAGCTGTTTCGAAACGGTCGCTAATTGAGATTGGCGCGTTGAGAGGGAAGATGATAATTCGGATATTTGAGTTTCGCAGGACTGCACAGTTTCCAGTTTAATGCTAATTTCAGACTTCAACGACACAATCTCGGAACTGAGTTTATCGATTTCAGATTCAAGGGATGACTCGGTTGACTTGAATTCGATTTCCATTTGTTCCTTTGATGTCGCTAGAGCTTCGTATTCCGAATGAGCCTTTGCGAGTTGAGTTTCGAATCCTGAGGATTCATCAGTCAGCCTAGTCTTTAACAGTTCACATTCCTTTTCTTGTTCTAACAACCGCTCATTCAGCCTTTCAGTTTCACTTTGTCGTTCCCCTAATTTCAAAGAAAACTCCGACTTGCTTGCTTCATATTCGATTTTCAAGTTTTCGAGTAAATCATTCATATCGCTTAATCTTTCCTTTAAATTCTGGTTTTCTTTCGAACTGAGAGTGATTTCGTTCATCTTTTGTTCCAGTTGAAGTTTCAAGTCCGCGGTCAATGATTCAAGTTGTTCATTCGCATATTGGCTGACATTCAGTTTTTCAGAAATAGACAGATATTCCATTTTCAACTCCTCCATTTTCTCATTTTCTTGTTTAAGCTCTATTTGAAGCGTTTCGAGGCGACTCTGTAACTGATTCTTCTCATCTCTACAGGTATCGTATTCTGCTTCAAGATTTTTGTAGTCGTTCCTGAGTGCATGTATTTCGGCAACCTTCGACTGAACTTGATCTTCAGATAATCGCAGTGATTCGGATAAGGTCTGATGACTTTGGTTAAGTTCGTCAAACTGCAACTTCATTTTTCCATACTTTTCTTCTTCGTCATCAATCCGTACTTTCCAAAGCTCGTTTGACTCCTCTAATTCGGCTATTTTACACTTTAATATTTCTTCCTCCTTATCTTTATCTTCCGTGTGTTTGACGTTTAATTGACGTAAGTTATCGGCCTCTACAAGTTTCTCCTGTATAAGTTTGATAGTTGTTTCCGCATTTTCAAGTTGATTGGCGAAGGCTTCTACAAACTCCTCTTTGCCGTTGACTATTTGTTTCAACTCGGTCAGTTCGGTAACGCTAGCGTTGTACTTTTCCTTTGTTTCGAATAAAGTTGAAGTCAGCATTTGTATAGATTCAAGATGCGACGAATTAGTCGCAGCGAGCTCTTCGATACGCGATTTTCCAGTTTCTAGTTCTTCCTGAAGTGAGTGAATGGTGGAAGATTGTTCGTCGATTGTAGATTCATGAGATGAGACCTTCGATTCCAGATCAAGAAGAAGGTCCGTTTGAGACTGAATTTTGGCTTGGGATTCTGCGAGAACGGAGGAGAGATTACTGATTTCATGTTTGAAACTGAAGTAAAAAAGCAACAGCATCTTTAGAAGGTGAGGAGTTGAGCGTATTTTGGAAGCACGACAAGATCAATGCTCTCAAATATCGAATATCAAAGGAGAAGCCGAGGCCTTAAACCAACAGCGAGTGCTCTCAAATAAACAACCGAAAAGAAAACAAACCTATCTCGTTCCACTTTTACAATTTGCAACTCTTCTTTCAACTGCTCGATCTCCTGGTCCTTAGTTCCCACATCATCAGCTCCTCCCTCTTTATCCATTCTCAACTCTTCAAGTTGCCTTTCCAAGAACCCAATCTTTTCAACATTTTCTGAAAGTTCATTCTCATATTTTTCTACCTTCTCTAATAACACTTCAATCTCATCTTCTCTTCCACCTTCGCGTTTTTCATGTTGATTCGCTTCAGATTGCAACCTTTGATTCACATCCTCCAATTCCGAAATTCGGCTAGATGATTGAGTCAGAGAAGTCTGTAAAGACTGATTGTCGTTTGAGAGGATCGAATACTGGGATTTGTAATACTCAAGTTGGGATGTTAATGTTGCGTAGTCTTGCTTAAGATTATCAAGGACGCTCGAGTAAACTTCCGGTGGCCGAGGTTGTTGTTGGGCAGTATTCGGACTGGGTCGAGGAGGTATGTTTTGGTCGTCCTCCTCGAGTATATCGATAGCTGACAACATGATAGTTGTTTGATGTAATCTTATAGTTATCGCTCTATAATGAATGAATCTAGTGGAGTTATTTCAGTGAGCTTTTTGTTTTGGGGATGGCGCAGGAAGTGAAAAACGCGTTCCCTTTTCACACCGAAGTGGAATCTATTGTCGACAATGAATAGGATAATGACGATGATTGAATATTTGAATGAATCACATCTTTATATTTTATTCTACATTTTGTCTTGATTCTATAAATGATATTTCATGCACATTGAACACTCTCTGCACATGTGTATCAGCCACTATCTTTATAAACCGAAAACTATCTCTCCTCCGTATATGCCACTGACAATTATTCTTTCCCTCGCATGATAACCGTGAATTCGAGTCTTTGACAACTTTGTCCTAATTGTGCCATTTCAGACGGCCAAGTTAGCTATTATTCAAGGAGTCACGCCAAAAGCCACAGACTAAGGAAAAAATGAAGTACCCAATCCTTTCCATTCTCTGAAACCTCAACATGAAAATCCTTCAATAGATTAGCGCCATCGAGCATGCTAATTTCCAAAAAACCAGTCTCGATGGGATCCAACAGATCCAGCCCAACGTAATCTCCAAATCGAATGTCTATATGAATATCTGGTTAGACCTGATACAGAAAACTCATGCTTACCATCAAATCAATTGGTGTACAATAAATTACAAAGAAGACGACAACAAACATACTTTCTCTACCTTTCCAAAATGTCTGGGTATTTCCGTCCACCGCGAAATGGTACGGATGAGTTGTAAATTCATCCGTCGAAAAAGCGCGTTCCCGTATTTTCTCGTTTTCCGCAATCGATGTGTTTTCAATAAACTTTACTTCTCGAGGATGTGGGAATACGTTGTGATTTGTAAGAAATAAGCACGTGTCCGATTTGCATGGAGACCTGTGAAAATTATGAGAATGTAGAGTGAAGACGGTTGCAAAAAAGAGAAATATAACTATATATTAGAAGTACAAACGAGGAAGGAGCATAATACACAGTCAAATTACCTCACATCACGAAATTTTTCTCTTGGTGATACTTCTAGCAGATTAAACACTCCGGAATGGCTTTTCAAGTTTGCTACTAATATCTCTACCGCTTTCGTCTATGAAAGAGGAGAAAGGTCAATTTATTTCATCTTTCTCTTTTATTTTGAATGTTCCACTTCTCCGTATCGCCAACCAAGAACATAAAGAAAAGGTTGAATAGGACAAACCATATGTCGCCAGTTCAGTGACACTCCTTCCATTCCTTTGGTGAATGCTTCACTTCTATCCGGCAATTCAGTCAATTCTGTCTCTAGTACATAAGGTACCTGATTCATCCATAACGTAAAATACATGTCTGAGTACTTTAGTTCATCCCGTTTCGAGGCAATGGCACCGTGAATAGAAAGGAATTGAAGAGCGTGATGACGATGGATAAATGCACCGGTACCGAGCCAGGAGAAACAAGTGTGTAGATAGATATCTGTATAGTAGTATCAAATTCAATACATTAGTTGCGCTTGGCATCGACAGCATTGTTACCGTAATGAAATGGAATACAAACCATCCTTCCAAACACACCATTTCCACTTTGCAAACGTCAACACTTTCTCATTCGTAATTGTATGAATCACACCCGGATATTTTAGGAAATGTTTATACATTGCCCTCGGACTCGTCAACAACCAATCGTCATCCTGAAAGTAACATATACTGTTTCTCGCGAATGATGAACAAGCCAGGAATCGTGAAAGAAAGTATAGATTAGATGGTGAATTATAAATTTGCAGTTTCTGAGGTAGAGTTAGACAAGGTGAATCGATAGACGGCGTTGTGAAATTCTTTATATTTGGTTTGTACGATTTATATATTCAGATGAGGGCCGGCCGGGAGTAAATGAATTAAGGACAAGATTGGAATACAAATTAGCATTGAAACCATGACCGAAACTTTCTACATTGATTACTCTTGCAGTTATCGTTTTCTTCCACCCAGAAAGTATGATAAAGTGAAAACGACTCACCTCAAACTCTAATCTCACATCGACGTTATTATTCCACACCAAAATCTCCGTAATATAGTCCACCCGACACAAATGATCCACAATGATCTGAACATTTTCGAATCTTTTATAGTTAAGTATAATGGCCGTTACTTTTTCCGTTTCCGGGAGCTCATTTGGGATCGGGAAAGACTCGAACGGTGTTACGGCCTTTGGAAAGATGAGGGTATTGGAAACGCTAAAGAGGAATGGGAGGACAAGGATAGCGAATAATAGTCTTGTATACGGCATTTTTAAATGGAAAAAGAGAATCGCAGAATCAGGGTATTACTCATAGAAGATGTATCTACCGTCGTTGTCGTCCTCGAAAGACGGTAACTTTCATGATTCTAACACATACAAAATGAGGATTTTTCCACTTTTCTGATGGTTTGACCGCGTTCCTTCACTGGACACGACAGAGACCATGGGCACCGGTCAAACTCAACTCCAACATGAAGATTATCAACTGGAGTCCCCGCAGCCGATTTACTATCTTGAATAATTGTGAGGAAACTTCAGATCAGACATGATCGTCTGAGGAATTAACAGTTCAGTCTCAGTAAAGGAAAAATAGTACTGAAGCAGTTACAGAGGTATGATAGCTCAAGTGCACATTAACAGACTAGAAAGCTAAAAATGAGATTCCGGCAAGATGCTGTATATAAGAACTGAATTACTACGTTAATTGGAAGGAAAGAAGAGAACCAGAATCAGGACACACGCAGTCGAAAATTCCATACTTCTTTCCACTCGGACTACTGTTAGTTGGAGGACAGGGGAAAACAAATCTGACTTTCTTACAATCCGGACAAATAAATCTTAATTGTCTTAACCAGAATCGCTTTTGGAATACATGATCCCCTTAATTCGCAATTATCAATAAGAGGTGATTTCACGTTTTAGTTCTGTCCACTCGAACCACGTTTAATTCAATAACAAGTGATTCCATGTCTTAATTCCATCCACTCGAAATGCTGTTAGTCGAATAGCAGGTGAAACCACCTACTAATTTCTTACTGTATTTCGGACTAATATTTCTTAATTGTTTTACCCAGAATTGCTTTTGGAGTGCATGATCCCCTTAATCCGCAATTATCAATAACATGTTTTGATTTCACGTCTTGATTCCTTCCACTCGGGCAGCTGTTAGTTCAATAACAAGTGATTTCTACGTCTTAGTTTCACGCACTTGAACTGCTGTTGATTCAATAACAGGTGAAAACAAATCCTTCACTTCTTGGTATATATATGGACCGAAATAGTGGAAGGTCACTTTTAATATCTCGAATATTCAATACAATACATTTTTATCCAACATAAACTCTAGCGCAAGCTCTTACAACCGCCAATTTCACGACTTCCAATCGTTGTTCAAACTCGGCTTCACTATCCACCCCGGTTCCCTTCATGTACCATTCCTTACAATGACTTAATGATATTTCTTCCAAACATCTCATAATTTCATGGGTATCTTCAGTGGTGAACACGGGATTGGATGATTCTATTTCAAGTTTGTTTAGAGTATATAATAAAAGGGGTCAAGAAAATGTAGAAGAAAGAATACGTACCGAGTAAAGGTAACGAGTCGAACAACAAAGTAGCTAAGAAGCGATCCGGCACAATCGTGGATGACAACAATCTAATCAATTGGGATGCTGCTTTTCGCTGAGCTGAAGGGTCCTGTTTGGATAAAATCAAAGGTTAATTATCCACCAGCTAAGCAGAAACAGCGAGGTATGGAAACTGACTTTATAGCTTCGTGTAAACATCAGATATTGATAAAGGAACGTCAACCGATCGTTCTTCTTAATTTCCGACGTCCCAAATTCCTCAACTATCTCAAGGTACTGAATATCACCTATTTTTCGATGCGTTTGAAGGAAATCATTGATCATCAATTAATAATTTCCATTAAAGACGTAAAGCGACCAGGACAAACCAGTTTGAATGTACATATCGCCCAACACATCACAAACTTTTGAAACATAATATGGTTCTTCTGCTAATAAATAATTTCGTATAGCTTCGGCGTATTGGTTCTGTTTCATAGCTCTTGAGGCTCGAATCTGGATTTACCGCGGATTGAGTTAAATGTCAACATGGACACAACAGAAGTAAAGTTGAAAAAAAAGGGAAGTGGGTGCGGAGATATGAAGGGGAACTGGAAGATCCAGAGTAATTACCCTGTATAGTGTTTTACATTGTTCAATGAAACCATAAGATTGGGCATATGACAATATTTTCTTGAACTTGAGCTCATTTTGAAGCGGGATTCGAAGAATGACCTTTTTTTGCAACGCAAAGAAAAGAAAAATTAGAATCACACGGCACGGAAGAAGCCAGTAAAAATGGTAATAATATTTACCTCCTCGATGCATCTCCTGCCACCCTTGCAATATCCCAAGTAATCGAAACCCAACCTCCACAAACTTTTATGGCTGACTAAACTGATAGCATACTCTAATTTATAATGTTCCAACACCCTCATGATATCCGCTGATACCACTCCATCTTCTTCGTGGTCTTCTATCATCTGCGAAAGGTGAGGATATCGAGGAGTTCCATTTTGAATAGTGTCAATTAGGACTGTGAAATCTGAGAGGTGAGTTACGAGCCACTGATCAATGTAGTGTGAATGGAATATGGCCTGGCAAAAAGAATTGGCGGGGGTCATTAAACGTTCTGGAGGAGCAGGGAGAGATAGGAAACTCCTCTTTCACCATTTCGTACTCTCTTTTCACTAACGCTCTCAGCGCCAAATCTTCATGGTCGGTATCATCTTCCGGGAATTGATTTTCAACCATATCAAAAAGTATTCCCAAATCTCCAACCCCATAACCGAATCCAAATCCACCTCTTCCGCCAAGAGCAGATGATTGTATACTCAGAACAATCAACCCTACCAATGCTTCCATCCATGATTTCGATTCACGGATTATTGTGGCTTCGTCGCCAGATAAGAGACCAAATATCGCTGAGAGATGGGCCTTATCACTGGAAGATTGAGTTTGGGATGCGAGACGCTGAAGGTCATTGAATGAACTACCGGAAGCATATGGTTAGACTATGCCGGATATGATAGCGAATGGCCCGATGTACATGACAACTTACGGGATTTGCTGTTTCCATGCATTCAGCTGCAGAGAAAATTCTTGCTGCCTCGATTTTACAATGGCAGGACGTGTCTCCAATAGTCTCTATCCAATCATAGTACAAGGTTAAATGAACGGAGAGCGACCAATTGGCGATTGCATAATTCTTACCAGTAGTTTCAAGTAGATGCTGTCGTTTTGTGACACTTGAATTTGGTTACTCCTCGAAAGAAGAGTGGCGGCTCTTTGGAATTTACCACGGAGGATCAATCTGATAAAAGCAATTTGACATACAAACCGACAACAATTTGTCAGAGGTTCATCCAAGTAAAAGAATAAAGAATCTTTGAAGTCTACCGTTTTATTCGGGACCAAAAACTCTCGATGTCATCTTGGGAATCTTCGCTCTCATCGTAATCATCTGTAGGGGAGTGTGAATCAAGAATTCTGATCAACAAGCAGCGCAAAAGCAACAACAAACCAGGATGATTTTCTAATAGCCAATCTACCAATAAATCTGCAACGCTATCTGTATTTTCGGATAGAAATACGATTTGCATCATCTGCCAAATTGCGTGCATTTGACAGAAAAGAAAATATTGCTCTTCTGCGTCAGGATGATTTACAGTTGCCTCCTATTCTCCGCGTTAGATAAAACTTCTCATGTCTCATCATTGAACGAAACAGAATTACCCTGCACATATCTCGAGTCGTCTTGATTTCTTTCAAATACATCGAACTGTACTGAAGTAACTCATTCGTTGAAATATTTCGTCTAAGCATGGCAGGAATAGAACTTATTTAGAACGTCTGGTTTTGTATATACTGTGCAGGATAAGCAAATCTAACCGCTCTGTCATTCCATCATAATCTTCCGTAGGACTAGTTTGTTCATGCACGAACACAAAGATGAAGGCCGTGTTGCTAATAAACTAATGATCATATCATATTCACGGGTCAGAATTCTTGCTCGGAGTGAGTAAGTTGAGAGTAATGCGGTACACACACTATGGCGTAAATCAGATATACTATTTAATTTGAACAGCGCGATTTGATCGTCGTTTGAGCTACGAGTCTTGTTGATTCCCGGAATCTACACACCGAATAGATGGACTAAGCTTAGAGAATACCTATAATAATTGACAGATCGGTTAAAGGACATAGAAGCAGACCTGCTCCACCGGTTTTCGTCCGCCCAACCAGGTCAAGATCGAATTAGAAGATGGCGAAAGCACGGCTTCAAAGAGTTTATTTTGTTGCAGTAGATTCCGGGATTCATTTTTACCGATTAATCCTGCGGGAATAGTGGGAACAGGCGGAATAGACGGATCCGTGAGTGGCATATTTCTGCAATTGAATTTGAATGGAATCGTTTGATGCTGCCAGAGTACGGAATCTCCAAAATAAACAAACTGGATCACGCGTTCACTGCATTTGCGTCTGGTTCACAGGCAAAGAAGAATAAAGAGCATAAAGGTATCTATATATTTGAAGCAGACACAATAGCACCCATATACTTGAAAAAGCAGCATAAAATATTCAAGATACTCAAAGTAGGCATAGTCTAACCGACAATCGGATCAAGGAGATGTGGAGGTAACTAACGATTAGAGCGTCCAATGCAACTCAGATCGTTCAGACGTCTCGGCCGATGTAGTTATTGCAAGAGGGAATCCAGTATCACAATATTAATTAATGGATAATAGATTTATTATCATTCAATCAAAGTGAAAATCTGCCCCGAGTCCACCGCGTTTGATGTCCCCGTGCAAGTCACGTACAATACGCATGGCCCCATTTCATTCCCTGTCCGAGCGTGTTCTCGTCGCCAGCTCGGAGTTTGGCCTCTAATCAGACGGAGACGAGGAATTGTACGGACAGAAACCATTGAAAAAAGTATCCTTGGAAGAGTCATACTTGGAGAATAGAATTGTGTCTTTACCTCAGTAGACCGATATCTTTATCTATTTATTTCGGTCCAGCCACCGGCCATTGCGAATACCTCAGGCGTTTTCAATCTCTTTTTCGAGTCTTCATCAAGAGCAGTGTAGCAATCAATTATAGCATATCAAGAAACAAACCAAAAAGGGAAAACCAACGACCACCGGCAAACGAACAAAAGAGAATGAATTCACCAAGTTTAAATACAAATCGACAGTCGTCTTCTAATCCAGACTCCATGGCTACACGAACCCAGCCAACTCCGGAAATTCTGCATTCCTCTTATGCATCTAATGTGCCAGCATTATCTCCTACAACACCGAATATCATGTCGCCTATTACTCCTCTCACACCAATATATCATCCTTCCTCCAATACACAATCACCTGAACAACAGCCCGTCGGTTGTTTCGGCCGATTTATGCAATTTCGAAAATCGAAAAAAGCAGTGCAAGTTGTGGTAGGAATATCGTTATTTGTAGATATGGTGGTCTATGGCATCGTGGTTCCGATTTTGCCGGTTATCATTCAAGATAAATTGCATGGCGACGAGACTGCAGTGGGAATATTGTTTGGATCTTATGGTACCTTTCCTCGTACAACTCAGGATGAATATGACAAGAACCATTGGACGAAAAAAATTTACGCACTTTTTCCCTTTCCCTGTCTTTCATTGTAACAGCCTTAGGACTATTGATAGCCACTCCCCCGGTTGCGCTTCTTTCTGATAGATACCACGCACGAAAAGGACCCATGTTACTTGGTCTCTTGGGGTTGTCATTTACCACCGTAATGTTTGCTTTTGCCGTGGAATACTGGCAACTAGTTCTAGCAAGAGTAATGCAAGGTGTCGCTGCGGGGGCTAGTTGGACGGTTGGATGTACGTATAAAAACTTTTTGTATGGCTAATCTAGTACGAATCTTGCCGATTGACTTAAGCTATTGTTCTTCGTGCTTTTAATTGTTCCAGTATCGCTACTAGCCGACGTATTTCCTCCAGAAAAGCTAGGATCGGTATAAATCTTTCCCTTAGTTTTTTGCTCGAATGTGATTTCCTAGTCTAAACTCATTTAACCTTCGCGCGATCAGGCAATCGGCCCAGTCATGTCTTGTAATCATTTAGGATTCCTCGTCGGCCCTCCTCTCGGGGGTGCCCTATTTCAGTTATTAGGCTACTCCGCGCCTTTTTATGTTTGCGCTTCATTGGCATTACTCAACTTCGGTGTTCGGCTCTGGGTCGACGAGAGCGATTTGCTGGTGAAAGTGGACAGAGACGATAATGTAAGAGTGCGTGGAAAATCCGGCAAATCTCAAAAGCATCAACGACAGACAGACGGACCTGGCGAAATTAGTGTCACTTTACCTACACTACGCACGGAAAGTTCGGAGGGCAAAATGAAAAACAAGGTTGTGCCGATTAAAGAACAGAGTTATGGCAGCACGAATATCACGCCCCGAAACAGTGAAAATTTCTTGAAAGTAGATCGTGAGGATATTGATCGAGATGGTAGGAATCATACACGAAAGGAAAGCGGCATGAGCGCAAAGAGCACAATGACTGCCCGCAGTGTGGAAATCAGAACGACGCCTAGTTTGTGGAGCTTACTGCAAGGGAGAGTTATCTTGCTGAACAGTTTTGTGATTGTTGTTGTCGGGTATGTTTGCTCGTTTTCTTTCGCCTACCTCAAATTGTGTCAATATTAACGTTGGGGAAATATAGTGGTATCTTTGCAGCTTTGGAACCAACGCTTCCCATGCATTTATCTGAGCAATTTGCATTATCTCCCGGTTTGATCGGTGCTGTATTTGTCGCGCTGGTTGTACCTGTATGTATATCTATCTATCTTCCTCGCTAATCGACCTCACTGACCCTCTCAATCATTAAACTCTCCTGTTTATGAAAAACAGAATATTTTTATGGCCTCGATCGCGGGATACTTTTCCGATCGATACGGCGGTAAAAAAGTAATGTGGGTGGGTCTGATATTGATGACTTTGTTGACTCCTCTTCCAGCATTGCCGCGAGAATTATGGTTGGAAGTAGTTGTCTTGGTGTTATACGGCGGGGTCAATGCTGTTGTTTTGGTTTGTATAGTTTCGATTTCCACTCTTATTTTTCGATTCGACACGATACAATCGGTTTATTGGCAGATCTGTTGAATAGTGGCTGATTGGCTTTTTAATAATGCTCAATAGACACCTATATTACCAATGATGGGAGCTTATGTTCATTCCCGGGGTGGAGGCGCATATGCACAAGTATATGCTATTTTTAACCTTGGTTAGTACCATTTCCTTCTGTTTCATTCAACCAATGTGCTGTAAATCTAACTCTTATTTTCTCTCAAATCACTGAACTGAATATTACACTGAGACAGCGTATTCTCTCGGTATACTTTTTGGTCCTATTATGTCTGGATTCATCATTTCGCATTCCAGTTTCCTAGTGAATATGTTCGTGTATACGGGCATGTTGGTCTTGTTGATGATAACTTATTGGTACTTCGACGACGACCGAGACAAAGGCTTAGTATACGAAGGGATCGATGAAAATGTTATCCACGAAGAAGGGGAAGATAGAGTCTAAAACTTTGAACGCCTTAAGGAAAGGTGTGCCGAGCACCTTGAAAGATTAAACCCTGCTTTTGATTTACATGGATTACTTATTTTATTCTTAATTTAACTCAAACGTGGGACGAAAAGTGACACGATTATCAAGTAATTAAGATAGAATGATTGAATGACACTGATTTGTGTAGAAGACAGATAGAAATGTAATTAAATACCAAGTCTAGTAATGAAATGTGAACTTGTAGATGCATTTTTGTATTGGCCGGATTGCATGGCTTTAAGACGAAATATCATTCGAAGGTGTGCAAATCGTCTATGATCTATATCTCGTATTTCATGCTATCTGGATTTAGCGTTTCACGGTCTAATCCTTCGTGATCCTTTGACTCTCAATTCAGCACTGTTCTGCGTGAGTATCAATTTGCCAATCTGATGAACTTGATGTGGGAGATAAAACTGAACAAAATCCAAGTCGCCAGACACGAAAACGCATTTCCTCAGATTCCTCCGAATGAACCAACTTTAAAATATTTTGTATCCTGTTCAATTTCTTTGCAAATTCATAGTCACGACATATGATGATGATGATATAACGCAGTACAAACGCAACCTGTATTCCAAAACATTTTCGTACATCTAAACCAATTTTAATAGCATTCGGTTATTCACTGATACAGTGACGCAATTTGTAATTCCACAATGACTGATCGTATGTATCTTTTTTTTTTGAATATCTCCAACAATATCAGCTAATTAATTGCTTGCCCTATATTTTTTTATTGATGAAATGAAATAATATTACCTTGATATCCTTGCTTCTTGGCTATTCGTTTGATTTTGTCTCCGCGATACACGAATCTTTTGTACGACTTTCGATGCCGATTTCATTTCGGACACTACAACTTTCATAAACGCTTAAAATATTACGCACTTTTCACACCATGAACCGAATTCATACAACTCTCTTTTGGCTCGTCTTCTCTCAATTTCGCAATATCAATTTCATCTTTACTTTCACCTGAATTCAACTCGACTTTGTCTCGGCATTGAATGAATTATGAATTTTTTGTTACTGAAAGCAGCGACAACGGTATCCGCAAAACCGGCAAAACTGAGGCGTAAGTCGGGAAATATGTCGGCTTCGAATTCGATAAATAGTGCGCAATTAAAAGCCATGATATCGGATCCGATGGGGTTTAGGTTTGTGATTGTGATCTTGGTTATCTTCAGCAGATAGAGTAGAGTGAAGTAAATTTGGAAATTTTGAAATTCTTTGGTGAATTTGAAAATTGATGTGCTGGAAGTGCAATTCTGGATTTCGGAAAGCTTGAATCACCGCTGGTGGTCGAAGTATGTTGGTTCGGTCTTGGATTATTGGTTGACGAATTCATTTTAATCATAGGCATATCGCTCATGCACAAAACCATGGGGAAGCCGGGGATGTGTTGAGTGAGATTTGGAAAACTGGAGAAAAATTGCCGAATCTTCAAAACTCTTCAGTGAGTAGTTTTGGTAAGAACATCTCGGATCATGCATACTTTTCGAGAGGTTGAAAGTAACCACATGAGTATTAAATTCAAACTTTGGCTTTCATTCTTTTTAATTTATTTAGATACATCGGGTACGGCTGCTAATAATCCGACAAATTCACTTACTCCTTCTTCGTCTAAACGAAACGTCATCTCTCGAACCAATACCGCCGATTCCAACCTTTCAACTACCCCTAGCAACAGCAACCCGATTACATCACAGTCCCGCTCGCGACCGATATCAGTAGCCACAGCCGAAAGAACCGTCGCTGCCAAAATATACTTCGAAAACTATTTTGACAAACTATTCAAAAATCCGAACCCGTATGGTCGCTCGCGTAGACGAATACAATTAGAAGCCGAACTTGATGCCCTAGGAGTCAGCGATGCAGAAAAAAGAAAGATCCGATCAGAATGGTTAAATCGGGAATCCCAACATATTCGTAAACTCCGTGAACGAATTTCCGTTGATTCGTTTGAAATTCTCAAAACCTTAGGTCACGGTGCTTTCGGGACAGTCAAACTCGCTAGGGAAAAAGAAACAGGGAATTTATATGCGTTGAAGATAATGGACAAAACAAATATGTTGCTAAAGGGACAGGAAGGGCATGTTAGGGCCGAAAGGGACTTGCTGTCTGAAGCTTCTGAGATGGCCGAGTGGATCGTTAGTTTGGTTTATAGTTTTCAGGATAACGACAACCTGTATCTGGCTATGGAGTACATGCCTGGTGGTGATTTACTAAGTCTGTTAATCAAATTTGATATATTTGAAGAAGATTTTGCTAAATTCTATGCGGCACAAATGGTGTGTTGCATTGAAGAGGCTCATAAGATGGGGTAACTATATTTTCTTCTTAGTTCTCTTATAGCACGGTCGAACATAACTGAAGTTAATTGCTGACCGATATTAATTATCTGTGTTACTATTATTCGTGATGTAGATATGTCCATCGAGATATTAAACCAGACAACTTCTTATTCACTGAATCCGGTCACCTGAAAATATCAGATTTTGGATTATCAACCGACTTTCATTGGGTACACGATTCCTCATATTTTGAAGCTCATCGCCGTAAAATGCTGGAACTAGTGTTGGAACCGGAGATTAAAAATGGAACAGCGGTGTTACCGAACGCTGAAGTGGATTTGGATGTATTAGTTCCACCTACCAAACAGAACATTTTGGATTGGAGGAATAAAAGTAGACGACAGATGGCGTATAGTGTTGTTGGGACGAATAATTATATCGCTCCAGAAGTACTAGAGGGGTTGGGTCATGATAAGAAGTGTGATTGGTGAGTCAATTGATCCTTAACTGATCCTCGCAGTATTATGTGCTTGCAAATCTGACACTTACTCTTGGTTTCAAGGTGGTCGCTTGGTGTAATCATTTTTGAAATGCTGTTCGGTTATCCCCCTTTTTGTTCCTCCACTCCTAACCACACGCGTCAAAAAATTCTTCAACACAAAAAGTACCTTCGTATTCCGTCATCTCCTCAGGTTTCGCGGGAAGCCCAGGACTTAATTGAACGGTTAATGACAAGCAGATCCAATCGATTATCATGTAACGAAAACGGGGATGCTGTCGACATCAAGAATCATCCCTGGTTCAGAGGTATCGATTGGGATAGTATAAGGTACGCACAACCGCCATGGTGTCCACAATTAGAGAACGAAGTTGATACGCGATACTTTGATCACATGGTAGAAGCGCAAATAGAAATGGGGATGGGTGGATTAAATATCAACGGAAATGGTAATGCCAACGACAATCCAGAAAAATCAAAACCGAGTTTACCTCCTTCCCCTGCTTCGCTGCAGCAGCAGAAGCAAACGAATAAAGATGATGTTTCGCCGTCAAGTTCAGATGAAAATATCTCCGCTGATCAATCGCATAAAAATACAATTGACGAGATACTGGAAATGAGGAAAAAATTGGCATTTAAAGGGTTTACTTTTAAGGTGTTTAAGGGCGGTCCTAAAGATTTGGTAAATAATGGAGTTAACAGCAAGGAATCTGCAGGGCAGAGGTCAAACTCGAAAGACGGAAGGCCGCGGAGTTCAAAATAGCCAAACCAGACATAGATATTTTGCACCGAGGTGTCCACTTTCGACTGTCGCAAGAGAGGGATGGAAAATAACAAGAACGTAATATTGTAAGACATTTGTAGATAAATGTATCAAAGTCTATCTATTCGCCATTTTCAATTGTTGGTGCGCGAAAAACTCATTTCATGTCACTAGCAGGAGTCACTATGACCCGAACTATTGGCTTTGATTTTCACTGATCTGCAAACAATTAATCCCTTCATAGAATCATTTACAGTCCTTCAACAGAATCCAGCTGCCATAAAATAACATTTTATCTAGCAATGATATAGATACAATGTCTACATATTCCTTGGATTTCGATCATGTCGATTCTTCATCTACTCGCGAAATCTCCGCGTCACAAAGACATCAATTGACGCATGGTTTGAATAAACCAACAAAAATGAAAGAAGATAAAACAAAAGGTAATACGAAATTGTAGTGTTTTGCTATTACCAGTGAATGAATAGACACTGAATTTCAAAATTAGGTTCTATATCTAGATCTGCCCCTCGAGCCGCAGGTAAAGGGAAAAAGAAAAATACATCGGGAGGAACGAAGAGTGTGTTATTCTCAAATTAAAGTCGACCCACTGCCTAGATTATGTACATTAGTTATTAATTCGTCTCGCACACTAGGACAAGGCCAAAGCTTTAATATATCAACTGGAATCGCAAGTTTCAAACTGAATTTTGAGGAAATTGATAGATTGCAGAACTTAGTGGACGAATACAAGAAGGAGATAACAAAGTTAAAAGAAGAAAACAAGACATTAAAGAATGTATGTACTTTTGATATTTCATTTGCTGGCAAGATTAACTTTCTGGTCGGAGCGGCTAAAGTTCTTAAAAACTATTGTTTGGTTTCAAGGTACAATATCGAAATGAAAAAGCACTGCGAGAATTGGATAAAGAACATAACGAGTTTCCTCAGATATTGGAGTCTCTGACGGAAGAAATGAGAGTTCTCAAGGTCTTCTTTGTTTCTGTTTATCCTAATTCAAGTTTTGTTGAAACTAACCGACGATTGGGGACAGACGCAAAACAAGAAATATGTCGAAAAACTAAACATAAATGAAAAACAGTTCCGTCATTTACATGAAGAATTGATGCATCATAAAGATAAATTAGAGAAAAGGAATCAATCGATGAAGTCGCGGAATTCAGAGCACCACAGTAAACTGATTGCGCGAATACGGGATCTAGAAGAAAGCATTAAAGAACGGGATGAAAGAATTTCGGTAATGTAGTCTCTGTTGCTCTGTTGCTCAGTTTAACGACCTGGACTTCAGCCAATTAAGAACTGACGAAGAGAGATTGTAGTATTTAACAAAGCAACAGACGTATGCTCAAAAAGACAGCGATCGAGATCAAAAGGATGCCAAAGAAAAATATGCTAGATTAGTTGCTTCGAACCTGGAGGTGCAAGCAAAGTACGACGAGGCGTTAATTAAGATAAAGGTTCGGTTTTCCTTGAGTTTTTGCCACAGTAATGCATCATTCGAAATACACTGACTCCTGATCTGATAGAATTATGAAAAGTTAATCGCTCGCGAATCAATCTATTCAAAACATCTGTCAACTTATATCTCAAGTGCTCCGTCTTCCCGCCCTCACTCGAGATTGTCAAATTCAGCTGTCTCTCCTTCTAGTTCTCCCGTTAAGTCATCTGCTCGATCGCGAAAATCAACAAATGACGACAAGAGCAATAACGGTTTGATACCGCATAAAACGAACCATTTGCCAATCATTGAATCAGAGAAAGAAGGGATCGCAGACGATCTCAAGGTCGTTAATGAATCGTCAAAGGGAGATTTGGAAGATAAAGAGAAGTCAAAGAAACATGATCAAAATCAGTTAACAAAAAGTATCGGATCTAATATTTCCACTGCTATCCCGGGCTCCTTGCCTACTTTACCATCGCGGTCGGAGCAAGATTCCGGCGAGACTCAAAAACAGGAAAATGTTCCTTTGATGACATCTGTTAAATCCGTCTTCAAACCCAGCTTCACACCGGTCGCTGTCTTATTTGATAATCAATCATCAAAAGCATCTGAATTGTCAATTTTCACTCCGACCACCGCCGAAAAACTAACTCAGAATCAAAGGGAGGTTGTCCCAGCACAGAGAAGCCCTTTCAAACCTTCATTTGCATCATCTTTCAAAGCCACATCTACGGATGTTCCTATACAGGACACAGCACCTACTTTGCGACCGAAACAAACGCATGAATTATCTCCGCTACCGCAATCTTCCATTTTTCGCCCGACCTTCCTCTCAAGCTCTCCAAAAACATCGAACTCACCTTCAGCTATAAACGCGTCAACGGAGGAAAGCAGTTCCGGCCAGTCAAAGAAAATAGAATTCCCAACTTCAAGCTCTAATACTTCATCACATGCGCCAATGAAAGATTCTGTTACGTTACTGGCAAGCACAGGATCATCATCATTATCGTATAAAGCTGCTTCTTCAGATTTTTCTAGTTCTGATTTGTCGTCTCCGCATAATGCGAGCAAAATACCCGCCCATCGCGATAAATCAGTGATACCGCTGCCGTTAGCAGAGCCTGCCTTTTCACAAGCCACTATTAAAACGGATAAGGAGATAGACTCGAAAGAGAAAAATAAGCCGAAATTGGTAAATTTATCGGATGCAGAAATTTCTGACGACGACCAAGAAAGCGAGAAAAAACATCAGTTGGCTCTAGAGAAGTCAATCAAACCAAAGAAAAAAGCTATCAACTTATCCGACGAAGAAGGGGAAGAGCAAGATAATGCAGGCTATGTCCCGTCTAAACCAAAGTTAAAGTCAGGGATGAATAATCCTCGGACACAAGCGCCTGTTGTCACAGTTGAGTTCAGTGATCATGAAGACATATTAGAAGAGGAACTGATATAGTTTTATAAGTAGGACTAAGACACTTTGTTCGTTTAAGGGAATGGTGATTTTGTAAATATTTGACATTTTTATTGAGAACACACGTTTCATGAGTTCAGACGTCTGTTGTCAGATTCTACATCAGTACACCAATATTTAACATATAAAAGCAGTCATAATCGAACGCTATAAAATTCACTCTTCCATTTACTTTTACGCCCGGTACTCATAACTGTACTTTCTATTCCTCAATCATGTTGCCACTTTATACAGTTGGCCCAGTCCCCAGTAACAGGCGAACCTATCCAACAAGAGCAACAATTCATATCCCTTTATCACCATGGCCCATCCTGGGGCCACTTCCGGGCACCAGAAAACCTTTTCGTTTCTGAATCTGACTGAAGGTTCGGGTTCGTTCTCCGTCCCCTCTCATGTTATCATCAAATTTCGAAGCGTTAAACCGCCTGCCTGTGTTATCGTGTTTTCCATTGTTGTTCTGGGTCTGCTCATGCATGCATGCGTCGATGTAAACCTTCAAGATTTTAGTTTGGGCTGTTGATAACTCTAGAGCTTGAAGTAGCGATTGAAAATCTGAGTCGGGAAAGTTAGAATTTACAGAGACTAAAAAATCAACCGTCGATTTTCGAATCTCGGGGATGGAGTTATTGAATGCCTGTTGTGAGTGAATGGAGAAAAATGCAAATTGTTAGAAACACGATGAACGCAATCAAGGAAGGTGAAAGAAAGACGAAATATGAACCTTCAACACTTCATTCTTTAGGTTCATCACTTCACTGTAAACTTCATTTCTATTGAACAGGAATAAGGATTCACTTAGCAAATAAAAGGCGCTAGTAACTTCAATGCTAAATTCCGATAGCTCAGCTAGATAAGCAGATGTCGTCTCAAATATGTTTGAGGGTTTGAAAACGGTGGAAATGGTGAGAAGAAGCTCGTTCGCCGATGATGCTACCTAGACGAGCGGAAGATTCTGCATCAATAACTTGTGCCGGAAGCAGAAGAAAATACAGAGAGTAGGGACGGAAACATACTGGCGCCGACTTCGATACCCTCCATACAAAAGCCGCTCGTAAGATCTTCAATAAAAATCCTTCAAAAGCAAGTGACTGGAGCATTATAATTTGCGTGAATGCGATGATGCAAGTTTCTCTTAATTCACTACTCAGCCGCTCATCACTGACAAAATCAATAACGCAATTCAACAGCTGAGTGGTATCAGTTTCTTCCTCGCCGCCCCGATCTCCTCTACTGAAAGCTGAATCTGAAATATCTGCATCTCGAACAGTCCGAATAAGTGACATGAATGTGGATTCATCCGCATTACGTGACGAGATTGCATGGATAAGGGATTTAAGAGACTTTAAACCTGTGGCAGACGGCGGTGGATGTGACGTTGATAAAAAAGGGGATTGAGGTGAACCTGGAGATGGCGGTGCCGAAATCAATGATTTAGATGAGGCAGATGTGGTTGTGAGAAATGTGTTGCTTTGGAGGTCATCTGCCATCGGAAACGATTCCTTGATAAGAGAAGAATTACAAGTCAGGCTAGGTGTTGCCAAATGAAGAAGGTTTGAACTGTTGTTCCCTCTTCAATGTCGCCCGAAGGGCAAACATCAAGTTGCAATAAAGTTGATACTTCTTCTACATTTTCCTCCGCCTTTTCTCGCCCCTCACTCAAGTCACTGTCTTCAACGCATTCCTCTGGTTCATTGATTCCGACAAGATTTCTTACTAATGTTTGAAGATCCATTTCTAAGCTTTGCAGAACAAAATCAAAACTTTTTTGGTCTAGAATTCTGAGTATTTTAAGCAGTCGAATAACCGCATGGTAAATACTCAACTGCTGAAGATCGGTCGTCAGAATGGTAGTCGATCCATGAGATTGTTGATTTTTATGTAGTGACAAAGAAGACGAAGAGCTGGCAGTGGTTGAGAGCGAAGAGGTTGTCAATAAAGGTATCAGTCGAGCCGTAAAGAGTTTAATGTTGGAGGGTTGACCGAAAAAATCTATCAAGTCTGCCTCATCTTCAGCTCTGAACGGTTCTTGCAGTTCTGTTTCGGGATATTGATGATCCAATTCAACAGATGCCAGCTTGACGCCTTTCAGGGTGCATACTGCATGTAATAATTCATTCATATATCCTAATATTACTTTGACTACTTCTCTCTTGCGTTTACCTGATATCGTTGAGTTGTTGTGATCTACCATTAAGCATTTTACCAATATCGCCGCCCATTCTGATAACGGTTCGTTTCGCCGAATAAATTTGATACAGTCTTTGCAATATTCGTAGATTTCTAGCAGAGCGTAAGGTGAATTATCATTGATATTTGAGTTTTGAATACCATAATCGCTGCCTATCCTTTTGGCAGCTACCAGCAATGTGAGAAGTTTTGAAATTGCAGTTTGGAGTGACATGATCCGTGATTTGACGACATAGTTGTAAAAATTGTCAGGGGGAGTAATCAACCTGGCAATTACGGCTGGTTGGGTCGCATCTGTCAAAATGACAGTTAATGCTGTACCAAGTTTGCGTGGAATACTTGAGACATCGCCATTGTTCGCAAAATACTGATACATTGCGTGAATTCCAGATAAGCGAACCTGTGGATCCGAGTGTTCCATCAGACAGGTCGCGACTTCTAATGGTTTTGTTTGAACCGTTTTCACTCGCTGGGTGCAGGGAGACCTTGTATTTGTTGAGTGGCTGCGGTTAAGGTTATCTTTATTGGAATGGCTGACAGCAGAAGGCTTTATAGCGGAAGAAGTCGAAGTCGTTCGGCTTTTGCTGTTGGCAGCCAAACTTTTGCGAGCCGCCGACGAGAACGTTTGTTGCAACCTGAAGAAGAGTTCATTTTTGAGATGACTAGAATGCGTACAATGGAAGAGAACACTGAATTCTACCGATCAGCTCTATCTGAAAATTTTGCTGCGTATAATCCAAATAGGCCTCTTGCTGCCTCTCTCACTCCGGGATTGGCGTCACCGACACCTTTCTCAATGATTTTTTCGATAATCTCGAGGCCGCCTGACTTTTCCAACTTGGCTGAATGTCCCTCCAATATCACTGTAAAGAAATTACTGATTTGTAATCTGACCTGGGGATTCTTTTCGGAAGCGTAGGTGAATAATGTATTCAGAAGACGGCCCGAGTAACTACTGTTTCGCAATATTGCACGAATAGCATCAGAACTGGCGTTGAGTGTTAAGCGTTTCGTCTGAAAAATAAGTTTAAACAAATTTCTGATCCAGATTTCGCTGAATTGATCCATATCGGTTCTGAACGTTTCCGCTAGTTCTGTTACAGTCGTGCAAGCGGTTATACATAAAGTCGTTCTCAAAGTTGACATCTACAAGCGGTTACAACGCATTGAGTATAAACAATTGGAGTAAGAAGGAAATAATAAATAAGTTAAAGTATTATATGATTGATATAGTACGGTCGATCTAATGTTTGAATAAAGCACCCACCGCATTAACCAGGCCGTCCACGAACCCTTGAGATCTCAACCCATTTAAAAACCGATCGACGATTTGATAATCTCCTTCCCATTTTGGATATGTTATCAGCATAGAGCGCAGCTTATTCAATTCTAACTCCTTTTGTAACCACGTATGTTCTGTTTCTGGAGTTTGGAGCGCATCGACAAGAGAGGAAAACAAATCTTCCACCTGCTTTGGTGAGACTACCTGTATTTATAAAATAACAACATTAACTAAGTAGTCATTAGCGGTTGTGAATGCTGTAGATTTACCTCAGTGGGTGTGCATTTCCTTTGATAGTTTGACATGGCGGACAGATCCTATCAGTTGGGCTCAGAAGAATGGACTGTACTTGCGTCCTCGGATCATTCGCATTACCGCGGGAACAGAAAAAATCGGCATCGAATTAATATAATAATTGAACACAAAGTATAGACTTTAAGCCAATATCGATGAGATAAATAAATGATGATTCTTCACTCTCATAATGCAAATCATTTAATAATCCAGTACATGCATCCCACAATTCGCCACATTATCCTCTACTCTAAACAACGGTTTCAGTATAATGATCGAAACTTTCTAGCTTACTCTTATCTACACTTGTGTATGTAACTGAGTGAATTCTAGAGGCATAAATTCGAGTCGCTCCACCGCGGGACAGTTCACACGCGTATTTACAACGGGCTCGACTACCTGACAGACATCTTTATAAACGAGATTTTCAATTGCGTCTCAGTTTTTTTGTTCGTGGTTGATTTTCGACTTCATTGTCACTTTCATTTCTGCTATGCTTCTTCAAGTCTTCCTCCTCCTCTGCCTCACTCTCTTCTTCCTCCTGTTGCTCCAAAATCGCTTTATCAAATTTGATATCCCGAACATTCAATAACTTAAACGTGCTCAGATACTACAGCGGCAAAATCATGCTGTTAATTAAACGGCTCTTGTAGACGGAAATGGCGTATAAATGAAACATTAGATAGTGATCTGTGCAATGATACTCACGTCTTTGTTGCTTATTTTTGACAGTTGTCCCAACTTCGAGCTAAACTGCTCAATTCGTTTACGAACCATTGGTACCAGTTTACTTTCTTTATCAAGAACCACCTATGCAATGGAGATCCATTAATAAACAATAATCAAAAACAGTTAGAAACTAGAGACGGCACCTTTCCCGTGGCAATTCCCTTTGTGCCTTTTCCTTTGCCTTTCATTGCTCTCTTTCCCTTGCCTTTCTGATTTCCATCATATTTCGCATGATCTCTGCTCGTTAACAACTCACTGAACTTTGGACAGATTTGAACCTTCACCAATTCAATCAGATCATGAGTATTTTTATCAACCCTACTATTCGTACTTGTTTCTTTCAATTTATAATCCAGCAGTAAATTGATAACCTCGAAAGATGAGTTGAGGTAAATTAAAACTTTGTCAAACGTTGATTGTGGAAGTTTTGACGAAATGATTTCGATCAAGGCTAAGAGGATATGATAAATGCGTTTCGACAGGCGATTACCTGTTCCTGAGAATTGAGAAAACGTAATCTGACTTTCCGGAACGTAGTCATCTGTCCACAACAGGCAATAGGAAGAAAAGATACAACAGAGTGAATACTGCGTCGCGCAATAGCTTAAGGAAAGGACAATCCCACCTCGATGCTTCTGCATCAAATTACACTTTTCATGCAACTTCTGCAAAAACATTTTAACTTCTTCTAGCAGCGTTCCAATATTTGATAACAGCACATCGGAGACGACGGCAACAGTTCTGTTATCGATAATTGACATTCCAGAGTACTCATCCATGTTTTCATCATCGTCAATGGCAATAGCGTTACCTAGATGTTCATGCACTCCTTGCGCTACTTTGAATAACTGCGCAATCCGAGAGAATTGTTGATTGAAAATTCGACATTTCAGTTACTGACGGCACCTAATTGATAAGAATTATCCAACATTTACGAACCTTATCCAACTCAGCTTCATTTCTAGTTAAAGTCAACAACAATCCCACCACAATTTTGACAAACTCTTTTTCATCTATTTGGACTTTGCACAGCTTCTCCAGCCAGTTTACCAAATGACTTAATACAACTCCGTTATTGGTTTCCGTTTCGATCCTGGCGTCCTCGGTTTTTGTGTATTCCATAGCCAACACTTGAATGATGTTCAACGTCGCCGTAGATTCCTTGATGAGTACTGAATCGTTCGTGTCATCCAACAACAAACTGGAGGCTAATTTCTAGAAAATTTGATTTAAATCGCCTCTTAGTTCTTTCAATATCCGAAGAAAACTAGCAAACTACTGAAATGATACCTTCAACACTTGGATCTGTCTATCCAAATATGATAAATTGCTAGAAGATCCTTCTTGACTAGATGAAAATGTAATGTTTTCGATAAATTCGGCAGCAGCCGTTGATATATCCAAATTCTGAAAGAAAGGATTCAACTTTTTTGGATACTTCTGAACTATTATATCCACAATGCGTTGAAAACTTTCGATGGACAATGTTAACAATGTTCGTCCCTGTTAGAAGGACCGAAGATTTAATACACCGGACTATTGACGATTGAATAATGTAGAAGCACCTTTTCCTTCTTTCCTCCTCCAGACACTACCGTCGCAGCAAATATACTCTCTTTTTTCAAAAAGCTTTGTAAATAAATTTCAGCCAATGAAACGCAATCCTCATACAGCTCCATATCGATGTTGTTATCCGTCGCAGCCTGATGCGTATGTCATGGTGAGATTACATTCTCCCTCGAACAAATACGAATATTTTAGGAAAGGTATGCAACATACGCAAGTTAATGCTCCCAAAGCTCTGGTCATTAAATATTTTAACAACGAAAGTTCTGTCGACAATGACTTATCGTCGGCATTATCGAATTGGATTGTAGATACCATATATTTAAGTAAGCGTGATATTGTAGATAATGACATGATAGTTGATTCAATATGGGGCGGAGCTACTTTTGTCTCTGTTGGATGAACGAGAGATTAAGCAGAAAATGACACAATGTTAACGAATTACCCGCCAAGAGATGTGCCAGGCAAAGACAATGTAAGAGGAACCATACTTTTAGTAGCCGCCGCGTTAAACTTTTCTCTGACGAGATTATGCATCGCATGCATTTTGTTAAATAAATGTACAATAATTGCAAACGCCGCTTCATCGTTATTCTTCGGATCAGCATTATGCATGTGCAACCGTGTTATGAGTATGTACTCGATCATTGCCTATTCGGATAACGCGCATTGTGTAAGTGAACTGGCCAGAATCTGCAACGTGAGGAATGGGTAAAATGCGACTATCCACCTCGTAACACCCGCTGACCACCAAACTTCTAACATAATTTTTCGTTGCTTGATCATCACTGAAACCTACTATCATACTCTTATCCATCTCAAAATCCTCCAAAGTAGCATCCTGTAGCCTGCTGAGTACACTCTCCATTGCACTCCGTCCGTTTTGTATGGAAATCGGTGTCGAGTATACCGTTTCACTTGCTTCATCGGGATTTGAGAATTGAGCGCGAGATTTTCCCTTCACAAAAGCAGAGGCGCCAAACCCAGATGCCTTTGTAGGGCAAAGGATGAGCAACAATTGAGAAACGAGCTTGAGTAGCCACGGCACGGGCTCCAGGACTTTGACGTTTAGTTTACCGGCGTCTTCAGTTGGTTCCGATGTCTCTGTTCCAATATACACCTTTACTGGACATTTCACGTTTTCGTTCCCTTCAAAAATCTTCAAGAAATGTGGGTACAGAATATCATACACAGCAGGGGCAAGATACTGGAATTGCTTGACCAGAAGAATTTTGTGGAGAGATTGGTATAGTCTGAGACGAAGTTCCGGCTGCTGAGAGGATAGGGTGCGTCGAAGAAGAGTGAGAAGCTCCAATTGTAGAGGGCTCGGGGTCGGTGTCTGTGATGGAGAAATTGAAGTTGTCCCTGCCAGCCCACCGATTGCTGTCGAAGGTGAACCGCAAAAGTTCGATGAAGCTGGGACGCCCCCTGAAGATTGAGAAAACGTAGTCTGGAGCAGCAATAAGCAACCAACCAAGCAATTCTCCCGCGCTGTGACTTCTTTCATGAAAATTCCCTTTTTTAGAGTCAGCATTAAGTTATTTCTGAAGCCAGCATGTAAGACCGCCACAACGCTAAAACATTTCCACAGCTTGAAAGCCATAGCTATTGGAACTTGAACTATTAAATCGATACAATCTTTAAACACATTAACGTAATCCGCAACCATCGATGGCAGCTCTGTGATAATACACTCAAGTGTATCTAAAAATACTCCGGAGTTCTCTTTCGCAATGATCCTGGAGATAATCTGGTTAAGAATCTCTAAACGGGATATTGACTGAGATTTGAATATTTCGAGTAATAATTTTCTACCGAAATCATAAAGCTCCATGTCATTGGACGTGACAGAATATTTTCGTAAAGGCAATGATGTTTCTGCAAGTACAGACAATCCGGAAATATAGAATTTTCGCTTTTTTTGCTGGGTAAAAAAGCTAGGAGAATTATCTTTAATACCGTCGAGCAGTAGTAATCCGAGCTTCACAATGGAGGGTGAAACTTGTTCCCAACCACGAGCAGACTTCGTTAAGATGGTTTCAAACAAATGATCTAACTCAACCTTTTGGAATCCGGTCAAGCCTATTCAACATTTCAAAAGCAAAAGCTGTAAATTCAATCCCTGGATTCCAATGGACTTCAAGCCAAACCTCGAGCCCAACCAGCGTTTTCCAGTCGTTTTTGGAATGTAATTGCTTGGTTGATTTGAGACTTCAAAAATGTAAAGCACTGAATGGCAAATAGTTGCTATCAACATCGTGCATAATAAGCGTCAACAAAATGCTGAAGGTACCCAATCCTCCCAATGAGATATTCTGGCCATGGCTAGAATCAAAGACACATTAAACGGTTTTAAGTACTCCATTTTTCCTTCCTTCATATATTCTTGAAATGCTTGTCCTAGTCTCTAGATCATTCAAATGAACGCCATGTGTTAAAGATTCGAAGAGAGTTAAAATCAAAGAGGTAAAAACAATGGAAGGTCACATACAAAATCTTTCTGCACCGCGGTGGCGACATGAACTAGTACTGTTCCTTCAGTCTCAGCTAGTTCTTGCATTCTTCTCATAACTTCTTCTTTCTCTGTTTTGCTCAACTGATTTTGTGCCATTTGGAACTCTAATCGTTCGTTCGCGTTGGCGAAAAATGAAGCAATATGGTGAATGGCAATGTCGGGAAAACCCTATTTGCATTTGAATAGATTGGAGATAATGAAAAAACAGAAGATTAGATCAAGGAAGACTTTTGTAATGCAGAACGGTGAAGAGAGGTGGGACGACGAATCAAATAATGAATACTCAACTGGTTTTCCTTCCTTTGTACGAGCGAGATGAAGCAACTGATATATTAAAGGTGGAATTTCACTTAAAGAAAGTTCATCCACCCTTCTAACGCTGTCATCGATGCTGCCGCTAAATTTTAGAAATCTAATACAGAAATGAGAATGAGAATGAGCTCACAGTAAAGAGACAGGGAGATAAGCGTGGACTAACCCGGTCAATTTTTCGACAGCACTTTTCAACTGACCTCGATCCATTATGACATCCTTCAATACCCCCGCCATTGCAATCGTATACTTCAGATTCCACTTAACTCGCATCAATCCATTCAAGATATCGGCTTTAAAGGCCACGCCTGAAATTGAATTCCATCCGTTCATTTCGGCCTCCGCTACATGTGAATTTGAATTGTTGATCTCCTGAAATCGATTGGGATGTAGCGACGGGGAAATGAGGCTATCATGAGTCGAAAGTTGGTTAAGAAGGTGGGGGAAAAGCTCGTAGAGTTTTAGGTGAGGCGAATGTGGGGATTGTGCAGAAATGGATTCAGCAATAAAAATAGTAAATCGTAGGAGGGACAATTCGGGGAATTCTACCGGTAAGTATGTTAATTTCGAGTACATTCTGGGACGATGGTCGCGAAGCTATATTTACGTTCCAGCTAGTAAGGCATGAAAATATAGGAAAACCAGTCAACGTCTGGACTTAATGAATTGAAGATGCATTCTGCAGGCAACTCAGAGATATTGATTCGGTGAAAAGCATTTACATACCATTAGCAGCAAAAAATCAGTTAGCATCTTTGCCACTTTGTCGGTGTCGGGGAAAGTCTCCGTTTTGATATACCTGTTGTAATATGAGAATATAAAGTCAATTGATCACTCTGATTACAGCACTAAATATATTCTGCGACATCATGTGAATTAAGCATCGAACACCGACGTCACAACTGATATCGCAGATGGGTTTCAACAAAGAAATCAAAACGCGACATCTCAAAACATTATACTAAAACAAACCATTTCCTGAATATCATTAACATTTCTTCCAACCTCCTTGCTCCAGCGTCTTCGTCTTTCGACGAGGCTATAGGTAGGAATTTCAAATAAACGAAGGAGCATCAGCAGACTGTAATTTGTTCGTCTTTGAAAGACTCGGGTTGGGCCGTAAGCCCGACCTTGAAAATATCTAGACTCTTTCGAAGAGGCCACAAGAAAAAAACAGCGAAGTAGAAATTAGAATGATTATTACAGTTAACGACAAGCTGGATCAATTCCATCGGTTGAGCATGGATTTCTTCATTATCAATCTCTAACGGAATTCCTTTTTCGAAAAGATCTAGATGCAGATGAATTCTTAACTACCATTTTCAATGTTTGTGTCAGTGTACTTTTCATTGGACTTGAAACTAGTCTGAAAGAAAAGAGAAGGCGATATACAAACGTCAGAAATGGAGTCTAGTGAGCAAATAAGTTCCTGGGCTGTTTCAAGTAGTGCTTCCGGGTCCTCATTATCGGCAGACTTGTTAACAATCTGGAGTATCTGAATGTCAAGGGGAAGTTGATTCGATTTCATTTTCATTCACTCGAAGGGTATTGCTCCATGGGAATGTATAAAGCTGAAGGAATGTGATCTTAAACGAAACGCGATGAAGAGAATGTAGTATCCAATTTTGCGCCTCTCCTAATTCATCAATATATAATGCATATAACGCTTTCCTAGAAAATCACCCCTCGTTTGAAGATTCCGGAAATATGAAATGTTCTAGATTTTAATTAGCTAACAGATTGTATTTTTCTTTAATGTTTAAGTGCCGTGATGCTGGGCCGTTTTAGAGTAGTTGGGCCTTCGCCATACGGCCTCAACGAATGGAGTTTTTGGCAAGAACATTGAATGTGTTGTCAAATATAATGAATTCTTTTTCGAGGACGTTGCACCGAGAGTAAGATTGCAAGGGCCCTTTACTGCGTGTTTGATTATTAGGAATTAAGTAACCGTCTCATCGGCCTTAAAAAGCAGCTCGCGATCCAAGGCAGTCCCACTGTTGCCACGTCCAGAATGCTGTCAACGATGAACAACATTAAATTTGAATATGCCCATTTAGAACCCCAATGACGGTTTACCCCATAAACAATATCCGAATTACAGTTTATACAGGCATCAACATCACCAAAACCCAGCAATCACACTCTCGAGAGATTCCACGAACTTTTCTAAAGTGAATTTACTCTCAACCCATTCCCTTCCCCTCTTACTGATTGCTTTGCGCTCCCTTTCATTCATCTTAACGGCTTCACCTAATGCTCGCGCTACCCCCTGAACGATGTTATCCACGGTTTGCGGGCTATTCCCCGCTGCTCCGGGTTCAACATATCCGTCATCATTACAATCAACTAACCAGCCTGTCACTCCATTTTTCACGCTTTCTTTGGGTCCGCCACTATTTAAAGCGACAACGGGAACTCCAGCATACATAGCTTCTACGGGGACAATTCCAAAATGCTCATGCTTAGGTGTATATATCAACACTGATGCGACGGCGAGTAAATAAGTCCTTTGAGGTTCGGAAAACGAGGGGAGAAACACAACCTGAGTCGTCGTTGGAATCGCGGACCCGACTGCAGATGAGGAGGCGGAAGAGGGAGAATGTCGGAAATAACTAAATGTTGCTAAGTTGTATGATTTTGCCAGAGCCTCTAGTTCTTGATGATATTCAACGTTCTCGGGAACTCTGGTATCGTATCCACCTTTTTAAATGAATGGGAGATTAGTTATGAAAACGGTACGAATACGAGATACCATAATCTGGTTTTTAAATGGTCACAGAAAGAATTTCATACCAGCAATGACCAATTTCAACTTCTCAAATTGCTTTTTAGGGATTATTTTATCGTCCCTTATTTGTGCAAAAGCATGTATAGCCAAATCAATGTTCTTTTTGCGTTCAAATCGGTTAATCGAGAGTATTATTCTATCGTCTCTAGAAAAGGGTCAAATCATTGTCAGCATACGAGGACTCTTGAGCCTCCTGATTCCGCGCAATTGAAAATTCATGTCAGCATAGACAGTTTAAAATGCTGTACAAACCTTCCCTGTCCCATATCTTTCAGTGGCTTCACGTTCGTATCATTCAAATCCACATTGTTGGAGTAGGCATTAACATTGATACCAGGGTAAACGACTTTGGGCAACTTCTTGATGCGTTTGAACGAAGACTGAAAGACAGACCGAGTGAAAAGACTATTAAGTACAATGTCGTCTGCCATCCCTTTTATAATTAGAAATATCAGGTCAATAAGCGACATGAAGTAAACAAGGTAAGCCGCGGTCGAAGAAGAGATAGTATGAACAAATACCAGTAGTAATTTCTTCAAACCAGTCAAATCCAAAACGGTAGATTCTTTTTAATATATTAGTTCTTCTTGTGAGCAATTTGTCTGGAAAATGGCAATAAAAAAGTATCTGAGAAGAGAAAATCAGCTATCATCTTCAGCTTTTCCAAATCACTCCCTCGCCTTCATTCGCTAGTTCATTTCGCTCTTTTTTCGTTGCTGTCGCCGGCCCTTAAGATGAACATTGCCCGCCCCATTGAACCCTCGCTATTTGACGTAAATGGCCGGAGATATGACAAACCTTTGCCCCAGTCAGCCTTAAAACCGGCAAGCCAGCACTTATTTGGTCGACGATAATCAAGTCATATTTCCATCGTCCCAACAACGTATTCCATAGAATTACGAAACAAAGATAATAATTCCTTATTATTGCAAAAAATATATGGAAGTAATTGAATATAGTGGTGGGAAGAAAATCCCCGTAAGTAGCTACTGACAAGGTTCCTGTGGAAGTCGTCGTTTGTCAGTCTTGAGACCACGGCGAGTATTAAGTAAGTTCAAAAGTATCACCACCATCTCTGGTTTCAACAAAGCAATGGGTTGTATCATGATGAGATGTAAAAACAGTAACTTTGTGCCCTCGATTTTGTAATCCTACGGCAGCGTCCACAATTAGCCTTTCCGCTCCTCCTGGTGATGTCGTAAGCATATGACGTTCCATATAAGATCATAATGTTTAAAGACGATTCACAGTGTGGCCATACAATGGTTAGTCGATCGAACAAGGGTACAGATGGACACATTATTGTTGTTTGAGTTGGTAGAAAACAAAACGGTTAATTAGAAGCGTCCAAGAGGACGTCAAGGAGAGGAATGTCAATTAGATGAAACCATAACGGACAGACAGTACACAAAAGAAGAACCGAACCTATGCCAAGGTCAGGATGTACAAAAGCTATGTTGAGTGTCGGCGGAGCTGATGATGGCATATTGAAGAGCAAATGATTTAGGAAGGTTTCACGAATCACGAACAACCAGGTAATAAAAATACATGAATAAATGGATATATAATAATTTATTGTTTACATTCATCATTAGTTTATGGTTGAACAATATTACAGTTATGAAACGATATTAACGTATGATGTAATTTTTTTTTGTTATATATTTACAACCCCGTCGTCTGGACGAGTAAAGTCCACCTAAAATTATTCACAACTAGTTGAAAATCCCAAGGCGGCAATATTACTATGTTTGGCGGGATTGAAGGCGACATCAAATTGTCCAGAGCATCGTTCGTCATCCTTACCTGGACACAGCCACATCCTATTCTGAAAGTCCACGTAGATTTCGGTTCCAAAATGCTCGAATCCAATGCCGGGCTAAATTGAGGGAAAGGTATCAGTAATCTTTGATCCCTAAGTTTTTTTATGAGAACGTCAACATACCACATGAACGATTGGGTCGTTTCCGTTAGTAACTCTGACGGTATTAATCAACGAATCATAATATTGAGCAAATGCTGCATTGCCGACTCTTGGCTGACTCAAGGTATAAGTAATGATTTGGTCTTTCTGTAAGTTGAAATTCTGTTGAAAATGTAAAGCTGCAATCCCCGCAAGAGCACCACCCAACGAGTGTCCTGTTGTGGCAATACTGGGCGGCTTCGTATTCGCAACTTGAGCTCGATTCCACATTGTCTGAACGACCGTGGTCAGGTTATCTTTCATTGATTCAAATGTTTGCCAAAATCCTCTATGTATAGCTGCATTCTCTGGTATGGCCGCTGATACCTGTGGAGCGGTATTATTGTATAGAGGTCTGTATGAAACGGTTGAGATCTTAGCATTGTATTGCCAATTTTGAAGGTTCGCGGTTCCTCGGAATGCCACGACAATTGTATTGCTCTCGGAGTGATATCGAACGTAAGATAATGCTCCAGTGCTTTTGTTTTCGACTATTTCAAATTGGTCTCCTGAGGACTGCAATCGTGGAAAGCAAGATGAGCATCCGAAAGTTTGCAATGTTTTCACGGAGCTGAAGAAAGTGATTGTTAATTCCAAGCGTTTAGTTTGTAGCACCTCCACACCAGCATTTGTGCGCCAATATAGGTCCAATCTGGACGAAGTTTAAATACGTACCAGTATGCACTTGCCGAATAATTACCAAACTCCCGCAATTTTTTTGTGAATTCTTTGTCTTCAGATACCTCCACTAACGGGGTTCTTGGTCCTAAATCTCCAAATATAAAGTCCAGAAACGACGGTGTGTTGAGAACTGAAATTGTCGATGGAGATAATGCAGGCCTTCCCTGTAAAGATTGGATGAAGCACGAGAAAAGAACGAAGCCGAGGAACAGTTTCATTTGAATTCACTGATGACGACTTCACAAAACCCCAATTAGCAACCGTCCAGGTCATATAGCAAGAGATTTATTGGAATCAATAATAAACAATTTAGGCTTTGTGGTCAAAGTCAACCTTTTCAGGCAATTCCATTTGTCGGATTTTCCGTGTTTTATGACATTGAGGCGCCAATGATGCTCGCTTGACAAAGGACAATGCCAGACAGGTCGTGTTCGCGATGGAAGCCCGAAACATTGGCGGCCTTAAGCCAAAAATTAATTGGGTTTTATTTTTCTAAAAGATGGTTCAACAACTTGTGTCACTATTGATGCTGGCTTCTGTAATGTTGACTGACCTTTGGGAGCGGCAATTTACTTTACAATCATACGACGTAAGTTGATGATTGTGTGACAAATTGAATTGAAATTTAGAATTGTGCTCACAATTCTCGGGATTTGGAAACGGAATCTAAGCGGGGGATATTATATCAAATAAAGATAGTCCGACATTGTGAATGATACTTTGTAATTACACAAAGCCTAGCTATTTTTGAGTCGTCGCCCGACCAAGATTAATAATCACCTTTATTTTGTGTTGAATACGCAGCGACTTGAAAAAGTGATTCGCACAATGTTAAACAAGGGCACAACAACAGAAAATGACATCTATTTCTTGATCACCAGAGTATGTCGATTAATCAAAGATATGTCAGTTATCATTCCCCGTAAGCAGTCTTATGACATCCGTAATTCCACCCGATTTATAATTTATTTACAAGTAGTGGAAAAGCCTAAAGCTGCTATATTACTATGTTTTCCAGGATTAAATGCCATATTAAATTGGCCGGAACATCTGTTGTCTTCCTTTTGAGGACACACCCACAGTTTATTTTGGAGGTCCGCGTAAATTTCAGTCCCGAAATGTTGAAATCCTCTTGCCGGCTGTATTATTAAACATATTGAAGCTTAACAAAATTGTTTTACATCAGAATTGAAATAACACTGTACGTACCGCATGAACGATAGGGTCATTCCCATTTGTTACCCTAATAGTAGTAATAAGCGAATCATAATAATCTACAAATGCCGCATTACCAACTCTGGGTTGGCTAAACGTGTATGTTACAATTTGGTCTTTCTGCAAATTTAAACTCTGTTGAAAGTGCAAGGCAGCTAGTGCCGCCATTGCTCCTCCTAATGAATGTCCGGTAGTAGCGATACTCAGCGGCAGTAGATTGCCTGATTGGGCTGCCTGGGTCCACATTCCTTGCACTACCGAAGTCAAATTATCTTTCATAGAATCAAAAGTTTGCCAGAAACCTCGATGTATAGCAGCGTCGTCGGGTATAAAATTGTAGACTTGGGCGTCCATGTTGGTGAATAGAGATTTATAAGTTACAGTGGATATTTTGGCGTTGTTTTGCCAATTTTGCATATTTTCTGTCCCCCTAAAGGCAACCACAATTGTGTTGCTTTCATAATGGTATCGTACGTATGACAAGGCTCCCATAGTTTTGTTCTCGATGATTTGAAATTGATCAACTTCGGGCTGTAGTCTTGGAACGCAATTGTTACAATTGAAGTCTTGCAGTTTTCGGACAGTACTAATTTCAGAACCCAAACATTGTTTGAATATAGTGTTAACTGTTATTAGCATCAAGTGTATTGAACGATATCCCACTGTACTTACCAGTACGAGCTAGCCGCGTAGTTTCCGAATTCTTTCAGCCTAGCAGTTAGTTCGCTGTCTCCAGTAACCTGAAGTAATGAATTATTCTGCTCTGTACCGCCTATCAGGGGAAAGAGGAATGCCGGAACGAAAGGTTGTGGTGCCGGTGCCGGCCTTGCATATATAATTTGGAAGAGGAAGATGACAGAAATTATCAGCGGGACCAATATTTTCATTTCAAAAACCTTCAAGCAACTTGCGAAACTTGCGAACTACTATATATAATGTTTCACTGAGAAGCTATTGCGCATTATTGTCAACTCCACTCTCGTTAAGATGTCCATTCAACTTGCGTGAGCACTAATTTCACTCGTCCATACCCGAAGAGACCCAAGCCGATGCCAGCCAACTTAGGAAGATGGAAATAATTCAAGGTATTTCGGGTAAAATTCGGCGACAATTATGTTTTTGGGATGTTAACGAGGCTTCTACTTCGATTTAATCGGGAAGAGGTTTTCCTGAATTTCTTATGACAGCGTGATAAGGCGGTTCTTCACAACCCACATTACGCGCTGAATTTCTGCATAATAGCGAGTGTGGCACTGTTGAAACGAATGAAAATGAGCCCTTCATACTAAAAGCCAAACATGCTGTTTATCAGAAGGGCTAGCGAAAAAAATGTACGTGAAACTTCTCCTTTTCTTCCGATATCTTTCGGCTATCCGAGATCGCTCAACATTTTCTATCATAAAGATTTCTTAGTGTCCAGTTCATTCGGCTGAGACGAATAAATTTACTTCGTCGGCCACACAAGCAAAGTTAGAGTGAGAGTTGTTAAATATCGTTTTCATAAATCTGGAGCTGGTTTTCACTGATTTAGACGTGAAAATAATCAATTAATTATTTGCAAATAATTACTAACATCTATTTGCCCAATCCTTTCACCTCCGTTATGGTCTAGTGGCTAGGATTCCGCGCTTTCAAAGCAAAGCTCCGCGGCGGCCGGGGTTCGATTCCCCGTAACGGAATATACGTTTTTACTCTTTGATATCTAAGTCAATATTTTGAATTACTAGTGGAAATTTATTGCAAACCTTTTATCACCCTCTACAATAATTCCGCGAATAATGATGAACACTTTCAATGCCGGAGCGACTGTAGTTACCCTCGAACTTCAGAACCTGAAGTATTTTTCAACCGACTGAACTGGTTGAAACATCAAGTTCCATTTTTCAATCGTCCATTAGTTAAGCTATCAAAATCATACAGCGGAACTATTTGGATTTGGCGAGTACATGTAGAAAGAAATGTTTCGCCTGTTCATCTTTCCGGCACAGTCAACAACTTCTATCTCGTCACACATTGGACCCAGGCATTAGGTTTACTCAAGCCACAGTCAGCATGTCTATTATCTGCTTTTCAAAACGATATTGTCCTATCTACGAGTGCATCCTTGTCACACCAGGCTTGCTTTGGACTCAAATGAAACCTTATCTATCCGCGCCGCGTTAATGTATCAGAATTACTGATTAACGAAGTCTGGTTTATTGAGTCTTTTGAAGTGGGTTTATTGGTTGACTGTGAATGCAACTATATATAGAGTTTATATCTTCCATGGAAAACCAGAACTGTGTTCTTTACCACTTCTACAACCATTCTTCCTCACAACTTGTACTAAACCTTAGAAACCACCAAAATGAGTATGTAGTCCTGTTTGATATTCACTGATCAATGAATATTTGAAATTAATATACTTTTGCTGCTTTAATTAGCTTACGGATACGACAACAAAAACGAATACGGCTACGGCCACGATGACAAGAAGGATTACGGTTATGAAGACTCCAAGGACTACGGATACGACAACAAAGACTATGGCTATGATGACAAGAAAGACTACGGTTACGAAGACTCCAAGGACTATGGCTATGACAACAAAGATTATGGCTATGACGACAAGAAAGACTACGGCTACGAAGACTCCAAAGACTATGGCTATGACAACAAAGATTACGGCTATGATGACAAGAAAGACTACGGATACGAAGACTCCAAGGACTATGGCTATGACAACAAAGATTACGGCTATGATGACGAGAAGGATTATGGCTACGAAGACTCCAAGGATTATGGCTATGACAACAAAGACTACGGATACGATAACAAAGATTACGGTTATGACAACAAGGATTACGGTTATGACAACAAAGACTATGGTTATGATGACAAGAAAGACTACGGTTACGAAGACTCCAAGGACTATGGTTATGACAACAAAGACTATGGATACGACAACAAAGACTACGGATACGATAACAAGGACTATGGTTACGACAACAAAGACTATGGTTATGACAACAAAGACTACGGATACGATAACAAGGATTACGGTTATGACTCCAAGGACTACGGTTATGACAACAAGGACTATGGTTATGACAACAAGGATTACGGCTACGACTCCAAGGACTATGGTTACGACTCCAAAGACTACGGTTATGACAACAAGGACTATGGTTACGACTCCAAAGACTATGGTTACGACTCCAAAGACTATGGTTATGACAACAAAGACTACGGTTACGACTCCAAAGACTACGGCTACGACAACAAGGACTATGGTTACGACAACAAAGACTATGGTTATGACAACAAAGACTACGGATACGATAACAAAGACTACGGCTACGACAACAAGGACTACGGTTATGACAACAAGGACTATGGTTATGACAACAAGGATTACGGCTACGACTCCAAGGACTATGGTTATGACAACAAGGACTACGGTTATGACAACAAGGACTACGGATACGATAACAAGGATTACGGTTACGACAACAAGGATTACGGTTATGATGATAACAAAGATTATGGCTATGGTTATGATGACAACAAAGACTATGGTTATGATTATAGCCACGATGATTGCAAGGATTATTCCTATGGTAAGTATTCTTGCTGGATCTGTTTAATTTTGCCTTTCTTACTAAAATCCTTCCTTTACTGTAGAACACCAAGATTACAACGACTACAGCCACAGCTATGACTACAGTCACAGCTATGATTATGGAAGCTATGGATGCTATTAGATTAGCTAGTCTAACTAGATCCTTGCTGTTAGATCCCAAAGCAGAGAAGTTAAAATGTTCAAGATCGCATAAATTTTGGTGGTTTGGAATACAGGCTTGTTAGAGGTCGAATAAAATCTTGCTTTTTGGGAAACATCTCTGTCTTGCAACTTTCGCACTATATTCTCGCTTTCCATACTCCAGATTTTTGTTTAGGTCTCAAAGGTATCTTGTGTATTAAAAGTTTCCAGTTTACGAAGGGGTGACTTCATTGTCATCCGCGGAACGTTTGACTTACACTTCAGCGCCCCGAAAATGCGATCACAATTAAGACTTTATTTTGATTCTGAAAACTTACACCATTATGTAAATTTGGAAAATGAGGTTCGCTTGAGGTCGGAAATCTCATGAAAGCATTACAATAAACTAGTTAAATGAATCCTTTGGCATTTCTCATATCCTTTACAGTCCAGTGGCTTGGATTCCGCGCTTTCATGCTATCGTCCTTTGAAAGCATCGCAGCGGCCGCGGGAAATGTATCGTAAAAAATTGCCAGACTGCCCTATCCACTTGTATTCGTTTGTTCAACTTCGCAGGGGCGTTAATAAACGTAGCAAAAAGTGATTTTGTTCTTCCAACTTATATAAAACATGGACATTAGTTATTAAAATCCAATTCAAAAGTGTTGTAATAATGGACCCATGATTTGATGCTCCTCGTCGCCAGTGTGAACTTGGTGAACGAGTGATCTTGCATTCATCGTCACTGATTTGCTTACCAAATGCATTTTCGACGAGAACTCTCTTCGCCACATCCAGGACACACAAATGTCGTTCCTTCGATCCATCATGACTCTAACCTTCGAAGTGCGATATATTCTCGCTCTCATATCATTGAAGTTTGAACCTGGACCGTGATCGAATCCCAGATGCCTCGGTTAGAATCTCATGCCGCCCCATTATTACCCTTTGTACGGAACAATCTTTTGTCTGTCCTTGCGGACCCGAAGCATTCGTCGATCCTAGGATACCTTCTTGTTCCTTGTGAGCCCAAGTCTGCCTGGCACCTTATTAAAAATGAGAGTGGACAAATCGGATGCGTAGTGTATTGGAGCGGAACGAAAGTTGTCTTTGACTTTGTTGCGAAGACTACCGAAAAATGGGCGAAGGAAATAGAGTGGACTTTTAAATGGATTCTAGGACAAGTTGGTACAGGTTTGTAGCTGTTTGGCATTCCTTTATTGCCCTCTGTAGTGCTCAGAATGGTTGTATATTGATTTCCCCCGGTTTGTTTACTGTTCTCACATTCTATCGACTGTCAACAGTTAGATTTTACGCATTGCCAAGTACGATATACTCTACGTTACAATGTCTCTGCAAGTATGATCATTATCAAAAGTCATATAATATGCTCTATCTACCTGCGTCCAAATCTCGGTCACTTTCTCTGGATTCGAAAATTGAACTGCCCAAGGGCTATTACCGAGGTGTTTTAACTGCCGACAACGTAGATGAGGTTAATATCTAATTATGTGATAGTTTATTATCAATTTATACTTAATGTGGCTGTTAATTTTTGTTATATCAGGTTTTAAGCACAGCAACCCTATCGTACGATCCCTCCTACATCCGTCAACTCATCACTTGCCCGCCATATCGTCACTTGCAGTCTGCCATCTTTTATACCCCTAATTCGCCCGATACAGTCTCAGACAACGCAGAGTCCACAGAAACTCAGTCTAAAGCAGTGCCAATTGCGTGGGCCCTAAGTCATGTTGATCTATCACTTGGATTAGTTTACACAAATCCTTCGCACCGAAGGTTAGGATTCGCCAGAGATTGCATTGTTTCAGTTATCAGCAAACAACTGGACTACTTTCGAAATGTGGCGGAGCAATTTCATTCGGAGGATCTAGATGCACAGAAGGAATGGGATCAATTGAAAGAAACACAACAGAGCTTACCAGGAAGATGCAAACGAGAAAACGGGTTAGAAGATAGGGGCATGTTTTGCTTCGTTGACGTCCACAACGAAAAGAGTCGCCAGTTGATGAAGAGCATAGGATTCGAAGTCATTGAAGGAATGGAGTATTTCTGGGGTTATACAACTGATGGACTTGTGACAAAGAATTTGAACGGAGACAATGGTAATCAAGACGGCTTGAACGGAGGATTAGTTGGATGAATTGGTTCATGTGTTAACATCCATCATTCAATTAGAAATTAATTAAATACAAATTACAATAGTATATTAGCGTCCTCTTCACTCTCGCTCTCTTCAGTCCCTGACTCCCTACATCCCAGTTTTCGTCTGAAGCAGGGACACGTGACGGGTAAGAATATACGACCTTAATTAAAATAACGGTATTTCGTTGTCTTGATAGCCTCGCAATTCACTTTCAATCGCACATTCATCAATTTCAAACTGCTATTTTTATACTTTATATAAACAACACATAACACACATTGCGGAATCCCATTATGGAACCTTCGGCACACACACTCAAAGTTAGAATTTCCAAAATACTCGCTGACGCTGACTTAGACAAAATATCAACCAAAATTGTTAGAAAGCAGCTGGAACAAGAATACAATGTCGATCTCACTTCAAGGAAAGGTGAAATAAAAGATATTGTAATGGATGTTTTGGACAACTTAGAATCAAATGAGCCGGAAACAAAGGAACAGTCGGTCGAAGTCAATGGTAGCGGGGATAAAGTCGATTACGACAGAATGTCCCCTGCTATATCGAACAGTTTAAATTGTAACTCAGGAGAAGTCAGGGAAAAGAGCAAACCTCATAATTCGATAAAGAAAGAAAGTACTCCTGTTGATGACCATGCTCTGGCATTGCAGATTCATATGGTCTGTTGTCGTTTTCACACTTTACGAAATTCAATGTTGTTCTCTTATTGAATAATGTAAACCTTTCTTAATTTGTTCCATAATCTTGGTACACAGCAAGAAAACAGTGGCCGACGTAGACAGAAACGAATGGTTGGAGTCGAAAAGCCTATCAAAATTCGAAAGAAGCCTAAGAGTTCAGAGTTTGTCGATGGCGAGGGAACTCCGAAAAAGAAAAGGGGCGGTGGAGGATTGAATAAACCTCTACTGTGTAGTGAAGCTTTGTATAATGTTGTGGGAGAAAGGGAATTGAGTCGTCCTCAGGGTAATTCTATTTTCTACTCCATTCTTGGATAAACTCCTTTTCGAATTTGCTATTTGCTGACCATCTTCCATATTATCAATGACCACATTCTCGTATCCGCATTCAATTCACGCTTTTGCAGTTGTCAAACAGCTTTGGGCGTACATCAAAGCCCACGACCTCCAAGATCCTAGCGACCGTAGATTCATTCTCTGCGGACAAGACGAAAAATTAAAGAATTTATTTGAGGGGAAAGAGAAAGTCAATGCGTTCAGTATGAATAAACATCTGAGTAAGCATTTGAAAGCAAAAGAGGATGTGATTAATCCGAATTAGGAATAACAGTATCACACTACAAGGGGTCAAGTTCCGAATTTGGACAGTCGCAATCAAAAACAAATATTAAAGTAGATACGGTGATTACAAAGGCATTTTGTATCGTTGAAAGAGGCGTCGACTCTCCATTCTACTGCTTGATTTTCTTTGCATTCACATGTCCAGCTATATGTAGTATTCTAATTCTGATCGATGTATATAACTTACCCTAATCACTTGTAAAAATAGCCAACATCTTTTTGTGCCGCGCCTTCGAAATTGCAGAAATTTGGGCGGAGAACTCTCGCAGATCAACAATAAAGTTTCTTTCGGAACGGTCAATTCTTCAATGAAACGCATCTCGATATTTCCGCTATGTTGTTTCTGTAACTCCGTATCCACGCAAGATGTTCAAATGTCTGCTTATTTTGACTTTTTTCGGGAAAGAGTCGTCAGAGACTGCACCTCTACACCTCGCGCTGATTGAAGGAGATTTCCCAAAATTTATCCCTCCAATATCTAATGCCCCCACTCAATCAGATAGTGAGGAGCTCATCACTTGCTTCAATGTCTTTGCGGTGCTCAATAAAAGTAAATCCAATGAAATTGTGCTTGCCGCAAGTTAAATCGATGGAGTTTTTCTCCCATTTTGAACGAAGCCGATGTTGAAACTTGGACTTGTCCACTTCGGCTGATTACGACACATTCATTGAAGCCTTTACAGAACAGTTCTTCCATCCAGAAAGTTATTATGTGGTTGTTTTGAGGTGAATAGAACTTTGTGCTCCACTATTAGGGGATCTCGATCCGAATGCCGAGAACCCACAGAAAACGCGTTAATATAATCGGGTTGGCAGTGATACAATCATTGATATGAATTATGTGGGAAGTTAGTAGTATTTTTAATTCACATTAAAAGAATGCTAGATAGTTATGATAGTAGTGTGAACATGGTGTGGGTTACTCAGTGAATGTTACCGGACGAGAAGCATTGATCGTACGAGGATAGCCATAAAGATGTTCGCGTTAGCGGGCCTTCGTCCATCCAACCTCCGTTGACGTTATCTCTCTTAGGATGACATAGATCTATTGCAATGATTCAGAAACTATTCATACTTCCTCGTCCGATTTTTTTGCTGCTCCTCTTATACTCTACCGCCGCGGCTTCCAATCCGCATTTACGTTGGTAATTAACGTTTTGATTTGAAGGACCGTTCCCATGTGTATGGAGGCTTACTTTTACTCTTGACATATGTTATCTAGGGACATTCATGTCGTTTCTAGCAATTCATCATACCAAATTGATTCTTACGCTCTACCTAGCATTCAGCCGTCGTCTAACTATAAATTCCGAGTGAGAATAGTCAATGCACAGGTAATTTCTTTACATATCTTGATAGTGTCTTGAATATTGCGTTCTTAACACAAAAAGTCACTGCTGCAGGATAATTCAGTGTGCTCAACATGCGCCAAAGAGTTCTCTGCGATTGGTGGGAACCCGATCATTCAGTTCAATTCGCAACAAAAAACAATCGTCGCTGCCAGTGTAAACAATACATGGCGTCAGGGTAAGTCCTTTTCCCGAAATCAGCATTCCAATCAATCATCCCAATTTGGTTCAGTAACAATATATGATACTCTGTACAGATATTCGTGAACCGGTGTCAGAATGGTTAATCCCTTTCATGACAAGTTCATCAGGCCACCTGTTGATCGATGTCACGACAAATGGATTCTCAACACCGCGTTTGATCAATGGCGGATTAGATGATGGGCAATTCGATTTTTCAGTTAGTCCTTTTCAACGCATGAACGAGCGAGGGGAAATTCAAGTTGCGTCAAACTCTTCATCTTCGCGGCAGTGATGTTTCTAAATCGATTTCTATCCAGCATCTGCTTGGAACGAAGATCTCAGTGGCCAACGCCGCCTTCAAGCCTAATTCACCGAACCAATTCAAGTTAGATTTCATACCTGAAGTATCAACCGAAAGTTTTGCCATATCTAATCGCTTAGATTCGAGTTTCGTCCTGCTTTCCGAAGATGATTGGGAATCCTTTGAAATCTTAAAGTTGGCGTTTCATGGAGTTGAGATGAACGAGTTATGTAAGTTTCAGAAATTTCGAATTGAAGTGTATAGATGTAATTAATGCATTAACTGCTGAATTCTTTCACTGGTGAACACTTTTCTAGCCGACAACGTTTGCGATGGAACTGTTGGCCTCAACCTCCATTCTTACATCGCATACCAAAATACCACTTTGATACATACTGATGCTGGACTATTTCAAGCCAAAGTACTCGCAAATTTTATCTTCGATTATTGTTGGATCTGCGTTTTTACCCATGAATGAATTTTTTGCTTTTTGGTCATAGAAAACGAAAACAGGAGGTTACGAATACGTTCGTGTGCTAAAAGAGTGTATCAGCGGAGTCCAATACACGACACAGGCGGATGAGTATGCTCCAGAATGTCTTACTACTTTTGCATTCGGAAAAGCGAACAAAAAGATATGGAAAATGATTGCTGAAAGTGGTATCTTTCAGGAATTATTGGTATGTATCTGATTACATCGGTTGCTCGGGTGGGCTCGCCTAATCTTCAGCTCTTAACAAAATGAAGGGAGTCTCTCAAACCACAATTACACAATTCTTGAACGACCCTGCAATCGAAATCATCGGTGGAGACAAAAGTGTTATCGCCTGTGAAATAGACGTGTTCTTGGTGAAAACGTCAAACGGAAAATTCAGTGTTGTGACGTTTAATGTGAGCTCTACCATTTTTCTTACTAGCGCATGCTGTTTAATCAAGTATTATCTTATTGATTATCGGTTGGTTAGGAAACGTCCAAGAAATGGACTCAAACTTTTACATTCCCTGATAGTATTCCAGTCGGTCAGTTTTTATCTTCTTGACAATATCTTCGATAGTCTGTCTATTCCTTGCTGCGCAATTTACACTCCAATTTTCAATTCCTCAGTATCAACAACAGATCCCGTGTTAATCTTAAACAATGATTCTGCTATTATTCCGCCCTCATCTAACGTTAGCAGTAACCGGACGTTATTGTTGACAGGAATAAGATTCGGCAGAGAATCATCAAACGACTTGTTTCTCTATGGTAGTGCATTAATTTACAGGTACGATCACCGTAATCAGATTTTCATCCGCGATTTTAACTGATTTGCCGGACAGTCCCGATGGAGGAAAGTCGATGTACCTCCTACAGTCATTTCCTGAACCGATCACTGTTTCCAGCTTTTCCACATCTAGTAATGGAGCTTCGTACGCTCTGATGACATCAGATGGTCAAGTAATATCTCATCTGCTTAGTATGCGTGTATCACCATGTAATAACTCTTCGGTCCGTGTTAGATTCATTTCGTGGATGTTGCACTACGAAAATTTGTTCAACTTCAACCGTCCACCCCAATTTCACTGGATACGAATTCCCTGGTGTTCTTCGATAAGTTGAATAATTTATGGAATTTAAATGCGTTTGTTAATGGGAGTGTGGTAGATATAGAGAGGACGAAAGTAGATTTGGATGCCTACAGCACGTTATGGGGAACTTTAAATCCAGTAAGTTACCGCGTAGGCATGATTTATTCTATCTTTTTTTAACAGCAGCTGTATTTTTATCACCGTCTGCCATTAGAGGGCTTGCCCGTACGACGAGATATTCTTCGTAGGATCAATTGAACCGGTTTATCTACGGCAACGGTATTTACTGAAGTTCAGACTCTCAAATATGAAGGACACAACTTTGCCGTTTTTGTGGTAGAGAAACGCCAAATACTGATGTTCACTTTTCGTTTTACTCAGCTTGAAACCATCTGAGGCGACTTTTCCGACATCTATATTCCTTGATCGGAGACAATCCTATCTATTCGAGATTCAGATGACTCCAAATGATAATTCTGAGCTGAGAGACTTAAAAATATATTTTCAACTGAGTAGAGAAAAATATGTACATTTAACAGTTGACAGACTGGAACTTATTGAGCAGAGGAAGGTAGTTTACAAGGTATAGTGGTCGCCGCCATATATACCAAATATCATCGAGCCTTAATTGATTTTTCAATTGGTTTAAGGTCGAAGTCCGAGATACGGCAACGTTACGAAATCATTCGCATCCAGGTGAAGATTTAATACTGACTGAACTGAGAATGACAGTACACAATGGAGCAGGATGTGACAGTTCGAAAAACGACGGAAATCCCATGGTTAGTAGTGGGCCTGTTTATAGAAACAATTTTTGCTCTTAGATAAGTCTTGCTGGTAATTAACGAAAACTAGTATTCATCGACGAGATCGTTAATCATACACACCGGCTGTCCACCATATCAATCCGCCGTTTACACTTCGGGGGTTCTCAAGCATCATGAGTGTGAAAATCCGGATCCAAATGTTCCTTGCGTATTCTTCGATGACGGTAACTTGTTTTCCAGGCTTTTCAATATCAAAAGCAAGTCTTTTGATATTTTTTTTATGTAGATTATAAACCGAATTTCGTTATCACCGATGAAGTCTCTTCTTTATCGAGAAATTATACCGGACCTTACATTCTTCGCGTCATTGGAGGTGGACTATCTTTAAATACTATTGTAGATTATCAAGTTGACGAAGTACCACTGATCGATTCAAGTACTTGGGCGCCTCTCAATGATTTGGAGGAATACAATGGATATTCAATTTATAACATGAGCTTTAACGATATCACGTATGTCAAATTTCAACCTACTCGTGAGTTACAAATGAATTAACCCGAACTGTATATAGCTGGTCTTGCGGCGTCAATTCAAAATGTGGTTCAATTATTCCTAATTTCCCCCATGGACCGAAATATTACTTGAAAATCGAAATGTCAACAGACACCGTCTCTTCCAATATTTCTTATTGTTCTCTAAACACTGTTTACATCATTCGATTGTACGGGTTACCCCTCGACTTTACTGTTTCATTGATTGCTACGTTATCGACGCTATTTGTGACGACAATAGGAGTTTGTGGGGTTGCGGTGGTTAAAGAGCGAAAACACATTGGAACTTCCGACAATTCTTTGTGGGAACGCGCAGACTCCACCGGTGTAGAAGCCAGCGAGAAGGATAGAGTAACAAAAGAAAGACGGTTTCGAATTGGAACTTCTAAGTTGTGAGAAGAAAAAGGAGAAGGAGCTGCTTCGGCAAATTTGTCAGCATCAAAACCAACACTAAAGAGTTCTGCGTATGAATATAGTGATAGATAAATCAACTATGCGTGTCGGTTATTTAATAAAAGAATAGAGATGCACAGTTACAGTTGCATTAGCAATTGGGAGAGCTCAATTCAAAGCCGACATTGACGTCAGCAGACTTGTTTCTTGTTACAGGCGATCAACTCGCTACATTGCTGATGGCCATTAAGTGGGGCAGATCATCAGTATATTTTCTTGGGGGGTAAAAATCTCGGTCTGGGCTGCCTCAGAAGTCAGATCTTAGTGAGACGCTCTATCTACTAATAAATTGCCATATAAAACTAATTACAAGTTAAGCCCTGACGCTCAAGGCGACCGAAATTTATGCCAAAAAAGTTTCAAAACATGTATCCTTTAGACCTATTGACTCTGTTAACTTCACCTGATGCGGTTTCAAACGTCGAGCTACTGAATTTCTTGATTTCAGAAATTTGAAATATTCCCCTTTCTTTTGTAGTATTTCTTCTGGTGAAAATCAGAATCTAGCACATATAACTAATATAGATAGACGTATGGATTTTCACCAGAAGAAATCCAACAGAAGAAAAGCGAATACTTCAAGTTTATGAAATCAGGAAAACCAATACCTAGACACTTGAGACCGCACAAAGTGAAGTCAAATAAACCCCATCTCTTGGTACCTCCCATTTAGAACAACAGGTTATTGAAACCAAGGGAATAACAATTGTCTAAAGTGATATCAATTCGTCTCTGAGGTAGTAAACTGAATTCAAATATTCAGAATGCTTTTACACTCTTAGTTGTTTTCGGTTAGTAACTTGGTTGATTTAGACAAACATTTTATTGAACCGCCATGTGATTGTGTCAACGTCCAATGGCTGGACCATCTCGACGTCCTTTAAAAAAATAAACACTAAATCCTCGTCATATTCACTTGTTACATTTTTGTTTCTATACATATCTACATAATATATAAATTTAAAATTAAATCGCCATTTCACCCTACACCTATCCAAAAAAACTAAATCCCTATTTCATTCACTGTAACATTCAACTTTTTCATTTCGCAAATGGTATAGAACCCGGTAAACTCGATCAATCCAAACTCGACGAATTCCTCGAAGCCTCAAAAAAAGGTGGAACCCCAAACTTGATGACGTGGGTGATTGTTGTATCCAGATTTTTCAGATTCTTTAGCATTTTTGGATTTTGAGATTCAATAGACGCGGACTGAAGTATCGGTGGGAGTAGGTATAAAGATATAGTTTTTCGCGTGGTTAGTTGAGTTGCGGTAAATCAAACAAAAAAAAAACACAACAAAATAAGTAAACCAAGTTTGGATACCTTTGTACAAAGATTTTGATGGTCCGATTCCACCAATCTTGGTAGTGACAATCCAACTCTAGTTATCTGTTTCTTTAAAATTTTATCACGAGGTACAACCGTCTCGCTCGATTTCGTGAAACCTTCATTAGAATCAAAATCCCATTCATACTTGATATCCCTTTCTCTTTGACTTTTCTCTCTATGACTATCAGTCGTTGTTACCTCTACACTCTGATCATTCCGAAATGTAGAGTTAGAATCAGGATTAAGAGTAGATCTAGACCGAATAAACTGTCGTTGTCGTTGTCTTTGATAAATTTGTTTAAACTTTCGGTACCGATTAACAGGATCCATCATTTTTTCGCGTTGTAAGATTTTACGGTGGAGAGATTGTACCCTTTTTTGGTGTTTTCTGAAATGAGTATGATACGGGGTCTCTGGCCGCGATTGTTCGGATTCGGATTCCTCAGACTCCTCGACGTTTTGGTTCATATGAGACATCACATCCGACGGTACGGAGGTTTGTGTATCGTCGGTGGATTCTGGTGGTTCGAATGTAGAAATGGATGTTGAAGTAGGCGGTTCCGCTATTTTCGGTAGAACTGAGGTATGTTGGGTATGTTTCTGTTCATCGCAATACAAAAATGCCTTCAACTCTTCATCGAAACGATTAAATCGGTTTTCATCAAAACTTAAAATCTCCGTTATATCAAATTCTATCAACTCCATTACCCCACACGTCCGTTAAATAATTTCAATGAGTTAATTCAACCATTCATTGATGTGAGTTTTAAAGCGGGATATAAACCTTCTATATCGTCGGGATCAATTTTATTTTTGATTGATGTAGGATTTGTATGACGCAGATATTTAGATTTTCGGGATCGAATCTCCTTCATCACTTTTCGTACGCGATAACCTCTCCATGTTTTTTGAATCCGCAGACACATTTGTTCTTGTATCGCTAATTTTTCACTGATTTGTCGCGAGAGTAAACGGTTTTTGTACCGTTTATAAAAAATACGTATTACCCTAACCGCTATCGAATTTGTTTTGAAACATACAAAAGTTAATCGTCAATTGATTCAAAATATAGTACGGGTGATAGAGATAAACCATCATCTTACCGTTTCGTTTTTCGGAAACATCTCGTCTAAGTAACACCCCCCGACACAATCCTTGAAATTTAACAACCACTCTCACCAAACTTTCTTTCCTTTCTCGTTCTTCTCGCTCTACTTTCATTCTCGTTCCTTGCTCCACCATCCGCGACTTTAAATTCGTTCGACGCTCCAACTCCCTCGTTACTTCAATTTCTACCATTTCAATTTCCGAATACTGTCTCTTAAGTTCCTCATTCAACTTTATTTCCGTCAACTTTAATTTCTCGATATCACATTTACTATTTTCAACCCGTTGATAACAAGTTTTAACCTCACATTCCAAATTTTGATTCAATTTCGTTAACTGGGTGTAAAGCCCTTCACAAAGGATAATGTTCGTTTCACTTTTTTTTGTTTCGAATTGTACCATTTTTTCCGATTCTTCGAGTTCCAATGAAACAGTTTGAAATGTAACCTCCAGTGCGGAACGTTGTTTGTTGATTTCGGTGAGGTGTTGTGTGAGTACGGATTTTTGAGATTGGGAGGATGAAATGGAAGAGTTTAGGGCGGTTTGTGTGGACTGTTCTTTTGCGATTTGAGTTTCGAGAGAATAAACCGCGGACTCAAGTTCTTGGAGGAATCGTAGTTGTCGGGGTTCGTGGGTTTCAATGGATTCATCGGGTTGAGTAGTTGATGGGATTATAGAGTTGGGAATAGGTATGTCGGTGGTATTGTCTGGTGACTTTATGTGGCCAGGAGGGTTCGCAATCGGTGGTATTGTCGAGTAGGTTGTCTCTTCGTGGATGAGTGGGTGAAGCTGTATACATTGATCGTTATTGGCAGTTGTTTGTATCGTTTGAGAATTGATGGTTTCTTCATATTCCAGTCGAATCCGTTTCTCCTCTTCCCTCAACACTTCCAAGAATCGCGATTCCTGGGCCGACAATTCTTCGTATTGTCTGCTCAGTAACAACCAAAATAAACACACCCAAATATTAGCATAATCATCAGCACAAACGCCCAGAAATTCATACAACCAGAAAAAAAAAACATACGTACCTGATCTTATCTTCTTCCCTGTCTAATCGTCTCGCCAACTCTTCATCTACTACCTCCAACTTCGCACCTCCATTCTCAACTGAGTCAATATCACAATCCACAATCTTTCTCTCTAACCTTATTTTCCCTTCCACCAAACCATCTCCGTCCCCTAGGGTTCCATCCCACACTACATTTCCCGCAACTCTACTCATTAAATCACCCTGTATTACCTCAACCCCATTAACCCCGGTAACTTTATCCCCCGATTTTCGTCTCCAGTCTACCAATGACTCAAACCCGTCGTCGTCATTTTTATCCGTGTGTGTTGAATCGTGGAGTAAATACCGTTGAAGTCGGGTTACTTCTGTAGCCCTTGATTCGTGGAACGATCGCAATAGGTTTAAAGAGGTGATTGTGGAAGAGGAAGTGGTAGTCTACATGAAACATTGAACATCAAACATAAAGAAAATTTAGAAAATAGAAATGTTGGAAGGAAATAGGTTAGGTTGTGGGTTGGGATCTGTTGCAGTTATCTATTTGATACCGGATCCGCAAAACGATAGTCACGCTCCGCGATCCAAGAAAAGAAACCAAGGAATAGGAAAGGAGTAAAACCCCAAAAATCATACATTCACAGACTCTAAATCATCGATATTTTCTCCATTTGTACCAGTCCCATCCAGCCCATTGATTTCCACATATCCCACCGTTGGCTCACTAGGGCGTTGACCTCCCTGGTTTCCGATATCCTGTGTCACAATTACAAAGAATTCAAGAAGCCGTTAATAGAACATCAGAATCAGAATCAAATGTATAAATATAATGGAGTCTAAAAAGTGTAGGAAACAAAATTCGTAAATTCGTACCGTGTCGTCAACCCTAAAATCGTCACCCGCATATTGATTCAACAGAATCGTCAACTCTTGTTGAATAATTTCTTCGACGTTAAAGTCTTCCAAATCCGAGTCGAAATCGGAATCTGAATCGAGGGAGGTAAAAGATTGGTAAAGATATGGGTAAGATGTGGACATTTAATTGAGAATTTGAATGGATTGGAAGTGGTGACCGAGATGCGGGATGGGTGCAGGAGTTTTGAAATGGGACACGTAGTGTTTGGTGATGGAGTGTATGCAAGTTGATGGATTGCTCGATTTCATGTATGTCTTGGATAGTATCGCCGTTGAAAAAAGAAGGAACTTATATATAGATAGTATTTGCTGGTTTGCGAATCAGTGGCAATCTCGGATTACAGCGATCAATGCGACTTCCGTATCAATAGCGGCCAGAGATCAATTATGTTTGAATCTTGGGTTGTATTTTAATTATTTGTTTGAAAAAAGTACTACATGTAAATTGTACATTCGACTTGTCCTACAACCGAATCAAACCTTCCAACGCTAACGACCATGGTTAGGTTTGATAGAAAAAGAGAAAAACGGTCATCCTATTATACCCAACCAACGCAAGGATCAAGCAACATCAAAGACTGTATAGCTATAAAGAAGTATTAAAAGAGCAATGTACAACCAAGGGTGGTAGGGGGTATATTTCTGTCTTCACCAATTCCCAGTCACACCTCGTCCAGCAGCAACACGGTTTAAACGACGACAACACAAAGTCTTAAAAACAGTTGAAGTATATACAGTGAAATTAAAAGAATGAAAATGAGGGGAAAATAAAGTGTCCTTAAGCGGGAAAATGGTGATAGTGGGAATAAAAATAAGATGGAAGAGCTGCAGAAAACGACAACCAAAAATCTAGATTGCGCTTTAATCGTTCACCACGCTCAGCAGCGCCTTTTCGAGGATATATTTGCCCTCTTTGTATCGCTGAGTTTCTTCGTATGCTTTTTCCTAATCATTGAAACGGATAGAAATGGGGGATTAGAAAATTTCAAGTGGAAATAACAAAATTTACATCAAGATAGTACGTATAAAAGGATGTCAGAACTTACATATTTCCATCCCACCACAATGTTGCAGTGTTGACAAAATATATCGCGAACCTGTTAGAGGATGACAAAAAATCAGTCTACATCATAATTTTTGATGGAGAGGCAAGGAAGAGCAAGTCAAGAAGGTTATCAGCGTACCGTGTGTAAGCCTGTCGTCATCGATCGGGTCTGTGGTTCACCTTCCGCTACGTTCACCCTATAAAAAGGAGGCCAAAGGATGAGTATTCCACTCAAAGATGTACGGCGAAATAAAAAGTAAGACAAAAGAGGTTCAAACAAAAAATGAAGAAAAAGAAACGACGACCAAGAAATATATATATCAATGATGAATTGAAAGAGTGTAGTGTGGTATATACGGCAGATTCGGGACGGTTTCCTTCCCACTGGCTGCGCCCTGCTGTTTCGCAAGGACGAGCCGAAAATGACACATGACAGGCAATTGAACCGAAAATGGAAAAATGTAGAATAGATGTGGAATACATACACTTTATTGAATAGGAAAGCACGACCATGTTGACCTTGGAATTGCTAATTGCCGTTTATGGAAAAGAACAAGATAATGTCAGTGGAAGGAGCTACGCAAATTGCGGAAGGGGAGGAACGGGCAAAGGGACAGAGAGAAGGGGAGCAATGAGTTGTCAAAGAGGGGGACATACCTTTGAGATGATCAAGTCGTTTGTGGTAAAGTGGGTTCTGCAATTCGAGCAAGCAAAGATGTGGCCCTTTTCCGGGGACAGGTAGACTTTGAAGAGGAGACCCATTTATTGTGTGGAACGGGGGGTGAGCAGGGAGTGAGTTGCGTGGGAGGTAGCGTGGTCGAGGTGGGAGAGTAGATTGCAAGGGTTAGATGTGCGTATAGATGTGGGTGTGGGATGTGTAGATGCGGAAGTGATATCATGGAGGGAGGGAGTGAGTGGAGTGTAGAGGGAATCAAGTGATGTGCATTGTGTGCCTCTCGTTCCCTCTCTCTCTGGTCAGTTGACTTTGTCCACTCGACTCTCGCTTACTCCCTCATCACTCCACACTGCCGACACAACCACCCACGCACAACTCCACTCCCCATGTCACTCCCATGTCACTCCCATGTCACACTCCATGTCACACTCCAGTCATGTGTCCTCGGGTGCTGTCCCGTCCCTCGCTTCTACCGGCTATCCCTTCTCAATACAACCACATTGCCTCACTTCAGTATTCCATGACCATGCCACTAGATCCACAATACCATACATCGACACCCCAGATGTAAAATAGAATATACATCATACTGTTATCTAAATCTTGTAACTCGACCCTTAGTCCGCCATGGCCCCATTGTCCCCTGCATTGTTCCCGCCAGACAATGGCCTTCCGCCGTTCACCAGACACGGGTGGCTCACTGCGCGTTCACTCATAACTCTTATCGCTGCACTTTACCAGCCAGAGCTTACCTGTTGCACATTGCACAGCCGAATATATATTCATTCCAAAGTTAAATCAACAGACACTAATACATGGTACTAACTTATACGCTACTTTATTACTCCTAATATTCATGGCTTCAACGAACCACCTTCTCTGCGTCCTTCCCAACCTGTTCCAATCTTCTCAGCCCCAATTCTTCTGGGCACTGATATCGATTCTCAACTTCAAAGGTCTCGACCACACTCAACAAGAGAAAGAAAAAAAAACCATGGTAATAAGTAATTGTATACCGTATGATGCACCTTGTGTATCTTTCTTAAGAGAAGAAATGCATCGAACGGTTGATCGTGAAATGGCGGAATCAAAGGCCCAGTCCACTCCCAGTCCCCCCAGCCTCCAACTCTGCGCTTGTCATGTATCAAATGACGTGCTTCGTCCCTTTTGACAGTAAATTGGAGTCGTTTTGGTGACTTCTTGTCTCTCAAATAATGAACAACCAAATAAAATACTGAAAAAATAATTTGGAAATTGATGGAGCTATCTCGAAAGGAATAAATAAAGTGTAACTGCTCCAGGTGACGAGACGCGACGTGCATAAACCAAACCGCTTCCTTACGCTATTTCATTAGCAATTTACGACTAATAATTTGCAGAAAATTTTTGAAAAAGTGTCGAAATAATGTTGAGGCGCATGCCCAAGAAACAATGCTTCATGGGCCAAGGGGTGTTCAGGGGCATCTTACGCGAAAATGCATTTTGCAGCAGTGGGCGTGACACTGAGTAGAGGACAGTACAATGATCAGTGGCGACCTTCCGACACACATGATACTCTCTACAGTCTCTAGACAACGAACTTGCACACAACAACGGAATTCTCGATATCGAGTCCCATGACGTCTGAAATAGCATTTTTCGTTCGTCGAATTTGCCACTCGGCTCGTTGCATATAGCCGAAAACATTATATATAGGTTACCTATCCCTCTTGTATACCCTCGTTCCTTCCACAATCAATCTCATTCATATTCCGCCAATAATTACTACAGCACTCTACTTGCTGAAATGTCAACGTTGTGTCCGGTCCAAACCTTAGAGGGCATCGCCATTGTTGCGACCCATTTCGGGTTAGCTCTCGCTCTTTTTGGTCTCTTCTTCTCCGAGCCCGGACTGTACGCAATCAAAAACAAACTCGTCTTCAGCTGTCTTACACTAGGCACAGTTTTCTCCAGTATCCCATACTTTTCCGTTCTAATTTATTCCCACGTATACGGTTCAGTAGTAGTCAACTCCCGCGGTACCTACGGCTACTCCAACACCGTTCAAGGCTACTTATTCTTTCAATGGGTTATCGTAGATTTCTGCCTCTACATTATCCTCATGGAACGGTTACTCCCCCTCTTCATCAACTTTTACCGCTCCATGTCCCAACCATCTCAATACGCCATCAAAATTACCGTCGCTTTGCTCCTCGATATCCCAAGAATAGTCTTAGCCACCATCATGGCCCGCGAATGGCCAAACATTAGTCCAGCTAATGTCCCTACCATTCGAATTCTCCATACCGCAACCCCACTCATTACGCTCTCTGCCAATGCGATCCTCACTGGACTTTTTATCCACACGTTACTCAAAAACCGAGGCACCGAAAAAATAACAGAAATGATACTCAAAAATAAATCTCAATGGACTCAAATCATTTTTAGCGGTCTCATCGGCCTCGTTTTAATCATTCTCAGAATTATCTCTTACTATACCCCATCCAACGTTAACTTTCAACTTTTTACAAACGTGTTTTACGCTATCGTTCTTTTATCTACCTTTCGGAGCTACGTTATAGTGAGTAGAGGTATCACGCAACAGATATTCGCGACGAATGTGAATGTCACGACAAAGACTTCGTCGGGTAAAGACAATGTCAATGGTACGAAATTGGAGCTCGGAAAATCAACGAAATCTGGATCGTAAATTTCAGATCTTAAAATTTCAATGATTAAACCCTTGGAAATAAAAATCGAGTAGTTGATATGCTACTTTTACCAACCTAATAAACTATTCATCCGATGCATTCTTACTTTCCCGAAACAAAGTCACTCAAAGTAAAATAAAATTGAATAAACTTGATTCGTTTATTTTGTAATACTGTCTGTACAAATTTGAATAATTTGAATAAAATATTCGGGTTGTCTGATTCAAGTACCCGGCTAAAGCAAAGCGCGCCGAGTTGAAAGCTGAATAGACAGAATCATCTCTCCGACTTTTTGGCGAAACAGTCCACAGTAACCGAACGTGTAGAGAATAATTATAAGGGGGACCCGCGAATCAGTTTATTATACAATACGAACGATTGAAATGTAATATCGAAATGAGTTAAACTCAATGTAAATGGATTGTGTAAATAATACAGGTACAAAAGAATCATCCACTCAAGCAAAACAAAAAAAGAAAGAGAAGGAGAGAAATTGATAGAGCAGATACAACGGTTTATGAGAAATCTTGATTACTTTTTCTAATAATACTAGTAATTTCTCTTCGTTGACTCAACCATTCCGTAAATTTCATTGGTAATATTGATCCCTTCAATTTCCCACTTTTATCTTCCTCTCCTTCTTCCCATTTCTCCGAAACACCATCAATATCATCGATTCCTTCCATTCCCAATTCCAATCCAACATCTTCATCCACGTCCTTTCGTTTCTTGTGTCTCAACACTTTTTCTTTTTCCTTTTCAATCGAAACGACCATCTCGATTAAATAATCCGTGAAAACAATCAAATAGAAGTACCGAATTAAATAGTTTAACCCCGTTTCTCTGTACATCCAGTACTTTTTGCTCCCGATTTCACTAGACTCAACTCGGAGTTTGTAATCGTATATCGCGCTCATGAGATTTTGCATGTGAGAGCAAGAGTCGATCGAGAAATCAGTGATTCGTTTCGACAGTTTACCATGAGACAACACGGATAATAGTTGTAGAATAATTTTGTATTCACCTCGAAGGTATTGTTCACGGAAGGACATGTCTTCGGAAGAGGACTGGCGTGTAAGTGATTGTTGTGCAGAGGATCCAGTCGTGGTGGAGAGTGGTAGCGGGAATTCGTTGTCGGCGAATTCAGAGTACGGTGTGGACGGCGCGGTCAGAAACTCGGTCAGCATAGTATGATTTCCGAGAACAAGATCAAGGATACATGTGATAACCATTCCGGTGGTGGTACGGCCACGCCTGAGTGAGAAGCAGATTTCAATCAAATACGAATGCGTCAGACCTCACGTTGTCCTTCCATCGTCATAACGACAAAAAGAAACAATTATACCCCATTTGACAATTGAAAATAGCATCCACCAAACTCTCCAAATCGTTTACTCGATTCACCAGTTGGTCGAACACATCCGGAATAGGTGCTTGTTCGTCCGTTCTGTCATATTCGGATTGAATGGAGGAGAAGATTGTCATTACTCAATCGACAAACGTGAATGAAGGAAAGAGGAAACCGAATACATACATTGGAATTCGCAAGTAATCCACATTGTATCCTTGACTTTTAATATTTTGGAATACTTCTTTCGGAGTTTGGACATCGCTTGGTTTCACCGTCTCCCAAACAGGCTATGGAAAGGAACACAAAATGAACGTCCTTGTAAGTCAAGAGTAAAGCAACATAGCGCTGTCCGCAGCCCGCTAGCTCATCGAGGTATTGATAACTTACGATAATGCTAAATCCACCATTCGGTAAAATTTCTTCCTCGTGTAACAAACAGCGGCCGTTATACTTCTTCAATTCCATCAATACATCATTCTTCATGCGCTCTTCCATCAACTCGACTCTCTCGGAATTGATGCCTGTAGCTTCGAGATTTTTTAGGGGATCTTGGAACAAACGAAGAACGTATGGACTGCATGACGGTAAAAACGGTTAGTGTTCAAAATCAGTTGAGAGATTGGGAGCAGACAGTATTCTAGCTATGTATGTCCCGAAGGAAAAGTGAAAGTAGAACAAAAATGAAAACTTACCGAGTGTTAATATAAATGACTGGTTCTTCACGCAAGCAAGTCCACATGAGCTTCCTGGTGCCGCCAGGAGCAGCGTCTACTTTTTTCAAGAGATTTTTAATTCCTTCGCTAGTGGGCATAGCAACTCCAATGACTTTGGATATCTCGTTTTCATCTACTTTCCCCAAATCTAATCCGGTAGAAACTGCACTTTTCCTAATTAAACTTCTTACTCCTTTTCGTACTTCGACCAATTTGACTTGTCTGAAATTCGGTGCACCTTCGATTCTATCGGGCAAACTTAATTTCTGACAGCCCGGGAAAGCATCGTGCTTAAGAATCGTTTGTGTGGCTAGGACAGCGCCGGCGCGTTGATTGACAACCTGAGTCACTTCGGAAGTCAGAGCAACACCGTCACCGGCTGTTTGCCTCTCAACCGGAATCAAGGATTTCTCCTCGTTTCTCGCAAATTCAGCTTTGATGGTAAGAATTTCTGGGTGCCGCTGGATCCACGATTTGAAAGGTTCGGTTGTATGAATTGTGGCGGGGGTTATCTCGTCTAAATACTACAGCAACGAGGCAAAGTCAACAATTTGAAATTGGAGTTGAATACAGATAAGAACCGAAACAGCGAATGCATAGAGCAGTCATGAATAAACGGAAATGAGGGAAAACTAATACCAACCGCTTGAAATACAATCAAGCCGAAATATCTCTCTAAACTTAACAAACCCTTTCTAATCCACTTCTTCTTATTCACTTCGTCTGACTCGTTCTCCGACTTTAATCTATAATCTTCAATGGAATCTCTAATATTTAGATAAGAGCTACACTGGTCAATCGTATGATCCACTAATTTCTTAACTTCGAGCCCGTTTCGAATAGTACGAAGAAGTGAATGAATGATCTGATAAGTCGCTTTAGGTTGCGGCGACACTATGCCGGATGCATCTGAAGCGATAGATGGAGTATTGAATGATTTGTATCCGCTTAGCCAGTTTACGACGAGAGATGTAACTATAGTGCCGTATGTACTTCGTCCGAGGCCGACTTGACAGTTCCTATAACGTGGAGATTTGATTAGCGGCAATAATAGAAGGCTCTACCGTTTCGATAAACGTACACGACGATAGCACTATTCTTCCAGTCTTCGCTGGCCAAAACTTGCATAATATGATCAAAGTCTGTCTCATCAGGGGTAGCCTCGGCAGTCACAGGAACACGATGATAGTGAACTCGAATGTCGGCCAAGTTCATCGCTTCTTTTAATGTTAAAACGTTGTCAATAATGACATCCTCCCAAAGTGGTATAACCTTTCCCTCTGCTGTTTCAGAATGCAGAAGAAGTTTAGAATCATATGCAGCTAATTCGTTTATGACGTCTTCCTTGAGTCGACTTTCCATAATCTCGAGACGAGTAGATGTAATGCCTTGGAAGCTTTTGATGTTTCGAAGAGTAGCATATTGATCTACACAACAATATAAAAGCAGGTAAAGACATAAGAATAAGCTATAAGCAAGTTAAACATCGTCAACATAGTAGCTAGTCCCTACCTCTCAAAACGTATGGAGCTCCATTGATATACAAAATCGGCTCTTCTCTTAAATTGATCCAACAGATTCGGATATTTGGGGTTTCGCCTTTGATATAGTTAAGAACATTTGATATTCCCTTTAAAGAAGGTTGAGCAACAGCGTAAATCTTAGTAGAATCGACTCGTCGAAATCTTGCCGCGCCACTAATGGGTGATTTATCAACCCCTTCTTGAGGCCAGAAATCGACCTTCAATATTGCATTCTGAGTAAGAATAGTACCGGATCGATTCTAAATAAACCATCGGGTTGTAAGCAGTCGGTTTGGTAGTGGCTGCAACGAGCTAAAATATGAGCCAAAACCTTTGTCACGAATTGCTCCAATTCGTTTGCAATCAAACGATTTCCGTCAGCCCCGGATATTGATTCCACTCCAGAACTCAGTTCACTCAAGTCTTCCACAGGTCTAAACAAATGCAACTTTCGACCTTTTTGTCGAAGTGATTCCAGCATGCTCCAAATTTCTGGCCGAATAGTCAACCAGGAACTGAAGTCGATATCCAAGAAGCTTCCGTCTTTCATTTCAACGCCATGTTCATTCACGTATCCTGCAAACGCCAACAAAAAGAAATACCGTTCCAAACATCCGACAGCCTTTTCTAGTGATTGGATATCGCCGATTACAGTGTGTTTGATTCGATGCATCAAAATATCTTCACGAAGATTGATTACGGTATCGCAACGGTTGATGATTTCGTCCAACAATTTCTTTGTGCTGTGCCCGTTTTCGAGAACTCGAGCAAGATCTTGAATAAACTGGTAATTTCCCAAAACGGCATTTTTTAAATTGTCAATTAAGTCGCCTCGAGCAAGGGCCCATTCTATAGCGGATCGCGGTGACATCGGGGAGTTAAGTCCTGGACAGCAAGAAAATCAAATTTAATAAGAGCGTCGTTCAATAAGTGATTTCGGATACACACCCTTCTCAAGAATATACATCATTCTTAACATTGCGGTATTCTGAGCATAAGATTCGTGCATCTCCCAAATATCAGTGGATCCATTCCGTTTCAAACCGTCCATATGGAACGGGTCTTCTTTTTTCTCGGCAATCAGTTGAGCTCTTCGAATCAAGATTGCAGCTATCATCCCGAAGGTTGCTGATTTGAGGAAAGTGAGTTGAATAAAAGACAATTTAATAATTTTTACTATGGAGAAGCAATCGATAAGTCTTAAACTTACTTCTACCACCACCCATACCACAGGTCACCACTATAGAATCGGAACTGGGTGTACTCTTAATGATATTAACGTACTCATCGAGATACTGATCTTCCGGAGCCTGCTCAGGACTAATCGGAATACGGGCATACTTGACCCGATATCCTTTTTCTTGAAATGACTCAATCACTTCCCTGTACGTTAGGTTAACAGAAAAAATGAGCCCAGTACGATCATGGATAGGGAAAGTACAGATAATACCTCGGAGTTTGTACTTCGTCGGCCGCCACCCAACAGGGAATGACTTTTCCTTCCTCTATGTAGAGAAATATATGTATTAGCGGAAGCTCCAGACGATATATGTTGATCTTTCACAAGAACCGAACCTAATTCATCATGAACAAGTAGCAATCCGTTATATTTCTTGGATTCTTTTATAATATCGTCCTTTAATCTTTGTTCCATTTGTTCCAATCGGGCGGAGGATATACCGGCATACGTCTTCAAATTTTGGAGTGGAAATTGCTCATCCCGAAGACAGTACGGTCGACCATTGAGATATACTGGGTACAGATTATGAAGGTGAATACCGGAAGGAGCATTCTGAGGTCAACAAGAATACACACTGATCGGTTCCTCTCTCGTCGAAAACCATAACGTTGAAGATGATTCCGCTGAAGTAGATTCCGGATGGCAGTTAAATACAGTCAAAATTGTTGAGAGTCCCGCCACTGAGGGTTGTGCGCATCCGAACACATTTAAAGCAGACTATGGAGCACACGAATAACGTTAGTCTTCCTCGACTTCTCTCAAATAAAAAGGACGTACTCCTCGGAAATTCGGAGCCCCTTGCAAGTGAAGGTCCATATTAATCAATCCGCTAAATCTGTATTCGGTTTTCAATATATTTGATCGACTCAAAACAGCTCCAGTTCGATTTCGCACAACCCCACCAACCTGAACAAATTAATCAATCAACTTCGTGTTCTCGACGACCGACAAATATGAGAGAACTTTAGTAATCGCACCATTTTTAGTAAGTCTTTTGAGCTCTTCGCTATCAGGTCAACTCTAGACCGGTTGGATTTTTTGCTTGACTTATCTAGATTACCCATGCTTGGTGAAGAAGGCGCAGAAGATGTATTTAACTGAGACATTCGAGCCAGCATCGATGATACTGGAGAAGTTGCGAGAAGTGAAGACTTTGGACTGGACATCGTTTCTGGCGCAACTTATGTAGTCCGTAGCAGTCCTATTCAATTTAGGACGATAACAGATAGGAACAGATGTAAAGGAATCCAGCGGAGTTCACGCTTGGAGTTTGGACCGTCTGTATTCGCGCTTAAGTTTGATCACGAAAGGCGGCCAGAGACTCAGAGGTGAACGATTTTGGACTTTAAGATTACAATTACTTCTATATGCTCCCTTGTTCTAGTATATTTTGCTGCTAACAGGAAACTCCAAGCCCATATTCAGTGATGGTGCTGCCAAATTTCTTTTCAAGAAAGGCCAGCGAATCATTGTTGGAAATACAATGGTTTTTTTGCCAGTCCCTTGATGAATTGTCCCATTCCTCGCGCTCCATGTCCACCGAATCATACCATACTCGGGCTGTAAGGGATATGAAGAGAGACAGCCAGCAAGAATTCAGTTCGAGAATGATTTATTTCATCAAACTTCTAACAAGTTATTTTTCAGTTCGAACAAGTCTTTCAATAGGGACGTTTGTGGGGCCTCTATTATTACAACTATAAGAAGTAGCAACATGTCTAATATGAGCGGACTTCCTACAGCTCTTAACAACATCCGTAGCTTCCATAATCATAGCTGTGGCTGTAGTCATAACCGTGACTGTAGTCGGAGTAATCGTAATTGCCTGTGATAGTGTCAAGAAATTGTGAGTCTGAGTCGACGTGTGCAATTATAGACTAAAAAGACGTTACCATAGGAGCTGTCTTCATGGCCATATCCGTAGTCTTTGCTGTCATCGTATCCATAACCATAGGAGCTGTCTTCATGGCCATATCCGTAGTCTTTGTTGTCTTCATGACCGTAACCATAGTCCTTAGAATCGTCATAACCATAGTCCTTCTTCTCGTCATGGCCATATCCGTAGTCCTTGGAATCTTCATATCCATAGTCTTTCTTTTCTTCGTGACCATATCCATAGTCCTTGGAGTCTTCGTATCCATAGTCTTTCTTTTCTTCGTGACCATATCCATAGTCCTTGGAGTCTTCATAACCGTAGTCTTTCTTTTCGTCATGGCCATATCCGTAGTCCTTGGAATCTTCATAACCGTAATCTTTCTTGTCTTCGTGACCGTAGTCCTTGGAGTCTTCGTAACCTGCATGAGTAGAGTTAGTACTTAAAAAGTTGTTGCCGCTGAATAAATGAATATGCATACCGTAGTCTTTCTTTTCTTCGTGGCCATAACCGTAGTCCTTGGAATCTTCATATCCATAGTCTTTCTTTTCTTCGTGGCCATATCCATAATCCTTGGAGTCTTCGTAACCATAATCTTTCTTTTCTTCGTGACC